>OX439455.1:9802500-10402500 GCA_949320045.1 Scotopteryx bipunctaria
TGTTACGCATAACACCTATTATGTACCTAGGTTCACAGACAAATAAATGATTTATGATTTATGAAAGAAAACTTATGTTCAAACGTCCTACGAAATCATAGGCGGAGTGAGGGGTAGCGGGAGGGTGAATTTCCATTCTGGATATACTACTAACATTTTTATTGTTCTGTGGCGGGAACGGATATAGCCAGGGAAGACCATTATAAGTAGCTATAGATTAGGACCACCAGAATAATCAGAGTGGAGTATGGAGTGACGGCCTCGGTGGCGTGGCGGGCGATTGCTCGGCAGAGACGCAAGAGGCGTGGGTTCGATTCCTGCTGCGGAAGAAATGTTTGCATGTTCTACAAATATTTCTTCCGAGTCTGGGTGTTGTGGTATCATGGTACTCGTAGTTTCTGATACCCACGGCACAGGGAATCCTAGTGTGGGGTCAGGACTATGTATGTGACTGTTGGGTGTTATTTATTATTATTTTTTTATTTGACGGTCGCCGTTGTACGTCAAACCAAGACCTAAATGCACGGATTTTCATAAAACTCAGTTAATTTCAGTCGCTGAAAACTTTTCCTCTTTCCTGTTATACTTTTTTGAATACTTATAATTTGAAATTGCACAAGTAACGAACTTATTTTTGGAGATACAGACTCATTTAAACTTAGTCCTAGGCGTTATGAAAACATACAAAATTACCTTTAACTTGTAGACCTCCGTATAACTATTTGTAGGTAGAACTTTCATTCAAACATTAATTCTTTCAAAATAGTATAGTTTGGCTGTTTTAGTATTGGCTGTTTCTGTATAGTAAATACAGAAACAGCCAATATTACGATAGACTGTACCTACTACGACAAATAATGGGGAAAACCGCCATAGACGATGGGAAGTAATACATTAACCCCATGCCTTTGTGAAAAGCACCAGCACACTAGATCTGGTGTTATAGACAAATCGTTAGCGTAAAGTTGAGTACGGACCAAGCGAACGAAATCTATGTGGTTAATACACAAAAGCTACTACGTGCTTTGAAGGTCTCGTTAAAACCCTATAGGGTTAACGTTATCATCTTTAGGGACAGTTTTGGACGTGTTTGTATGGGCGGTTCGTGCGCGTGCACAGATGTGGATCCTTCTTAAGAGAAAACCCTCGCTGATCGCCAGTATGACAACGCTCTAAAGGCCTCCACCGCTTAAACTGAACATTGTTTAGCTTGAAACTGATTTTAAGAGTTGATAACTTTTTAACTCAATTAAAAAGCCCATTCAGTTTGAATGGTAAAGTCGACTGTTAGATCATAATTTACGTAATATCAAACCCTTCTTATCACAAGGTCTAAGTAGCTAAATGTCAGTAAGCCTAATGTGCAAAATGTCCATGTAGCAAAACGTCCAACTATCAAATGGTCTGTATAGCAGAACATCTATTTAGCAAATCGTCAGATTACAAACTTATTTATTTCCATTAGCGCTTTTTATGAGCGCTCACTTCACCACATGCCCAAATGTCTATGTGTGCTGACGTGGCCGGATTCCATTAAACCTAAATTCACTTTGAATCCTTGCGGTGTCCGAAAACCTTCACATAAATATTTACGGCCGCCGAATAGTCCGCAACTTACTCCAAGCGAAATTATACTTTGTAATCATGCAGCAAAGTTTTGTTTCACTTGGCAGACCTACAACTTTTTTTCTGATGAAATTGTTCGATTGCGATCAATAAGGCTATCTTTGCAATGGTGTTAAAACCCGTAACGCCTATTGTACACCGACGCTTGGCGAAAGGTGAGTCCAAACAGAGCGTTACGTTAAAACGCGATTCTATTCTTGATATTTGGATTAACAGTTAATTACCGACCTCTCTTAAAATTTGTCCAATATAAAAACTATGCTTAAAGAATTACTATTTCTTCTTGTTACATATTGTCGAACAGTGAGCTGGAAATTTTAAACGTTTAAAAATCTTTTTTTTATCCTTGATACACATAGAGGCCTAAACAAAGGTTGTTGGTTCCGATCCCTCTAGTAAAACGGGCCTAAGTAGTGCGCTCTGTTTTCATGTCCTTTATTTTCACTTTTAACAAAATAATATTAGGTTATTTACTCAGTTGAATCACAGATAGCTCAATCCTACTAATATTATAAAGTATTAAAAATCCTTCTTTCTCTACTGGACTGGGAGTAAAGAAAAAACATAGAATGCGTCCAGCTGCTTCTCTCCCCGAGCATGTCGTAAAAGTCGACTAAGGGATAGTATCCTCTCCAACATGATGAGATACAATAAGCAAGTATTCCCAAGGAGGGTTGACGTCAGGCAGGCGGCCGGTCATAAAACACCTTAGCCAAAACTCTTACAGCATGATCCTTGGATAATGCTGTGCCGACCCCACATAGAGCGGGATAAGGGCAGGAAGATGATGATGATGATTAAAAATACCAAAGACTGAAAATCTTTAGATATGCACGTTTCAACAAAGTCTGAATAGATTTTAAAGAAACTTAAAATTCTGTTATCTGGATACCACTAACGAAGTCGCCAGTGGAAGCCAATAAGAGGGAAAACGTAAGTAGATAAAATGATAGTTTGTAACAATGTAAGAATGTTGCAAGATAGTAAAAACTTTAGAAAATAATTATAGTTAAGTATAACAATCGCTTACTTGACACTTAGGTAATTGCTGGACGACACAAATTGCTACCTGCTCGGGAAATTAATGATTTATTGATGAACTTCCTTAACACGTGCAACGTATTGCATTTTAATTGCTGTTTCAATTAAATCTACACACTCAAATTATGCGAAAATGTCTCTATTTACTCGCTCTTCTTCATAAATTAGACTTCCGTAAGAAATTCTTTTATTATTGGTGAAAATCTTGAATCGAAATCTGTTGAGTAGTTCAGGAGAACAAATAAACACAGCCAGACGCGGATAGCTACTTTGTATTATAGAATTTAGATAAGTCTTTTCTTATTCTGTCTGCAAAAAATATCCTTTTAGGGTTCCGTATCCGAAGGGTGCCAACGAGACCTTATTACTAAGCCATCTGTCAACGAGCTTATATCTCATGAACCGTAATAGGTAGAACGTTTAAATTTTCACAGAATGAAACAATAAAAAATACAAATAAAAAAGGACCCCATACAAGAAACTTTTTTTAATGTACGAAGTTACGGAACCATTCGTGGGCGAATTTGACTCGCACTTGACCGGTTTTATTTCATCATAATACCTTTATAACCACAAAGTCAACATAAAATCTTGTAATTCGCTTCCTCTCAAGAGAAGCACACTTATGAATATATTAGTGGGCTAAAACCGCTGAAAGCATCAAAGAATACTTTTTAATAACGTCCCTGGGGGCAAGACAATCGGCTTTAAGGAATAAACAATCATCCGGGAGAATAAAGACCTGATTGACGTGTACGCTGCCAGCCGCTCATCGACTTTGATTATGACACAGCTCGCAGGACACAGCTAGAACACTTCTCTATGTGTGCTGACCGATCTGCCGAAAGTACAACCTAGTTCTACAAACAATAAATATCAATTATTTTATGCTACAACAAAAAAATTGCGAACTGTTGCGTTTTTTGACAGGATATTTCACTGGAAAAACAGAAAAACATGAAACCCCTCTTATAAATCTGTTAAAAGTTTAGCAGTTATCTAAGAGAGGTACAAATAAAAAAAAACGGTCAAGTGCGAGTCGAATTCGAACACCAATGGTTCCGTATCATAGTACATTAAAAATGTTTCTTGTATGGGGGCCCCTTTTAATTTATTTTATTTTTATTATTTGTTATTTAACGGCAATAGAAATACACACTGAAAATTTGAACTCTCTACCTATTACTATTCATGAGATAGAGTCCACTGACAGACGAAAGGACGAACTAATATCGGAGGTTTAGTAATAGGGTCCCATTAGCACCCTTCGGGTACGGAACCCTTAAAAAGCAAAGCGAACTTTTGAGAGGACTTTGTTTTGTTATTTTTGTGCTGAAACGGTACTATACTACATACGACCTCGGTGGCGAGGCGGGCGAGTGCTCGGCTGAGACCCAAGAGGCGCGGGTTCGATTCCCGCTACGGGAGAAATGTTTATTTGTTCTGCAAATATTTCTTCCGGGTCTGGGTGTTGTATTATGTATCTAGATGGTGCTGTGTGAAATGTCCACAAATATTTATTTATTTATACACAATTACGTCAATAAAATAGTTTACATACCACGAACCATAATCCATCGTTGGGTGAAGACCTTACATACCTAGTTACCCATATACATAGTACATAATTACGTCAGTAAAACAGTTGACATGCCACGAAATCATGATCATGACCAACATGATCCATCGTTAGGTAAAGACCTTACATACTTAATACCCATATACTATGTACGTCATTAAAACAGTTGACATACCACGAAAGATATCAGGCTAACGACCCCCTTTTTGTATGTTATCTTGTCTGACGAATATATTTGATGCAGCGGACGTCATTTTAAACTAACCACATTATGGAGGTTTACTTGTAAATGCCTCTCAGTCTGTCAAAAGTTAAACAGTGTTTAAGAGGCTATCATACCATCGGGTATACAAAAGAAGGACAGAGAGTGAGACCTCACTAAATAATGAAATCAAATAATCCGCCAATTCAAATTATTAATTTCAAGAATACTACAAAATGAATAAAAAAACTGCTTTCAACAACTAAATAAGTTTTTTCAATCGTATTTTTTATCATATCGTGTTTTCACTTTGAGGAACCGGAGAAAAAATGTTTAAATTTCAGTTTCTTTTTGAATAAACGTATTTCATTAACTAACAACAGAGTTATACACCGATTTTGGTGAGCAAATCCGCTACTACACACTCTTAAAGTCCACTGTTACTTCTGCCTTCTGCTATGTCAAATACTAAACTGTCCCGTATTCAACGTACTCAACAGTCATGTTTTTCTATTGTTTTGTATTTTATGTTTTTATGTCCTAAACTAAGTTGTATGTACCTAAGTTTGTCGTCCGTGCCGAAACGAACCAAATCTCTTATCAGAAAACTAGCGTTGCATCAGCTTCTTGTTTAGCAACATGATGCTGAGGTAGGGCCTTTTGGTTCATTACACCACTTACTCTTAGTTTTGTATTTAGTAATAGATAGATTGTTATTGTAAGTTACTGTGACAAATGAACAAATCAACATATTTTCTATCTTTCTTTCTTGAATATTGTAATATGTAAAGGGGTTGATTATGTAGGTCACTTAATAGATATTGCTTCTGAAGTAACCTAGCTGTTTATAAAACTGTGTCGATGCCCCCTCAACAATAATGAGTTTCTGTTCTCTAATGAAACAATGATTAGCACGACTCAAATGTTTCACGAAGCACTTTCGAGTTCGCTTGTATTTCATTTTTTGTTGAAGTAAATAAGAATTCAAACAAATAAAAAAACAGAGCTAGGATTGTCACATTTTATGATAAAAGAAAAGAAAATAAAGTTTTCTTCGAACTAATCTTTTGATAATCTGTCCAAAAACCCTGTAAAATCTTTTATACAATCCTAAAAAAACGAAGGCACGTTTTTTCTCAGTTCAGTTATCATTAATTAAGGTCTTCTTTACGCACTTAACTGGGCACTGGGACTGATCTGGATGTGATGAGCTATCTATCGACCTTGTGCAACAATCTTTGAATAGCCCAACCGTTTCTTTTGTATTTAAATTATGTCTCTATACAATCTAAACACTTGTATTAATTACTAGCGGTCGCCCGCGGCTCCGCCCGCGTGGATGTCGGTTACCGCTGCAAAAAGCCTACCCAGGAAAGACACGGTCAGTCGCGAGGTCGGCTCCCTACGCAGCGGTCGTGCAGCAGAAATCGTAATATTTTAATTTCGCCATAACTTCAAAACCAAACGTCCAATTTTAATCATTCAAAGACCAAATATTATCTCCATAAACTGTTCTTAGTGATGAAATCATTTATTTTGATAAGGATTAATAGCATGAGTAAAATAAACGCGTTTAAATGTAGTCCAAAAAAAATTCAAGATTTTTAAATAAAAAAATGGTTGCTGTGCCTCACTCGACATAGATGGGTATAGTGTGTCGCGGACTTTTTTGTAGATATTTATAAGATCTACAATTAATTAGAACATTTTATGGTTCTATCTTTTATAGTTTAGGCAGCGTACGCAAAATAAGTAACTTTTCTGGTTGATTTTTTACACCTTGTGTCCGAAAAACCCAAATATCTTACGGAACCCTATTTTTTTCCAAAATAAAATATAGCCTATGTTACTCGTGGATAATGTAGCTTTCGAATGGTGAAAGAATTTTTAAAATCGGTCCAGTAGTTTTTGAGCCTATTCAGTACAAACAAACAAACAAAGTTTTCCTCTTTATAATATTAGTGTAGATATGTTTATTATTATTGCCCAAGACGGTTCGGAGAAGGTATATGCGTTTGGCCTAATGGGTTATATGTTTATTTATTTAGTTGTGCGTTTGTCTGTTACCATTTTCCTCAAAAACTACTGAACCGATTTCGATGTGGTTTTTTGCATTTTATTGGCGTCATTTCAGAGAAAGGTTCTTAGATATATTTTACGGTCATAGCCCACCAGGGGGCGCTGCAGCATCCAGCATAGTTTTTTGCACCTCGAAAAACTGAACCGATTTTAATGCAGTCTTTTGCATTATGTTAGTTTCATTTTAGATAAGGTTTTTAGATATGTTGTAGATACTTAAACCATATCTTATCGTCGTGAGTTTAAAACAAAATTGTTACTTGTAAATAAAGGTACCTATTGTATTTATTTAATACGTCCTTCGTCCATTTCTATAACAAAACCACCCTTGAAAACAAAAGCTCCACCTGACACCTATTCGTCCCCACGAAAGTCGCCATAAAAAAGATTTAAAAGCTGTTCCCGGGTTGTCCTTTCATGGCGTGAAGGATGCCGGAGTACTACGCCTACGTATTCACCTTAAGCTTCGGCCAAACAGACGCAAGAACATAAAATGAGTAAACGCAATTGCGCGACAGTGCCTAGTAATCCTATTAATAATTATAAGTGCGAAAGTTTGTAAGGATGTTTGTGCCTCAATCACGCCTAAAAGGCTGAACGGATTTTAATGAAACTTGGAATATACATAGTACATGTGCTGGATTAATATATAGGCTATTTTTTATACAGGTACCACGTATATTCCACGTTTAATTCAAACCCGTTCAGCCGTTTAGGCGTGATTGAGGCACAAACAAACGTCCTCATAAACATTAACATTTATAATATAGTGGGATTGTATAACCGCGCTAGTTTGAACGTAGCTTTATTTCGATATCTGCGGGTATGCATAAGTACATCCCACTTCCAGTCGGAACACACGGACTCCACGCGTGAAAACCGAAGAATTTAATTCATCCTCATAGTTCCTGGTGCCTATCGCATCACTTGTTATTAAATTCCTTTGACCCCACAATCGAAGGAAAACATCGTTTCAGAGTACCGACTCTCAAACGGTGAAGGAAAACATCGTGAGAAAACCGGTATGTCATAGAACTAAAAAGTTCATAGACCTTCAAGGCGCACTTTAAATCCTTTTACCACAATGGTTCGAAAGAACTAGTAACATGACTAGCTTGTTTCTTGTTGCTTATCTCCAAAACTGGGCTATAATAAAATAAAATGTTGCGTTTCTCCAAAACTGGGCTATGATAAAATAAAATGTTGCGTTTCTCTAAAACTGGGCTATAATAAAATAAAATGTTGCATTTCTCCAAAACTGGGCTATAATAAAATAATATGTTTCGTATCCCCAAAAGCCTTGTGTATCGTATCTTCAGGTGAGCACTCAACGAGTGTTTTCTGTCACGTGTCTCCGTGCGAGCCCACTCTTCTCTCACCTTGTATCGTGCTTCTACAAATAAGTACATGTGCAATTTCTTAGCAACCTACGATCCTGTTGAGGTGAGAGCATGGATATATAGAGCGAGATAAAAACACGGGACCTAATACGAGCCACATAAAGACTGTGATATCGCAAAGTTACTAGTGTTAGTTTTCCAGCCAAAAAGCTGGATTTTGTCAATGGTGCAAACGCAACAAGGCATTTTTTAGAAAGTAGATAAGTCGTCTTTGGGTGACTGTTGGGTCAATTTTAGGCTTCCGTACCCGAAGGGTGCTAACGGAACCCTATTACTAAGCCTCTGGATTAACTAGGCTATTTTTTTTCCGAGAACCACGCGAGCGAAGCCGCGGGCGGCAGCTAGTCTAGAATAAATATTACAAGTGCGACTCTATATCGGCTCCACGTGCAATTGAAAGGCCAATTGCAGTTGAAGAGTAGTCACGGTCCATATTGTTTGGTTAGATTGAGGCAGAGGAACGCTCAATTTGCGTTGATTTCTTTATCCGGGCACACCGCCGTGGACGTGAGTACGCCGTTCTGAATCACAATGAAATGGGTGTGGCCACACTCGCAGCGACAGACCCAAGAAAACTTAAAACCTGTATAAATACAGGTTTAAAGTTTTCTTGGGTTTTTAATTTTGGTGAACGAATCGAAAGAAATATGTCAGGATTGTAGTAGGGATGTATTTATTGATCCAAGGGATCATCTCTGCAGGGAAACGAGCATTTTACGTTCTATCTATCAGTCATGGCACTAGTTAATTTCGTACAGAAAAATCCATTGGTGATTTGAACCGACGACCTTAGGATCGGAAAGCGGGGTTTCTACCACTTATCACAACATAAATCAGACCAGCAGTGCTTTGATTGTATGTTTACAGTGGCTTTCAAAACGATGACCTTCAGCAGAATGTCAGAAAAAATATGTTGAATAGATTCCACATTTACGCTAAGCAAAATTGCATATGCCAATGGCGAGTCGAAATATTTCTCTGCTGGACTGGGAGTAAACAAAAAACAGAATGCGTCCAGCTGCTTCTCTATCCGAACATGTCGTAAAAGTCGACTAAGGAATACCTAGTATCCTCTTCAACTTGATGGACCTATATGGGCGATGGGCTGATCTCCTGTCACCATGTTTCACCATATCCATCTTGGGAGTCTTGGATCAGAAGTGGCTGCAAGTTTTCTTATGATTATTTGTGGTTCTGGCCACCCCTTTAGGGATACGGGCGTGATAATTATGTATGAGTTAAAATGTTAGAGATATGTTTTTTCATAAACATTATCTAGGCCTTTTATCCCTATTGTATCTCGACGTAATAAGATCCCCTAGTTAACAAAAAGACGAATGGCTTACACTTTAACCACAGCCTAAATCTCTTCTACGTTTACATTCGCATTTCCCCGCCGAGTATAAATGACCTTTTTATCAGAGGTGAGCCAGCTCGTCGGGACGCCCCCACGATCCCTCAAAGGGACAACCATCTCTGGTTAAATACTTTCCGAAGTGCTTAGTACTACCATTACTGCAATTGATGTAAGCTTTGACCTTGTACCTGGGGAATATATTAGGCCCTGCTTTAAAATTCGTACAGTAAATTATGAATGAAGTTGTAAATGGCTTCAATAAAATGTTGATGGCAAATCTTGATATTGTAAGGTGTACGGCGATGAATTATTGACGTTGCTACCCTCCCAACTATTGCGACCGTTGTTATAAATAGATTACTGTGTTTTATTGTATTGGCCGTCCTTTATTGATTCAGCCCCAACCCAAATACAGTCACGCAAAGCAATTGAAAGTCGTGGCAACCACATTATTTAGGAGAAAATAGTAGGTCAAGTTTTAAATGTAACTTTTTTCAACAGAATTCAAAAGCGAATCAGTAGAAAGTGGAAGCACTTCCACGGGCAGTTCCCAAGAAGATGAAGAGCCCAAAGATACCTGGATGCGAGCGCCTGCTGGTGGCGTCGCGGTCAGGAGTGGGGAGGATGCTCTGCTGACGTGCGTGGTGCTGGGAGCCAAGGGCAAGCCGGTGCTGTGGAGGCGGGCTAGGGATCTGCAGCTGCTGACTGCAGGGGGTGTCAGGGTTACCAGGGATGATAGAGTGCACATCCTTCATGATGACTGTAAGTTTACTACCCCATTCAATACCCATTGGAGATAATGTTAGGCGGTTCACTTTAAATTAATAAACAGGTCTATTATCAAAAAGTTGTAAATTGAAACAGTGACCTTTTTGAAACAGCGACGACGGACTCTGTGGCTGACGAGCGATTGCTCGGCAGAGACGCAGGAGGCGCGGGTTTGATTCCCGCTGCAGAAGAAATGTATGCATGTTCTGCAAAATATTTTTTCCGGGTCTGGGTGTTGTGGGACCATGGTACTCGTAGTTTTAGTGTGGGGTCAGAACTATGTATGTGACTGTTGGGTGTTATCTTTATCTATCTTTTTAGCCGAGGAACCTCTTCAAGGCCCAGGGATCAAGAAGGGCGGAGACGTGTGGGCCCTCGTCATCAAGTCAGTCAAAGCCTCCGACGCCGGTCTCTACATGTGCGAGCTGAACACTGAGCCTCCAGTAAGAAGCTTTCATAGACTAACTGGTGAGTACCGATACTATCACAAAATCACCTTACTTAGGCTTTCTCGCATATTTTCAAAGTACATACACATTATCACGCCCGTATCCCTAATGGTGTGGGCAGAGTCGCAAGTAAACATAAGAAAACTTGCAGCCACTTCTGATTTAAGTTCTAAGATGGATATGGTGAACCATGGTGACAGGTGATCAGCCCAACGCCGATATAGATTGTCCATTATGTTGGGGAGGATACTATCCCTTAGTCGACTTTTGCGACATGCTCGGGGAGAGAAGCAGCTGGACGCATTCTATGTTTTTTTTACTCCCAGCCCAGCAGAGAAGTTAAACCAGTCAAGCAAGATTGAAACCTGCAATTATATCAAATCATTAATTTCCAGTGATATCAAGAAGCCTCATACCTCCAGAGAACGTGAACACAACAGACAGCTACTCGGCGAACCTGCCCACGCTGTCCACCACGGCACTGGCACACAACTACACTGATTGCTGCGTGGCAGCCAACGTCAGCAAGGGTTGCCTCGGCTTCTGTAGTATACAAACTATTCTAGAAGGCACGGGGCAAGACCCAGAGGTCTGTCAACCAGATTTTCCTGCTATTGTCAAGTAAGTATCCAAATATTTTGAATCCAACAAAACCCTAGAAAAATAAAGCGCAAAGAGCACATAAACTCTATAATGTTTTTTTTGCGTTTTAGAATGATTCTCTATGTGTTTTTGTTTGTCCAGATGCATGGCAGACGGTCGTAACCACGTACCGTGCTGCGTGCAGGAGCGAGTACCAGACATCTGCCAAGATGTCTGCAGAGGGGAATTCACGCCAGTCACTGACAATATCAAAACGCATTACTCCTGTGCCGCTTACATGGAGAAAACTTTAGCTTGTATTGTGGAAGGCATTGGTAAGCTCTCTTGCCTCAACCATAGCTCTCCTTCACCTTTCCTTCTCATTGTTTTTTCTAAAACATATCTCTTTATAGTAAAAATTGTCTGGAATCAAAATAATCAACACTTGCATTTCAGAACTGCTCCCAAGTCCACCAGAAGACGTAGAAGTTGAGCCACTAAACGAGAAACAGCTCAACGTATCATGGAGCCCGCCCATCGAGAATACAGACTCAGTTATACAGTACTTAGTCAACGTTACCACACTGAGATCCTTCGACGCACATCTAATAGACCCCTCGGAGAGCTCTTTAAGAACCAACGAGACAGTGAAGACGTCTGCACCAGTTACTTTCAGAGTTAGTAATAACAAGACTTTCTTGGTGGTGAACGATCTGCTGCCGTTCACGATGTATGAGATCACAGTGACGTCATTCAACATCCATGGATCCAGTTTACCCAGCTATGCTATCAGGTAATTTGCCACATTCTAAGTTCTTCTCACTCTGCATAGACTATATGAACGCAGTGGGGAATTTACATGAGCGTTATGTGCTGCATAGGATAACATAACAGTATCAGCCACATCAATCCATGGGAAGGGAAAAGAACCCACAAGGGAAGTCTTTGAGGAGTTTTAAAAAGTCTTGCTAAGGAAAATCTGGAGCAACTATGATATTTTTAGTCTTATTGGTCTTTAGTTGTAGCTAAACTCCAAATCATTTCAGGTCACTGACCCTGACTCCTGGTAAAATGAAGCCAAAGGACGTGGCAGCGGCTCCGAAGCTGCCCGACGTGAGGTCTTGTTGCATGTCAGCGGGTGTCACTCATTACGGCTGCGTTGAGAAACTCTGCGACCCTACAAAGACCTTTGAGATTGTAGTAAGTTCATATGATTGCTGTGTTTTCAGGGTACCATATTTGGTTAGACAAAACGACATTATGAGGGGGTTTTCGGCAAAGCATTGGTAAATCATCACTTTGCATTGGTTCCACGCAGTCATAAGTATAGTCAAAGTTAAATGTTCGGAAAACCATACCATTTCCAAAATCCTTGCTTCCTTGAATGCTTGTACCTAGTTTAATATATTCATTGAATGTGTTGTATGTTAATTGATTTTTCTATTGAAATTCGTAAATAAATACATCCAAACACCAACCATATCAGCAATGCACCGACATTATGTGACATGAACAATAACTTGTACACAACATTCCATAAAAAGCGACCTCCACAAATACACAAATTTTCAAACCCACCCTCCATTTGTGACTAACGCACAATCACCCCCAAAGGGCCCGTTTAACCTGTCAGTTGCAGGTGACGGATTTGATGATTTGTGCGCCGTGGGCCGGCGTGACCTTCGGCTGCCTCGCCAATGGGATGGACCACACGCCTTGCTGCCGCTCTCGAGGCCTTCCCGACTCTTGTCTGCCACTGTGCAGTGGCAACATCACCAACCTGGACTTCAATCATTTCAAGTGAGTTGATGTTTTAGAATGTATGCCCAACCACATCAAGGAAGTTTATAATCTTTAGGGCTGTGGGTAAGGCCTCCAGCTGGACCGATTTCATGACTTTTAATTTGTTGGATTTGTTGACATGTAATAAAGAGATCTTCATCATGGGCTTTTATGCTAAGTGAATATGCACTTCAAGGAAGATAATGTCCAAGATGAGAAGAGAAATGTCTGACATAGATTTATTTGAATGAATGATTGACTGAATGAAATAATAATGAAGAGTTTATGGGGCACTAACAAAATAATTTGATTTGAATTTGAATTAAAGTAACCTTGATATTACGGAAACACGACGATAGATACTGACTTTTTTTTAGAAATCATATAATTGGGAAAATTCAAAGATTCGTGAAAGGAAGGTTCATGAACCTGAGCGAGCGAAGTTGCAACCTCGTTCAATTTCACGAATCGATCAGGAGAAAGCTGGTTCCATTGCCTCCCCCAGGTGTCTCCGCTACATGAACTCGTACACCAACTGCCTGCTGCAAGGCTACGGCGTGCTGCCGGGCGCACCCTCACGGCTGTACCTCACCAACATCGACACGGACTATGCCGTGGTGCACTGGTCGCCGCCCGCGGCTCTAGCCGACACTGTGCAGTTCTACAACCTGCATTACAGAACACTGCAGGCAGGGGATGACTACAGGGCTCTGGAGAAGGTGAGCCAATTATGATCAGCTGTAGGTTTGAAGAATCTTATAAAGATACTAGTTAACATGCGCGGCTTCGCTCGCGTGGTGAATTTGACACCTCATTTTACCCCTTTTGAGGATCACTAGCTAGTTCCGGATAAACTACTATCTATGAAGTATTTTTTCACTCCTCTTTCTCAAAAATTCCGTCATTGTAGCGTACCAGAGTGGGAATAAAATAGCATTATTTGCCTCTAGAGGATTTTTTTCTTCTTTTGTCTGTTACCAACGGGCCTACAAAAACAAAAAAAGCCAAGTTCTTAAGTACAATAATCATGAATAAAGACTACTTATTACTGTTTCAAAAAAAAAGAAGTACATTTTATTTTTGAAAATGGAACTAAAAGAGGCAATCTCTTCGGAAGAATGCGTGCATTGCGTTGCTGCAACAGAAGAAATTAAAAAAAGGCATTGGCGCGAAATCTTTAGAATTTTTCTCTAGTTACAAATCGAATGACCGTATTTAATATTGTATTGGATTATTTTATTTTCTCGCAATCGTAGTGAAAAGTAAAGTGTAACACACGCCGCTAAAAACCCATTATGACTCGGTTTCTATTTACTCCCTCGTAAATAATGGATCATTTTAGCCCCTTGTATAAGAATCTACTATTACGAAATAAACTTTTTGCAAACAGTACCGCCGAGTGATGTCATAGCGCGAGGTACATCAGGTACACAGTTAAGTCGCGCGGGTTTTAAATACAAACAAGTAAGACATTTGCTGTCAACTAAACGAAAATACATTTTAGAAATAACATAGAATGAACGCCTAAACGAGAATTATTCAAAACAGCCAAAACATTAACTACGCTAAATAAATTCCACTTCACAAACGTAATCCTCCTACTTTACATACTCTAATTGGGACGTGGAACATTGCCCGAACTAATTCAATAAGCTATAGCACCACCGACGCGCTAAAACACTGGGGTAACGCGACGTCTCCATAGACGATAATCTATCCAGCAATCTAACAAAATAGTGACTGACATGGCGAGTGAGTGCCCGACCGACCTAGACACGAAAGGTGCGAGTTCTTTCCAGTTCAATTGTTAAAATGCTTGCAAATATTTCTTCCGATTGGGAACAGAGCACTGGTGGTCTACTGGTAGTGACCCCGCCTTCCAATCCTAAGATCGTGGGTTCAAATCCAATCGTGCAATAAATGGATTTTTCGATTCCTTTCACCACACTGGTTCGAAAGAATTAGTGACACGACTAGATAGATCCGAATCTGGGTTATTTGTTGTACTCATAGTTTCTGAAACCCATAACGCTGGGAATCATCTAGTTAGGTACCTATATGTGACTTTATGTTATTTATTTTTATATTCATTACAATTATCAGTATCTTGCTTGATTCCTAGTCTTTCATCAAAGCGGAGAGTCCATTTTGTTATGAACCTTATAACTCAAGACAATGAGGCTCATTTTGTCATGATGATGTAATGACTCTTAGCCTGCCTACTTAATATAGCTATGTACAAACATACATATTATCACGCCCGTATCCCTAATGGGGTGGACAGAGCCACATGTAATCATAAGAAAACTTGCAGCCACTCCTGATTCAAAGTCCCAAGATAGATATGGTGAATTGTGGTGACAGATGATCAGTCCATCGCCCTATTACTATGCCTTAGTCGTCTTTTACAACATGCTTGGGGAGAGAAGCAGCTGGACGCATTCTATGTTTTTTTTTACTCCCAGTCCAGCAGAGAAGATAATTGTGTCGCCTGCCTAACTAGGTAATTCAATCAGATAGCACGCAGACTAGATACATACATTATAAATAAAATGTTTTTATTTCAGAAAAATGAATCCATATTAACTTAAAATAAATTGCAACTAAAATTAAAACTAAGAACTAAACTTAACTAAAACTAAAACTGATTTAAACTAAAAACTAACTAATAATAAACTAAAACTAAAGGAAAAACTCACCAAAAGGAAGGAAACTGAGAGTGATAAAACCACCCTAGGTGGGTTTTATCACTCTCAGCACGAAGCGCTTCCATAAAGGTGAGTTAAACCTATTTGCTATGGTTTTTATACGTCACTACCGCCGGCCTTGACTTGCACTATTTTGAAACCTTCTTCTTCTTATATCCTTAGAGCGTTAATTCCCCATGTTTTCAGCAACAGGTACTCCTCGGAAGTTGGGTGTTGTCTGGCAGCCTGCCACACGCGGAAACATTAGTCAAAGAAAGCCTCTTGTAACGGAATTAACTCGCGATCAAACCAAATCTTGCGGAAGTAGAAACACTTCAACATGTTGAACAGTAATTTGGGGCTTGTTTGTGAAGCCAAGAACTGTAGGAAACTTTTGATTGGTAATTCTGGTACGGGAAAAGTTATGTCAAACTGTTTCAGGGAAGTTTTGTATGTTAGTTTGTTATGAGCTAGTAGTAAAGTCGATAGAGGCAAGAATCTATCATAGCTTGCTAGCTGCTGTATCCTGAAAAAATAAAATGTACCTAGAAGCCATAAGAAATAGCCCAAACATCTTTTTAACCGAAACGCTCCTTAGTTATTTGATCTGTTGACGAACCGGACAGACATTAAATTAGAAAATAAGAATTAAAAAAAACTAGGTTTCCTCTATAAGTGATCTTCTGAAATCACCAGTCGCTTTTGACAATATCTAAAGAGGTGGATAGAGGCACGTCCAAACATAACATTTTCCTTTTCATGCATTCAAAAAGTAATCATCTGTGCAGGTACATTCTCCCCACATCCTGGAAGACCTGGAGTCCAACACGGATTACGAGATCTACGTGGAGGCGGTGAACGAGCATGGTGTCGGGGACCCTTCACCCCGACTCATCTTCAGGACACAGAGTCAAGTAGGTTCAGGATCTCAGCTTCCAACCCCGTTCTGTAAACGAACTGTCACCAACCCGGTTCTAAAAAAATAAAATAAATTTTCTCCAAAAACGAAGTCCTGTAGACTTTGTTTTGTTTATTTGTGCTAAGACGATGGCGGCGTCTGTGTGGGAGGATGATCAGTTTCTCAAGCCTCTCGTGGCGCATATGAGAATGTGGCGGTGACATAGGTTGACAATTGGGTTTGATTTAGAGCTATCTCTTTGGGATATCTCGATTTGGTGCGTTTAGAAGTTCAAGGTATTCTCAGCACCTATTACATATTTTCTCACTTTTGTTTACGAAAACTGAAAAACAATACCAGAAACCAAAGCCTTCTGTTCTAAGTGATAGATTACTAGTGATGGTGACTAAGTAGATTATCTTTGCTTGGTGGGTAAGTTTAAATGTAACTTGTGTGATCCAGGTGATAGAAGAAGAGGAGGAAGCAGCCAACAACTACAACGTGACGGCGTGCTGCGAGCGCGTGCAATTGGCCGGCGTGTGCATGCCGCTCTGCACCTACGACGCGAAGATGTCCGACCTCAGGATGCTGGCGCCACTCTGCGCGCAGGAGTTCCACAAACTGCTGAGGTGTAGTGCTGGAGGTACGATGTCTCTATG
The DNA here is from genome assembly GCA_949320045.1 of Scotopteryx bipunctaria. NCBI lineage: Eukaryota > Metazoa > Arthropoda > Insecta > Lepidoptera > Geometridae > Scotopteryx > Scotopteryx bipunctaria. The sequence continues at coordinate 9,819,610 of OX439455.1, forward strand.
AAAGGAAGGAAGGCGTTACATTCGTTATTTGTAGACTGTCTGTCTTAAACTAAACTCTAAGTAAAAGTAGAGATTGCCAGCCGTCTCCCAAACTATCAGAAAAGTAGATTACTCCCCTAACTACTTGCAAAATGACAGTTTAGACGAACTGTCTTTCCAAAGAGTGTTCCATTGCAAAGTTTTAACAGTGTCAACTGCTAGGCCAGTTGTGATACTTAAGGTTGATACGTGGTGAGCTTTTCGATTACTCCCCCTTATCCAAAATAACGCATATTTCTATGGTACAAAGTATCATAGAAATTTTCATATTACCATTTCATTTGCCAAAAAAATAGCCAAGCGTGGTTTCTTGCCTGTATCTTACACGCTTGGTCGCGTTACGAACAGGGTTTAAATTCAACGTATTTAGATATAAGATGATTTAAAGTGATCCTTACCGATTATATTGAAGAAAGTATGTTGAATTCTGATGAGTGTTTCCACCAGGTCGCAACCACGAGGCGTGCTGCATGCGCCGCGGCGTGCCCTCCGCCTGCCGCGGCATCTGCGCGGGCACCATCACCGGCGGCGTGCACTCCTGCGTCCCTTACATCGGCAACATCGTGCAATGCTTCGAGGAAGGTCAGTACTTAAATAAATAAAATAAATAAATATTTGTGGACATTTCGCACAGCGCCATCTAGCCCCAAACTAAGCAAAGCTTGTACTATGGGAACCAGATGGCTGATAGAATACTTATATACTTTTTTTTGTAAATACATACTTATAATACATAATACTACAACACCCAGACCCTTGCAGAACATACAAACATTTCTCCCGTAGCGGGAATCGAACCCGCACCTCTTGCGTCTCAGCCAAGCACTCGCCCGCCACGCCACCGAGGTCGTCGAACTTAAGGCTCATTTATATGATGCATATTATCACGCCCGGGATGGGCACTGGTGGTCTAGTTGGTGGGTGCTCACCACCGGCACCGATCCTAAGATCATTGGTTCAAATCCGGTCGTGTACCAAAAGATTTTTCTGTGCGAAAAATTCTATACCAGTACTGTCAAAGGGTGAAGGAAAACATGGTGAGGAAACCCGCGGCTTAGTCAGCTCCGCACGTATTGACCGTGTCCTTCCTGTGGACAAGGCCGACTAAGCTGAGAGGGTGGTAGGAGCACCTAGCTGGGCAATTCGTCCCAGGCGCTACAGCGTTGCCTCCTGACGCTGTATAAATCATCCACGTGTCAACCAAATCCGTCCTGCCGATATAGAGATGCGATGGGACAAACATACATACATAGTCACCCTCACATAAACTTTTAACTCATCGTGTCCTATCGCCTAGGTACGGGTATCCTCCCCGGGCCACCGCGAGAGCTCCACGCGGTGGTATCAGCCGACAAGGTGTTCCTGGAGTGGTCGCCGCCGACGGACGGCGCCAACGTGTCCTCGTACGCCGTGCACTGGCAGAAGATCGACAACAACACGCTGCCTTACAGCTACAACCATATGCAGGCCAGCTACAACGTGAGTACACTGAAGATGACCTTGAGTAAGTTCATATGAGCTAGTGGCCAGCTCTTGTGACGGAGTTTTTATGCCGCCTAAAGACCTCCGTCATGGCTTAACGACTTAAAAGCCGAGACCGACAATTTAACGTGCCCTTCCGAAGCACGGAAGCGCTCAGGTCGTAATGCCACTTGCCATTTGTGATCTGTGCTCTGGTGTGGATTATATGACGTGTAGTTTTGACTTTTTTACCTAGCTGTTTCCAGCTGTTCCTGTATACTCTAGTTTGTACGCAATATTTTAGGGTTCCGAACTAAAATGGTGAAACAGAATTCTCATGGTGGGACATATCCGTCAGTCCTTGGCTGTTTATTTTTAATTCCATTCATTTCTATCATTCAACAGCAAGTGAACGCGACCGACACGACGGCCCACATCGAGCAGCTGGAAGCCAACAGCACCTACCACGTGTTCGTGGTCGCCGTCAACGAGCACGGAGAGTCGATGCCCTCCAGCATGCTGCTCTTCAACGTCACTGGCGCAGGTACGTCCAATCCACTGGAGGCTTTCGAATCAGTCGTTTATAGAGGCGGGGGGCGGTGAGAGGGGGGGTAATATTATAAATGCGAAAGTTTTTGTGGATGTGACGATGTTTGTGCCTCAAGCACGCCTAAACGGCTGAACGGATTTGATTTAAACTTGGAATATACATGTGCTGGTTAACATATAGGCTATTTTTTATCCTGGTATCAGCAGCTAGTATATTATTATAATAAAAAATAATTAAAATAAAATAAACTTAATGGGGAAGAAGTAATATTTTTTATGTACGATCGTAATTCGTGTGCGAATTCGACTCGCACTTGATCGGTTTTTAAGTGACTGCTTTATTTTTCGGACCAGGAACGTCATATGATGGATGTTTTTCACCAGTTTCATTAATTAAACAAAACGGTTTCCGTATTTCAAGATCCCAGCCATTAAACTGGGTCCAAAAGTGCGAGAAGCACTTAGCATAATATGTTAATAGTCCTGAGGATGGAGCCGTGGAACTGTGTGAAGTGAAGTTTGGGATCGGCTCGAACACGCGTGAGACAGCTGCTTTTTCACAACTTTTGTCGGAATTAATGAAGGCCCTGTACGTGTCTTGTTAACCAGTACAACTAGATTGTTCAATGATAACGCGTTTGTATACATACATACATATTATCACGCCCGTACCCCTAATGGGGTAGGCAGAGCCACCAAAAAAACACAAGAAAACTTGCAGCCACTTCTGATTTAGTTCTAAGATGGATATGGTGAACCATGGTGCTCAATTTGGTTTTCGCTCAGGTCTATCGACGGAAAGTGCTATTTTGTGCATCAAGCAAACTGTTTAATATTACACAAGCACTTTTACCTTCACAAACGGGACGCTGTAGTGCCCGAGACGAATTAAGGTGGAGTAGGCTTGCTCAGCACCTATTCCATCCTTGAGAGTCAGCTTACTCGGCCTTGTTCACAGGAAAGACATTGTCAATACGTGCGGAGCTGACTAAGCCGCGGGTTTCCTCACGATGTTTTCCTTCACCGTTTGAGAGTACTGTCAAAGCGCTCATAAATTTATCGCACAGAAATTTCATTGGTACACGACCGGGTTTGAACCCACGACCTTAGGATTCGGCGGGATCACTACCAACTAGACCACCAGTGTTCTCAACTGCCAAACCTTTATCGGTCGCAAAATTGCGGTATAGACTGAGATTGTTGCAGGTGTGTGAGCCTTAAATAATTCTTGAATTAAACCGACAGAGGAAAAGGAGGTGTCCGGTATCCCGTCTCCGCCGCATTCGCTCTCAGTGTCGTCCCACTCGGCCACCTGGCTCACGCTGACGTGGCAGCCGCCGCAGTTCTCGCAGCCCGACGAGAAGATCTCCTACACGTGAGTTCGAATAGTCCTTGTCAATAAATGGATAAACTTTCGATGAATAGGTTGTCTTCATCGATAAATAGAACGACATAATCGATAAATAGATTGATCTTATCCTTAAATAATTCTTTCATCTATTTGTGTCACTGGTTCTTTCAGGCTAATAAGGTGACAGGTTTAAAGTATGCCTTTAATAACATCGGCAAATATTAGCTTCATTAATGAAATAGACCGTCGTTCTCATACATAAAGTAGGTTTATTTAATCGATAATAGGATTATATTTATCGATAAAAGAGTTCTGCATGGTATCAAAGTCAAAGTCGGAAAATTCTATTTCTTAAAATCCCTGGGATCATTTGGACACATCTTAAATCTACGTTGCATTTTCACCTGGTCAAATATAATGTGTACTTGTACAGACCTATTCATAGATACAGAAGTATATTCAAATAATCTATTAACATTAGCACGATTATTATTTTTTTCAACAGGATGTTGAAAATGGGGTATAAAAATTATTATTTAAAATGTTGAGGTCACAATTGGGATCGGTGACCGCAAGTGGCATTACGAGCTGAGCGCTTCCGTGCCTTGGAGGGCACGTTAAATTGTTGGTCCCGGCTTTTAAGTCGTTAAGCCATGACGGAGGCCTTTAGGCGGTTTTAAAACTCCGTCACAAGAGATGGTCACTAGTTCATACGAACCTACTTACTTAACAGGATGTTCTACAAATCGCCGACGGCGCTGAGCCAGGGCAACGTCACAAACATCACGACCACTGTGCCAGGGTACACCCTCGAGAAGCTTACTCCGAACTCGCAGTACGTGGTGTGGGTGAAGGCTCACGCTGCAGCTGGCGACTCGCAACCCTCGGAGACCTTGCTAGCTTGGACTGACCCTGCCTACCCCGCGTATGTTGAGGTACGCCGTACAAATATTGATTAGACCAGCTAACAAAAGAATGTCAAACAAACATTCATTATAAAAAAATAACATGTTAAAAATGTTGTGTTCTGTGGGCGGCGGTAATCACTTACCATCAGTAGCTCGTTTGACCACGAAGACATTAAAAAAAAGTTTGTCTTATATGTTCACAATACAAGGAATCCTACTGTGAGGTCAGAACTATGTACATTATTTTTAATAATAACAGTATGAATGAATGAAAAATACTTTATTGTACACATTTAAAAATTAAAGATTACAAAGAAAGTATTCAATTGGCGGTCTTATCGCTTAAAAGCTTATCTCTTCCAGACAGTATATCGGGATAAGACCAGGAAGCTGTTATAATTTAAAGTCTCGATACTATGAACTCTCTTGTAGGTGTTAAATCTCTTGTACGAATCCGCTGGATTCTTCATAAAAAGCTTACCAAAATGCAGACAAGTGCACTGCCCGTCCGCCTGCAATAAAAGCCATGCAAGGCTCATGCGAGAAAGCACATATGTCCACACAAAGCAAACTTAATATCTCCAACACGTTTCGCCTCTCCACGACGCATCATCAGGAAGTTGACTCAGACTGTGCGTCAAAGACTTCTTGCCTCTGCGAGCGTTGCACAGAAAGTGTTGGGAGTTATTATATAAAAAAGGTTTTGGTCACATTTTTCCTGTTAAAGTAGTTCCCACAAGTCGTTCTGAATGAGTATTCCTTGCTCTCACTCACTACCGCCTGTAGTTAACTAAGTATGAAAACTTGTCTTACGAACGTCCTACAAAATTGTGGGCGGGGTAAAATAAAATAGATCGAGGAAGGAGCTGGATATCTATTCTGAATTTGGTTGGTAATATCTATAGTGCTATCTATAGTGCTTTACAAGTTTTAATACAGTCTACCAGTAAATACAATCTGAAATAAAATAATAAATTAAAGACACTTCTCTGGGAGTTAAATATTATCAGAGTTTTCATTAGATATTCTTTAACTACATTGTAACAAAGGCCCTTTTAAAATACCCAACATAGGGCCGACTTTTTGTGGTCCTAAATAAATACAATTTGATTTAATTTAAAACAATGATCAGCAACTTTCATGCAGGCTCGCTTTAACCTTTTCACCCCTTATTCATCAATTTAGAATCATGTAACAACAGAATATTACAAGCGCGAAGATTTCATTCAGGTTTCTTTGCGAGGTGCTTTTCCTATCTCCCCTTCCATCAAAAAATGCAAATGGCTCTTTTGAAGCGCAATAAAACGGACTGAAAGGGGATGGCACGGTAACGAAGTGAAGAACATTTATTTTTCCGATAAATGCTTTTCTAAGCCAGGATTACTTTGCCCCAAAGACTGCCTAATTCACGGGATTTTCGCAGATTTAAAATTCAGAAGTTATAAATAACTCGTAACCAGAAAAAGTGTTTTTTACAGCAGTTCCATACGAAGTACTTACAGAGCTAAATGCAAACGGGGAAATTCTAGTTACAAGTCCTTGAATACTAAGCGGGAACGTAAAAAAGTATTACAAAAAAAGTATTAAATAAACCTAAAATTCTTCAGCTGCAAAATTAAAAGCCAGTGCAAGACGGCAATTTTATTTTACAAACTAGAAAAAACTTTACCCTCCATTTCAGCGGCGGCAAGTTTGACAAACGCGTCAACTCGGGCCGTGTCGCCCGGAACAGCCCGGAACGCTCTATCTGAACTTGATTGATAAGTTTTTTATGTTTTTTTCAACAACGAGAGTGTCAGCTGGGTCGGACGATTACCACCGCATAGTTACTAAAAATATTTCAATTCCAATTTATTGCGAAAATGGGTAAAAATAACAATGTTAACAATATTAAATTAGACAGTTAAATGACAAGCTACCAACAGAACAATACAAATATCTCTACAACCTCGGCGGCTTGGCGGCGGGCGAGTGCTCGACTGAGTTATTATAAGTATGTATTTACAAAAAAAAAAGTATACAAGTATTGTATCAGCCATCTGGTTCCCATAGTACATAGTTTGGGGCTAGATGGCGCTGTGTGAAATGTCCACAAATATTTATTTATTATTTATCTTTACGAAGTATAAACAGTGTTGAAAATCCCTTTCGTTTGCCCTACAGCCTCCGACGGTGAACCCCGTGAACCTGGTGGTGGAAGGCTCCAGCATGACCATCCTCTGCATCGCTATGGGAACCCCGACGCCTACTATCTCACTCTACATCTCTGGTAAGTACCGAATTCACAAGTTTTCAAATCAAACGCTGACAAAGCTGAAATTCAACGGGCGCCCTTAAACATAATACTGGGTCTAAACTTAGTCGTGACACTCGCGTTTGCAGTCAAGTGTGGCAGAGTATTTTAAGTTAGCAGGGCATATAATTGACGCGTTCACTGTCCCAAAACAAAACATTAAAATAATCCGTACGTCGTTTTGAAATTTCATGATAACTTGACAAAAAGGATCTAACGTTTTACTATTCTACCATAACCTACATACAAGTTTTTTCCGCGAAAAATATAAATAATGGCTGATTGAACGTTTGTAATTCTTAATTTGTTTTATATTATCTCCCCCATAAATGGCAAACTGGTTTAATTTTTCGGCTCTTTAGAATTTTATGTAGCCTAGGTATCTAATCATACGTCCACGATAATGTTTTTACTTTTATTCATACGTCCATTCAAATAACCAACATCGAGATTACCCTTAAGTATGACTCCAGCCAGAGTCATGGACGTGTCATTTGGCATAAAAGTTCTCTCTAAATGGCTCTTGGATTCATTGGACAGCGAACGTGTTGAGTACACAAAAGTTTCATAACACATTCGCCATATTTAGAATATATTTTTTTTAATCTTCGCTCTCACTCCTATATCAACAAAAATACATAATTGGCAGGTTTTTAAAGCACAACATGAATTTATGTTTTCTGGAACGTATTTGGTGAATGTTTTTTTTTTAACTTTGGTCTACACTTGTCTACGCCGTAGCACCCGTAGCATTTTGTGTAGGCTTTTTGAAATACAACGAAGCGTAGTTCGAAATGAATTAATGAATACTTGAAACTTTTTGTTCCAGCTAGTTTTACTATGATTCCACACCAAAAATATGCCCTGGTATTTTACTTAAGATTGCTGGTTATTTTTAAGAGACTGACTCACTTGATTTCTCACATAAAGTATCAGAGGAATTTGCGAAATTTCAAGCATCATAACTTTCCAATGAGCTTAGACCGCCAATGTTATTAGAAATAATAGTATTTCAACATTCCCCGCTGTCACACTATCTGACGGTTCATTTAATATAATTCGCGCTAATGAAAATTAATTTACCCAAATGAAATGACATAATCGTCTATTCAAGAGGTTTCTGTCTACTTCTTGGAGTAGATAGAAGCAAAACAGCGGCCTAAAAACTCCGTCACAAGAGTTGGCCACTGGCTCATAGGAACTTACTTTTTTATCGACTTCTTCAGGCTTATAGTGATGCTATTGATCAGCTTTAATTAGAAAACTTTATCTAAAAATTTGAGTTGAAACAATTCTGTGATTTTCCTGTTTATCGCCTCATTTGTAGCTAAGGTTTTATGGAAGTAATTTATAACTTTTTTAATTAAAACCTTCTTGTTGCCTAAGTTAATTTTTGTGAACAGATAGAAAACTAACGTCTCGCCGTAATCAAATTAATATCACGGCTCGTAATGAAAACCGTCTGGATTCCTTTAAATCCTTTTAAGTGCTTTCTGGTCGGCGTAAATACTTTGATTTTGTAATAATTGTATTAAGTCAAAAGCACATAGCCTAAGTAACTAGTTTTTAACAGTGTCCTTTAAGTTAAAGTACTGGCTCTTTGAAAAGACGTTCTACCCTCAGTATTAGTGAATTTAAATAATTCTACAAGTGATATCTAAAATGCTTCTTTTCATAAATCTATTCGTATATACCTTAGAATTAGATAATTATGTAAAACTAAGCTGTTTATACAATTTCAATAAATTTATATTTAAAGTGAATGTAGTTAGCAATCAATAGATGTGACTCGTGATCGAAGAGAATGGCGTAATAAGGCCTATATACCTCACAGTAGTTGCAATCGGACTGAAATGATGATGATGAAAGTATATAATGGAAGTAAATAGCAGAGTATCGACTGAAGTTAATAATATTATGTACTTTATATAAAGACTGATAGTGAAAAGTGCGCTCATTTAACCTGTTCACATAAGCAGTTTTCTTTTTATAAATTAATTAAAAGCACTCAAGTGCGAGTCGAATACGTACAGGAAGGGTTCCGTACCATCGTACATGTACATAAATATTTCTTGTATGTGAACAGCTTTTTTTATTAATAGCTATAGCGGTAATAGAAATACACACACTGAAAATTTCAACTCTCTACATATCAGTTCATGAGATACAGCTCGACGGACGGATAGACGGACAGCAAATGCTTAGTAATAGGGTACCGTTGACATCCTAACCCTAATCTAAAATGGTTCTTCTAACCCTCAAGCGCGTATTTCCCATCTAGAGATTTGACCTAAACTGGGATTTCCAGGTAATCGAAGAGACTTACGTGCCATTGTAAAGTCTTGGTTTCCTAGCCACGGTGCTGCCGACGGCCGTCGTCGTCTAAAATTAAATGTTTCTAAATTATCCTTTTTATTTAAATGCAAAAAGAGCCATGACTGACTAGTCATATATTTGATTGCTTTCGTTGTGAAGGTTGCTCTGCTACCTGTATAATGCAGGAGAATACAGCCAGCTATGAAACAATCAGGTTATATTGTATATGGATGGATGAAGTTACAGTTCAGTGTCCTGGTAAAAGAGGGTGCGCTCAGATCACGAGCCAATTGAATTCTGGACAGCGCCACGTCGGCGGTTGTCTGTACTAATTAGTTAGGTGAGGTAACTAAATTAGAAATTCGGTTCTTACAATGTAGTGTAGTTGTTGAAACACAGATGGCGCTGTGTTCAACTCTACTTTTGCTCCACTGTCTCTAGCTAACCACCCTCAGCTGACGACCGTTCACCGACGGCCGCTTCGGAACCAAAGGCTTTAAGCCCACTTCCAATACGTTCCCAGCGCATTGTGTTTTTATACAGATCGATTTGAAAGCCCGATCTAATTGGATTTCACCAAGTAGGTATCAGCTTTTGATTAGTGGATTGTTTACTCGTTGAATTTAAATAGACTTTTTGTTCTTTTGTACAGAAATTGTGAACAATAAATTATTTAAAATGTTCTTTTTTAGGATGATGGCTGTCATTTATTTTGCTTTGATTACATTATTTCTAATCGAAAATCTCGGAAGTACTATTTCCGAGACCTTAAAAAACTCAGGATTGTCAGTGGATAGAGACAGATCTGTAGATATTGTTGCGTTTCTTACCCCCGAATACTCAAACGCATCGCAGAGTTGAGCACGTTTAAAGTGACGAGTTTTTGACAGATTTTTCATCAAAAACTGTCAAAAAACCGTGACTTGAACCGTGCTCAACTCTGAGATAACAATAAATAACAACAAAATGACAATCTATGTGGCTAACCCCCGAATACTCAAACGCGACTCAGAGTTGAGCACGTCTCAAATGACGATTATTTTTTTTGACAGATTTTCATCAGAAACTGTCAAAAACCGTGACTTGAGCCGTGCTCAACTCTGAGTCGCGTTTGAGTATTCGGGGGTTAGCCACATAGATTTTTATTTTTTTACTATAGTATTTTCCTCTGCTGGACTGGGAGAAAAGAAAAAAACATAGAATGCGTCCAGCTGCTTCTCTCCCCGAGAGCATGTCGTTAAAGTCGACTAAGGGATAGTATCCTCCTCCAACATGATGAGATACAATAAGCAAGTATTCCCAAGGAGGGTTGACATCAGGCAGGCGGCCGGTCATAAAACACCTTAGCCAAAACTCTTACAGCATGATCCAAGGTTCATGCTGTGCCGACCCCACACAGAGTGGGATAAGGGCAGGATGATGATGATGAGTATTTTCCGTCTCAGGTCGTCTGGTGCGGCAAGAGGTGACGCGGCATATGGTGACAGTGATCCACAACGTGACGCGCGACATGGACCAGATCTCCTGCTACGCTGACAACGGCTACGGCACACCCATGCAGGCCGCCAGGAAGATCAACATCTCACGTAAGCATAATACTTCTATCAGGCTGGCTGGTGTGACATGGTGAATGTGGTCCATCACGAGACTTGCGACATAAAAAATGCAAGAAAAAGGCACTTTTGAATAGAATAGAAGAAATTGTTTTTTTGACACACTATACACAGAGAACACAAAACACTATGCACAACAAATATATATTTTATTATTATTTGATACGAACCAAAGGTACTGCCAGAAAACCAGCGTTGCATCAACTTCTTGTTGAGCAACATAATGGCAGGGCCTTTTGGTTCATTGGCATCACAATGCTTATTTTAGTAATAGATAAATTTCGTTATTATAAGTTGTTTGCATGTGATGAAATGAACCAATAAATATATTTTCTTTCTTTTCTCTTTGAAATCTCTTGAAATCACGATTATCCGACATTTGTTATAAATGAAAGTGGGTGACCAGTTCCATTCCGAGTGATCAATTCTAACAGATCGCAGACCTTTTCTTCTAAGAGGCTATAAAACGAGAATCTTATTCGACTATCCCTACAGACGTACCGATCATCCAAGCGTCTGGCATCACGATGGCAGCGGCTGGCGACGCCGTGATCCTCGAGTGCCGTGTGGAAGCCCTGCCCAAGCCCGCAGTGGCCTTCTGGAGGGACCCCAACGGACGGACGCCCGTTATCGACGGACCCAACTACGCCATCCAACTGCTAGCTGACTCTGAGGTAAGACGTCATATATTTCTTCTTAGTTGCTACACTCTTGGCAGAATGGTCGTGGTCAGCACAAGAGTAATGGCTCGCTTCACAATTCTGTGCCATTCGTCTCTAATGGTGGCCTTTCTAGTACACTCATGTAGTGGATCTGGTCCGTCCATCTCATTAGAAATCTTCTTCAGGCTCTTGTACCCTCAATTTTCCCATGAACTTCGATGGACGTTCTTCACGCCTCGACACGTTTCCAACGAACAAAATAACAAACGTCAAATCGGACCTATTATTTTGACTCGAATGTAACCTTCAATAAAATACCTCGCACAAAATTAGCTCTGCAAACCCTAACATAAACAAAATATATTCAGTTTCCATTCGCTTCTTTTCAGTATTGAAAATGCTCACGTAATTAAATGAAACTGTGCTCTGAATAGGTTTAAATAAACACGAGTGGCGTTTATGAATAAAGCCTGATTGCTTTCAACTATATTTGATGTTCGCGTGATAACTGAGCTGTCGACAGAGCTGTAATTAACAAACCTCCATTCTATGTTGAAAAATTCCGTCTACTAAGCAGACTATCCTATTAATATTACAAAGTTAACGATGTCAGACTACGTGATGTATTTTTCTTTTTATTAAACTATATATGAATGTTTTCATCTGAATTAAATGAATTTGTTATGATGTAAAAATATTTCTGCATCAATCACGCCGCTATGCTTAGAATAATTTTACAAATAGTGGGTAGTACGTGTACTGAAATAACGACCTCGGTGGCGTAGCAGGCGAGTGCTCGGCTGAGACGCAGTTTCGATTTCCGCTACGGGAGAAATGTTTGTATGCTCTGCAAATATTTCTTCCGGGTCTGGGTGTTGGTTGTAGTATTATGCAATAGAAGTATGTATATACAAAAAAATATATATGTAAGTATTGTATCAGCCATCTGGTGTCCATAGTACAAGCTTTGCTTAGTTTGGGGCTAGATGGCGCTGTGTGAAATGTCCACAAATATTTATTTATTTATTAACTTTACATAAGCTACTTTATGCGTACTAAACTATAAGACCAATGTTTTGTTGTTCTAAATTTTAGTCAACTCCTTTCAACCGTTACTGAGTTGAATGAGAACCTAGTGTAGAACATACACACACTCCCCCACACACACTCCCCACACACACTCCGCCACACACACACTTACCACACACTCACTCAAATGCAAAAGTTGGTGTGAGGGAGTGGGTAGTGAGTGTGTGTGGGGGGAGATTGTGTGGGGGGAAATCACACAAGCGTGTGATTTCTCTAAAGAAAATTTCGTCTTCAGGATCAAACGAAGTACACGATGCGTTTGATAATAAAGAAGATATCGGAAGCGGACGAGGGCGACTACTTCTGCCACGCCGAGAACGCGTTCGGTAAAGCTCTGCGGCCAGTGTCGGTGCGATTGCGGCCAGCGCAGGGCGCGCACCATAACGTCACGGAGTGCTGTGCACAGGTACCTATCCCATGCCTATAATAAAGCCTTTTACCATCTATAGTAGAGGATTTACAAACTGGACGCTGTAGTGCCCGGGACGAATTGAGATGGAGTAGGCTTGCCCAGCACCTATTCCATCCTCTCAGCTTAGACGGCCTTGTCCACAGAAAAGACATTGTCAATACGTGCGGAGCTGACTAAGCCGCGGGTTTCCTCACGATGTTTTCCTTCACCGTTTGAGAGTACTGGTATAGCGCACATAAATTTTCGCAAATTTTTCGATCATTTTTGTTCTATCGGTGCGTTCGTGCACCGACGGAACAAAAATTTAACAACAGATTTGAACCCACGACCTTGGATCAAAAGGCTGCTACCACTAGACCACTAGACAAATAAATACATTCACAGATACCACAATGAGGATAAAATATCTTTACCATTATACTAGACCAGTAAAACGCCTCTCTCTTGAATCGAGTTTTTTTTAAATACAATTTTTATCTTCCCTTTAGGTTCTGTAGGAATTCCCTTAGTTCATCCCTACACTGTATTTATTTATTACGGAACAACAAACAGCTACATTATATGGCTTAAGTAAAGTCCTTAAAGATATATTCTGGGAATGCAGATTAACTTATTTATTAATAATGTAGCCCAGCGTTATCCACAGATTAAAATTAATACTTGTACAACAAAAATTAAAATTTGTAAAGTCTGCAAGAGAATATACCCTGTAACTTTCATGCTAGGTAGGACTGATGTCTGTCAGTAACGAATTTTTGTGTATTTAGAAGTTTTAAAGATATTTACAGAGCAACTGACTAAGCAGAAACTTTGTTCGGCTTCTCATTTGAAATATAAATTTGACGACCTCAGTGGCGTGGCGGGCGACTGCTCGGCTGAGACGCAAGAGGCGCGGGTTCGATTCCCGCTACGGGAGAAATGTTTGTATGTTCTGCAAATATTTCTTCCGGGTCTGGGTGTTGTAGTATTATGTATTATAAGTATGTATTTACAAAAAACTAAAAAAAAAGTATATAAGTATTCTGTCAGCCATCTGGTGTCCATAGTACAAGCTTTGCTTAGTTTGGGGCTATATGGCGCTGTGTGAAATGTCCACAAATATTTATTTATTATTTATTTATAAGTTTTTCGTGAAATCTTCGAAAAAATCTGCACGTTAAATTGTACAAAACTTTAAACTACAAACAAATATACTTTCGGAACCCAAAATAAGTTATGCGGAGGGGCTCAATGCAGAGTCTAATTTAAGTTTGAGTTGGGCCCCAAGTTCCGCCGCAGACAGACAACTAAATATAAACTATCGACTGGACCTCGCAGTCTCGACCCTTTTGTTGGCCTCAAACTTTAATCAGTTCTAAATATCATTCGTTACCTTACTTATATTATAAATGCGAAAGTTTGTGAGTTTGGATGTTCGGATGTTTGTGAATCAACCACGACTAAACGGCTGAACGGATTTGAATGAAACTTGGAATATACATAGTACATGTACTGGATTAACATATAGGCTATTTTTTATCCAGATACTACGCGAGCGAAGCCGTGGGCGGCAGCTAGTAACTCATAAATGAAAACCTAAATATATAAAATCTATATTTTTGTTCGTAGGAAGAGCCTAGCTTCCACAACACAGGGAATCCTAGTGTGGGGCTAGGGAATTCAATTCTATTGTGTACTAGCTGTTGTCCGCGACTTCGTACGCGTGTAGTACATTGTTTTGTTTTTTAATCAATAGTTTTCGCAGCGCACGCCAAAAACTATTTTGGGTTTTCTACCTGGGGTTAAAATATTGCAATTTTCTTACGGATCCCTAATTGTTTTGAAAATATATTATAGCCTATCTATACTAGTCCCTGATATTGTAGCTTTCTATTGGTGAAAGAATTTTTGAAATCGGTCCAGTAGTTTCGGAGCCTATTCGTTACAAACAAACAAAAAAATCTTTCCTATTTATAATATTAGTATGATTTAAAGATAGTAAGTTACATTATTATAAGAGTTTTGGCTAAGGTGTTTTATGACCGGCCGCCTGCCTGACGTCAACTCTCCTTGGGAATACTTGCTTATTGTATCTCATCGTGTTGGAGGAATGTAATACTTACTACTCTACGTATATGTAATTACGTATCATGCGTTCTCGAGGTCGTCTTCCTTTTGTCCTCAGGCTATCACTATCAAGCGGTCGCTCCACAAATAGACATATAGTTTCAAAGTTCGCCAAGTTTTGGATAACTTATATAATCTGCGAGTGTACATCGCTTTCGGCAACAAACTTCAGACCAGAATACGTAATTCTCAGTGTTCCTGTTCATCTCAAGGTGTTCTCGGCAATATTCTAACCATATTACAACCTCGATGGCGTATCGAATGCTCGGCTGAGACGCAAGAGGGTTCGATTCCCGCTACGGGAGAAATGTTTGTATGTTCTGCAAATACTTCTTCCGGGTCTGGGTGTTGCAGTATTATGTATTATAAGTATGTATTTACGGCCTAACGCCAGAATCTAGAGGTCTAATTTGTTAAACCTAACACCTATTATGTACCTAGGTTCACAGATAAATAAATGATTTATAATTTAAAAATAGTATATAAGTATTGTATCAGCCATCTGGTTCCCATAGTACAAGCTTTGCTTACTTTGGGGCTAGATGGCGCTGTATGAAATGCTGGATAATCGGATATTTTATAGTAAGCTTAAACAACTTTCGTTTTATTAGAGTTTTAATTAACTTATAAATTAGACATCTCGCTTGGAACTTTGTTATCGTGGGTACGTGGGTACTACCTAATCGTGGGTACACTGAGTTCATCCTTATTTCTAGTATTAACATTCATTCACTACCAACTAGACCACCAGTGCTCTCTACTTAAGGCCGACTAAGCTGATAGGATGAAATGGGTGCTGGGCAAGCCTATTCCATCTTAATTCGTCCCGGGCACTACAGCGTCCCGTTAGTGAAGGTAAAAAGTTGCCTCCTGACGCTGTATTAATCTACTATAGATGGTTAAAGGCCTTAGTTATTCATTCATTCGAGTATAACCGAACCTGCAAAACCATTTCTAAATCAGATATCAGGAGAGGAAATAGATTCGCTAACTAAACTGTTCAGAGTTGTATCAACCGTGATTTCTGATTAATGTTATTTAGCTGTGTCCAGATACCGTTTGGGTCTGAAACTATCCGATACCGGAAAGGACCAGTAGCTTTGTATAACTTGTTTCTATTTACGATATAACTTCCCTCTTATCTATACTAGGTATCTACAATACCTACAATCTAATAATAAACTTGTAAGCAATACCAATCCTACTAATATTATAAATGCGAAAGTTTGTGAGGATGTGACGGTGTTTGTGCCTCAATCACGCCATAACGGCTGAACGGATTTGATTATTAGCGTTATTAGCATACACGTTGATATTCGAATCAAAATTTTCTTACAAAAAGTTCGTCATTGTAGCGTACCAGAGTGGGAATAAAATAGCATATTTGCCTCTAGGGGTATTTTTTGTCTATACCAGTCTATTCCCAATGAACCTACAATAACGGAATAGTCTTTATTAATTCAGACTCGACTTATTACTGTTTCATAAAAAAAAGAACATTATTTTTTTTATATAGAACTGAAAGCTAATCTAAATCTCTTCGGTAGAATGCGTGCATTGCGTTGCGGTTACAGAAGAAATTAAAAAAAAAGGCATTGGCGCGAAATCTGTTGTATTTTTCTCTAACTACAAATTGAATAGTTATTTAATATTTTATTGGATTATTTTATTTTCAAAACTCTGTTTCTATTAGTCGTCTAAACCTCGGGACTAAACTCGTATACATATAAAGCTTACAAGCTTGTTATACATAACAATCTACTATTATTTAGTTAGATTATTAGATGTCTACTACCAGTCTAGAGGATCAATTAAAAAATACCCACATTTTTAGATTAGATAAAATACATCAAAAATAACGTAGCTAAAGTCCAATATTATCATTTTCCCCTGAACAAAACACAGTTTCTGAAATCAAATAACTTCGTCGCATTCTCCATCGGAAGCTTCCGAATCCGACATTCCGATGGTTTTTAAAAGGCACTAAAAAAAGAAGCCAAAAAGAATTCTTTTTACTTTGGTCTGAGAAGGCACTATAGTACACACAAATTATTTGTTATTTTATTATATACTAGCTTTCGCCCGCGGCTTCGCTCGCATGGTATCCAAACAAAAAGTATCCTATATGTTATTCAAGCACACATACTATGTGTATTCCAAGTTTCATTTAAATCCGTTCAGCCGTTACGGCGTGATTGAGGCACAAACATACATCGTCACATCCTCACAAACTTTAGCATTTATAATATTAGTAGGATTTGATCAAGAACATGTTGTCACAGATGAACGTGTCATCATCGTGCATCGACGCGTGCAGCTTCCACCTCGACATGGACAACATCATGGACCGACCCGAGTGCATGAGCGACTTCGATAAGCTCATGAAATGCGCCGCCGATGGATCCGGTGAGAATTCCAACAGTATATTTATGCCCCTTTTCACTAGATGGGAATATCCAAATTGCTTAGTCGAAGCTTATTGGCGAGTGATAGTAGTTTCCTACAGGGATGGCGTACCCGACGTCAAAGCATATTGTTTCATCTGGACCTTTCCACACTCAAAACGCTGAGATACCATCAAATGATGGCCTCGGTGGCATGGCGGACGATTGCTCGATAGAGACGCAAGAGGCTCGGTTCGATTCCCGCTGTGGAAAAAATGTTTTTATGTTCTGCAAATATTTCTTCCGGGTCTGGGTGTTGTAGTATTACAGTAAGTTTGTATCTTAGAATAGACTTCTGTAAAGTTACGCCTGAATCAATCAACTGCTCAACGCTTAACCATGCGATCAAATATCACCCGACTCTATCCCTCCTCTCCCAGACCATAGAAGCTGCTGCGCCTCCTGGGGCGTTCCCCGGAACTGCCTGGAGCTCTGCCGCGGCGGCTCCGTCACCAGGAGCTGCGCCCTCCAGCACGCGAGGCGAGCCCTCGCCTGCTTCCGCGACGCTGGCGCCAAACTGCCCGGCCCACCGAGAAACCTGAAGGCTCATCAAGCACCGACTAAGAACTCCGTACTGCTCAGGTGAGGAGACCATTCAATTTGGAATGGCCTAAACGGCTTTCTTCAAGCTAGTCATCGTTTTCTTCCAAAATAAAATAAACAGATTTACTTTACATGGTAAGTTCTGGTTTCTATCTATTTATCAGCCAATTGAAATTTAGCACTCTCTACTTACTTCTATCTATACTTATATAGGCTTCGTTTCTAGACCATTCTCCACGTTCTGTGCCAGCCTCATCCTTACTCACTTACCAATAGTAGTTTAACAACTTCTCTCATCGTGTCTTATCTCAGCTCGTTTCAATGCAATTCTGTTAGGAGTAAATGGATTAATTTATACTCACTGATTGCTGACGAATGAAAAGGAAGTCTATGGAACAATCGACACCTCTATTTGCACCACCCTAACTCTCATTATTTATCCCCAGTTGGGACGCGCCTTTGAAGAACCCACAGACCGTATACCTGTACCGCGTGTTCTGGCGCGCGTACGGCGCGAAGGTGCCAGAGAAGCTGGACACCAGCGAAACTAGCGTCGTGCTCACCGGCCTGCAGGACGACGTGCGCTACGAGTGCGTCGTCAAGGCCGCCAACGATGCTGGTGAGGACTTTTACAAATGTCTGCGAGAATAGGGGTTTGGTTGAAGAGACGCATGGGTTAGAGAGAGATGTTAGCGCTCAAGATATATCCGTGCTGGTAGTGGTCACCCCGGTAGGGACCCCGTCTTCCGATCCTAAGAAACAGAGCACTCGAACCCATCAGGCAGAAAGTTAGTTCGAATGCCTTTTTGTATTCAAATGGATGTGCGCGAAGGATTTAGATTTGTTTCTCAAACCGTACACTGCTGATATTCTCAATGAGAATACGTCCTTTCTAAGAAATTAGGCGCCTGCGAGTATCATATTCTCTCTGCCATTAATTTTTGCATGTTCCAAAAGTATGTCATCTCTCTTCGAACCGATAGACCAGGAGACAGACAATTCCTTCTTCTATTGTCAACTCATCAGTGTATTCTCCCATCAGGAACATCATCTCTGTCAGCACCGATAATGTTCACCACCGCCGGTCAGGAGACGGGCTCGGTGGCGGCGCCAGTCACCGGCGGCAGCACCGCGTCCGCTGTCGGCCTCGCCATGGCCGTCATACTGATGGCGGCCATTCTGTTGGCCGCTGGACTCTACTACAGGCATAGAAAGGTAAGATTTTTCCTTTTCACCAAGACAGAACTGGAAAAATCCATCAAATCGTACTCAGCCTCAACACCGAGGATGGTGGAATATTTCTGCCAACAATCCAAAGTCTGGGTTAGCTAAAAGATTAGCTAGCTGGTAGGTTAGCAGGGGGACAATGTACAATACAAACGGGGAACGTCACGACGTATCACCTACCACCAATTAAACTTAGAAGCATCGTATTTGAAGATTAACCTCCACTAAGTGCAATTATCCTGCAACCACTGGTCTTTGTTCGACTGAATAGCCCGTCATACAAAGAATCTGATAGTTAGTTTACATTGCTTTGTTATCCTTTTCCAGAACCTGAGGTTAAAAGCCCAAGGAGGAGTGGCATTCGAAAACCCAAGCTACTTGAGAGAACCGAACCCTGACACAATTATAAATGTAAGTAGCTCAAATACTTCTTAACAAGATAGCTCCACAAATAACTCTAATAACTAGATCGCCTAATGTGATGATGTTTCCAGCTGATTCTGACATGATTCATTTTGTGTAGGGCACGGTTCCCAACGGCAACGCTAACGGGGCCGTCATCACAAACGGTACAAACGGCGTCACGAACGGCGTGTCGAGCAGCGCTGCCTGGAGGCAGGAGACGCTGCAAGCGGGCCCCACAGTCCCCACGGCCCCCGCAGCTTCGCTCCGGGAGGTGGACCCCACGCTCTATGAGGAGCTGAAGCTCGGTCACGATGGCGCGGGCTTCAAGAGACTGAAGCCATAGCCCGAGGTGAGCCTACAGCAGAATTCTTTGAAGATCGTGAACCTTAAGTCATAATTACTTTGGATGTTGTTTAGGGTTTAAGCTAGCTTGTGAAGATTTGAGAGATCATAATGGTAAGTCAT
The DNA here is from genome assembly GCA_949320045.1 of Scotopteryx bipunctaria. Taxonomy (NCBI): domain Eukaryota; kingdom Metazoa; phylum Arthropoda; class Insecta; order Lepidoptera; family Geometridae; genus Scotopteryx; species Scotopteryx bipunctaria. The sequence goes on from OX439455.1 coordinate 9,839,493, forward strand.
CAGTTTCATTTTTGTTTCCAGGTGTCGCGACGCTCCCCGCTACGCTCTCCGCGGCTGTCGTCGCCGCGGGTGGCGCCGCGGTTTTGAGCGATCGCGGCCCATCCTCGGCATTATATACACCCCCACCCGGGTGACGTCACAGTGTTCTCGTCTCGCTCACTCGCGTAGATCGCTCCCGTTCTACCGATCAGTTAGTTTATCTCCTTTGTTTTCTGTTGTTTTGTTTTCCGGGTTATTGTTGATAGGTCAACTAAACAAAATGAAATTATGATTAGTGTAAAACTGACGTTTTTCATAGGTTTGTAAGTAGAAGTGATGAGCGCAGAGAGAATCTTGTGATGATTGACAATCAGTACAGTAGTAGCAGACAGTGTGCGGCGAGCGAAGTGTAGATATTAGAATAGATTAATTAAGAATAATTATATTTTGAGTATCTTGTTGTGATTTTAACCAAAAAAAAGACCTCATACAAACTTCTCGTCATTCCGTGTAAATATTTGTATAATATAGACCGAAGAAATTATATTGATAGTGGTCATTTTGTAACTAGAAAATATTTTCTCTGCAGTTTTCTTGGAAAATAAGGTAAAATAGATTGTTGTTAAATTGTAAATTAAATAAAATAATGTTGACCTCTCCTGTAAAAGGCTTTTAATCGAAACAAAGTAACATGTTTTTCGTAGAAGAGTCAATGAATTTCTAACAAACTGCGTAGCTTCTATCTTGGGTAATACAGAATAACTAATTTAGGTCATTCTATAAAAATGTGCCTTCCAATGTTTTGTAGTTAGTGATAAATAGGTAGTTACCATTTGGCCTGTATCATATGTATCTATGTAAATAAGTGTATCTATGTAGGTACCTAACCATAGTGATTATAGTACTATATACTATAGTGATTTTGTATTTATCATAGAAAATATATAAATTACATAATATTATGTAACTATATGTATAGTATAAAATAAACTGATCGATTATAATATTGAGGTAATCATCCAAAAGGTTTAGAAAATTCATTTTCTTTTTTCTTTATAAGTAATGAAGACAACTTTAACAGAAAGTGTTGCCATATTGTTAAAATCCGAAGGATGATAATATACCTCAATAATGTTAAAAGCTAAAAATATATACTTATTGGTATTTTCGAAAAGGTATTTGAATAACATGCTGGTATTAAGTTTAAAAAAGTGGGTATAAGGAAAACTACTACGAATTGAATCTCATTAAATTTTTTAGATATTTTAAATAAAGTTTAAAACCGTTTGTGTTTCGGCAGGGCATATCAGTTTATACATATTAAAACTATGTATTCATTTTATTTGAATAATTCGTATAATATTAAAAATCTGAATTCGGATCTCATGAAAAAACAACATTTATTTTGATATTAATTTTCTTTTAAAGCATATATTTTTACGAAAACTGAAGAATTGTAAGTAATAAATGTTACTTACCGTCTGAAAAGGATTCTTGTAGTAGATCCTTGAAGAAGTATTTCGTATTTGCTCAGAGGATGACGATTATTTTATTAGAACTCCTTATAATAATAATTTTAGATGAACAACGGATGTGATTAGATTTGTAAATAATATTAATAAAAAATACAGATATTTTGTGCTTTTATTTATATCCCTCATGTCCCTCGTTGCCTGTAGATACGTTACGTACGCTACACACTTTAGTAACAATGAAAACATAAGATAATCGTTTTCTAGGTACCTACTTATTATTATCTATTATGTCTGTTGGGCATAGCGTAGGATCTTTCGATAGGTAAGCAAATAAAAACTTATTAAAAAATCGAATTTTCTTGTTTGTCTTTTCTGAAATAATATAACTGACGTAAGCAAGTTCGTATGAGCTAGTGGCCAGCTCTTGTGACGGAGTCTTTAGGCCGCCACTTGCTATCACCCATCCCAATATAACTGACGTGAAAATCCTACAATTTACACTTCTTTTACTTTTAACTACACTTAACTTTCCCTTATTCTGAACAAAATTGTTAAACGGTTTAAAAGTTTCCTTTGAAAACCTCGTTCATTGAGTGCTAACAGGATTCCCCGACACCGAGCAGCTGAATCGCCAGATCCCGATGTAATGGCAGCTGCAATCCGCTTACTTAATGAGCTTCTACCTACCTAGCTCTTTTGTCGACAAAGGTGAAAGCACACTTAACCGAGAACGAAACGAATTTTAGAATTCTTTATTATGAAATATCGCACCTGCCCGCGTCGAATCGTCCGAATCTGGAAGAACCGTAGAAAGATCAAGTTGACTTCGATTCGTTCGAAGCTTTCGGCTCGTATAGATATGCTTTAACCTTTATCCAACTGTCTGCTTTCTAAATTCTACTAACGGACAACGGATCGTATCATAGCAACGTCACCTGTCGAAAAGCGCCATATATTTATGACAGTAAAACAACGTTGCTATTGAACGATCCATCACCGTTAGTAGAAATCGAACCGTGCACAAGTTATGAATTAGATTTGGGAATGTTAAAAATTGTATGTTTGTGTATGTTAAACAGCTGATTTGAATTAAGGAGGAAATCCAACCAACTGATTTTGCATGTAATAATTACTTATGCTTGGAATTGACTACCCTTTAGCACACTACCTACTCTTAAGCACAACGCGAGTTTTCATATTATTTCGTCAGAAAAAATAAAACCACCGTAATAAAATTATTGACACTATTTAATAATTACCCAGACGGTGACTTTTATTTAAATAAATACTTACAAAATAAATTAAATACAAAAGACCTAACCATTTAAAAAAAGCCATCTTAATACTATGTAAACACCATGCTGCAATAATAACACCATTAAACTTATACCTAGGGTCTCTTCCATAACCAGACGTCCATCCTCCCACCACAGAAATCAAATCAAAAAACTTTACAAGCAAACTTTTTACAGAATTTGCTTTTTGGGTCAAGACGGTGGCAGTCCATTTAGAAAACATGATAGTGTGTTGTGTGTATATTTACAAAACTTCTATTGAACCAGCAGCGCCCACAACTCAGCCGAAAAACGCACCACACCTCAAAACTTCATATAAGTATCCAACGCACGTCCGCCGTTTACATTCAGCAGGTAGCTGGCACATATTTCATAGTACTCCCTCCCTATTCACCCCTTGGGACTGAAGGACCTATCTGTTTCCTTATTTTGTTAAAAGTAGACATATCCATTAGACCCTCTTGAGACTAGAGCAAGAAGGTACTAAAATTTGTCACTAAATATCGTTTTATTTTTATCCACGAAATCCACGATTAGTTTTACTTATCGTAGCTTTTCCTACGAGCCGTAGCAGGGCCCTACGAGGCTTAACGAAAAGCTACGATATTTTTTTTGAGAACGATCCGAGATAAATAGTTTATTAATTTAGTTTATAGTTATCACCATTTCCATCTTAAGATTTTAAATCAGAAGTGGCTGCAAGTTTTTTTATGTTTCCTTGTGGCTCTGCCTACGCCATTAGGGATATGGGCGTGATAATATGTATTGTATGTATGCATGTACGATCCGAGTTCACACCAAGTTGCCATTTTCTCAATGAAATTGACACCAGTTCCCTTTGGCCATCGCCATTTATTAACTACACCGATATCATTAAAATGATCTGTACAAGAGGCCAGTTATTAAATACCCTTCAGCTATCCCTAATTGGGGCGGTAAACCTTCGTTATCCTAAAGGTCGGAGACGTCTAAGCCTGTGATGAACCAAGTTATTGGATCAGTCGACAATTTGTCTTTTATGGCACACTTACTGATATTCAATTTTAATAGCATTATGCAACACACATCATGGTTGACCTAAATAAATACTGTAGGACGTAGTTCACTGGAAGCGGTTAGCATTTGGAATATTCTTAGCTTCATGCTGATTTTAATACGTTTTATATTCTGTCTCATGTCGCATCGCACACGCTATTACTTTTGTGCATACTGTCCTTGGACGAATAAAACACTGTCTAGTATCCTGTTGTCACAATATTGTGATTTTACAGACGGTAATCAAAGGCAGTTGTGTGGGATAGCCTTTAATAAAGCAGATACTTTGCTGGCTTTACATGATAAGATACATAATAAGGTGGTCGTAGAACACCTTCGCCAAAACTCTTACAGCATGATCCAAGGAACGTGCTGTGCCGACCCTAAACACAGTGGGATAATGGCAGGAAGATGATGGTAATGATGACTTTGCTGGCTTTATGTACTGTCAGTCGATAAAGTCTGCACTTTCGTAGGCAAAACATTTTAAAGCCAATTAAAATGTACAAATTATATTTTCTTGGTTCCGTTTATTTGCCTTGTGCTCTTTTCTTCAGGAAATGAGTGCACAAGTTCAGCTGCTAACTCCTCGTCGGTTTCATTTCTTATCTTTATATTCGTGAACTGCAGCTCAATATCTTGTAATGTCCTGTCCTTGGTCTCCGGGAGGATGTAATACTGGCAGAGAAGACAGCACATCACCAATATCAGGTATATACCGAACGTGCCTCGAGGCTCTATCAGCTCCAATAACTTCGAAGTGGTTTTTAATGCAATCATACTGACTATAGCTGAAGACATGCCTATCAGAGTCACGCCCATTCCCCTGTATTCCAGAGGAAACAACTCTCCTTTAAAGATCATCGTAAGGGGTATAATTCCGATGTAGCAAACCAGATTAAAAAGTATCAACAGAAAAGGAGTCAGCCATCTTATATTGAGCAGCTGATAGTACACCAATAGATCTACCGAACAAAATGATGCTAGGAGGAAACATGCAAAGGACCCTGTGGAAAACAAAAGCGTCCGTCTTTTGAACTTCCTAAGAACATAACTGGAAGTAATCAATGCTAATAACTTCATGCAATCGAAAACTATGGTGAAGAAGTAAGCCTGTGACTTATCACCCGTCAACGAGACCATTATCTGAGTTACTTCTACTTGCAAAAAGTGTCTTCCGCATAAATGAGATAGAAGAATTGATACAAATATCACACGAAATGGTTTCATAAGTGCAGGGGACTTCAGTGACGTCAGCACCCTTGCAAAAGTGCTTTGTCCCTTATCTTTAGCTCTCTTCATCTCCTGCTGAGCTAAAATTAACTTCCTCATCTCCATCTTCGATTCAAGGTTCTTCCCGCGCAGCCATTCGAAGGTAATCGCACATTCTTCGTACCTTTCCTTGTAGGCGAGCCAGGACGGACTCTCGTGCCAGAAGAACGTGGCAACAGCGGCCATCGCAGCCGGGATGATCCCGAACAAGGTCATCAGCCGCCAGGGTATCGAGAACCCAAACCCATGGCAGAACAGTTCTCCTAGACCAGTGGCAACCTGCTTGAGCGCTATGAAGAATCCTCTGCGTTTTGGGTGGCTGTATTCTGACGCTGTTATCCCGCATATGTACAGGCTCCCGAAAACCAGGCCCTGGACGGCACGGCCTGCGATCAGAGTCGGCACGTTGGGAGACAATGCGATGACCACCCAGCCAGCGATGAGGATCAAGTTATCGGCGATGTTGGCGACTCTCCGCCCGTAGTACTGCATCAGCGAGGGGAGGAAGAGAAATCCAAAGCTACCAGCAATCGAATACGATGTTGCTGAAAGAAAACAATACGAAGGAGTAATTATAAAATACAATGAACGGATAAAAAGTGGCCTATATGTTATTCCAGCACACGTATTATGTATATTCCAAGTTTCATTCAAATCCGTTCAGCCGTTTAGGCGTGATTGAGGCACAAACATATATCGTCACAACCACACATCCTTACATCCTCACATCCTCACAAACTTTTGCATTTATAATATTAGCAGGATTATTCCTTGCACGTTCTTTCACTTTTGTCCATAGAACACTGTTTCAATGACGTAAACTTACCGATCCATGAGGCCTCGTCTCTGGTGGCGTGAATCGTGTCAGTTCCATTAATGAGGGCCGGCGTCAGTGCCGCAGGATACGCCAGTACGATGCCCACGGCAAAGTGATGTAGCATCAATGTTAATATCACACACCACTGAAAAAGTTCAGGGAACACATTAATAAGAGGCAATATCTTTTATCAAATCTTTCGTTAATTTTTGGCTGTGTCGTAAAAATCCTACCTAGTACCTACTAGGTACATGGGTTACATTCATCGTTTTTTTATCAGCGTCATTAAAAAAATACAAAACATAAAACAGTTGACAATCGGCTACCATGAATATTAATGTCCTTATCTTTCTTCATGGGACTAAAACAAAAGCAATAAAAATAATATAACTCACTTCTCTTAAAAGAGGCGTCATCTTCCAACCGTACAAGAACTAGTTTTAAGTAATTTTAAACTGTGACTAACGTGCGGTTATAAATGAACTGATAAAATATAAATAAATTTAAGAGATAACAAAAGAATACTAAATATAGTGCCTAACTAACATGCATTAATAAAGTCAAGGTGCTTCAATACTTTTATAAATAGTATTTTCAGTTGTCATTTACGAGGCGCACATAAAATCCTTTCACCACACTAGATTCAATGACCGAAAATGGCACCAGTAGTATATTTGTCATTCGATTTTGAAACTTTCTTACCCTTTGTTAGATTAACTATTTGTTCTTTATTAACAGAAAGAAACTTACAACTAATACAAATATAATTTACAAAATACAAAAGAACCAGCGGGCTATCTAAAGGCCGTTGCAAACGGTCTATAGATAGCTCACCTGATCCAGCTCATCAGCTCATTAAATTAACCCCCGAATACTCAAACGCGACTCAGAGTTGAGCACGTCTCAAATCACGGGTTTTTGACAGTTTTTGATGAAAATCTGTCAAAAACTCTTCCCTCGAGACGTGCTCAACTCTGAGTCGCGTTTGAGTATTCGGGGCTCGGGGGTAAGTCTGTCTGTATGTCTACTTCCTTTTCACGCGAAAACTGGAAAACAGATTTCATTAATTTATAACACTGACTGGTGGTCTAGTGGTACCTAGTGACCCCGCCTTCAAATCGTGGGTTCGAATACGTGCACCAATGGATTTTTCGGTTCGAAAATAAAATATGCGCTATACTATGTAGTAATATAAAATGATGTAGGAAAAGATCGTGAGGAAACTGGCATGTTGTAGAACAAAAAAGTTCCAAGACACGTGTGAAGTGAAATCCTTTCACCACACTGGTTCAAAAGAACTAGTGACATGACTAGTAGAAGAAATATATTTTTTTTAAGATTGCATTCAGGGGAAGGACAAAGCCTACCCTTTTGTCTATAAAAAAACTCAATGCGAATGAAGTCGCGAGTCGTCATTATCTTCCTGCCCTTATCCCACTCTATGTGGGGTCGGCACAGCATGTTGGAGGATACTATCCCTTAGTCGACTTTTACGACATGCTCGGGGAGAGAAGCAGCTGGACGCATTCTATGTTTTTTCTATACTCCCAGTCCAGCAAAGAAGAAGAATGAAGTCGCGAGTAATAGCTACTATCTAAATAAGTAGATCATGACGCAGCGTTATCTATGTTCAGTTCAGGTTGTGTGACATGCAGACATCGTCATGTATTTTTATTTAGTAGTTTCGACACGGAACTCTGAAATCCAAATATTAGTATTCACTTACAGCATAATATAGATAAGCAATTTTTAATTGTAATGTAGGCATTATATGCCGTACAAATATACAAAACTGTGTATTTCGGCGCAGATAATAAAACATGAAGAAAAATAGTATCGAAACGTCTTCGTTTGCAAGTCTTAGCTCCGGGCTATAGAAGGCGTTGCAACGGTGGCAAGCGCGCATTCGATCGTCAGCAGTGAAGGAGTGAACACCTCAAATCATCGCGCAATAAACGTCGGTTTGCCTGCTGTTTGTTTACCCCGATCTTTTCAGGCCGAATAATTATATATCTCTTTTGAAACTAACTGCCCGAACTTCAGCGTCTTCCGAGTTGAATTTCGGATATTCCTTTCTTAGTGGACGCATACACTACGAGTATAAGGGGAATATATTCTCCAAGGATCATACTTCAAGTATATTCATTTTAGGTTGATTGTCAGTGAGTCAGTGAGCCGGGACCCTACAAATCAAACATCAAAAGTCCGTCATGGCATGTAACGTGCTGACCTGATTATGGAAGGGGATAGGCGGAGACCCTATGTAACTCGTGCCCACTGAATACTGTATTTAATGTAGTATTTACTAATTTGAATAATGATAAGAAGCACACGATGAATAATCAAATAATAATTAGGTATTCTCACCACAATACGAGTAACATGTACAGAGACAGCTACTTACTAAACTGTTCATAGCACTAGTACACGCCCCCTGGCTTTGTCCGCATTACTGCTACTAGCCGTGTCACTAGTTCTTTCGAACCAGTGTGGTGAAAGAATTTAAAAATTCGACATTATATTTTCGAACTTTTTATGTTCTACGACATGCTGGTTTCTTCACTATGCTCCTTCACCGTTTGAGAGTGCTGGTATAGCGCACATTAGTTAGTTTGTGACGTCACCCTTCTTAAGGTCCTGACTGAAAACCAGCGCTACTTCACTTGGTACCCAAGTGAAGTAGCTCAAAGCTGAGTTAGGACCTTTTGGCAACATTTATTGAATGACAGAGCGACCAGGACATGTGCTAGGTAGGTTAGGCTTGTATAATATCGTAGACATGAATCTTAGAATGTCGTATATCGTAGAATGTTTTTTCTCTGTCTACGTATAATATGTATTTTCTTCTCTCCTTTTGTCCTTCTCTTTGTCATTTAATTTTTTACTCCTGTATATTCTCATGTTGCCAATAAATTATTTTCTTTCTTTCTTTCTTTCTTTCTTTCACATAATTTTTTAGAACAGAAAAATCCATTGTTGCACGGAACCCGCACTTAGGATCAGAAGGCGTGCTGCTACCACTAGACCACCAGTGTTCCCTAATATTTTTTTTCATACAAACATCAATTTTGGAAATTCCTTTATTCCTTTCTCCACCATGAGATAAATATAACCTCCAAGTTTAACGCTCTTAGGTCTTAAGAAGGCATCGTAAAAGTCTAAAGGAGGCCCAAATCCAGCTGTGGGTGATACCAGCCTGAAATGATAAGGATGAGGACTTAGGTTCAGGCTATGCATTGTTTGTCAGTCACTCAGCCAATAACGTAAGAGTTACTTCTCTGCTGGACTGGGAGTAAAGAAAAAACATGAATGCGTCCAGCTGCTTCTCTCCCCGAGCATGTCGTAAAAGTCGACTAAGGGATTGCATCCTCTCCAACATGATGGACCATCTATATAGACGATGGGCTGATCACCTGTCACCATGATTCCTCACATCCATCCTGGAACTCTTGGATGAGGAGTGACTGCAAGTTTTCATATGATTACTTGTGGCTCTGCCCACCCCGTTAGGGATACGAACGTGATAATATACATATGCATTTATATTATTTAGATATCTAGATATAAGATAGTTTGTGTGACCAGGCTTTAAGTTTAAACACATAAATACTTTTATTTGTTTGTCGTGGAAACATACATAAATATACGTAGATTACAACGAAGGCTAAGAAAGATAATATAGCCGACCAAAATCCTTTCACAAATACTCAGTCTTTCCCATCGCCTCAATACATATTCATCACACCCGCATCCCTAACGGGGTGGGCAGAGCCACAAGTAATTATATAAAACTTGCAACCACTCTTGATCCTAGCCACTCCTTATTCAAAGAACTAAGATGGATATGGATAGCAATGGTGACGGGTGATCAGCCCATCGCCCATATGAATGGTCCATCATGTCGGAGAGAATACTATCCCTTAGTCGACTTTGACGACATGCTCGGGGAGAAGCAGCTGGACATATTCTATGTTCCAGCAGAAAAGTAATCATCATATCATTAAATAAACAAATACAAATATTTGTGGACTTTTTACACAGCGTCATCTAGCCCCAAATTAAGCAAAGCTTGTACTATGGACACCAGATGGCTGATAGAATACTTTTATACTTTTTTGTAAACACATACTTTTAATACATATTACCACAACACCCCAGACCCGGAAGAAGTATTTGCAGGACATACAAACATACCGTAGCGGAAATCGAACCCGTGCCTCTTGCGTCTCAGCCGAGCACTCGCCCGCCACGCCACTTGTAAAGTGGCAAACACAAACATAAACATCGTACCCAATATTGCTGCTGTTCTATCAATCATATACTTGAAACGGGGAGTTTGAACCTATGGACATGACCACGCGTGATATCCCTGTATATTCCCTATAGTCTATCTGTAAAAACGGCAAAATTATTATCATCTTCATAAAACTATAAAAGTCCAATTCTATTCATCATCAACCTATAAAGTAGTACTGGACATGGGCTTCCCCAATACTCCTCCAGGACGAACGTGCTCGGCGTTTGACGGTAAAGTTAATCGTCAACGATTTTGTGCTGTCTCCACAGACAACCCGGAAAATGTGTTCAGAAGTCTGATATCCAGTTGTTTGTTTGTTTGAGCACACCACCCGGGCGCTACCGATCAGAGTTCCCGCCAACCGTGAAATTAGCGCCAATTCCAGCTCTCCACAGATTAGCTCGACGGCTAGAATGGCGGTGGTAACCTAGGCACTTCATCTAGCTGCTGCTACGGGCTATTGGCTGAGGGAGGAATTTGTCAATTTGCCTCTTCGCAGCCAAGATCTTTTGCAATTTTCTTTAATGTCGAGACGTCAATCGATATTTAAAGAATATGGATTGTTTACTGACGTTATAACAAAGGCCTTTTACCATCTATAGTAGATGATTTATACAGGCGTCAGGAGGCAACTTTTACCTTCACAAACGGGACGCTGTAGTGCCCGGGACGAATTAAGATGGAGTAGTCTTGCCCAGCACCTATTCCATCCTCTCAGCTTAGTCGGTCTTGTCCACAGAAAAGACGTGGTCAATACGTGCAGAGATAACTAAGCCGCGGGTTTCCTCACGATGTTTTCCTTCACCGTTTGAGAGTACTAGTTTAACGATATATAGTAGTATATCACGACTGACCTTGAAGTTGTACTTTCATGACCTCCAATAATATTTTTACACTAGCTGCCGCCCGCGGCTTCGCTCGTGTGATTTCCGGATGAAAAATAGCCTATATGTTAATCCAGCACATGTACTATGTATATTCCAAGTTTCATTCAAATCCGTTCAGCCGTTTAGGCGTGAAAGAGTAACAAACATCCATACATCCATACTTACAAACTTTCGCGTTTATAATATAAGTAGTATTCAGAGATTCATTATTTATTATTTTTATAGATAATTTTGGGTAATTATCTTAATCATGGAGTAGATAATAAAAATAAGGTAGTCATTACAATTTTAAAATAATTTTATTATTAACTATTAAGTAAATCAATATTAATACAATATTAATGAAGTACTGAGTAATCCACTTCAAAATTAATATATGTATGTAGATAAATGTCACCCTTTGAAGTTTGTTTTCATTGCCGTCGTCGTAGCGTTCTAGTGTGGCCGCGGCCTAATTACGCATTCTCTAAATACATAAACAAATGAACATAACCCCCATTATAATAACACCTTGGAAACATCAATGACATTGACGACGAGTTAATAATGAACACTCTTCACTACGGAAAAACACAGGGAAAAACTGTCCCAATCCACAGCTGTATTGTACAGCCTATTGCAGAACGAACAACTTAATTATATACCAAAGGCTTTCAACGTCATTTCGAAGCAGTTCTGAAAAAATAAGGTGAGGCAATTACCCAATCGCCTACTGTGGACGCAATGGACATGGTTGTACGAAGTTGATTTGCTGTTCTGAGGTTGTATTCGTACAGTTCTAAAAGCATAAAAAAAAGAGTTCCGAACAAAAGTAAGAAAAATTTGAAATTCGAACAGTGTTGCTTGACAAAGTTCTAGAGGTCCCTACCTAAACCTTTGACCTCTTTTGACCAAACTCTCTTTGTCTATGGCTTTTTTATTTGAATCTTTAGCATCTTCCTAAGTATTTTTATCGTCTTATCATCAGTATTCATGGAGTTGCTAAGTTATGGGCAAACTTGTAAGTATTCTGAACGCCGTGTTGCTTGAAAATAACTGAAACTTCCACTGAAAACAATACCTTTTTGTTTCAAAAACCTTTCTTTTCTAAGAATACCTACTCTGCACACCCTTATAAAATAATCAAGCTTATTTTTACGTCGACTAATTAAAAAACTTTTCAGCAAACAATAAAAGAAGGGAAATACAAAAGTTCTACATTTTTTGGAATTTTTTCTTGTAATTAATAATTCCATTTATTCCTTGTTATTTAACTTTCATACTTACCTACTACTTTCATATTTACCTAACTTCTGATCCTAAGGTTGCGGGATCAAACCCGGTCGTGTCGTATTTTTCATTTCAAAAAATCTATATGTGCTTTAACAAAACTCTCAAACGGTGAAGGAAAACATCGTGAGGAAACCTGCGGCTTAATCAGCTCCACACGTATTGACCATGTGACAAGACCAATCCTGTGGACAAGATCGACTAAGCTGAGAGGATTGTATAGGTACTGGGCAAGCCTACTCCATCTAAATTCGTCCCGGGTACTACAGCGTCCCGTTAGTGCATTTAAGGCCTTAGTTTAGTTTAGCTAACTTACCCCCGAATACTCAAACGTGACTCAGGGTTGAGCACGTCTCAATTCTCGGTTTTTTTTGACAGTTTTTGATGAAAATCTGTCAAAAACTCGTCAATTGAGACGTGCTCAACTCTGAGATGCGTTTGAGTAATCGGGGTTTACCTATTAATACTCATAAAAATGGTTGATTGTGATACCATAATAAAATTAATGTTCATAACATAGGAAACTACAACTGATTCCATCACTCAGCAGACTCGAACCCGTTGGTAACCCGTAAAGATGTGGGAATCAGTCCGTAAGTTCGGGCTGGCATACTGCGACCTGTCCACCATGCTGGGGAATGTATCCTTCATGCTGCGCGCTCTCACACTCAATATTGACCGCAGAAATAAGACACGTAAGTTTAACAATGAAATCTTTTATCCCCGTAAGTACCTAAGTTCGTATGAGCTAGTGTCAAAAAGTAAAGCAGTGTAGCGATAGGGTTATTAGCTGATGGTAAATCTAACTTATATTATAAATGCGAAAATTTGTGAGTTTGGATGTTTGTGTCTCAATCACGCCTAAACGGCTAAACGGATTTAAATGAAACTTGGAATATACATAGTACATGTGCTGGATTAATATATAGATTTTTTATCTAGGTACCACGCAAGCGAAGCCGCGGGCGGCAGCTAGTAATTGATAGATTAGACAGCACGTTGGGTCGATGACGTCTACGGGACGCACAAGGCTAGCAAAATCGAAAGAAGGCTTATACGCAGCAGTGGATGATATCAAGCTGAAATGGTGATGATGATGATGATGTTATTGTTTCCAGGCATACCACTGGTCTTCTACATCATTACAGTAGTGGCAACACTGTGCTATTTCTACGTGTACCTGGTATCCATGGTCTGGTTCGTCTTCTCCCGCTCCCCGCAGACAGGCGACGTGCTGGCTGCGCTGGTGGTCTTCTCACTGGGCATCTCCAGCGAAATTGGGACGCTGAAGCTATTCTACATGTTCATTTATTTGTAAGAACCTATCCTGATTAGGTACCTTGTAATCCTCTTCTGTCTAGAGAAGGCCAGAAGAGTACATTTAGCTTACACCACTCAAAAAATCATTTGGAATATAAAACCTCAGTATCTTTGAAAAGTTAACTTGGTTTCACGATATGCACTACCTCAATACATATAGCTATAATTATGCATATAGTAGTGCTTGATAAAACCTTCCACAATGAGCGCCATCGCGCCCTATCTTCAGCTTGACGCATCCAGTCACTGCCAGCAGCCTTTTGAACCTATTTTCACTTCAGTTTGCTAAAAATTCTCTGACTGGTTCCTAAGTCGTAGTGGTAAGTACCTAAGTAAGTCTGTCGGATAATATCACAACACAACACTATCATAGCCCACAAAAGATAGACACAGAGGCTGATTATACACTTCGGGCTTCTGTATAATCTTGCAGGAAGAAAGTTCAGCAGCTAGTATCCGACTGCCTCGCCAGCGACGCGCTCGTTGTCTCAGGCTCCAGGTTCTCCGGGAACCTTCTGACGGCTTTGCGAGGCGTGAAGAAGCGTGCGCTGCTTTTCTGGGTAGTCATAATCAGCAATGGAGTTGTCTATATTGTGAAGCCAATTCTGCTGCCCGGCCGGCACACAATGGAGGATTTGTACATTATTTATGGTAAAATCTTCATAGCTAATAACATTATCAGTCAAAACAATTTTGAGGAGTAATGTTACAATTGAATTCTACAGGTCTAGAACCAATGTACGAGTCTCCGAACTACGAGATCGCCTTCACCCTGATGGCTGTGGGTGTCTGCGTGACATGTTACCTGCCCGCCAACATCACCGCCTTCCTCATCGTTATCACCGGCTACTCCGAGGCACAGATGCTCTCCTGGAGCCAGGAGCTTATCAATCTCTGGGAGGACGCCGAAACCAACTACATACAAGGACCGTCCGAAACCAACTCTGTCATTATCCTAGACAGTTCCATGGAAAGCAATAAAAATAAGGCGCTTAATGACTTCATCAGATGTAGACTGAAGGAGATCATAAAAGGACATACTGCGAACATCAACCTTTTGAGGCAGATAGAGGATATTTTCCGAGGAGCTATAGCAATCGAATTCTCGCTTCTCATAATGGGGCTAATAGCGGAACTGTTGGGAGGTTTAGAGAACACGTATTTGGAGATACCTTTCGCTTTAATGCAAGTGGCCATGGACTGTTTGACCGGGCAGCGGGTGATGGATGCTAGTATGGTGTTTGAGCGAGCAGTGTACGACTGCAAGTGGGAAAACTTCGACAAGAACAACATGAAAACTGTGCTTCTGATGCTGCAGAACTCTCAGAAAACCATGACGTTGTCTGCGGGAGGCATCACGCAGCTGAGCTTTGTCTCGCTAATGGCAGTTATAAAGTCGGTTTATCAAGCTTATACGACTTTAAGGTCGACAATGAAGTAAGAGAAAAAATATAAACAGAGTTTGTGAAAAGCCTAAAATTCTGTAAATTAACTAATCAAAGATCATATAAATCGTAGCCATTTTATCATTTATATGTTGGTAATCTCAAGTAATAAAAGCACACTTTAAATGTAGAAAATATAGTCTGAATAAAAGATTTTAGTGCTTTATTTGAAAAAAAAGTATCTCTAAACCCTTCATTCGTTTTTTATACATACCATCACCATGTTCTACCTAGGTATATTTCAAGTTTTCTTCTCATGAAATCGAACAACCCTTTATCCATCTCTGTTTTCACTACTCACACGTGATGAGAGATGCGTAGTTTCTAGCTGTTATGCCGTGATTGGGACCGAACATACAAACTTATTCGAGAAAACTGCTGAATCATTCGTAAAACCACTTCTCGCGATTGAGTTATCAATAGTCGGAAACGTTTTAATTGATCAATAGTTAAAACTAAAATTCTCGCTTCGCTCATTCGATCGCTTGGTCACATTACGAACAGAAATGCAACGCAGATTTAAGACGTGTCCAAAATGATCACCGTAATTTGAAAGAATAAAAAGTTTTGACTTTGACTTTGATCCGCTGTCAAATTGGCATCATACCCCCGAATCTGAGCCCCGAATACTCAAACCTCAGAAACTCAAACGCATCTCAGAGTTGAGCACGTCTCCTGTCAAAAAACCGTGACTTGAGACATTTCTCAACTCTGAGTCACGTTTGAGTATTCGGGGGATACACAAATAGAATGGGAGCTACATAATGGGAGAAGAGGCTGGCTTGAAGAAGAAATAAAATCATCTTTCACCATAACAACGTACCTGCACACCCCTATTCTTCTGATTCTCCTTCATCAGACTTCTAACTATTTCATACTTGGAGAAATTTGTTTCTGGGAAGCGCTTCGCGACCAATGAAGAAGTTGAGAAGGTCGTGGGTGAATCTTTTCACAGCCTTCCAGATCGTGACTTCCGTAAAGGAATACTGATATTGGAGAAACGCTAGACCAAATGTGTTGAAGTCAGAGCAGAGAATGTGGAAAAATTAAATAATTTATTTAATTGAAAACCGTAGTCTTCCAATTTCAGGCCGAGAACTTTTTACCTTGCCCAGTATATTGGCGATGGACTGATCACCTGTCACCATATCCATCTTGGGTCTTTGAATCAGGAGTGGCTACAAGTTTTGTTATGATTACTTGTGACTCTGCCCACCCCATTAGGGATACTGGCGTGATAATATGTATGTAGTACCTAGCAAAAAGTGTTTAATCCTATCTTACTATATTATAAATGTGAAAGTTTGTGTGGATGTTTGTGTGTTTGTGCCTCAATCACGTCGTAACGGCTGAACGGATTTCAATAAAACTTGGAATATACATAGTGTGTGTGCTGGAATAACATACTACATAGGCTACTTTTTATCCGGGTATCACGTGAGCGAAGCCGCGGGCGGCAGCTTGTGTTATAATAGTTTTGTTACTTATCAACACAATAAATCAGTCCTAATATTTGATTTTACAACCATGGAATCCAATTTTATTTGTACCTACCTAAGTGCCTCTATAAAATAAACATACGCAATAGTCGTTTCTCTTCAAACCACAAAGTTATGACATAAATCCATCTGTAATCAAAAGCTCCACAAACAAACGGCTCACAAACAGACCAGTGAATCGATTAGGCAAATAATGTGGTGCGTTGCAATGCACCTCGCAGGCAAGTTGGAACACCGCAGGCGTGATTGCAAACGAACTGTGCAAACGAATGTGGTGATATTGAAAATCAATAGAAATCGACATTGCGATTTGCTGGACTCTGTAAACTGATGAATAGAAGTTATACCTACTAATGGTTTGTCTGAGAGAATCCGAAAGAAAAACAATTGTCTGATCGCTCATAAGTACTCAAATCTGACTGACACTGGCATTTATTCTTGCTTCACTCACACAAGGTCCCTACTATTACTACACCGTGTCACTAGTGATTTAAAGTGCGCCTCAAAGGCTCCTTTAGTGGACTAGGCCATTAAAGTTTCTACATGCGTATAAATAACTAAAGGTGTCTAATAGTAAATATCATCAAACACAGGTATACTTTGCTTTTGACGCTTAGAAGATAAATTCTCGTGACGGTTTATATTTTAGTTTTAAGGCTCAGAAACAATGTGGGATTCAATACGCAAGTATAGACTGGAATATTGTGATTTACCCACCATGATAGATAATGTTTCTGTGATGCTGCGGGTCCTCACCTTGAATGTCGACAGCAGATACAAGAAACGTAAGTAAAAAATAATTTGAATACGAATATTAAGAAATCGGTGGAAATGGGCCTCTTCGGTGGTTTTGAAATCACCGGTGACCTTCAAGAATCGCCCCCTAGGTATTTTTCTAACTAAAATCCTATAGCTGGTCAAGTTTTCAATAATTTTGACTATTCTTGATACTGAGAGAGAAAGGTCATTATCTCCCTGACACAGCCTGTCAGCACAACAATTGTATTCTTCTTCCATTTCCTTCTGTCTGCCGTCATCATAGATATTATAGGTGCAGGGTCTGAGTGCAGGGTATATTAAAATATCGCATTGCATTTTTACTTCCCCACTTACATAAAGTCGGGAAGCTAAACTAGATCAAATGGAAATGAGAAACCAGAATGTCTGTAGTCATGTCACAAGTTCTTTTGTACCAGTGTGGTGACAGGATTTTAAGTGCCCCTCAAAGAGGCACTTTAATTGGCTCCTTGACAAATGTTTTCAAAATATTTTATCTTCTTCGACATGCCGGTTTCCTTGCGATGGTTTCCTCCACCGTTTGGAAGGTACTACTACACCACCAGTGCTCTCTGTTTCTGTGTGATAAACAATAAACACATAGGTAGATAGGTATAGGTGATTTGACCAAAGGGCTGGCGCTTACCTCGGACAAAGGATAAGTATAGCTATCCAACGAGTTAACGTCGCCAGCCTTTTGTGTAGCTTACCTGCGGGCGATGATCTGAGCCGTAGACAGAGTTCTCTGTCTACGATCTGAGCTCTGTTTTCTATCTGTAGGCGAACTTACCTACATAGAAAACAGCGCTCATTTTCATTTATTATTATTATACCGATTACCCTTAAGTTTTTAATTTTTAATAGTTTGTCTTTGTAAATAAAAATTATATTGGCTCTTAAAAAAAAAAGGTAGATAAGATATATAACTATACGAACCACGACATATTTTTTTTAAAAGTGGTCCATTATATTGGAGATGATACTAAC
The DNA here is from genome assembly GCA_949320045.1 of Scotopteryx bipunctaria. NCBI lineage: Eukaryota > Metazoa > Arthropoda > Insecta > Lepidoptera > Geometridae > Scotopteryx > Scotopteryx bipunctaria. The sequence goes on from OX439455.1 coordinate 9,857,847, forward strand.
CCTTGGTCGCCTTTTACGACATGCACGGGGAGAGAAGCAGCTGGGCGCATTCTTTGCTTGTTCTTTGCCTACTCCCAGTCCAGCAGAGAAGCATGTTTATGTGTCTACCTATTACGGATGTGAAGTGATATTGTTTATTATTCGATAGATAGCTATCTCCCGACTTCCTCAGGGATTCCCATCATCTTCTACATCATCACATACGCGTGCGCCGCTAGCTACTATTACACGTACTTGGCGTCGATGCTGTGGTTCCTGTTCGTGCGCAGCCCCGAGACGGGCGACCTGGTCGCCGCCATGGTGTACATGTCGCTGGGAGTCAGCAGCGAGATCGGGACTTTAAAGCTCTGGTTCATGTTTAGCAATGTGTAAGTTCAGTAACAGCTGGCTGTACAGGCCTACTCCATAAATGTACTAATTTTGACCGTGTAATGTAAACTATTAGACTAGATAAGTACTGGTGGTAGCGGCCCCACTCTTCAATCGAGGTCGAGGGTTCAAAGTCGGTCCTGCACCAATGGATTTTCTGTTCGAAAAAATTATTTGCGTTACAAACGGTGAAACATCGTGAGGAAAACATTCAAAAACATGTGTCAAGTGCTTGAAAGGAGCCTTTGAGGCGCATTTTAAATTCTTTCACCACACTGGTTCGAAAGAACTAGTGGCACAACTAGACTAGAAAATAATTAGTGTATAGCTGGGATTTAAACCAACGATCTACGGAACGTGAGGAATGTTGGCTTAATGATACATAACATTAATTATAATCTACCAAGTAAACACCTGCAGGAAAGTTTGAACTCGATCTATTATGTAGTTGTACTCAACTCTCCTATTTTTGACAAGTAATTTTGAACAGGAAACAAATACGACAAGTTGTAGCGGAGTTCCTCAAGTGTGATGCCCTCACCGTGCCTGGCAGCAGATTCTCTAGGAACTTGACGAAGTCTCTCCGAGGGGTGAAGAAGAGAGCCTTGTTCATCTTTATCCTTTTGATGGTTAACGCTTTGTTATACAACATCATGCCAGCATTCCTGCCTGGACGGCATTTGCAGGAAGATTTGGTGGTTATTTATGGTAAGGACTACATGCAGACAGATTTTAAGTCTTCTATTTTAGCTACTTTGATCAAAACACTGATAATAAAGAGGTGTGACCTACACGTTAGTTTGGAAGAATCAGTGACACGAGTGCTTTGTGGCAAATTATATGTATTTTCAGGTCTAGAGCCAATGCTGGAATCTCCAAACTACGAATTAGCGCTGCTCTTGGTGGGATCCAGCGTTTTCTTCATTTGCTTCGCTTCGGCCAGCGTCACAGCCTTCCTCATCATCGTTGCGGGCTACACGGAGGCACAGATGCTCTCCCTCAGCGAAGAAGTCCTCAACGTCTGGGATGATGCCATTCAGGAGATCTATGTATCCAACACTGTTGAGCTCAAAATTGAACTCCTCTCAAGTATATTCCAAAACACTGTTATCACTCTCGATGATGCAACGAAAATGAAGCTCAATACAGAAATAAAAAAGCGACTGGTTCTTCTTATACAAAATCATGCAAGAAACATACATTTGCTCGGACAAGTCGAAAACATTTTTAGGGTATCTATATGGTAGGTAATGTAGGTAATGAAATAATTTTATTAGATGCATTAGATAATAACAATAGGCTTAAAAGTGAGATGTCTGCGTTACACTCACAATATACTTGCATTGTCATAGAACGGGATAGGTTACAAACCTTAATTGATGGGTTCGACCAATGTGGTTCAGAGTATGAAGAAGCTCTCAAGAGAACATCTGTCTTGGAGAAAGAGCTGTGTGATGCCCACCAACTAATCACACAGCTGGAAGATGCTGCACAGAGCTCTGCCACAGAAATAACCCAAAACCTATTTGAGGAATTAGTATCAGCTGATAGGGAATATGGCCATATTTCTGGTTCATGTTGTGATGCTCCGGCTGTAATAATTGATCTGACAAATACTGACTCAGCTGGGGTCAGTACAGCATGCACCAGAAATACACTAAGCAAAAATAAACTAAAGAAATATGTTAAAATCAACAGATATATTGTAAAAACCAAAAGAAAGTTAAAAAATCAAAAAGATGTAGTAAATAAGCTAAAAAATAAGAGAAATAAATTAATATTATTAGATGAACTGCAATTATGTACACTGCAGATTGAAAATAATAAACTAAAATATGAAACGGACATTCAGCTGATTCAAAATGAACTAGCTAGTGTTGAGGAATCATTACGATCCATTACTAATCGCTATGAGAAGTCCCAGGAGGTGATACGGGAGTACTCTTTGGCACTGGATGAGCTCCTCCAACTGTCCCACAGCAACAAGGACCGCTATGACTCCTTTGTGGCCAATCACACATGTGATTGCGCCCGCTCTGAGAGTCCGGAGCTTGTGAGTGCTCCTGTATCAATTTCCCCGCTGAGTGTCCGTACACCAATTTCACACAAATATAAAACTTTCATGTTTTGTGATGAAATTGGAAAAGATATGGGCCGGCTTTTGAATAATAGCATGGGACATAAAGTTTTAAATTATTGTTCACCCAACGTAAGTCTGCATGAAGTCATGCAATCAATTAAAAAAACTGATTTCAGCCGCGATTCAAACTTGTTAATTTGGCTTGGAAATAGGGGTAATGTGAGCAAGAGTGAATTAATAAAATACTGTGAAACTTTATGTGCTCTACAGATAAACAAAATTGTAATGTTCTCATTCCCCTATAGCAACAGTTTGCCACAATCAGAAAATGACCTTAGATATAAGTTAAATATGACTTTGCATACAATATCATGCAATAATAATAATATACATGTAATTGACTCTAACAGTGTTGTTAGTAAAAAATATTATTTGACTAAAGGTAGGTATTACCTTTCAAATTATTACAAAAGACAGGTAGCAATGTCGCTATCTTATTATTTTAATATAACAGCCAAGAACTTGGCTACTCAGACTGCTTCTTTTGAGCAGTATAATGACCCCCAAAAACAGACTCTGGAAGTTACTCCAAGTCATTTAAATTAGACCTCAAGACAATAGAGATAGCCTCTAGCGCTTATTATTCACCTTTAAAAAAATCAGTTCTTCATTCAAATATAAGAAAATCCGATAATATATTAAAGTCAAATAATAATAAAAAGAGTCAAAATAATAATTTTAGAAAATCAAAGGTTACTAATTTGGTGCATCAAAATATTCAAGGTTTGAGAAGTAAAGAACTACAGCTGGAATTGTACATGACCTCAAACAAAATTGACATAATTTGTATTACAGAACATTGGCTAAAAAATCATGAGCTTATGTTTAATTTCAGTGATCACCAAGTTGGTAGTGCTTTCTGCAGGAACCATTTTGAACGAGGCGGCTCATTAATATTACTAAACAAACAAATTAAATTTAAAGAACGCAAAGATATTATTCACCTGACTGCAGAAAGACACATAGAAATAGCCTGCGTAGAGTTGGAGCAGTTCATTGTTATAAGCGCTTACAGCCCGCCTTGCGCCTCCTTTGATGTTTTTGAAAAGGTTATGGAAGAAATTATGTTCAAATTGTCTAAATCTAACAAGGAAATTATTGTATGTGGCGATTTTAATGTAAATCTGCTTGAAAAATGCTCATTAAATACTAGATTAACAAGTTTATTTAAATCATTCAATCTTGAACCATCATTTATGGAGCCAACTAGAATAACTGCCACCTCAGCTACATGTTTGGACAACATATTTACTAATGTTAATATAATAAGTAAAAATATTATTAATCAACTTGAATCAGACCACCTTGGACAATTTATAAAAATTGAAACACAAACTAGGCAAAATGTAAAAAGGAAAATTACCTATGTACCAATGACCATTAATCGATTGGAACAGTTGAAATCAAATCTAAAAAATAAAATTCCAAACATAATATATCATAATGAAGATCCTAATTATTTGTATAATACATTTTTTAAAGAATTTAATAACGAATTCAATTCAGTTTATACATCCAAATCGATCATGGTATCTAATAAGCCAGGATTTTGTGAGTGGGCAACAGCAGGAATACATAAAAGTAGACAAACATTGTATGAATTGTACAGTATAAAACAATATAATTTCAGTGAAGAGTTTAAAGAAAAAGTTAAGAATTATTCTAAAATATTTAAGAAAGTATGTAAAATAGCCAAATCATTATATTTGAGTTCAAAAATTAAAAACAGTCAAGATAAAATTAAAGCTACTTGGAATGTTATTAAAGAAGAGACTGGAAAAAATATAATTCATAATAACAGTTTTAAATTAAAAATAGATAATATAATTATTAACAAAGATGAAGATGTAGCTAAAGCGCTCGAATTGTTTTTTACTGATATTCCAGTCTCTACTACAAAATCTTTAAACTCTTCCCACATAATCGCAGAGTCAATGTTGAAACAAAACGTACCTGAATGTAAAACAAATTTTTCATTCGATTATGTCAGTTCTAATGACATTGTCAAGGCTTATAAATTAATCAATGTAAAAAAGACCACGGACCTCTGGGGAATTTCTGTTAGCGTCGTAAAACCATTGATAGACATAATTGCACCTGACCTAGCTATGATCTTCAATCAATGTATTGATTGTGGTGTGTTCCCTGATTTAATGAAACATAGTAAAATAACACCTCTCTTCAAATCTGGTAGTCATTCAGACCCTAGTAACTATCGTCCTATATCAGTACTACCGACCTTTAGCAAAATATTTGAAAAACTGATTCTAAAGCAACTTCAAGACCATTTTAACATAAATAACCTACTCGACAACAAACAATTCGGATTTATGAAGGGCCGTTCAACAACAGAGGCTGGTGTCGAGTTAATATCGCATATTTTCCATGCATGGGAAGAGTCTCGTGATGCTTTAGGGATTTTTTGTGATCTGTCAAAAGCATTCGATTGTGTCCATCATGAAACATTAATCAGGAAACTCCGACACTATGGGGTTAGGGGTTTTGCTCTTGACCTTCTCAGTTCCTATTTAAGTAACAGAATACAAAGAGTCGACGTTAATGGAAAACGTTCTCCAGGGTCAATAGTAACAATGGGTGTACCACAGGGATCAATATTAGGACCATTTCTATTTTTAGTTTATATTAATGATTTACCTAAACTTGTTAGGGATGATCATGAAATTGTATTGTTTGCAGATGACACCTCATTTTTATTTAAAATGAAACGACGCCAGGTTAATTTTGGCGAAGTAAACAATGCAATCTCCAAAGTCGTAGAATGGTTCGATGTAAATAACCTATTGCTAAATGAAAAGAAAACCAAATGTATAAGATTTATACTACCAAATGTTACACAAGTAAATTCTCATATAAAAATAAAAAATGAACATATAGATCTCGTGGACACTACTACTTTTTTGGGCATAACCTTAGATAAAAAGATTCAATGGGACCCACATATAGATAAATTGTCGAAGAGACTTAGTTCTGCGGCATATGCAGTCAAAAAAATACGTCTACTTACAGACGTAGATACAGCTAGACTAGTTTACTTCAGCTACTTCCATAGCATCATGGCATATGGCATTTTGTTGTGGGGGAGTGCTGCAGATATAAACACCGTATTTGTGTTGCAGAGGAGGGCTGTTCGAGCAGTTTATAACCTGGGTCCTAGGGAGTCATTACGTAATAAATTTAAAGAAATAAACATTATGACTGTTCCTTGTCAATATATTTACGAAAACTTGATGTACGTACATAAAAATGTTAGTAAGTTTAAGAAAAATAGTGATAATCATAGTGTTAATACTAGAAATAAGGATAAACTTGCTGTACCCACGATTAGGCTAGGTAAAGTTAATAAATCATTTAAAGGGCAATGTGTACGCTTCTATAACAAAGTCCCAAGCGAGATGACAAATTTGTCAGTTAATAAATTCAAAACACTAATAAAACAAAAGTTGTATAAAAAAGCTTACTATAAAATATCCGATTATATAGAAGATAAAAATGCTTGGGACTGAATGCTCCAACTCCTTTTATAACATGATTGTAAAGGGATCATTTTCCAAAAAAATAGCCAAGCGTGGTTTCTTGCCTGTATCTTCCACGCCTGGTCGCGTTACGAACAGGTGTAAATGCAACGTAGATTTAAGACGTGTCCAAGTGATCCCAGTGATTTTATGGAATAAAAATTTTTGACTTTGACTTTGACTTTGACTTATAGGAGTGGGATTTGTGTGTCTTATTATAGGATTGATAGCTGAACTGCTCGGTGGGATAAGGAATACCTTTCTTCAGATACCGTTCACCTTGTCCCAGATGACTCTCGACTGTTGGACGGGGCAGAGAGTTATGGATGCGAGTGTAATCTTTTCTAGAGCGATGTATGAGTGCAAATGGGAGAACTTTGACAGGCATAATATGAAAATAGTGCAGGTGATGTTGCAGTCTTCGCAGAGGACGTTGACTTTATCAGCTGGAGGAATGACAATGCTGAGCTTCAGTTGCTTGATGTCAGTGCTGAGATCTATTTACTCATCATACACAACTTTAAGGTCTATGATAAATCAATAAATAATACCTAACTGTCGCATATATAGTTCTGACCCCACGCTAGGATCGTGAGTATCAGAATTTAGTAGTGCCTACCGTAGTACCGTAACATCCAGACCCAGAATTATTTGAAAAACTTGCAAACATTTCTCCTGCAGTGTGAATCGAACTCGCACCTCTTACGTCTCAACCGAGCACTCGCTCGCCACGCCACCGAGGCCGTCAAATGATTATAATTATACTAGTGATAAAAAATGTTCTAAGTAGAATGATTTATGTATAGAGTCAAATAGAGCATAGAGCATGGCGGAAAGGTGAAGACGTAGATTTAATATAATTCGGCTATTTCAATCATTTTTGTAAGAATACTTTAATGAACTATGGACGATAAAAGGTTTACAAAATAAATAAATTTTAATACAAAAACTTTCTTTTATATCTTCACATCATGTACGATTATCGTTTCGTAGTTTGATCTGTATCAGATGTCCGGAGATGGGTCGCAGGGCGATGTCTACCTTGAACTGCATGCTGTCAGCATCAGAGGTAAACTCCAATTCCCGAACGCAGTACGCAAGGAGTGTTTTCATAATCGCCATAGCGTACTTTTTACCTGAAAAAAATTGTACAATAAATACATAAATTTATCAGTATTTATTGAATATATTTGAAGAAAACTTTCATCAAATCTCGTTTTCACTTTTATTAAAATCCCTAATGATCGTGACAAATGGACGGCCTGATCATGGAACGGAGACCTATATGCATTTTTATGTCCATGGAATCGGGCCTAATCACAGGTCACAACAGTGCTTCAGCCAGCAAGTACAAATTGCCTTGAGTGCTGGGAACGTCTCTAGACTGCCAGCGCTCAGGCCAGTCATCCTCAGGGTCTGGCCCTTCGCACGTTTTGATCTAATAACACACTGCCTTGAGTGCTGTCGAATCATATCTGGAATGTCACATCTATTCCGATCATCTATTGTGTACCTCACCTTACCTGTTGAGCGCGTCTTCAGCCAGCCCGGGCAAAGTAGACTAGTCTTGGACACTGTCGAATGCTTTAAAACCTCTCCTCACCTATACACGATCGTCTGCCATAGCTGAAAGCGAGGAAAGCTGCAGCAGTGCTAGGAACGTCTCCAGCCAGCCAGCGCTCCGGACGGTACTCTTCGGCGTCTGGCCCCCACGAACGCTTCGACCGGCCCGCACCCCATGCGTTTATGGCACAACAGGTGCCTATAGGAACCGTACACGATTCTGTGAAGAGAGGCTTTTATAAGATGCTGACTTCGGTAGCATGGTGGGCAAGATGCGAGAGGTGCGGGTTCAATGACCCTGGGTGAAAAAATAAATGTAAGGCCCGAAGAAATATTAGTGTTTTCTGCACTGTTCTGCAAAATAAAACAAAAGACTACTCTTTCTTAAACGTAGAAAGTTAGAGGTGAGAATTCCAACGTAAGATTCGTGTGCGAATTCGACTCGCACTTGACTGGTTTTTCATTTGTATATACAATATTTTGGCATAGTAAATGGTAATTAATTTTTGAGAATAAGAAAGGACGATATTCAAACCAAGAAAGAGAGAGAAGAATGCAGAAATTTTAAAAAAGATGTAAATGTAAAGAGTGAACCCACATCCATATTCCAGCAGGAATAGAGGAGTTACAAAGGCTTACTGAGCTTAATTTCCTTGTCCGCGTATCTCATGACGCCGGGCAGCGGCGGGAACAGCCTGAGGGTCTCGCAGACCACTGCCTCGCAGTACACCATGCGGGCTAGATCCTCCTTCTCCACTGGTCGTTTACTGTCACCAAATATATTCCTTACCCTGATAGATCATAAAATTCAAATAAATAAACAAACATCCAACAAATAAACATAGTCCTGACCTCACGTTCAAAACCGACCTGTTAAAAAACCTAAAAAGTACAAAAACATGTGTCAAGCGAATGGACCCCTTTGAGGCGCACTTCAAGCAAACATTCGCTACTTATAGTGACACGAGTAGTGGTAAGATGATTGGTGATTATTATTGGTTAACAACATTTATCTAGAACAGAACGAGTTTGTCGATAGGCATCTGTCACAAAGGATTAATTCATGATGCGTTCACAGGTGCACATAAACCAAAACTATTGACATCACTCACTCTTCATAAAGCTTGTCCTACACTCTCGGCATGGCTCCGAGTATGAGGAGTGTGTAGAAGATGTGAAAGCAAGAGTCTTCTGTCCGCCTCGAAATAAAACGATCATCTAAGATGGTTAGCGATACTAGGGCATTGCCTCGGGTACTGTCAAATCCTATCCAGAATGCTTCGTCTGCTTTAACTGAATACGTAGTATTGCTTGGTGATATCAACTCACTCTTCGTATAGCCTATTCTGCACTTTCGGCCTGGCTCCGAGCATGAGGAGCGTGAAGTAGGTGGTGGAAGCGACAGTCTCCTGCCCGCCGAGGATGATGGTGTCCACCTCCGACCTGATCTGCTGTTCCGTGAAGAGAGGGTCCGACTCACTGATGTCCAGTAAGATGTCCAATACTGGACGGAACTTTGATTCTAGAAACAAATGTAGAGGTAAAATAAGATGAGGTGAGGTGAGGTCTTACGAGATAAAAGCGTACAGGTAAAGCGTTCTTTTAATTATTTTATTCAGTTAGCATATAAATTAATTTGTAAAATACCTTCTTTCGTGTCGCGTTCATTTATCATTTTTCTTTCAAGCTTTCGTTTTTTCAACACCTGTAAAGCCAATAAGTTATTGGTAGGTACTCATAGCACACGTTAGCTTAGAAACAAGGCTTAATTAGCTTAATTGGTATACAAAAGAAAGTAAAGGTGCCACTACTAATCGTGCCAGTTTTTTCAAACCAGTCAGTGGGGTGAAAGAAGTGCTTAGATTTTAGATTATACGGTTATACGGTAGCCGGTTTCCTCACGATGTTTTTCTTCACCGTTTAGCACTAGCTCACACTCATTTTTCGTACAGAAATCCATTGGTGCACCACCGGATTCAAATCCACGACCATCGAAAGGTGGACCACTAGATCACCAGTGCATTAATCGGTGCGGTTATTTAACGGGAAAGTGGGCAGAGACCTAAGACGTAATGTATTTTCTTACTGTGTTAGAAACATTGTGCAGCACAGCAATATTGTCGCTGAGCTCCTTGTGCGCAGAGGTGAGCTTGTAGAGGCAGTCGACGTGCAGTAACAGGTTCAGTCCCCGCTCGATTAACAGCTCTAAGCAGCGGTTGAATGATTTGTAGTAACTGTCTGTTTCAACGCTGTCGTGGATGCGGGACACGCCCAGTGCTGTCTCTATGGATGAGAAGATCTTCTATCATCTTCCTGCCCTTATCCCACTCTATGTGGGGTCGGCACAGCATGATCCTTGGATCACGCTGTAAGAGTTTTGAGAAGATCTTCTATGTGGATGATATATGTATTTGGGTCATTCTTATTCTTTCTCATTTTTTATTATCAGTTACAGCCGTGAATGTCACTACCGTGGATCTATGATCTAAGAAGACCTCGGTGGCGTGGCGGGCGAGTGCTCGGCTGAGACGCAAGAGGCGCGAGTTCGAGTCCCGCTGCGGGAGAAATGTTTGTATGTTCTGCAAATATTTCTTCCAGATCTGGGTGTAGTATTATGTATTAGGTATAAGTATAAGCATGTATTTACAAAAAAAGTATAAGTCCTCTTTCTAATATTTAGAATATGATATAATTATAATCAGAATAAATTTATTGTAATCTGTTAAAAATAAGTTGTTAGGTACTTATAATAAATTTGACTAGTACACACCAAGTAAATTCATTATAACATTTGCATTTTTTTTAATATAAGATAGAGCATCTTAGATTCACGGCAGTGACATCCATTGTTGTAACTGAGAATGACCCGTTTATACCCACCGCCTCTCGCAAGCTGCTCGCCACGCTACTTTGGTCGTCAAAATAAACTGTTTGATTTATTAAGCAATCCATTATCCAATAACCCTTAGTCTGAAATCACAAGTAAAACCCAAAGTTGTGCAATACTGTGCATCATGTCGACCTTCCGCTTGAAATCCTGCATTAGTGCTGTCTTAGGAGCCACTAACACGCGTCTCAACCAAGCTTCCTGGATCGTCCACTTCTACTCACGGCAAATAGCCTCCAGAGTGGTGCAAGCAAGGTGTTCCATCACGTCGAACGGCTCCGCGCCCGCTTTCCTCTTCAAGACCTGCACCAGTGCTTGAGCACGCGCGTTGAACACGCCTTGGTAGCCGGCCACCACCGCCAGGCTGAACACACCGGACAGTTTCTTTACGGTCTGCTTCCATAAGGACGCTGGAGTCAAACACAAATATATTAATTTACTAAAAATCTGTATCAGATGAGCTATCTATAGTTACCGTTATACCGTTTGCAGCGATCTTTAGATAGCCCGACTGTTTCTTTTGTATTTTGTAAATAATACTTCTAATAGTTGTAACTTTCTTTCTGTTAATAAAGATTATTATTTATCTATTAAAAAAAATTATTCGTAAAGACAGAACACGAATAGCCTGTAGGCCGGGTTAAAGTAAACAGAGCTGAATACAAAACAATAGGTAGATACAATCAAAAAAGAAAAAAACAGAATAGAATAGAAAAAAAGTTAAATTTGTGTCACAAAAGTTATAAAACACAACATCGATGACTTTAGGAGTTCACCCTAAATTTATTTTGTTAAGTCACCATTCAGCGCTAGTTTTTCGTAGTGCCACAGTATAGTCGTAGTAGATAAAATATCGCAATAACTGTCAAAGTCTACCTTAAATAGTACATTTTCTGTATCACGAAGCAGCACTTCTACAAGAACAAGACATTTTAATTAGTCATACCTAGATACGCAATACTTACGGAACTGCTAGAGAAAGGCCAAACAAAAGATGGATGGATTGTGTTTAAGAGGACATGCGTGTGAAAGCAGTGAGTGCTGAGATGACGAGTGATAGCAGAAGATGAAAAAGGGAAACATGTTGTACTGGAGTCACCTAGTGGGATAGTGGCAGGAAAATGGTTAGATTTACCCGGTGCTGTAACCAGTCCGTCTCCCAGCCAGATCTTGCCAAAGCTGTAGTAGTAAGGCTTCTCCAACAAACTGTTAGAGATAGTGCGGACGTCGTCGGGGTCGTGGCACACTAGAACAGCAACAACACGATTTACAGCCAGCCATTCTATCTACAGCCGTCATAATCTAGACACAAAGAATAAATCAATCAATAAATATTTGTGGACATTTCACACAGCGCCATCTAGCCCCAAACTAGGCAAAGCTTGTACTATGGGAACCAGAGGGCTGATAGAATACTTTTATCCTTTTTTTTGTAAATGCATAGGTACTTATAATACAGTATTGAAACACCCAGACCCGGAAGAAATATTTGCAGAACATGCAAACATTTGTCCCGCAGCGGGAATCGAACCCGCGCCTCTTGCGTCTCAGTCGAGCACTCGCCCGCCAAGCATCCGGGTTATCAGTAAATAAATATTTGTGGACATTTTACACAGCGCCATCTAGCCCCAAACTAAGCAAAGCTTGTACTATGGGAACCAGACAGCTGATAGAATACTCTTTTGGTAAATACTGTAAGAAATTTGTAAGTTTTCTTATGTTTACTTCTGGCTCTGTCCACCCCATACGGGCGTGATAATTATGTATCATGTGATACTATCTCTTAGTCAACTTTTACGACATGTTCGGGGAGAGAAGTCTCATACCTAATTTAAAAAAAAACATACTTTATACATTAACTAACACCATCGGCGACGATTCTACCAGAGAACTTCTATACTCACATAGAATAGGTTTTGGTCCTAACCATACAAGGAACGGTTTCGCTGTCTTCTCACTTATAGCTGACATTTGTACTATCCGCCGAAATATACCTGGAACGAAACACCGAATCAGACAGAGCGTGAAAACGCAAGAGGAGCGGGTTCGATTCCCGCTGCGGGAATGTTTGTATGTTTGAAAAATAAATCATCCATGTCTGGGAGTTGTGGATCCATGGCTCATAGTCTCTGATGCCCATGTTAGGGATTCACTTGAAAGAAGGGGGGAGGAGGGGGTCCGGGAAAAAACACGAACTTGACAGCTCGTAACTTGCAACACATGCTGAGTTGGAACCATTTTGCAACTGTTCCATAATTATATTAAGTTATATTTTAGTTTTAGTCTTTCTTGTTGCAAATAAGTATTCCCAAGGAGGGTTCACGTCAGGCAGGCGGCCGGTCATAAAACACCTTAGCCAAAACTGAGTGCCGATCCCACATAGAGTGGAATAAGGGTAGGAAGATGATGATAATGTTGCAAATAAATTATTTCGAATTCTGATTCTGACTTACTTTCACCGCCTCCATAGAACTGCAAGGCGTTCCCGAGGAATGGTAAGGAAGGGAATGAGGGTAGGCCGGCGCCGGCGAACAGCCGGCGCACCCGGCGCTCGCGCAGCCACAGCAGGCAGCCCCCGGCCAGCAATGCGCCCCCCACGAGCCACACCAATATCTGCATCTGCACAAACACTACTGGTTGCCTGGAAGAAATCGCACTAAGCGGCAAGGCCATCCTTTGCCAGCAATTGTTAGGTTGTTATTCGCAATGAAGCTTTTTTCATTTTCATTTCAACTCTTACACTAGTGCAACGCCCCGCAATTTTATCCGCATTAAGTATTTGTAGAACTATAGTATCCGCATTGAGTATTTTATTTATAGCAATTGAAATACTCATTTTGTGAAAATTTCAACTCTACCTATTACGGTTCTTGAGATACAGCCCCCGGACGGACAGCGGAGGCTTAATAATAGGGTCCTGTTGGCACCCTTCGGGTACGGAACCCTAAAAATAGTGGTAATAAAAACACCCTTCACTTCACCTTTCACTTCACGTTTTGTGAAGTTAAATGTGCGAAAAATTCCAAGCAACAGACACAGTATGTTCACAGAACAGGTGGGAATAGACGAGATTTTCGTGTGATTTTTGACTCTGAAATCTTCACTGCCTTCTTGCTACGTTTTAAAACTAATTAATAACAAACACAGAGGATGAGTGGTCTGTCTGTCTTCACCTGAGCAAGTGACGAGGCCTTTACATCCACACCATAGACCCCATCATCTGTAGTAACATAATCACGGTAAATGCCGCTACTTAGGTTAAACTAATTGTCTTAACGTCTAAGAGGCTACCTAACTAATAGATTAGGATCTATTAGTTAGGTAGTACTTAGGAGTAGAATGGCATGATATCAAAACGCAATCTAATGCATGTAATCTTCCGCATACATGCGTGTTATTATATCTTGATTAACCGATTAGACAGTACTTTAATCTTTGCAACTATTCAGTAGGTACTTTAATCTCTATAAAAGTTTTCAATAGAACTTCTTAGAAGCAGCGCGTAGCGAAACTGCTACGCCGTATCAGACACTGATCACATTCTGTGATCAATAATGTGTAATTCACTAAGGTCGTGGGTTCAAATCTGGTCGTGCACCAATGAATTTTTCTGTTAGAAAAAATTACATGTGCCATAATAGTACTCTCAAACGGTGAAGGAAAACATCATGAGGAAGCCGACATGTCGTAGAACTTAAAAAGTTCGAAAATATAAAGATCTTTTAAAGCGTTAAAGTGCGCTTTAAAGGCTCTTTATATTTTCGAACTTTCACCACACCGGTTTGAGAGAACTAGTAGTACTTAGTAGTCCCAACATTACATCGTGAAATATGTCATATTAAAACTACATTTCGAAGTAACTTCAAGGAAGTTTCAAAATCGAATGTTACGGGTTGCCCAAATTCTCAAGAATCCCATTCATTACAAAACTACCCTCGTTTTGAATCCCCTTCAATCAAATAAAGTGTGGAACAAGGCATTTTTATGTGTTTAGGACTTCGGGTCGAATTTAACATGTTGGAATGCTAACATACTAAACTCGACTAAGAAGTTTTATTTATGGAGGAAGAGTTCTGAACAAGAATGATTTCCGTCATGTAACCTACTTATATTATTTTACATACTATTATCACGCCCGCATCTCTAATGAGGTGGGCAGAGCCACAAGTAATCTTAACAAAACTTACAGCCATTCCTGACTTACCGCCGAAAACTAAAACGCATCTCAGAGTTGAGCACGTCTCAATTGACGAGTTTTTGACAGATTTTCATCAAAAACTGTCAAAAAGACACCGTGACCTGAGACGTGCTCATCTCTGAGTCGCGTTTGAGTATTCGGGGGAAGTCCCAAGATGGATAGGGTGAACCATGGTGACAATTGATCAGCCCATCGCCTATATAGATGTTCCATCTTGTTGGGGAGGATACCTACTACCTATCCCTTCGTCGACTTTTACGACATGCTCGGGGAGAGATATATTATTACATGAGCGGCGGCCATCCGATTCATTACAACTTAATCTCAAAATGCCTGATATCAGTACCTATCTATCTATCTATCAGTACCACACAATCTAACAATGACTGAAACCAACAAGATTAAATTTCAAAATAATTTTATCCTGATATTCTAAATGTGTTGATCCCAGAATGACTGAAAATAGTGCAAATCTTTGTTCCCCTGCCAACAATTAGAATTAGAATAAGGAAATCGAATGGACGATGTCGGTAATACCTACCCAGTAGTACTATCTTCTTTTAGCATACGTTTGGTTTGATCGACCGAGAAAGCTCTTACCTTTAGGTACATGGAGTAACCTGTATTTACCGATGAACCGCTCGCGGCGTGGCTTGCTTAGACGTTCTTGATTGATCGTTGAAGTTAAGCATCGTTGTGCGCGGTCACAATTGGGATGGGTGACCAGGCAAGTGGCATTACGAGCTGAGCGCTTGTCGGTCCTGGAGCCACGACGGAGGCCTTTAGACGATCTAAAAACTCCGTCACAAGAGTTCGCCACTAGCTCATACGAACTTACAGATAAGGTACCTAGATTGGGAAGGTATATCCGGAAGATGAGCATTTGGAACGAAATGATCGCCTCCATTAAAAGTAATGCTCGTAATAATAACACTCATTTATTTAAATGTTCGCGACGAAGCTACCTTATAACAGTTATTTTATGAGTCCTCGGGAAAATACTGTTTAGTTTTTAATGATTGTGATAAGTAGTTACAGACGTTGTGCTTAGGTATACCATCATTAAATACAATCTACCATTAAAATGCATGAGTCGTGAGTTCTTTTGGAATTTGAGAGGTAGCATGTAAGTTCCTAGGTCGATCCTCACAGGTAGATAAGTAAACTTAACTTTAAGTCGTTAAGCCATGACAGAGGCCTTTAGGCGGCCTAGAAACTCCATCACAAGAGTTGAACAGTATGGCTCATATGAACTCACTTACAGGTAGGCAGGTAGGTACTACTTTTGTAATAACGCTCAATGGATAAACAATTCGAAGTTTTATGTTTTAGGGTTTTAGGTAGGAAGGTACTTATTAGGTATACCTTCATAATATAATAAGGCCTTTTGCCATCTATAGTAGATGATTTATACAGCGTCAGGAGGCAACTTTCACCTTCACAAACGGGACGCTGTAGTGCCCGGGACGAATTAAGATGGAATAGGCTTGCTCTGCACCTATTCCATCCTCTCAGCTTAGTCGGCCTTGTCCACAGGAAAGACATGATCAATACGTGCGGAGCTGACTAAGCCTTTCCTTCACCGTTTACTGTACTGATATATAGTACCGTGGATTGGGGTCGCTTTGATTAAGTTTTGGTATAAAATCAGTTATAAAATTTAAACGGGTGGCAATTAAAATCTGAAAAAATCATATACTGATGGGAAGATATAGTGGAGTAGATATACGAAGTATAAAAAAATTTAATACATTCGATTTTGAGAAAAAAAATAAAAACGATGCTATCAACTTTAAACTGGATTCGGGGTCACTTTGATACCCTACTGTTTTAATTTGGAATGAGAAAGAGACCCCATTAAACATGCCAAAAATGAAAAAAAAACAAAACTCCTTCTTACAACTTTTGAGTTATGAGTAATTTTCAGAATGCGGGGCGAATATGATTGAAGGGGTTACTTTGATTTGCTTTCAGTTTGATAAAAAAATACGAATAATCAGAATAATCTTCATTAAAGTTTAATCAAAAAATATCGAAACAAAACATACTACAAAATTATCCTTAAAATTAATCAGACTCATTGACATCAGGTTTTCTTAGAATCAAATCGTATAGGTAATTAACAATATCAAAAGTCAACTTAAAACTAATCAGACTAAGATTCATTGTAAGAGATCAATCATTTGTATAAACTTATAAAAAAATCAAGTTTAGAGTTCCGAACGGTATAATATGATAGGCGTTGGAAGCCGCGCTGATGAACAATTCGCCATCGGTGATCTTTCAAAGGCCTCTTCTAGTGTGCTTTCTGTATAGTTTTTATAATTTCGTGTCCCAGGAAGTTTTTTGTAGTTTCGCACCATTCTATAAATTAAATAAATGGGGTTAAATTGATAGTCTATAGAATCACCTAATAAACATTTTGAAGTCTCAGAAGGGGTAACTTTGATAATAATCAATTTAGCCCCATACCTCCCATCAAAGTAACCCCATATGATAAAACTCTCTAAATAAACAAAGATGGTCGACGCAATGAGAAAAGTAAAATAGCTTTAAAATAACAATACAACTACAAATAAATCTAGTAAGTTTCATAAGTCTAGGTTTTATAGTTTAGCTAGCACATTTAAAGTTATTCAGGTATGCATTTCTTACCTTATTTCCACATTAAATTTATAAATTATTTTTTCACAAACTGACTGCTCTCGTGCTTTAACACTTACTGACAAGATGGCCGAAAAGTCAATGCTGCTACACAAATAAAAACATTTTATCCAGGTTTCAATTTACGCAAGTTATAGGACGAAATGCAAAAATTTTGGTTAATCATCAACTTCGCCCCGTAGTTCAAAAGTCACCCCAATCCACGGTAGCGCACATTATTTTTTTGCACAGTTAAATCCATTGGTACACGACCGGATTTGAACCCACCACCTTAGGATTGGAAGGCGGGGGTCACTACCAACTAGGCCACCAGTACCTAGCAGTACCTTCATAATACCCAGATGTAATTTATATACTTACTCGTATGTCAACTAGCTATATCAAAGTACCCAGGTATATACCTACCATACATACATACCTACCTACTCTGTTTCAGCTAGTTATGTACATTACCTAGTACCACAAATATAGTGCGCCTCGGCAAACTTCGTGCTTTGTATGAAAACCGAATTTGTCCGAATATGAAATTAATAGTCAACTAATTATTTTGCTTTTTCTGTTTTTCTGTTTGACGTTTGACCCTATCTTTATTGTTTTTTTCGTTGTGTCTAGGGGTTTGTGTTTTCTGTGTCAAATAAACAATTTCTAAATATCTACATACATAAAATCACGCTACGCCGATCGCCATCTGCTACGATCCTGACATACTTCTTTCGCTTCATTCACTCTCATTACATTCCTCATGCATGTTCGTCGGTTTAGGGTAGGTACTCTTGACCTGGCCCTTTTCCAAAACGTCGCAATATAATATAATTATATTTAATAAACTTATATAATTCATATACTTTCCTATTTTACAGTTTCTATCCTATTCTATTCTAATAATATCTGAACCAACCCTTTAAAAAATCAGTTTCTACATAATTATTGTAACATCTCTATACCTATATTGCATTATAATCATCGCATTAGTTCATATTTCAGAAGCTAGACGAAAATTGCCAAGGCGCACAATATTTGTGGTACTACTGTACCTACTACTGCCTATTTTCTACATACCTTCCTTCAAATTGGCTTTGCAAATTGACTGTTGCAGCATCAAATAACACAAATCTACAGTTCGCAGTTGTCTTTGCTAATGTGTGTATTCGTGATGTTCCATCTAGTTAAGCACCTAACACGTGAAAGGATTATTGTAGGTACCTACCTAAGCTGCTAAAAGGAATGCCTATGGCCTACACTAGTTTTCCTATCGGTCGGCAAACTCTTGAAAATACATTCATAGTTCTGACCCCACTAGGATTCTCTGTGTCGTGTAGGTACCAGAAAGTACGAGTACCTACCATAAAACCAAATCACCCAAACCCGGAAGAAATATTTGCCAGAATATGCAAACATTTCTCACGCAGCCTCATATTTTTATTTTGTGTATTTTGCCGTGCCCTCAGGAACCTTTTTAATTTGTATACCTACGAAAATAAAAAATTACAACTAGGTAAGTACATAACATTATGTGATAAATTTATTTGTATTTTTTTACCTATTAATCTTGGAAGAATAAATTGTTCCGAGCTATTAATTCGGTGTAGTACCTAGACTACAAACCTTAATCATTTGTTCAATGAGGTTTTAATAGGAGAAGACTATAGAACAGCTATAGACTATAGCTGTTCCAGAGCCTTCTGAGCTTCTTCTAAACTATCTTATACTATAAAGTAAAGTGTCTTAAATGTAGTAAGTAGGTACCTAAGTACCTACCTACTTAGATATCAGTAATACCTACACAAGAGCCTGAACTTGGTAATCCTGTGTTTTAGGCGGTTAGAGCACAAAGTATAAAAATAAACAATCACAATAAAAGACACAAAAAAAATATTAAGGATCTACATAGGTAATTGTTATAATATACTTAACACAGCTTAATTTAGAATTTCTAAGATCTAAGCTAAAGAATATAAGGCAAAATTTTATGCTAACACAATTAATAATTTCTCTGGATCCTCGCAGGACATGCTTTGCAGGGCATCCTTCTTAAAAAATATAACCCAAGATACATTTAAGTACAAACCAGTGCAAACCTATGGCATAGACATAGACCTATGTTCCCTAAGGCCTAGATGGCGCTTTAGTATGCTATTATTTTATATTGGACTAGCTGCCGACCGCGCCTTCGCTCGCGTGGTACATTGTTAAAAAATAGCCTATATGTTAATCCAATACATTCCAATACATATAGGTATTCCAAGTTTCATTCAAATCCGTTCAGCCGTTTAGGCGTGATTAAGGCACAAACATCCAAACATTCAAACATCCAAACATCCTCACAAACTTTCGCATTTCTAATCTAAGTAAGAAGTAAGATTGGCGACACAGGGCGACACATTCGGGCTAACAGATTATATTTTTTATTACTCTGTTGGTTAGTCAGTTAGTCAGTAACATGAACCCATAAACCTAAGCGTGCGAAGTAAGTCTAAGCGAACATACGTTCTATTCTATACTGTAAATGAGCTGCGCTGGGGCCATAATAGATTTTAGCCTATTGTAAAAAAACTCATTTTTCTAATTTTCTGATTGCAACTTTTATTCGGAAACATAAAAATCAATCAATCAATGAAAGACCTGTCACTGTCAGTTGGATAGAGTGAGTATAATTTTATTGTAACTGCGGCACCGTGTCCTACTCAATAAAAAAAGAAAAAGAAAATTGGAAAAACCGAGTCAGAATTTTTGTAATTAGTGAAATTAGTCCCGAACCGAACTAATAATGAATTTGCGATCATCGAAAAAGCGTAATACCCAGTTATTTGATTTATATTGGGAAGATATAATAGTGTCCAATGTGCTGCCCTACGTATCGATAAACGACTGTTTTAATTTTCGATGTGCATCAAGAACCTGTTTGCAAATTATAAACATATATATTGCAAGATTAAAGTCGTTGAAATTAATGAACAAAGGCTTCTCCCCGCACACTTTCAAGGTAAATACTTCAACCATTGTTCTATAAAAGAAAATGATTTAAAAAATCCTAAAAAAACATATATTCCTTACAGGTCTTCACAAATACCTGTACGATGCTAACAGTATTGAACTTGAGCCGTTGTAAAACCATTATGGACTTTCAATTGATCCCTTTGCTGCTGCAGAACCGTGGTTTAGTCAGTTTGAATCTCAGTCAGTGCTGCAACTTGTCTGCTAAATGTCTTCAGCCTGTTATCCTGTACTGCAACAAACTGCAGACGTTAAAGCTGGCGCGTTGCTCGTGGCTAACGACCGGTGCCATGGAAGCACTGGCTCTTCACCAATGCAACCTTGAAGATGTAGACCTGTCACATTGCCTGCTCATACCTGAGAGCTGCATTGTGTTATTTGTTAAAAAGTTCCGTAATCTGAAAATATTCAATTTGGAAGGTGACAGGCAAGTCACGGACAAGTTGCTGTTCACTCTGGCCAAGTATAGCAACCATCTGAAACTTCTCAATTTGGTGGGGTGTCATGACATTTCCGATAAAGGAGTCAAGTAAGTTAATTTAATTGAATTAAACTGTATTTTAGTGAACCAGAGACCCTGGACCATTAGCTTCGAAAAAAATATGTCTCAAGTTACTTTGAAGGAATCCTTGAGTCCATTTACCACACTGACATTTCAAAAAAATCTAAGAGTATTTGCTAGGCGAAAATGGCATCCTGGATTGTTACATGGAAGTACATTCATACATATTATCACACCCTTATCCCTAATGGGGTGGACAGAGCTCCAAGTAAACATAAGAAAACTTGCAGCCACTTCTGATTTAAAGTCCTAAGATGGATATGGAAGTTGTATTTATAAAGTCCAAAAAACCCCTTTTGAATCTATTTTTCTATTACATGATCTCTGTATGGCATAATAAAATGATAAAAGTTATAATCTAGTTGTATATTTCAGGGCCCTAGGACAGCACTGTAAGGCCCTAGAAGGCTTGATGGTGCGCGGCTGTCCGGCCGTCACTGAGGGCTCCCTAAGACCCCTGCGAGCCCGCATGCACATTGACCGCAGAGCTCCCGAGCTAATCCCGGTACCTATCTACCAACTATGAAGGGCAATGCAAATACAATGATCTTATTTGTAGTGACTTGTCATAGATAAAATCTTACATGGGTATTTTTTTCCCATGGACAATAGGCAATGTGGGTAGTTAGGGGCAAGGAACAAGCTTGTAGTTAAATGGATGATAGCAGCATAGATTGATTAATTTAAAAATCTCTTCAATTTGCTTGGAAGAAATACTTAATGAGATAGAACTGACAGATGCCTATAGGACCCATCCATCCGTCTATCAGCAGGCTGTTTCTCATGAATCATATTAGGTAGAGAGTTGTTATTTTCCCAGAAAAATAAATAAAATGGAGCCCCATGCAAGAAACATTTTGTACATGTACAATGGTATGGAACCCTTTTTGTGAGA
Source organism: Scotopteryx bipunctaria (assembly GCA_949320045.1). Classification (NCBI taxonomy): domain Eukaryota; kingdom Metazoa; phylum Arthropoda; class Insecta; order Lepidoptera; family Geometridae; genus Scotopteryx; species Scotopteryx bipunctaria. Next base: position 9,879,652 of record OX439455.1, read on the forward strand.
ATTCATTTCACACCTAATCTGTTTCTTATTTATACTCTTTGTAGGTACGGTGGAGAACCTAAAAAAATAAGTGAATAATTTAAATAGCAAATAGTCTGAAAAAAATTTGGAAAATGAAGTTATACAGGGTGGGGCAAAATTTTACCTCTTTGAGGGCAGCTATCTTTTCTTTTGTAGTTGAAGGTTTTTTCTTGGTAAGGTAAGGTATAGGTTTATTTTGAACAAAATTTTTGACAAATGACATTTTCTTGGGCTGCAAGCTGCAATTTTTTTGAATAATCTGAAAAAGCGGTTGCTTATTTTTCTTCAAAATAAACCTATAGTTTTCTAAGAACAAAACTTTCTAACTACAAAAAAAAGGTAGCTGCCCTCACTGAGGTAAAATTTTGCCCTACCTTTTGTATATCACTGTCAGTCTGTGCCATATTTGCATTGTCCTGTAGTTAGTAGCTTAGTAGTTAAATAGAACAGCTCATCTTTAAAATTAAAATTTTAACACTAAATGAAAAAAAAAATTTGGTATATATGTATTTTGATTTAAACATAAGTCTTATATGACTGCATGGTTTAATTAATTTAGCTTATCTGTTCACACCTATCAATCATTGACATAAAATACAGTTGGTATAGACATTTTTATATAAAAATTGGATTGTATTTTTTCTACATAGTTTGATAAAATGGTACAAAAAAAACTAACAAAACTTAAATAACTAAAAAAAAGGCAAAATTATGCAGTTATAGGTCCATAAATTATGATGGAAATTCATATATATTTTGTATTAATTTATTCTCTAATGTTTACTGATTGCGCTCTACAGGATAAGCAGCGTAGATGTGCGACAGGAAGAGTGGGGGATACCACGTTTACGATGTCATACGAAGATTATGAGTTCTTGTATATACATAATAACTATGGCCTGTGGTTTTAGACTAGCCCCCTTATTTAATTACTTAGTAGGCACCTTAATTTATTTTATAAATGCAAAAAAAATATTTAATTAAAGCTTACCTGTCGTTAAACCAACCGTAGGACATTGTAAGCATTATTCATGATAACTGAAAATGTATTAAAATATTTATAAGGTGTAAGCTTTTTCTATTCACTATTTAAACTCGGTCTATCGTTATCGTACGATGTGACCAGATCCTGTATATGATCCAATCATTTAGGCTCTCGAGGTCCATAAGCCACTATTGAGACGAAGGCGCGACTCCATTGTGGCGCACGCAGAAGCTGTGCACGTGTACAGCTTCGCTTTGTATGAAAATGTAAGCAGAAAACCCCACTGCAGTCCACAGCCACGCTGCACATGGATGCGCGGGTCATATTCGTGCGCCGCAGAAGTCGCGGCTTGAGAATAACTGAAAGAACTTTGAAACGCGAATACGAAGCTTGGGGAATTGGCGTGTGTTGAAGGAAGTAAAGCGTCCGATTGCCTCCCACAGGGAGGCATGGAGGAGGAGGCAAGGCGCGTGTACGAGGCGCGCGGGCCGCGCCGCCTGGCGCTCACCCGCCGCAACGCCACGCTCAAAATTGAGAGGAGCCCCAGTGGCCGCGTCGTAGTCACCGACCGCGAACTTGTCGAAAGCATTGATGATATTGACTAGCTTTTGAAGGCACTGCTCAAAGTAGTCGTTAAAATCAAAATGCAAAATGTATGGAACGTCATTCGCCTCATTGAAACTGCGCTCGAAAACGTTCCATACATTTGCGTAGCAGCTGTCGCGGCGTCCACTGACCTTACTTTGAAAGTCTACCCGCAATTACATTGCAATCCAAGGGTAAAAAGATAAGTTTACTTTTAAACGTTTTGAAACCTAAAATTTTTTTATGCAAAGAAAACTTACCACCTACTTTGAGTCTAGTCTAGTCTTGTCTCTAGTTCTTTCAAACCAGTGTGGTGAAAGGAATTAAAGTGTTCCTCAAAGGCTCTTTTTGTGTACTTGACACGTTTTCGTACAGTTTAATACTGGTGTAGCGCACATAAATTTTCCGAATAGAAAATAATATATGATTTATTTGCACCAATGGTGGTGCACGACCAGATTTGAACTTATTAACCTTAGGATCGGAGGGCGGGCCGCTATCACTAGACGACCAGTGCTCTCAACCTACTTTGACACAATACAATAATATGAATACTGCCTACTTTGGGTTAGTTAGTAAGTACATTAGAGTACCTAGCTTTTTATGAAAACATTCCCAGTAGTTCCATTGTAAAATTATTGCCACATTTTAAATCGGAACGTCCAATGTCACAGTCAAAGTGTAACATCTTTAATGGAACAGTATTTCAAACGATTAGGTTGTAGAGTTGTCATTATGGAATAGGTATGTAATTAAACAACTATAGTCAGATATTAAATGTAAGTAGTTTAAATAGGGAGTTTAAATTTAGTTCGCTTTTTTGCACACCGCAATTTCGTGATAAAACAGAGATACGTTTGTATAATGCCTTACTTAAAGTTATGAACAGGTAGGATAGATAATGGAAGCAAAAATAGTTTATTTGCTGCTTTACTTGAAATATTTAATAATCCTTGTATATTATGCTGTAGGTACTCGGTAGTTTTTAAGAATTAAATGTGCAATCATTCCCAAATTTTACATTAATTGATAAGTATAAATTGCCAAAGATTGTAATTTGGATAAGTTGCGATAATTATGTACTCTAATAAATAACTTAACTTATAAATACATCTTTTATTTTTCTAGAGCTGGTGCTATTTTTGTAAAACATATAATAATTTTGACCATACTGGAAGTTGGTTCCAAACAAAAACCTTTTCGCTAAAAGGTTTATGGATAAAAGGCTATGAATCCTTCCTCAAGGTTTTTACAGTACAATTATGAATTGATGACCTTATAATTTATAACATTTCAAGAGTTACCAGGAATTTCAAATAAAACATCATAATCTTTCGTCACAAAATTATATTTTGTGTGATAACACCTGCTACATGTCTTACTGTTATTGTATTTACAATATTTAATACCTACACATTAGTAACAAATAACATTCATAACCTTAGAGGAGCAGATCTTACGAATAAGTTACCGTTTTGCAGAGTAGCCACTGCGGCCGTACTGGACACTAGTAAGACTACATGTGCGGACGAAACTACAACTATAAAAAAATACTTAGTCCATAAACATAATAGTGTTAATAACATTTGGCAATAAATTACTGGGATAAAAACGAAAATCTTAAGCAAAGCAAAAACAGGGAAATATTTTATCGTAATTATAATAAAACTAACATTGTAAAAAGAATACAAAACATTAAACTTAACCGTCCTGTAGGCCTGTTCGCAAACGCCGGTCGATCATGATCCTCTCACACTATCACATTGATCTAAACTTCCCACTAGTTCATCTAACTAATCCCACTGACGAGCTACTGGGAATTGATTATCTGTTGACCTTGAATGGATTAGGGCGAGGTTACAAAATAAATGAACCTAGTGAACTAGTGGAAACATACCAATAAAACTGGTATAATACAAGTATACTAACATGAACACCCATAGCTTTAGGGCTGTCTGCACACTGAAACCGCCGGGCTGGCGGATTTAGTGTGCAGATACCCTTCGACACATACAGCCTTTTGTTATTTCCAAGCAATTTACAATATCTCACACAGATTTAGCAAAATGGGACGAGAGAGAGGCACTTGAGAACAGATGAAAACCTAAGACCCTATCATAATACTATTGTTAGATATGCAATTGTACAGCGATAATGTACATCTCTTGAGTGTATACAAAACGTCAAAAACAAACAGGATATACATATAAAATACGAGTTTCCAAACGAATTTTTACATCAAAAGTACAATAACTCGACAACACATTGCACTACACGTGACGTCATACAAAACTTACAAAATTACTGTTTCTTTGGAAATTATATTTTCATGTTTCGAGCGCAAGCGCGCCAAGTCACTGTCCAATCATTCGATTATCACAGTACTCACAATACTAGGTACAGTGTTTTTATGTTCAATTCTATTTAAACACATTATTGCACTATAAAATTATGCTACATTTCGTCGTAGGGCTCGTATTATAAACAGATAATTTATTACATTTTATTCGCAATTTTGTACTTTAATTCAGCTTACCGGGTACCGCGTTACGTACAATATACAAAAGCAACAAGCTGCCATCACTACTGATCCTTCAGATGGGGAGGGATAAGGCATCCAAAGTAAGAATATTTACACTTACAAACTAGAAGCACATTATTTTGTACTATGCCTTAATTACTATACACTGTCAGTTTTTGGTCATTGGGAGCATCTTCGCGCGAGTATTGGCTATTTCACTGGGAGCATCACTGTTCACTTTGTCTGTGACACTGTTTTGGCTGTTGCTACCGGCGCATTGTTGAGTTCAATGTTTGCATGGCGAGGGAAGGGGGGTTGATGTATCCGTATGCGTAGACATTGGACTGTTGTGCGCGAGGGTCGGGGCTGGGGTACTGGACCGAGGGCTGGACGTTCATCATCTGGAGATTTGTCCCGAACTGCTGCTGAGGCATGCGGTACCCATTGAGGCCGTACTGGCTGATGAGGTGCGGGTTGAGATTGGGAGACATCCGCGAGCCCGGCGCCATCTGCATGTGCTGCATTGGACTTAAGTTGCCTGCAATCAAGAAACAACAGAATCTATCAAGACATTTTTTGTAGAAAAAAGTAAAGTAAGTAACGTCGAACCGCGCCTCTTGCGTCTCAGACGAGCACTTGCCTGCCACGCCACCGAGGTCGTCAAGTTGGTAGTAGGTCTGCCTTCTGCGCTTCAGTACATAAAGCATATGTTTTGCAAGTATGCTTGAGACAACATTTATCTGTTTTTTTCTGTCTGGGTGTTATTATGTATTTACAATAAAAAGGTATATTAGTATTCTGTCAGCCATCTGGTTCTTATAGTACAAACTTTGCTTTGTTTGGGACTAGATGGAGCTCCAGCAAGACTAAATATTATTTATGTTGTTTAGTGTGGTGTTGTGTGAGAACCAAAGTCGTCAACATAGCTCAGAGAGTTAGCAAACTGAAGTGGCCTGCCATATCTGCCGAAGAACCGACAACCGCTGGGGTAAACGAGTTCTTGAGTGGAGACCGTGACTCGGTAAACGTAATGTAGGACGCCCTCCGGCTAGCTGGAGTGACGACCTGCGAAAGGCTGCTGGCGGAGACTGGATGCATCAAGCGCGTCAAGAAGATAGGGCGCGTCCAGCAGTGGACTGCTATAGTCTGATGAGAAGTAAGTTCGTATGAGCTAGTGGCCAACTCTTGTAACGGAGTTTTTAGGCCGCCTAAAGGCCTCCGTCATGGATTAACGACTTAAAAGCCGGGACCGACAATTTAACGTGGCCTCCAAAGCACGGAAGCGCTCAGCTCGTAATGCCACTTGCGGTCACTCATCCCAATTGTGACCGCGCACAGGGTTGCTTAACTTCAACGATCAATCAAGATCATCTAAGCAAGCTTCGCCACGAGCGTTTCTGAGCGAGTCTGATGATGACGACGACAGTGTGGTGTTGTGTTGAGTGTGTTGAGATTGTGCATACTTATGTGATACTGACTGGGCGCATTGCGCGAGTTGCGCGGCGCGTCGATCTGCGCGTGCGGCGGGTAGTACTTGGCCGACGCATGCGCGTAGTGAGCGCTGCCCGCCGGCGGCGTCGACGGCTGCTGCGCATACTGCAAACAAGGTACAAATATAAACACATTTCAATAAACTATTCAAATCTTAGGGCACCCACCAATTCTGCCCTCCTAGTGAAGAACGCAGTAACTATGTCCATGTTTTGATAATTGAGTGAGAACAGAATATTGTATTTTGCTAGGAGATTCCGAATATGTATCGGTAAACAAGTTCTTGAGTAGAGACCGCGACTCGGCAAACGTAATGTAGGACGCCCTCCGGCTAGGTAGAGTGAAGATCTGCTGCTGCCTGCTGGCAGAGACTGGATGCATCAAGCCGAAGATAAGGCGCAATGCTGCCGTCCGATTTCTAAAAGGCCGCTAAGTGTCAAACTCAAAATTTTTAACATGGAAAATGTTGTTTTCTAGACTTTTTGAACAGTTTTTATTGAAATACCAAAATGTTTTGTATTTTATAAGCTTGTAGTGTGTATATCGCATTAGAATACAAGTTTATCTTGTGATTTTTTATTTAACTTTTTGTGTGTTAGTAATGTAAAATGAGTTAACCGTATTTTAGAACTGAAAAAGTCCAAAACGGATGTAGATAGCGGTATTACGTCAGGCTCCAAATCTCAGTATTTAAAAATGATAGGAAAAATATGACGCATACTGGTCGATAGAGAAAAAAAAGCGCTTTCGCCCAGTACATAAGTCAAATTTGAACAAATGTCACTTATCGGCCTTTTAGTAATCGGACGGCAGAATGGCGTTCATTAGGTCTATGTCCAGCGGTGGACTGCTACAGGCTGATGATGAAGTACATAGAAATAAAGTGGTAGAGATGAGAGATGCTAGTAAAGTGGTGGAGCCCTAATACTGCTGCGAGTATGTACCTGATGGGGATGTTGAGGAGCCTCCGCCATCTGCTGCAGCTTGGCGAGCGAGCAGGAGGGCGGGCCCCAGCCGGAGCCCGAGTACTGCTGCTGCTGTTGGAAAGACAGGTAGCCGCCCTGGTAGCCCGCGCCCGCGCCCGCTCCCGCGCCACCCTGCATGCCCGTCCCGCCGCCGCCTGCAATACAAACGATCAGATACAGATCACCCATCAACCACTCTTCCGCCAAGAGTTAACGTCTGTGCCGATAACAATACTCACTATAAACTACGTGTCCCTCTCGGATTATGTGAACTATGTCAGCATTCATTCAAGATAAAATGATAACTTAGTAACATGGGCTTGGCGATCCATGTTTTATCGAATAATCCTCATATTTTTTTCACTAAAACTCCAATAATGTAACCCGAGGTGTAAAAAATTGACCTAAAAAATCCTAATTTGTTAAATACCCGTGCGAAGCCGGAGCGGGCTGTTAGTATTTAATGTTTAATATCTTTTTTTTTTTCAATTGCCTATTTTTTTAATTATATTCTTAAATTCTATGTTATGTGTTATGTCTGCTATTTTAGTAAATAAATGTTATGTCTATGTAATAATACATTTTGTGCCAACCCCACATAAAGTGGGACCAGGGCAAGGAAATGATGATGATGATGATGATGTTATTTCTATCCCCCGAATACTCAAACGCGACTCAGAGTTGAGCACATCTCAACTCACGGTTTTTAGCAGTTTCTGATGAAAATCTGTCATAAAATTGTCATTTGAGACGTGCTCAACTCTGAGTCGCGTTTGAGTATTCGGGGGTTAGTCTATTAAAAGGTTAGTTACCGTGGTGGGGTTGCGGGGTGGGCGGGGTGGCGCGGTGGCGCGCGGGCGGCGTGGCGGCATTCCTCATGGCTTGTTTGCTGTCGTTTGCGCTGCTCGCGTTACTGCTGGCGGCGCTATTCCTGCAACAAACATGGCACGAATTAACTATTTATGATTAGACTAGCTGTCGCCCGCGGCTTTGCTAGCGTGGTATCCGGACAAAAAGTAGCCTATATGTTATTCCAGCACACATGCTATGCATGCAGCCGTTACGGCGTGTTTGAGGCACAAACATACATCGTCACATCCTCACAAACTTTCGCATTTATAATATTAGTAGGACACCACATTCAGGCACAATTACTAAATACCGAAAATGAAAAGTATTTTAGCTGTCACGCTGTGATTGAGACATAAACATCGGAACATGCTCGCAAACTTACAAATTCTACGGCTTCGTTATAAGAGTTATAGGGCATCGGCAACCTTTACGCGTTAATTAACATGTAAAGTAAAATTGCATGAGCTAGTGGCCAACTTTGAATGACAGGTGAAGTCATACGATTCTTCACAGGGTATAGTAAGGCAAACAGCACTCAATATCAGAGATATCGGGAGCTAGATTTGAGAGTATGGCCGACCAAAAAGCAACGTAAACTCACCTATTCCGATTGTTGATCTTCTGCTGTTTGGGCGGCTGGTTCGGCTGCGTCATGATGGGCGGGATGTGGATAGAGGAGTGCGGGTACTGCGGGCTCGGGGCCGCGTGCATGTGCATCATCGAGCACGGCGACGCCAGGTCCGACCCAATCGACGTCGGAGACTCCAGCCCCAACTGGGACACGTCCAACTCACAAGTGGGGTAGTGCACCGAGTGGACAGAGTTCGACGTCGAATCAGGCGTGTACACTCCCATAGACTGTAAAGCGGGACTCATCGCTTCGCACTCTTCTTTGCTGGTATCCTTCGGTGATTCCTCCTTCTTTGCTTGCCGCGATTTCTTCTCGATCTCCTTCTGCTCGCAAGGCCCGTTCTGGTAACTCTTGCAGCTGGGAGAGGTCATGACTTGAGAGTTCTGCTGGCGGTATTCCGCGCAGCTCGTGGCAGCCTCCTGTTGCTTCACTTGCCGCTGCATCATTTGCTTCATATGCTCGGCTTGCGACTTTTTAGATTCGCATTGAGTTTGGCACGCGGTGGTAGTTTTAGGCTGCTTCTTCGATTCGTTCTTCTGCGAGCACTCGGCTTTGGATGTGGGAGCTTTAGTTTCTTTGTAGTGAGGTAGACCGCTTGTAGCGTAGAGCGCTCCGTATGCGATATTGTGCAAATCTTTCTGAAGCTTTTGTGGCGATTTCTGCATTTGATCCAAGTGCGGGAGATTGAAGCCCGATATCTTGTCGAGGTAGTTCTTGTCGGTGACGCTGTTCTTCATTTCGAAGAGGCGGTTGTGATCCCACGAGCCCTGCAGCCGCGTGGGGTCTCCCCAGGGCGGCCCCCACGGTTGGTACTGACCATGCGGCGTGTGATAGTTCTGAATCTGATTCATAGTGTAGTCCGCCTTAGGAATCAGTTGCTCGTTATCGTACTTAAATTTTGCCACCATTTTATTGTTCAAGTCGTTCTGATCCGCCTTCAGATTGAGCTGGTTCGCGCAGCTTTTGTCGTGTTTCACTGACGCAGCCTTAGCGGTGTTCGATTTCTCCTTCTTAAAAAAATCTTGCTTCTTCGGAGCTTCGGCCGTTTTAGTCTCGACTTTGCTCGTCACGGGAGCTGAGTTGATCACGTTTGTTGGGACAGACGTTTCCGGCTTTCTTGTATTTGCGTTTGTATTCTGTTCCGGAAAAAACATCTTGGGTTCCGGCGTGCTGCGGGGAGTGGGCGCTTCGCTCTTGCTCTTCTTCTCTGGCTTCTCTTTACCGTGCGCAGAGTTCACTCTCACTTCCCGCAGCTTGCTCTTCTCGCGGGGCTTGAGATTGGGGTCGTGTTTGTCTTGCAAGCTCGGGATTATACTCATTGACCCGCTCAGGCTATTATGCAAGTTTGTATTCATGAAATTAGCATCCAAGTCGTTCCGATCCATTCCCATGCTGATAGCCGCGTTAGCGCTCTGGCACCGCGGTAAAAAACTTATGTCGGTCATGTTGGGTACTTTTGGAATAACCGGATTTATCACAGGGGAAGAAATCGGGTGAGGCACTTCTAATTTCGTAGGTTTACTTATAACCGGCTCGGGTATATTGTTGATAACGCGGTTTTGTTCAGCGGACTTGCTCACCTTGTCGGTTTGTACCGATTCTTTGCCAACATTCGCTCTGTGATTCAGGTAGGAATGTTGGGCGGAGTTGATTTGTTGAATCGTCATGGAGTTGGCGACTGAATGTTGGTGGTACGTTGGTAATACTGGGTCAACGGGGTTCCTGGCGGTAATAATTATTTCGTCCTTTCTCGTAGTCATGATGTCGTTCCGAAAGGAAATCTCGTTAACTTTGCTGACAGGCACCTGCGCTTGGCTTTTATTTCTATTGTCGATTTCAGAAAAAGGATCTATTTTAGGCGGGTCTGGTTTTCTCACATTGGGCATGTATTCTCTCTGATGTGGATCAATGTTTTGGATAATTGATTCACTCATTTTGTTTGGAGATTTCTTTTCATTACTTTTTTCATCCACCATTTGATGTTGAATGACAGTTTCTTTTCTAATCTCACACTTTTTTTGCTCACTAATGCCTTCTATCAGTTTCTCCGGAGATTTTCTTGGTTTTGGGGATTCATTAATGACAGACTTGTCTTTTCTAGGCGAGACACCGGGATGCGGCGAATTTCCGGTATCAGATTCTTCCACTTCTATGGTTTCAATTTGGTTAATTTTAGGTACTACTTCAGGTGAGGGTCTCATTATGTTCACTTCCTCTTGGACTTTTGGGTCTAGGACTATGTGAGCATTTTCTGTGGAGACGACTGGGATCACTTTTGACGGACTATCATTTTCTTGCACCTCCTTTGGCTTGTTTTCATTGTTTTGGGGTACAGGAGCCACTGTGTTCGGCTTTGGAGATGGTAGTGGACAACTTTGACTATTATTATCATCAGATTCCGATATAATGATCGTATCTTTATCATCAATAGCCATTTTAGGCGGTGATTTCATCTCACTATATTGTGTTTCAGGCTCTTTTTCCTTTTCTGGTGTGACGATATCCGATTTAGTCTCATCAGAGTCTTCCATTCTAGTTTCATCGTCGTCTTTCTCTGGCTGTTCAGGCTCTTTAGAATCGTTTATAACTTGGTCCTTCTCTGCCACTGACTTGGGCGAGTCCATGTGTATGCTATCGAGCTCCATGTCACTGGTGTGATGGTCCATGCTGTTTTCCTCCACATGTCGTGGGGTGGCCGGCTTGGTGACAGCCGTTCGCCTGTCCTCGCCTTCCTCCACATCCATTTCATCATCAGCTTCACCAGATGAGTCTTCAGAACTGGCTTCATTCTTCTTCTCCTCAGTCTTTTCGTCAGTTTGGCTGTTAGGCGACTGTGTAACGCTTTCGGCCGTGGCTGGTTGTTCTGGTTCCTCCATGGATTCATCCGTCTTATCGTAGTTGGGTGTTGGCACTTCTTCAACGACTTTAGTCTTCTTAGGAACAGGTGAAGCTGTTCTGGGCAAGTTCTTGCTTGTTTTCGGCCGTTTCTTAGTTCGACCCCGCCACGCCATTTTCCGTTTAGACTTAGCTTTAGCAGCTGCGGTAGGCGTGGCGACTGTATCAGCGGGGTCTTCCTGGCTCTCTTGACTGTCCGAGGCGTAAGTTGGCTCTTTAAGTGGTGAACTCTTTTCCTCATTGACTTCTGGTAAGACTCGAGACGATCTTCTAGCCACACTTTTACTCCTCTGCCTCCTGGGCGTCTCTTCTTCCTCTTTACTTCTGGCCTCGTCGTTGTTCTCCGATATCTTAGTGCTGAGTTCCCGCTTCCGTTTCCTACCACCTTCGAGAGTCGGCGTCGTTTGGTAAGTAGTTTCGCTGTACTTGAGTGGTCTCGTCCGGCGCCTGCCTGACGACGTGACTTCGACTGGCGTTTCTGGGACTTCCTTTTCCGCTTTCGCCTCTTTCGTCTCTATCTTAGGCGCAGGCGTTTCTTCTGCCTCTGTGGCCGTATCGCTTTCAGTCTTGAGTCCCGCCTCCTCTGTTTCAGTCTCTTGATCGCCTGAGGCTTCTTCCGGAGACCGGAATGGATTAACCGTTGGCGCGAGGAGAGGCGTCCATCTCAGGCACTCTGGATCGATCTCTAACCTAGGTTTACTTCTCACCTTCTTCACATGAGTTTCAACCTTATTCCAATCTACGCAGAGTCCCAGCTTTATTGAGTCTTCATTTGGTATGTATCTGACAAAGCCTAGGAGTTGGAAAGTTACCGCGATGTCGTTCATGTGCATTCCCGTGGTATGCGCGATATCTTCGAATGTAAAAGGTTTATCCCTGTAGTCGTAGAGAAACTCTAGTAAGACAGACTTCCAGTATGCGTGGTATGAGACCCTGCCGAGGTCTGATAGAGGTTTTTCTGGAGTGCCTGGCTGACCCTCTTCTTTTGAAAGTAAATAACCTGAAAGAAAACATATCAAATAAGTATAAAGTCAAGCATTCATCAAATCACAACACATTCCTCCTTACTAATAAACATTGTATAGACTTTAATGCAAAGTTTTTAATATCTCCATTACTAAGTTATAACGAGTTTCCAACATAAATTAGTAAGGGCGATTGTAGGCGAAGTAAGCAATAATGATTCCACCACTCACTAAAATGGATGAGAAACCTCCCGAAGCCTTGTCTCTGGTACTGCGGCATTGTCATAATGCAAGACACGTTATACTTCTGCTGGCAATGCTTCTCTTTTGAAAAATATCCCACGAGATGGCATCCTTTGCTATCATTCTTCGTGAGGACGTAGAATAGGAACGGCTCGACGTCATAGTATAAGGTTTTGTGGTCCAAGAAGAGCTTGGCCAGCAGGCAGAGGTTCTGGCAGTATATTTTGTTGGCGTTGCCGTCGACTTCGAAAACCGAGATGTCGCCGCAGCGGTAGATCTCGGTGGCAGGGGGGTGGCGCCACAGGCATTTGTCGAGGTGACGCATCAGCACCGCTCGACTCTTCGCGTACTTCAAACAGAACTCGCACAGGAACAGCTTTGGTAGCCTGGAAAGAGAACACACACATTAAACACATAAACGGAATCTATTTTGATACTCCAAGCTCCAAATACAAGCAACAAAAAAGTACATGAAAGGGCCACTTTTTAGCCGCAATTTAATAATAGCACCACACCTTTTGTCAAAGAACTTTTTGAACGCAAATTACAAAAAAGAAGGATATACCAAAAAAACGCTGTCTGGTCTCAAAGAGATTAGGGATGAAAACATTCATTAGTCATTCTAAGTATATCAGAATGCTGTATGGTCTCAAGAAAGCTTCTACCAAATTGACAAAATAAATCATACGAATGTAATGAAATCCTAAATAGTCAGAATTTAATCATAACAATGTAATTAATCTACAAGCTCCAAGCTTACCTTGCATACTCTTGAGGAAATGGACTGGAGTACCACGTCTCGATCTCCCACTGTCCGAACTCGATAGCAGAGGGGCAGCGGGGGGCGGCGGCGAGGGCGGGCGTGCCGGGCGCGAGCGGCACGGGCGGTGGGGGGGGTGGGGCCTCCGGTTCGCCCTCGCCAGCCGCAGCGCGAGCCTGGTTGAAAAGTTCTGCGTCTCCCTCTGTCACGCCGGGGGGGAGCCGTCTGCTTTCTGTGGATGGAGATTGAGGTTGTAGCTGTGTTTGAAACTGCTATTGTTGATGTTCCAATATGATCTTAGAGGTTTTATTGAAAAAGCAATTTTTAACTTGAAAAGGGAGCTACTTATTAGGCCTGTAGAATGGCTTTATTAAATGGGCTTCATTCTTCAGGCCTGCTTCTGCTTCCACAATTATATTGAATAAAAAATCTTGTAAAAATGTGAAGAAACTACAGTTCAATGAGGGCTACCGTTTTAGATCGCGGAATTATTTGCCACCGTCTGCAAAAGAGATAAATCGATGTGATAATTTTGCCAAATTACTAAACAAACATTTTTTTGTTAATAAATTGATTCATTACAGCGAGAAACGTCACACAAGCCATCTCACAGTCGCCCTCATTCAACCTCTAGCGATAGAATCAATATTTCCATTTCCCAATCTAAGCAAATTTACAAACACGCTTACACATAACAGGGTTCAATGAAAGGTACCATGTGACATATTTTAAAACATGCATAAATATAAAGGGATTATTTATGTACAGTAATTGAAATTTTGGGTACAGACAAAGTGCCATCACGAGCGTAACAAAAAAATCGTTTACATTTCCATAAGAACTTCAGGTGCTGCCGCGACACACGTAAGACTCAGTGTACCCGCTCGCGTGGCACGTTGTGAGAGGGATTTTCCGCGAGACAAAAAGGGATGTCATCCATACGAAAGGAGAGGAAGGTACAGTTAGCGAAGGATATGATCTTCCGATGACTTAGAATGTAAATTCTAAAAGAACTTGCTTTTGCCGTAAACAAAAGTTACCAATCAAACACAAGAGAAAAATAAAAACTGTCGCTGACTGTATTTCGGAGGAGGTCTTGGGATAGGACGGAAAGGGAGTGTTCCTTGTCGCGGATGGGGAGTGGGGTGCACAGGGGTCGCATAGTGCATGCCGTGGCGGGCGGCGGCGGCGCGCGACGGCTGCACTGTGCGCTGCTTACCGCTCTGCGCGCCGCGCGCCGCCGCCAGCCCGCGCGCCAGCTTGCGCGCCGCGCACGTCGCACGCCCGCGCTCCGCCGCCGCCGCCGCCACCAGCGCCGACGCCGAGCACCCGCGCGCCCACCCAACCCGCCGCTCCGCTGATCTGCTCGCGCTTCGCTCTAGGCGGTCTCTTTCGCTCTGGATCGAATCTGCGAGCGCCTCTCGACCGGTCTTGCTCCGGCTTCGGCCGCGCTTCCGACTCCTCGGTCTGCTGGGGCTCCGTGTACCCCGGGTGGGGCTTCTCCGTCTCCCCCTGCTGGGGCTTCTCGTTCTGCTCTCGATGGGACTTCTGGGCTTGATACGGATCGGGCTACGCGTTTTCGCTCGGCTAGGACTCCGTCTTCTGGGTCTGCTGGGGCTCCAGGCCTTTGTTTTACTTGGACTTCTGCCACTACGGCTCAGGCTCCGCATGCGTCGGGTCGGACTCCGCGTCTTCGCCCTGCTCGGGCTGCGCCGACCGCCTCTGCTCTTGCTTCGCCGCCTGCATCGACTCGGACTTCGCCTTCGACTCGGGCTCCGCCTGCGTCCCCCGCTCGGGCTGCGTCTTCTTGCGTTATCTCCGCTCGGACCGCGGACCCCGTACCTGCTCCGGCTCCGAGCGAGTCGATCAGGACTTCGCTCCTCGATCTGGCCGCGCCTCCGATCCCTGGAGGTGCTGAGGCTCCGACGCTCGATCCTCGGGCGGCCGCGGGGCGGCCGGCCGCGAGGTCGTGGGCTTCGATAGACGCTCGGACTCCGATCTCGGTATCCGTTCGTCGTCCATTCGGTGAAATCGGTCGGCTCCCGCTGGAACTCGCCAAAGGTACGCGCCTCGAGACGTGCGAGGCCGGCGCACCCGAACGTCGGGCTCCCGCCGAACGCACTGCGGCGGGCATGGCGCTCGCGGTCAGCTTGGCGCGGACTGCGCTCGGTCGGCGGGGCCGCAGAGTCGCGCCGCAGCGAGGCCTGGTAGCGGCGAAACGTGCTTCGCGTCTCCTTCAGCACCTCACGGTCCTCCTCGATTTCGTCTTCAGGCTCAGGCGCGGGCGGCGGGCGCGCGGGCCGCACGCGCGACTTGGACCGCACCGAGTAGAACTCGGAAAGGCCGTCGAAGAGTGTCGTCAGCAAGCGTTCACCACCGCGGCTACGCGTCCGCGCGAGACGGCGCGCGGCGGCGGGCGCGGCCGCGGGGGAGGGGGAGGGCGTAGGCGCCGCCACGCGGTGCTTAAGCGCCTCGGCGGCGAAGCCCCAGGCACCTCCCGGCGGCGCATCGCACGCGAGCCGCTCAAACACGGAGGAGATCTGCGCCGGCACAATGGCAGCGGGTTGCGGCGCCGCACCCGACTCGGCCGAGGAGTCGTCGCTGGCGGAGGGCTCGGGCGAGGCGGGCGAGGCGGGCGAGGCGGGCGAGGCGGGAGAGGCGGAGCGCGGCGAGGCGCGCGGCGCGGCCGCGGCGGGAGGTGGTCGCCGCTCGAGGCGCAGCTCCAGCTGCTGCACGCGCGTCACGCGCACGCCGCGCCAGCCACGCTCGGCACCCTCGCCCTCCTCCCAGCCCTCCCACTCGCTGGAGGATTCGCGCCGACGCCGCTTGACGAGGTTGAACGCGGAGAATCTGAAAAACTTCTGCTTCTCCTTCGACATGCGCTGATCGGGCGGGGGCGGGGGCGGGTGCGGGTCGCGGGAGGGCGCGTCATTACCGTCGGAGGGCTCGTCGTCCGAGTCCGCTCGTCGCGCCAGCGCGCGAGGCTTGCGCGCCTTGCCCGGACCTCCCATAGTGGATCTACGGAAGAACATTAGAGTTAGTTTTGGCGCTGACGTGCCGGTTGGGCGCTGGGCTCGCGCTCGCGACGCCAACGGACGTCGGGTACTGACTTGTGCGTCGGCAAGCAGAGCGCGCAGCGCCAGGGCGGCGGCGCGCAGGCAGGGTGCGCGGCGGCGGCGCAGGGCCCGGCGCAGCGCGCGGCCCAGCGCGCCGGCGCGCCTGGCTCCGGCCCACAGACGGCGCAGCGCGCACACTCTCCGCAGCACCAACGCAGCGACTGCACGACAACACCACGTTATAATCACTCGCATCATTACTGCCGGCGCGATTACTTGCGAAGACGTGTCGTAAAACAAGTTTAGTGACACCAGGTGTTACTCAACGCATGCTGTCTGAAAGAGATTGCACTTTGTGTTTGTGCGAAAACGGAAGAACAGCGCTCTGGCAAGGCTCGCCCTGCCTGTGCATATGCTGAGGGTGGCCTTTTTAGTTAACCTATATTATAAGTATCGACTAGTGCCTTAAATATCTTTCTTTCTTACTAAGATATACATCATAGAAAACTTACTAAAGTTTATACTTGAAATAGTAAATGGACCTGCGTTTAAATGTCAATTAGGCCATAAGAATGTGGTCATGGATATTAAATATCATTTTAAATACTTCTTTTTATAGACTGAGTGACAATTTGTATGTAAAGGGGACACACCCACCTGTTTCATTACTTAGCCGTATGACATTAATATAGAGGAGGACTATGTTATTGATATTATGTACATTGTAAAATTGGATGAGCACTTATAGACAAATTGAATGATTGTTTGTGATGTAAATAATGCTATCTATACTCATAATCAGGTCGGCCATCTGTTTGTATAATGTGCAGGTCAGACTGGATTATAAACACATTAGAACAGTAGGGCACTAAATTTATTGCTTGTATTGGCCTGATTTTTTATGACAATCATGATGTATTCTATGTTTTACAATATCAAACTAATCAAGAACTATAATTTACAATGCTGAATGGTTTATTTATTCAACAACAGAACAACTTTATAACTGCAAACTGAGAAACAAAATATTACAACAAAAACTTTACACAACATACTTCAACTTACCTTCACAGTAACCTGAGAGATATACTCCAATAGATCTAGACAAGATGGATGCGCATATGATTTGCACTGCTGGCAGCAGATCAGGGCTTCCACAGCACCAAGTCGGTTCTTAGTGTCCGTACCGAGACACTCTGCACAGACGGGCACCCCACCTTCGATCTGATGGGAAAATTAGGCTGACTGAAATCTATCTGTGGTCTTAAAAATATCAGACACACAATGCTGAGAATTTGACAGTGTATGACCATACACTATTTCAAAATGCAAGATATTCCATGTAGTTCCAAAACATTTTTAACAGAATAAATGGATCTTAAGAGTACCTTAATTTTTAAGGCTTCCACTATAATTTACTAAATGTCTCTGAACAGGTGACATGCATATCATTCAAAAAAAGGTAATTAATTAATCTTATTAGAACAGGTGATGGAATAACAGGAATTTTCTTTGTAATTTTTTATTACGTTTTTGTTTAGCCAGAACTTTAAAGTGCCATAGTCAAAGTGTCATATTATGATGATAGTGATAAAATTAGTGAGCTTTCTTTTAGACAGAAGCCGGTTTAGAAAATTTAATGTATGTTTTAACAGTACTCTCTAAAGACGAAGGAAAACATAGAGCAAACAAGCATGTTACAAAAACAGCTTCAAAAACATGTGTTAAGCGCATGAAAGGATCTTCAGACACCATTTTGATCCTTTCACGACACTGGTTTAAGGGACACGATAACACAAATAGTGGTAATAGTAGTTTCTTTATCGAGTTCAATACATAATACCTAATCTCTTTTTCGTATAACAACTCATTTGATCAGGTTTAGATTATGTACCTACTGTGCAAACAGTAACCAATTTAATATTTTATAGTATAATGGAACATTGGCACAAATTGCAATATCATGTCATGATGTCACAACATTGGTCAAAAACAGAATTGAAGTCAAAAATAGAGTATAAAAAAGTTGTGAAACACTGTCCATAATCATGTCTAACAATGATACAAGGTTGATCATCAAGGGTCAATGACCTTGATACTAATCAGAACAAGTTATAGTTTTTATGGATTTTATACATAATTGTTTCATTGATGCTTGGTGGGACTATTAAATTTAATTATTTTATAGATCTAATCTAATATTTGAACAAGGAAAAAGTAGCCAACATTGACTTAACTAAGTATTTGAATATCATGATCTCTTTGATCGAGTTAATCAAAGATCAAGGTTATATTTCATTCTAAAAGGCATAGGTTTGTAGTTTATAGATTCAAAAATTGCAACAAATTTATTAATAATGCTAGCTTGTTAGTTTATTTACATGGACAGTATAAAACATGGTCAGAATGTGTACAAAGTTGCAAGGCAGATGTAATTATTAGTTTGAATCAACAATTCCAATTAGGAACTAAAACAACAGTTTCATTCATCAACAGTGTAAACAAGTCAAGCTTACCTTTTCTGGTGACTCTGACAAATGCTTAGAAGGCTTTGATCTATCAGAAGATGGCCTGGGAGTGGCCTTGTACAGCCCTCCGTGGTGAGCCAGCAAACCTTTGGCCACTGCTCGTTTAGCTGCAGACTTGATCACAATATTCACATCCACCTCTGGTGCCACTGTCACTTCATACGCTTGAAACAAATGTTTCTCAATTGATTTCAGCGAGGACCCTTCCCTTTCCCCTAGTTCACGCACTGCTTTCGCCACAACCCTATAAATATCCGATTCCGACGTAATTTTGAGCGTCCGGGACTTGAAGCCCCCTGGGTCCTTGTAGGAGCTCTGCCCCTTGTTGTAAACCTTGAGCACGGCTCCCTCGCGCACCGCCCGCTCCAGCTGCGCCGCTACGACGTCCTCATGGTAGTTGTGGTGCTGTCTGATCGCGTGACATATCCTCTCGACGCTCGGTCTCTGCTTCTGGGATCGTATCTTGTGTATCGCATCTAAAATCCATCGCTTCCACACTTCATTGCCGATGTCGTCCGGTTCGCACATCTTCGTCTTTCCTCACAGATAATTACGTACAACCGCCAGAGTAACGGTACGGTATCAAACTTATGTCAACACCCATCGCATTTTGGCGCCTCGAGCGAAATTCCATTTTATGAAATGGAACCGCTACGAAAACACCCGGCGAGTTGTGCCGCGATGTAGGATGCCGGTTTACAGCATGTCACCGCTCACCGATGACACATCGAAGCTTGCGAGCGGGTTTTGGCGGAGCGGGCATCCGATAGCCGCCATCTTGTCACGATCAAAATTGTACGTAGCGAACAAAACACGCGATGTAAATAATAGTGACGATATTCAATATTTAACTCAAAACATCCACATAATTCTACTTACAATAACAAGGCTTTGATTAAACGAATATTTTTTTTAACATAACTAAAATACGATAGAGCTTTTCCGGTACGTTTTTCATCCACAATGCACTTTATCAAACAAACAACACTTAGATAATATTATTAACCCGTTTTCTTTTGCATTAACTACTATTTTTTGTGTGTTTTTGTCCTTCTTGACGTTGATTTATTACAAAAATTACTTGAAAACATTCACAAAACACCAACAAAAGGCTCTTCAAAATGGCTATCAATCAGATTGCCTTTACAAAAAAATATTTTGATATCCTGTCGGTCACATTTGTATTGCCATCTAATTTCATTAATTATTTTTTATTACTGTTTTGTCTATGGAATCTTACTACACAATTCGAGGTCATTTATGCATGGCATTCAATTCAAGGCTTATCGTTCTCGTGTTGTTTCGTTCAATCAATCGGCCGGCGCGGCGCGGCATCTTTGTCTTGACGGTATCGGTTTCTGTTAAAAAAAATCAAGCAACCATGGATTGAACCAACTTTTTGATTAGGCAACATAAGGCGGTCGGATTGGGAATAAAATAACCTTTCATTTGTATAATATTCGATTAAATAACGATGAGGGTATATTAACAAAGCTTACTTACCAGGCAACTCCATAGTTGTGGGGGAGGGGCAAACTGGGGCATCAAAACTATGTTTCTGCCCCGATTAAAAAAATCGTAGATCCGGGACTGCAACTTAGGTGCGATGTATCTATGCTATATGCGAGGGCTGGGCACAAAACACTATGGGCTAGGGACCATGAGGTCGTAAAAGATACCACAGAAAGTACTTAAAAGGTTTTATTCAGAGGTCTTTACAGTAGGACCTCAGTAAGACCGTCCGACCAAGAATAATCGCTCTTTTTTTTTCGGACGGATTATAATGCTGTGGGTCTCAGACTCAGAACAATAGATGACCGCTGGCAGCGTTACCGGGCTTTGATGATGATCGCTCTGTCGAAATACGGCGCTATTTAAAGCAAAACAGGTACAAACTCAAATGATTGATACCTTAATCAATAAATTACAAAATTATCCTTTAAATCTATTCTAATCATTTTATACTTACATAAATGTCTTATTTATTTTTAAAACACTTATTTTCGTTTAAATAAAATAATATCAACCGGAAGTTTGGTTACAAAATTCTTTAGAACAATAAATCTTATTATTCGCTTTGTTGATTATTATCAGGTGGCAACATTATGTTTTATTATTTTTTGCCGAGTCGGGTAGTTTTCGCCGGCACTAAGTTTTTCGAAATGTTTTGCTTTTGCTTCGACTAAAACTGATTAAAAGCTTAATTTCACAATAAAAGCTAAAGTTTAGTTTGGTCTAAAAGGTTTCCTGATGTCATGGTTTATTTCAAGACAAACGATAAGTAGATTGTTCATGTTGAAATTTGATACCAACATCTAACTATGCATTTCAAAAGTTCCAAGATTTTACGTTCCTACAGGAAGCGGTAAGTATCCAAACGCATCCCACGGTTCATTCAGTGCAATACATATTACTTTAATACCTTACTCCCTTGGACAAATAAACCTTACTTTTCTGCTGAACTGGGAGTAAAGAAAAATAACAGAATGCGTCCAGCTGCTTCTCTCGCCGAGCATGTCGTAAAAGTCGACAGGAATAGTATCCTCTCCAAAATGATGAACCACCTATAAGGATACTGGTGTGATAATATGTATGTACTTATGTATGAATAATACCTGGCTTACTAATAAAAAAATACTTAATTATGAAACTGTATAGCTAAGCAGAAGGTAGGTAGGTACTTAGGCACCTGGAGATCCAATGATGATTCTGATAGGATCGGCCTATTTATTGCTATAAGTAAAAACAACTCTGAATTTAGTACAAAACACCTTTATTTCACAACAAATACAAACATAAGTACGATCATAACATCTATTTACAGGGCTCCAAGGGTGAGAATCACTATAAAAACTGGCTGTGTTGTGTGCGGGAGGAATAAATGTGTTGATGACACAAAGCCATGCATAGTCACACGGATTACCACGCGAAGGATGACCAGACTACTGCAGGAGATTGATGTAATTATTTATGAGATATACCGGAGCATGCCACTCCTGGGTGGTGAAAAGGACAATGCCCCTGGCTGGGATGAACATATTGTGAGATACAATGTTGTCTTTGTGAAAAAAGAGTCATAGTTTCAACTTAACAAAGATTTAAAAGAATAACCCCCGAATACTCAAACGCGACTTAGAGTTGAGCAAGTCTCAACTCAAGGTTTTTTGACAGTTTCTGATGAAAATCTGTCAAAAAATCGTCATTTGAGACATGCTCAACTTTGAGATGCGTTGAGTATTTGGGGGTAACTATTCCAAAATACTGTTTTTCTCTAAGACTTCATACAATGCTGTTGATTCTGTTTCTTCAGTATTTTGAAACAGTTTAAATTTTATAGAAATTGAGGCTGATAATTATAATATACAGATTGATACCATTTTTGGTACTTTGGACTAGCCTGTTAACTATTTTTTAAGTAATTTAATCTGACTGGATTACAAGAGTAATATTTTGGGCTGTACTGTTCTATTTCTTTGTATAGCCTGTCGCAAGGGTTTGTTAATTAGATGAGAATCATTGAAATTCCCTGTCAAGCAAATTACATTATTTATAATGAAGATTACACACACTTGAATAACAATTTACATTGTAAATTTGTTCCTTGTATCCAATGGATCACTACCACCTAAGAAAAATTACATCATTGTTATTTTGTTATACATAAGTTGTAAGTGAATTAGCTTAGCTATAAGGACTAATTATTTATACTGTCTGAGACAGTCTTTTCTAGAGTTATGATTTAGTTTTCTGACATTTTATAAGATTAATATGACATGTTTATATAATAAAGATCTTTATATGTTTTTTTTTTGTTTTCTATATCTATACCTGGTTGATATTTGTTATAATGACCTAGCTAAATATGAATGACAGGAACTGAGAGAGAACTTTTTTGCATTTTGTTTTTGTACAGCTAAACTATAACTTCTGTGGCTCAACCAATATAGGCTAGTCAATATATAATTTTTGACAGAGCCCTTTGAGATAGCTATCTTTACACTTTATGTTATTCAAATATACCTACATTCAATCTCTTCTCAAAAAATAATGGTACTGTAGGTTTTTCTTGAACATTCACTTATGTATACTTCGTAGTTCACTGTCATAGTTGACTTGCATACTGGTACTAAGTTTCTAACTGAATCATCATCATCATCTTCCTGCCCTTCACTCTATGTGTGACTTTTGAGAAGCTAAAATTACTATATTTTACTTCTAATATGGGTCTATAATAATAAAGAGCAGTTTTAACTTTCTACTACAAAATTAGGCAAAAATTATTTTTTATAACAACCACTTCTGAAATCACACAACCAACCAGCAAACTAACGACTTGAGCTTATTCACTGTTCAAAAAACAACCTTATCCAATCGCAAAAAGGGTTGAAAATGCTTCGATGTTTATTAGGTACCTACGTCTTCGCTCATTATCCCACTAACTAGACTGTTACTGGCACAAGAAACAAATTTTTGACACTCTGCTGGACTGGGAGTAAAGAAAAAACAGAATATGCGTCCAGCTGCTTCTCTCCCCGAGCATGTCATATAGGCGACTAAGGGATAGTATCCTCTCCAACATAATGGACTATCTATATGGGCGATGGGCAGATCACTTTGTCACATTGGTTGTACAGCAGCTGCAAGTTTTCATATGATCACTTGTGGCTCTGCCCACCTCATTAGGGATACGGGCGTGATAATATGTACCTTGACAGAAGTTTTCCGGAACAGTGACGGGTAGTGAATGGAGATCTTATAAATTCCCGCCAGAGCGGATAGCGTATAGCTGTCACCGTAAAATTGTAAATACAGTTAGATTATAAACTGTTGAAAGATTGTGAATTTTTTGGCGCTTCGGCGGTCGCTGCCGCGACACGCTCACTTCACTATGCTCGCTCGCCTCGCAACGTTTAGTGGTCATTACTTTTGACGACCTCGATGGCGTGGCGGGCGACTGCTCGGCTGAGACGCAAGAGGCGCGGTTTCGATTCCCGCTACGGAAGAAATGTTTGTATGTTCTGCAAATATTTCTTCCGGGTCTGGGTGTTGTAGTATTATGTATTATAAGTATGTATTTACAAATAAAAGTATATAAGTATTCTATCAGCCACCTGGTGTCCATAGTACAAGCTTTGCTTAGTTTGGGGCTAGATGGCGCTGTGTGAAATGTCCACAAATATTTATTTATTTGCTCTGACTGAATTTGATCTGGGTGGATAAGTAATACTGCGTAATCCTGTTCACAAATCTTTCGACAGTTTACAATCTCGCGAGATAGATTATAATCTAACGGTATTTACATTTTTACGGTGACATAGCGAATGTGTGAGCTAATGCAAAGTATTTTCAATCGATTTTTGATAGTTATCAACTGATTATAATCAGTGCATGGGTGGCTGTTTGGTGTCTTGGTTCAATAAGTGAATTGTGCGAAAATATATTCTTTACAAACTATGTACATTATTGCCTTGCTAGTATTTAGTCTATAAATGGAAGAACTTATAGGTATTAAAGCCTTGAGATTAGACATGCTTTATAATCATAAGTTCTAAAACTAATATATTTCTTACATCACATTTATATATCAAAGGAATCGAGCATTGTACTATCAATATGTCATACTAACTAACGGTCATGCGCTAACGCTATTTGGATTATTTCCATTAACTAGAGAAATTATTGCAGTTCCTACAGTTCTATAAATACATTTTACATTTATATATGTTTAAAATTAACATCTAAACTTTATTCAATAGTTTTTGATAGTTTATTTTACCATTTTACCTTATTATTTTCTGTCATCTTGACAAAAACTGTAATATGGTACAATATACGCGATAATTACGGGTCTTTATCGAATATTAATAAAAACTATTAAATTAAGTCAGTGTTTACATTAAACACAATTCCATCAATGTCGGGCCTACCTAAGCAGTGGCTCATCCAAATTACCAGACTGGACTGTACAAAAATATGTGTAAAAACTTGTTCTACGAAATTGAGGGCGGGTGGAGGTAATTCTAATTTTGTACTACTAGCTTCCACCCGCGGCTTCGCTCTCGTGGTACCAGGATAAAAGTGGCCTATATGTTATTCCAGCACACATACTATGTATGTTCCAAGTTTCATTCAAATCCGTTCAGCCGTTACGGCGTGATTGAGGAACAAACATTGTCACATCCTCAGAAACTTTCGCACTTATAATATTAGTAGGATTATCAGTTATAAAGATGAAGTTTTTATAGATATTTTTATTGGAGTCTCGCCAGTAATATCTGTGAAATATCTTGGTAGAGCCGCTATATAACTTTTTGAGCACTGTTGGTCTAGAGGTAGCGGCCTCGTTCTCCGATCCTAAGGTCGTCGGTTCAAGTCCAGTAGTGCACCAATCGCGTTTACCCTTCGAAAAATCGATGTGCGTTATACCAGTACTCCCAAACGGTGACGGAAAACATCGTGAGGAAACCGGCACGTCGTAGAACCGTAGAAAGTTCGAAAACATGAGTCGACTGCACGAAAAGAGCCTTTGAGGCGCACTTTATGTACTAACTTATTGCCTGTAATAGCGTATCTAATCAAAAAGCAGCATAAATCACAGGTCTAGCTCTCCTTGAAATCACTGACGCCGCTAACCGTGCACCCCGAAGCCTGAATGATATGCGTGGCCGTGTATATCCCGCACTTAACAGCAGTTTCATACGACTTCTTCAAAACCATTTGTGATAGAAAACCACCAGCGAAGGCATCGCCCGCTCCGTTGGTGTCAACTATCTGCTCCCTTGTGAGCACTGCTACTGGTATTAATTTAACTTGTCCATTCTCCACTAGTATGACAGGATCGCATCCCTGGGTGATGACAACGACACGTTGCCGCTTGTCGTTGAGTTTGGGCATCGCGGCGATTTGCAGCGCGAGTTGTTCCAGGTCCGTCCCGTCGATGTTGAAGGCTTTCGCGAACGCCTCCGCTTCCTGGAATTGAAACATTAAAAAAACATTTATTTACTTTCATAACTATGAAGCGCTCGTGTCGTAGCTTGCTTAGACGTTCTTGATTGGTCGTTAAAGTTAAGCAACGTTGTGCGGAGGCCTTTAGGCGGCCTAAAAACTCCGTCACAAGAGTTGGCACTAGCTCAAATGAACTTACTTACTTTATAACTATATACTTCTCTGTAGGACTGAAAGTAAAAAAATATCATAGATTGCGTCCACCTGCTTCTCTCCCAGAGCATGTCGTAAAAGTCGACTAAGGGATAGTATCCTCTCCAAATGATGGACCACCTATATGGGTGATGAGCTGATCACCTGTCACCATTGCTCACCATATACATCATAGGATTTGAAATCAGAAGTGGCTGCGAGTTTACTTGTGTTTACTTGTGGCTCTGTCCGCCCCATTAGGGATACAGGCGTGATAATATATGCATGTATGTAAATTACTAGCTTTCGCCTGCGGCTTCGCTCGTGTTATATCCAGACAAAAAGTAGCCTATATGTTATTCCAGCACACATACTATGTATATTCCAAGTTTCATTCAAATCCGATCTGCCGTTATGGCGTGATTGAGGTACAAAAATCCAAACATGCTCACAAAATTTCGCATTTATAATATAAGTTTGATTCAATCAGCAATTTGGTTCCTATAGTACAAGCTTTGCTTAGTTTGGGGCTAGATGGCGCTGTGTGAAATGTCCACAAATATTTATTTATTTTATTTAAATAAATAAAACATTTGTTTGACGGCCTCAGTGGCGTGGCGGGCGATTCCCACTGCGGAAGAAATGTTTGCATGTTCTGTAAATATTTCTACCTGGTTTGGATGTTGTGGTACGATGGTGTAGTACTCGTAGTTTCTGATACCCACGACACAGGGAATCCTAGTGTGGGGTTAGGACTATGTATGTGACTGTTGGGTGTTATTTATTTATTTTAATTTAGTATCTTGTACCTCGCGGCAGACCACGGCGAAGATGGAGGGATGAAATTGATGCCTACTTAAAGGACTGGCCCACAGTGGCCCAAAACAGGGATAACTGGAGAGAAGGAAGGGAGGCCTTTGCCCTGCAGTGAGACACTACAGGCTCCTAATAATAATAATAGTATCTTGTACTCTGTACTCACAGATTCGTTTCCAAACAGCACGTCGACATAGGGCAGCAGGCTCTCGAGCGGCGCCTTGTAGAACTGCGAGACGAAGGGCGCGCTGAGGTTCATGATGAAGGTGCGCCCGGACGCGTGCGCGTGCGCCGCCAGCTGCATTATCGACTCGGGGGACACGGCCACGAAGAAACCCTGCAATTGCACAAGAAAGGGTTGTAAGTTTGGAACAAGTAGTTATCTCGCGGCAGGTCAGCTGGACTGACCAAGTCAAAGTCAATATTTTTTATTCCTTAAAATAACTGGGATCACTTGGACACGTCTTAAATCTATGTTGGAAGAAAGAAAGAAAAAGCTTTTATTCATTCCACCACTTACATACTATAACAGAACACTAATAAATTTTACTAAAGGAACAATAATAATAATAAAATTTAAGAAGGGGAATGTGTGGTGGTGAAATGGCCTACAGCTCATCATAATGCTACTGCATGTTCCCATACTGTAGTGCTGATCTTCCGCCGTTGCATTTACACCTGTTCGTAACGCGACCAAGCGTAGTAAAATCCGCATAAAGAAGCAGAGTATCCGACTGTGCCGGACAGTCTGATGGTGAGAGATGGAGATTGTGCGGAGAGCTGTTCCACATCTACCACCAACATGATGGGTGCCTCGACATAACCGCTCTGCCAAGAGCGAAACGACAGAGAAGAAGTGACCACAACCTTTTCTGATTGCTGAATCCGCGATTGCCTTGTGACGCTTATCTGGTCAGCTGAGACTCATGCTGGTGAGTGGAACCTCACCAAAGCATAGAAGAACTCGACAGCCTCGATGCTCGCTAGAGTCGTCGGTGGCAAGATGGTCGGGCGTAAACTATTTGGTCAGCTGAGACTGGTGCTAGTAAGAACCTCACCGAAGCATAGAAGAACTCGGCAGCCTCGATGCTCTCCCTAGACTCGTCTGTGGCGAGGTGGTCGGGCGTGAACCTCTGCGCGGCCGCGAGGTTTGCGCACAGCGAGCGATGCGTGCCCGTGACCAGCACAGCGCATGTGCCCGTTGGAGCTTCCTTGGTCACCTGGTAGCGGACAGTCACGCCTTCTGCGCTGGGAAGGTATGGAACTTTTACAAAACGGCTGAGTCAGTTTAATTAATTTCTTAAATCGGACACATAAGTCCATTTAGTGTTAGTACCTATACTCGTACTATTTATAGGCTACTAGTTGCCGCCCGCGGCTTCGCTCGCGTTGTACCCGGATAAAAAATAGCCTATATGTTAATCCAGTATAGTATATGTACTATGTATATTATATTCCAAGTTTCATTCAAATCCGTTCAGCCGTTTAGGCGTGATTGAGGTACAAACATCCAAACATCCTCACAAACTTTCGCATTTATAATATAAAGTAAGAAGTAAGATAAGGAAGATTCTGTGGTATGTATTGTAAAAAATTGTACCTACAAGCATGACTTCGCTACAGAGGGCTGGACGACTTGTCAGATAGAGAGATAAAGTGGTAGGTATTTAGCGATAACATTTTGCACCCGTTATCACGATGACGAAACTGAAGTAACAGCTAGCTTGTGAGAGTATTGCTATCGAATATTAAAAACAATGATGTAATTTTGCTCGTGGCGTAGCTTCCTTAGACGTTCTTGATTGATCGTTGAAGTTAAGTAACGTTGTGCGCGGTCACAATTGGGATGGGTGGCCGCAAGTGGCATTACGAGCTGAGCGCTTCTGTGCTTCGGAGTGCACATTAAATTGTCGGTCCCGAAGGAGGCCTTTAGGCGGCCTAAAAACTTCGTCTTAAATCTATGTTGCATTTACACCTATTTGTAACGTGACTAAGCGTGGAAGATACACGTAAGAAACCATGCTTGGCTATTTTTTTGGAAAATGATTCCTTTACAATCATAGCACCCAGAACCTGCTCAAACATCTATGTTAATCACATAAAAGTTCAAGACTCTTCAATGGTCTTCAGATTCAGATTAAATTCAAGACAAATAATTGTACTTACACAGCTCGCTCACGTAAAATGTTTGCATAGTCATCATCTCCAACACAGCCAAAGTAGGTACAGATCTGAGGCTTTTTGAGGATCCATTGTGCGACTCGGAGAGAGTTCTGTACACTGCCACCCGCTATGAACTCTGCATTGTACCTAGAAGCACACTCTTTTGTTAAACATGACAAAGAATATTTTTCTAAAATATATACATTATAGAAATACCTACATCTCAATTATAAAATCTGTGCATAATACTATCTAATTCAATAATCCATGCATTTCAATTCCATGCCATATCTAATATTATGTTTGTTTTTTACTTCAATAGTTTCCAATGAAATTAACCATAAAGGTACCTAGTACCTTGTATGACTTAAAGGTATAAAACATTATTTTCATAGAATTTACACACTTCTTATATAAGAAGGTTTCATTAAATTATACCTAGTTTATGAATCCCCATTGTCGATAATGAATATAGAAAGAACAGATATTCTAGTGTTACATGCCACCGCCTTTCGGCTGTAATGTTTTTTAAGTAACCTTATAAAATATTACAGTGTATTTAGCAGAACTTTCAGCAGATGTGTTGGGACACTTAAGGCTTAGTTTATCATAAAATCAATTTAACCCATCTCGCACTATTAACTAAGATAAAGTTAATAAGGTGACTATTGTAATTTAAATTGTTAGTGACATATTTCTAAAACAGCACAATCTCAACATGTAAGTCTCACCCTCCACCCTTGTGTTACCTGCTCTTGTTATTCCTACAATGTTACAAAAATAAATTAAATAATATAATAGAGGAAAAAGTAATAAAACATTCAAAAATAATTGAATTATATCATTACAAAATTGATATAATTGTAATATAATAGGATTTAAAAAAACCTTATCTAATTTCATCAAAAACTGTCAAAAAACCGTAACTTGAGACATGCTCAACTCTGAGTCACGTTTGAGTATTCAGGGGCTAGTCTTGTAAATAAAAACAAGTTTAGGTAGGATAGGATAATGATTACATACTTATCCATGAGTTCCCGGTACAGTGGCATGTGTTTTTCTTCAGCCATGATGGCATCATCTGGTTTCAAGTCATACTTCTGCAATAAATCCATGTCAACGATAGCCGAGATGTCCAAAAGAGGGTTTCCAATTCCCACCAATAGGCCCTTCTTGTCACAGATGCAGCTACAAATAAAAATTAGTTTAGTAAATAATATTCAGAATTCACAGATGCATTAACAGCATAATGGAAAGATTCAATTCATGGTGCAGCATTAAACTCTTATTTTTCAATTCATGCTTGTAAATTTATTCTGAAACGCAGTACCAAGTTAACGGGGAGACACTCGTGCCAATTAACATATTAACCGCAAGAGGAAGTAGCTAATAAGCGCAAAAATATCTCACCTGGGAATATCCATTATGTAATGTGTGGATAAAACACTGAGAATTACACGTCTCAAAAAATCGTAGCAGAAACTGAAGGAGTCAGGAGGAGTGGCCGTGATATCTGCTCGGTCTCTGAAACTGAACTACCGCATGTTATGCTGATAAAAAAAATGATAAGCGAGCTTCTACCTTGATCTTTCTGAAAACTAACCAAAAAACCAACACAAATGTCAAAAGAAGATGACACTTGTACGTAAAGTGTATTCAGTGCCTACACCTGTATTTGAGACATTGTTTCAGTGGAAACTTAAAAATGTGTAGACGGGAACGTCGCTACAGAACGCATCTTTTAAATTCTTGTCTATGATCAAATCAAGGATCAAATATAAAAAGTGTTGCCAGCTTAGTAAAATTCTAAATGACGAATTTTGATTGGATGCTAGTGCAAAATGCCGTGTTTGATTGGATGAACATTTCGAAGAGACTCCAGCCTTGGAAGACTAATTTGTTCCGAAACTCCGAAACTCCAGCCGAGCTTCTCATATTGTCTATGGCCTCAATCACCGCCATTTTATTTTATTTCTTTCAAAGTCCGCCTTTGCCCGCGCCGTAGTCAGTCAGTTTCATAACCTCTAACCGGCTGAAAATCACGTTCGAGATCCCGGCGAGAACTTTCGAGAAGAAAAGATTGGAAGCAATATCCGAAATACTGTTTTATCATTCCAATCACCACCAAAATGTTGCGCTTACCTCGTGTTATTCGTCAGACAGCTTCAATGCAAAAATCCCATCAACTTGCAAGATTTTACGCCAAAGATGTGAGATTCGGTGCTGATGTAAGAGCCCTCATGCTTCAAGGCGTTGACATCCTGGCCGATGCCGTCGCAGTTACAATGGGCCCCAAAGGCAGAAATGTTATTTTGGAACAATCTTGGGGATCTCCAAAAATTACAAAAGACGGTGTGACAGTTGCCAAAGGAGTCGAACTCAAAGACAAATTCCAGAACATCGGAGCCAAGTTAGTACAAAACGTAGCGAACAGCACCAACGAAGAAGCGGGAGATGGCACCACCACAGCCACAGTTCTCGCCAGGGCGATCGCCAAAGAAGGTTTTGAGAAAATTTCAAAGGGTGCCAATCCTATTGAAATCCGCCGAGGAGTTATGATGGCTGTAGATGCTGTAAAAGATAAGCTGAAGAGCATGTCAAAGCCAGTGACGACGCCTCAGGAGATTGCGCAGGTCGCCACAATCTCTGCCAACGGCGACAGCGCTATCGGCCAACTCCTGTCCGATGCCATGAAGAAGGTCGGCAAAGACGGCGTTATCACCGTGAAGGACGGCAAAACCCTCAACGACGAGCTGGACATCATTGAAGGTATGAAATTTGACAGAGGTTATATTTCACCATATTTCATCAACTCATCAAAGGGGGCCAAAGTAGAGTTCCAAGACTCTCTAGTCTTGTTCTCTGAAAAGAAAATCAGCAATGTTCAGACCATTATCCCTGCTCTTGAGTTGGCCAACCAGCAGAGGAAGCCTCTGGTCATTGTTGCTGAGGATGTTGATGGAGAGGCATTATCGACCTTGGTGGTGAATAGATTGAAGATTGGGCTTCAGGTTGCTGCTGTTAAGGCCCCAGGCTTTGGTGACAATCGTAAAGCTACCCTAAGTGACATGGCTATTGCTACTGGAGGTGTTGTGTTCGGAGATGATGCTAACCTCATCAAACTGGAAGATGTGCAGCTATCAGACCTCGGTTCTATTGGAGAGGTCATAATTACCAAAGATGATACCCTCATGCTGAAGGGTAAGGGCAAGAAATCTGACATTGACAGAAGAGCTGAACAAATCCGTGACCAGATTCAGGAGACAACCTCGGAATATGAGAAGGAAAAGCTTCAGGAGCGCCTTGCTAGACTAGCATCTGGAGTAGCTGTTCTGCATGTTGGAGGATCCAGCGAAGTGGAGGTCAATGAAAAGAAGGACCGTGTCACAGATGCTTTGAACGCTACTCGTGCTGCTGTTGAGGAGGGCATTGTTCCTGGAGGTGGAGCTGCCCTTCTTAGGTGCATCCCCATCTTGGAAGCTCTCAAGACAGCTAACAGTGACCAAGCTACTGGAGTAGAAATCGTCAAAAAAGCACTCAGAATGCCTTGCATGACCATTGCAAAGAACGCTGGAATCGATGGCTCAGTTGTAGTAGCCAAAGTTGAAGACTTGGGTCCTGAATTTGGATATGATGCCCTCAACAATGAATATGTTAACATGATTGAGAAGGGAATCATTGACCCCACTAAGGTAGTCAGGACCGCTTTGACTGATGCCAGTGGAGTTGCTTCACTATTGACCACCGCAGAGGCTGTCATCTGTGAGCTCCCACAAGAGAAGGAAGCAAACCCCATGGCCGGTATGGGAGGTATGGGAGGCATGGGAGGAATGGGCGGTATGGGTGGAATGATGTAAAGTGCACAAATGGACCTCTCAACGCATTTATTGGTGTAAAATGAACTGATACTTAGTAGTTACATCGCCGCTATGGGTATTGCAATTCTGTCGAGTGACTGGGATGCAAATGTGGTGTGAAAGGATATTTTTCCGTTTTGTTTTGGAGTCTGATTGAAATGTAGAAAGGCAATTATCTGTCATGTTAGAATTATTTAGTTTAATTTTGCTTTAGTGAAAGCAAGGTGTTATTTTTAATAAAATATTGATAATTATGTAATGTTATTTTTGTAATTTTATTTATCATCCTCATACCTAAACACTTGGTTAGGTCGATAGGCTAGCTATTTCTGTAAGTGCTGGTTATTTTGAGAGTTGACTGTATGCTACCATAGATTTATCAGGTATGTAGCCTAGTACTTCATTATTTAAGAAAAAAAAACTAGTTCATATGGGCTACAAAGAAAATTCTAGATCAATTCGCATTCAAGCCGGCATAATATTACGTAACTGTAAAGCTGTAGTTATAGGCGGCTCGGTTCGCGAACTCGCATTAAGTAGGCATACAATACCTACTAGATGCCTACCTTCTATGTCTTTCTGCAAAGTTGTGTTACTTAGTAGGTATAGGTAGGTAGGTACCTATTTGTAGTGATAATGTACTATTTATCAGGAGCTCATTGTCCAACGGCCCTATAATGTTGATTAGATAATTAGATTTCTTGTTGACGTTACTAACTTGCATGACGACCTCGGTGGCGTGGCGGGCGAGTGCTCGGCTGCGACGCAAGAGGCGCGGGTTCGATTCCCGCTACGGGAGAAATGTTTGTATGTTCTGCAATTAATATTTCTTCCGGGTCTGGGTGTTGTAGTATTATCTTACTAATACATATTATAAAAATGCGAAAGTTTGTGAGGATGTGTGAATATGACAATGTATGTTTGTGCCTCAATCAGGTCACGCTGTAACTACTGAACGGATTTGAATGAAACTTAAAATACACATAGTATGTCTGCTGGAATAACATATAGGCTACTTTTTGTTTGGATAGCACGCGAGCGAAGCTGCGGGCGAAAGCTAGTGTATTATAATTATGTATTTACTAAAGGTATATAAGTATTCTATCAGCCATCTGATGCCCATAGCTTAGCTTAGCTTAGTTTAAGGCTAGATGGCGCTGTTTGACACAGCGTCCACAAATATTTATTTATGTAAATCCCTTATCGAATTCTAAAGACCGCTTCTAAGTTTTCAGTTTTTTAATATTTCCTGTCATCATAAAGGATACAATATTTATAGCTCAGGTATCTATTTGTAATTCGTTGATACGTATTTCTATAAAATATACGAAGTAATAACAAGTAAAATAGACAATTACAAAAATATCTGGTCTTCGTCTGAGTCTCCAGCACCATAAACGAAATGTTTTCTGAGAACATTTCCATCGGGGATTGCACTTGCCTTTGCATCAGCCACTACATCATTCTTGCAAGGCGTCACGGGATACCGTACAGGTCCCACCCATCTTCTGCTAAAGCCATAGTTCCTCGGCAAAGCAACATTTTTCGATGAGCTGCTTTTGGCAGACTTATCAATACTATTGAGAGACGATTGAATCGATTTCAAAGAAGTCTTCTTTATTATATCCTCAGTATTTTCTTCTAAATAATTATCTGATAATTCCATATCGGTGGGAATGCTTAAACTTAGTGGACGGCGTTTAGGTTTTCCGCTATTGAACTGGCCTCGCCAAGTATTGAATTTCTCTGTCTTTCGCTTTTGGGGAGTGCTTTCTTCGGAAGAAAAATTCCCAAAATCAGACTCCTCATAAATATTCTTTTCGGAAATACTCTTCTGCAGATTACTCCTGTTAGGTGTAGTGTCTTTACTACTGCCAGTCTTATCTTTTATCCTACTTATAACTTTCTCTTTTGTTAACTTAATTAATGCGTAAATAGTTTTTAAAGCTTCTTCATTTAACAATTCGTCGTCGGTTAACTCTCCATCTAAGGCACTTGCAATACTACTAGTAATCGCTTTCCTAGCGCTACTGGAGCCTTCATAGTCTGTAGAAGACTTGTTAGCATTTTGTAGAACTATGAGCTCTACAACTCGCGGTGCGGCTTGTAACATACACAAAGCCTTGTCATAATGCACATTCAGCAGTGTTTTTCCATTAACTGAAATTATCTGATCTCCAGGTATGAGTTTGCGGCATAAGTCAGCTGGACTACCAGTTGTGATGGACTTTATGTACACATTTCCATCCGACCCTTCAGCTACCTGCAAGCCCAATGCATTCACTGCGTCTCTTTCCAACACCGCTGTTACGAAAACTCTCTCGCCTTGCACACATTCCATGTTGTCCAACTTTTCAAAAAGCGAAGTGTTCAGGCAAGAATCGTTACTTGCTGCGTAATTTAAGATCTCTGGGTAGACCTTTGGAGATTCTAAAACGTAAGCAGTTCGAGTATTTATGGCGGTTTGAGAATAGTGCCTTTCTGGTAGCAGCTCCATGCTGTTTACACTACAATGCTGTCTCTGTTCTGAGCATAAATCATCTGAATCACTTTGAGTGTGTACAAATTCCCCTTCTGTTTTGAAACAGATGTTTGGACTACTCTTGAGTAGAGGGCTTGTATATTTGTTGTGAAGTGGTGGTGATTTCATTCCATTGAAAACCCTTGTGCCCATTTTGACCCCTTGTCGTCTGGGCAGACTGCTTTCAGAGGATGACAGACCTTCATTTGAAGAGTTACCTTTGCTTAAGTTTGAACCCGTCATACTTTCATCATTTTGTGGACACAAAATTTGTCTCAACAACTCTTCTGTGTCTGGTTTTTCATTTTCCTTATTCTGTGCCTTTTTGTCGCCGAATATGTCAACCCTGAACCGTCTTCTGACTGGTCTCCTAGTCCTAATGGGATTCCTTACAGCTAAATTGTAGCTATCCTGATAATTGCTACAGTCTATTTTCCTTGGACTCCCATCAGTATTCACAGGGCAACTGAGTTCATCTGATAAATAATTGATGAAGTCAGCCTTTGCATATAATTTCAAATACAATCTGTGATGCAGGGAGGCCAGCCAAAAGGTGAAATAGCTTTTATTCTCTGCCATCTTCAATTTATATTTGACTCCTATTTTGGAGAGTCCCGAATAGGCATTGGGCAATATGTACAAACTTTTCTTATTGTGGTAGAATGTGTGTATGTGATGCCAGGGTAGACTCTGTAGCACAATTCTGTTAGGACAGGTACTGGAGTCCTCAGTCATTTGATTATTTCTGGAATAGATTGTAATGCCTCTTGGTCCAATTGACAGCCACACGTCTCTGCAGAAACCATCTCTGGTGGCCCATATGGCAGAGTAGAAATGAGCCCCATAATCTCTGAAGGTTTGTGCCAGTGTGATGAAGTTTATAATAGCTCTGTTCCTGTCCAATCCATGTCTCGACTCATGCGCCCTTTTCATCCTTAGTTTCACATCAGCCATATTACTTGTTATAACTGTTTCTGGCAAGTAATGTTCCAACAGAAAATAGTCAGCTGTCCCATGTTCCCGATATGAAAATTCTCCAAATTCAATGTGTAATGCATATCCTGCTAATAGAATCAGATTCTGTATTGTTGAGGTTAGTGAGCCTTCAACAGTCGCTCTTCTTAGCTGTAAGTAGACCCTATACCTCCATTCACCTCCTTGTATGTTTGTAGATATATTTTTGGGCAGAAAGAACTTAATCCTCAAAAATAAAGTCAGTGAGACAGGCTCTTCAATACTTTTCTTCTTGGTTGAAACCTTGTACCAATCTTCCGAAGCAATCTTCTTGATTTTGTAATCATCAGGCAGGAAGACAAAATCCCCGCCAATCAAAATGGCCACACCTAGCATGAAGTTATGCTCATACTTTTCGCTGTGGACCAATGCTTCAAACAGTTGACCTGCTGTTATTATGTTTGGGTCACAGGTGACTTCTACTTTTTGCCCGTTCAGCAAAACTACAGTTACATTTCTTTTATCAGCATTGGCTGAGAGTGTCAAATCCATGTTCTTCGCAGGTTGTGAAGCTCTAATTATAAACTCTGGGCCCACACAGCCTTCCTTTTTGAGTCCACAATCTGCTTTGTACAATCTTGAAGCTGCTCTCTGCACAGGTTTTGCACGCCTGAAGTTGGCGACAGGTGGATTTTTTGCTCTATCATTTAGTACTATTGCAGTCAGTGATACAGCATTATTTTGTAAGCTTGGTTCTTCTATTTTAGTACTGCAAGCAATATCTATAGTGGAATGTGCATTGTTGAGTCCACCTCTTCTTGAGGAGTCAAATAAATTGAACACAGGTTTTCTATAGTTTCTAATAGGCAATCTACAGCTCGGGAATGGGTCTTTTTCATCAGGTGACAGGATCAGTCCTACGCAGCTTCTGGGCCGGAGGCTAACTTTCAGATCTGTGTTTGTACTTGCCTCCTGGGTTTTGAAGTGTCTCCATTTTACTGGATTGCTACTGTGGTAGTCCATGACTGGGCTGAGACCTGTAGATGTTGCGGAACAGGAGCTTCTACCTGAATCCTCCTCGAAATTACGCTGCATATTTTCTGAAAATAATAATGTAGGTACATTATATGCTGTGCCCCACAAAGAATGGGATGAGGGCAGGCAGATGATAAATAATGTATGTTAGTGCTTATTAGGACCAAAATGTAGGTAGGTATGTGATCAAGTATTTGAATTTATTGAGCATTTTCCTAGTCAGTATAGAGAAAGTTTTCACATCATTGAATAATGTAGGGTAACTACTTTACTGATTGCGTGCAAAATAACGACAGGAGTGGAAAGTCTTTAAATGTATATAATAAATAACACTACATCTAATAACTTTAAAATAGGCGATGAAATATAAAAAGAAAAGTTTGTCTTAGGTTTTTCGGTTGTTAATTTTGACTTACGTGATCACAAAGTTTTAGTTCACAGAACTTGAAAATCCCTGAATATTGTGCATACTGTAGTCCGTAATGTACATAATAAATACATCGTTTCTAACTTTACGAGTAACGAACAAACAACAAACTTTTGAGCAAGTGCAATGCAAAGCAAAACAGACAGAAGTTTGTTCTGACGTTCCTTTCCTTGTCCTTCTTCTTTTGTGGTCCTTCTATGGTTGTTTTTATATTTTTCTCTATGCCGCACCCTCTGCGTCGCCGGAAATTCGGATATTTCTGTACTTTAAGGTTTTGTAAATTATATCCATAATCTGAGACAGACAGAGATCCTATCCCTAACTTGTCTATGCTATGGTCTATACATTTTACTCCATGTCCATCTTAATTCGTCCCGGGCACTACAGCGTCCCGTTTGTGAAGGTAAAAATTGCCTCCTGACGCTGTATAAATCATCTACTATAGATGGTAAAATAGGCTGTAGGTCAGTGTTGAGTTTGACCCCCTCACGTAACATGTAAGTTATTTTTATATACATAATGGCAACTTAATAAAAACGGGAATTACAATACAAGATTTTTATTGTAAACCGTTTACAAACGCATCCAAATCGAACGTACCTAAAACTGGCGCGTCGATAAGTATTTCACACTCAGCGTTAAGAGGGTTCTATCTATACGTACCGAATATTAGTAGTATTTAGTGTAAAATGACAGACGGCGCGGCGCTGCGAACAAATGAAACAAGAATGTTCTTACATAAGATTAATAAATACATCCTAAATTCCTTTTTATTCTGCCATTTTGCTTTACATCAATTTGTCTCATAACGAACCCAAAGAACGTATATTAAAAAAATGTAACTTTTGCAGCAAAAATGTAACATTTCTGGGAACGAAACGTAACATACGACTCAATGGCCCTGGCAACACTGCTGTAGGTAGTGAGTGATTGATTATTTGCTTTGCTCAGTGGTCTGTGCCAGTGCCAGTACGTAATCACGAATTTGTGTATGTATGAATGGTGTTTTTTTGCTAAAATATAATATCAAAATGTTATAAAAGAACGTGCAAATAAACGTAAAGATGACTACACTAATACAATCTTATGAACAGCAGTATTCGGTGCTCACTGCGGATATC
This sequence comes from Scotopteryx bipunctaria, assembly GCA_949320045.1. NCBI lineage: Eukaryota > Metazoa > Arthropoda > Insecta > Lepidoptera > Geometridae > Scotopteryx > Scotopteryx bipunctaria. The sequence goes on from OX439455.1 coordinate 9,918,181, forward strand.
ACATCCAAAATAGGACGGCTGAAAACTGGCAACGAAGGTACGTACGTGGTAACCATGACTCTCATAAAACAAAAATAATACTTTGCTTTCTGTTCCTATTCTCTTGTATTTACATTTCTTATTATTTCAGAAAACGCTATTCAATTATCTAAGGAAATACAAGCCAACTTCGAAGAGGCTAACGACTTGGTAAGCATCATTCCTATTGCTACTACTAGTTCTTTCGAACCAGTGTGGTAAAAGGATTTAAAGTTCGCAAAGACTAAATTGGCCAACCACTTAGTCTGGAAATGTTATTGCAGACATTTCCAGTTTTCTGTATTCTATATCATGATGATTCAATAGTATAGCGCCTTTGAGGCGCACTTTAAATCCTATCATCACACTGGTTCGAAAGAATTAGTGACACGGCTAAATAGATAGCATAGTATAGGTATAAATAAATAAATATTTGTGGACATTTCACACAGCGCCATCTAGCCCCAAACTAAGCAAAGCTTGTACTATGGGAACCAGATGGCTGATAGAATACTTATATAATTTTTTTTGTAAATACATACTTATACTTATAATACATAATACTACAACACCCAGACCCGGGAGAAATATTTGCAGAACATACAAACATTTCTCCCGAAGCGGGAATCGAACCCGCGCCTCTTGTGTCTCAGCCGAGCATTCGCCCGCCACGCCACCGAGGTCGTCAATGTACCACCGAGTAGTTACTTCTCTGCTGGATTGGGAGTAAAGAAAAAACAATATATCCAGCTACTTTTCAACCTTAGCATGTCAAAGAGTCGACTAAGGGATCAACTTCTCCAACATGATAGACCATCTATATGGGCAATGGGCTGATCACCTATCGCTATGGTTCACCATATCCATCTTGGGACTCTTGGATCAGGAGTGGCTGCAAGTGTTCTTATAATTATTTGTGGCTATGCCCATCCTATTAGGGATACAAGCGTGATAATATGTATGTATGTAGATATAGTAAAACCTGCTTTAGTAATTTTTATTTATCTATATCTATACTTTGTAGTTGGAGCAGTTAGAATTGGAGTCAAGGGGTGCTGGAGCAGGGGTGCGCGTTCCGGCATACCGCGCTGAACTGCAGCGTGTGCGGGAAGAGTACCGCTCTGTACTCAACAACGCTTCTAATAACTGTAAGTCTAATGCATAATTAGAAGTGCTCGTGGCGTAGCTTGCTTAGATGTTCTTGATTGATCGTTGAAGTTAAGCAACATTGTGCGCGCTCACAATTTGGATGGGTGACTGCAAGTGGCATTACAAGCTGAGCGCTTCCGTGCTTCAAAGCGGTTAAATTGTCGGTCCCGGCTTTTAAGTCGTTAAGCCATGACGGAGGCCTTTAGGTAGCCTAAGAACTCTATCACTAGAATTGGCCACTAGCTCATACGAACATACATACAATTACATTCTTCATAAATGCTCGTTGGCTTAGTCTACTCTTAATTATTGTATTATTGTTATCAGTTCCTACCCACCGTCCACCTCCTGAGAATACCTGGGTGAACAGTAGGCCCCTAACTTTATATTGGTGATGGTAAGAGCACTGGTGGCCTATTTCGCTTCCGATCCTAGGGTCGTGAGTTGAAATCCGGTCATGGATCAATAAATTTTTCTTTCCGAAAAATTGATGTGCGCTATATACCAGTACTCTCAAACGGTGAAGGAAAACATCTTGACGAAACCCGCGGCTTAGTCAGCTCCGCATGTATTGACCATGTCTTTCCTATGGACAAGGCCGACTATGCTGAGAGGATAGAATAAGTGCTGGGCAAGCCTACTCCATCTTAATTCGTCCCGGTCACTACAATGTCCCGTTTGTGAAGGTAAAAGTTGCCTCCTGGCGCTGTGTAAATCATCTACTATAGTTGATAGAAGGCCTTAGTTACAGCTCAGAAAATTTTTGCTGGCCATTATAAATTTATTATTTGCAGCAAATTGACAGTAATCTGTTTATGTTTCAGATAATGTTGACGTAGAGGAGTCTTTTGAAGACTGGGGCGGCGCGAATGAGCAGCGACGTAAGTTGCTTGACAACACCGAGCGCCTCGAACGCACCGGCAAGACTTTGACAGAGGGCTACCGTGTGGTACTGGAAACTGAGCAGATTGGAGCTACAATTCTCCAAGACCTGAACTCTCAAAGAGAGACTATACAGAGATCTCGATCTAGGGTAAGCACGGAGACTGCAGCAAAGTCACTTTGTGATAAAGTCGATAGAATGTCTTCTTGTGACTTAGAGTCTGACACATGACAATCTTATGCATTTTTGCAATAATGTTTAGTGACTTTGTTAGAAGCAAACTCACTTTGCTGTGGCTGAGGCCATCATCAATAAAAACTATGGCTAGATAGATAAAAAGTAAAGTAAAAGTTTATTTTGTGCCAAAACATTGTAAGAATTTTAACAGTAGAATTGTGACATAAATTATCACAAATCAAAAATCGAAGAAACTGGAACATTGCTGCCAACATGCAGCTGCCATACTCCCCACTGCGTTAGTGCTTATCTTTGTTCCCCTAACTGTAATTAGAATTCATTAATTTTGCCAACAAGCTCAAACTAACATAATAAAACTACCCAAATCAATTTTGAAAAATATTGTCTTATCGCTAATAAGCTAATTAGCACTTATATAGCGCACATAATTTTTTTCCCACGCACCCACGACCTTAGGTCGTAAGGCGGAGCGGCTACCACTAGATCACCTGTGTATTGTGAAACCACATTGCGGTGGAATGGAAGTAGTTAGCTTGCAATAAGTAGTCTTAAGGGAGCGCTGTATAGTTGGCTGTTTCACATAAAAATAATTACTTTCTAGCTTCGGGAAACTGACGAGCAGCTGAACAGATCGTCACGCCTCATGACGTCAATGGTGATGCGCGCTCTGCAAGACAAGTTTATCCTCATTGTGGTATTCCTCTTCATCGGAGTCGTGCTCTGCCTGGGCCTATACATGAGTGTGACATAACAGACGGCCTCCGTTGCAAACTCTCGTTTGCAGCGGTCAGAAGCATTTAAAGTGAAACCTGAAGGAATATCTGCCTCTGCAGTGAATCCTGGTAAATCAGGGCAGCACTTACCTACAATAAAACCTGGACAGTCAGACTCTGGCAAGCAGTTTGATCTGTCTAAGTTAGATGGCAAAGGATCAGATTCATTTACTTTGAATCTTGAAAAACACTCGTCTACAGTGTCGCCTCACAAGAAATCATCTATAGACAAGTCAGACTCATCTACAGTAAAACATCAAAATGAGCAAGATTTGTCTACAGTGAAACTTCAAAAAGAACAAGTTTCATCTACAGTGAAACATCGAAATGAGCAAGAATTGTCTACAGTGAAACTTCAAAAAGAGCAAGTTTTATCTACAGTGAAACGTGAAAATGAGCCAGATTTGTCTGCAGTGAAACTTCAGGAAAAGCTAGTTTCATCTACAGTGAAAAGTCGAAATGAGCAAGATTTGTCTACAGTGAAACTTCAAAAAGAGCAAGTTTTATCTACAGTGAAACATGAAAATGAGCATGACTTGTCTGCAGTGAAACTTCAAGAAAAGCTAGTTTCATCTACAGTGAAAAGTCAAAATGAGCAAGATTTGACTACAGTGAAACTTCAGAAAAAGCAAGTTTCATCTACAGTGAAAAATCAAAATGAGCAAGATTTGTCTACAGTGAAACTTCAGAAAAAGCAAGTTTCATCTACAGTGAAACTTCAGAAAAAGCAAGTTTCATCTACAGTGAAAAGTAAAAATGAGCAAGATTTGTCTACAGTGAAACTTAAGAAAAAGCAAGTTTCATCTACAGTGAAACATCAGAAAAAGCTAGTTTCATCTACAGTGAAACCTCGAAGTAAGCGAGATACATCTACAGTGAAACCTGGTAAATCAGACTCATCTACAGAGACACCGGGAAAACGATCAGACTACTCAAACACATACTTTTATATCATAACTTTAGTGCTTTACTTCTCTGTGCGGCGTTTTCGGAAGCGTTACGTAGAGGCTGGCCAAAAACCCCATGCTGCATAAAACTTCAATCATTATATTTACGAGGTGTTCTCTTAACTACACTTACTAGCAACTACGATAATTACTTACGATGAGACGCTTGCTCGTTTTTTCCTACCATAAAAAAAATGCTGTAGTCAAAAATATACTTACCAACGAACAAAACATTCTGTGAAATCAGGGACAGGGTGAGGTGAGACAAACGTGGGATGTGTTTCCTTTCTGAATTCAGTACTATTTTGTGACACTATTTTTTATATGTAGTTGCTAGTAAGTATAATCTAGGAAATCTCAGCAGCTGTTGGCTATAATATTATGATTAGTTTAAAAGACAGCACTCAACACAACACATCTGCTCATGGCCAAGCGGCTGATCGCAGATAAAAACAGAAAAAAAAAAGTTTAAAAGACATTGTATTTTGTTATTTAGATAAGAGAAATAGAGTAAAAATAAATGAATGTGTTAAGTGTATGTGAAATTTAGCGTTATTATATTTAGTTAGTGTAATATTCAAGTAATCTTATCAAAAGTTGCTGTAATATAATTTATTATGCTTAGCTGTTTTCAAGAGTATGAATAAGATTGTTAGTATTATATGTGTATATAAAATTGTTTTGTGAATGTATTAATAATATTTTTTACTGTACTCCATTCAAAAATATATTTCCAATTACTAGTTTGAATTATTGCAAATGTAAGAAATTAACTATAAGATTCACAAAAACAAGCAACAGAGTTAAGAAATCAAGTTGTAATATAAGTGATCAAAGGAAATTATAAAGTTACTAATATAGTTGTTAAATTATAATTTTATTTAAATTAAATAAATGTGGATGCTTCAAATACATTTTTTATTTAATTAATGAAAACACCTAATTAAATTATATCAACAATATTATTTTAATACAATACAATCTGAAATTCTATAAAATATTGGAACACTATATTTTTAGTAAAGACATGATGCTGCGACCACATTCGCTCTTTTCGGTTAGTCTATGCCCGGCTTAGGGCGTTATCTTATCACACTTGCGATTTGCGAGCACATTTTCAGCGAAGCGACTCTTATATCGTCAGTGTAATAACGGTCTTAGACGAACATTGACGAATATCAATAATGTGGCCCCAGTTATTAATCGTCATAGTTGCAAAGTTACTTCACGATGTCGCTATTAATTTATCTTAATTCTAGGTCACATCAGCTATAAATACAGTAGTTACGGGGCGCTATGTAACAAACAAAATATAAATAAATATTTGTGGACACTTCACACAGCGCCATCTAGCCTCAAACAAAGCAAAGCTTGTGCTATGGGAACCAGATTGCTGATAAAATACTTATATACTTTTTTTTATATACGTACTTATCATAATATAGTATTGAAACACCCAGACCCGGAAGAAATATTTGAAGAACATGCAAACATTTCTCTCGCAGCGGGAATCGAATCCGCGCCTCTTGCGTCTCAGTCGAGCAATCGCCCTCCACGCCACCGAGGTCGTCAAAGACAAAATATATCTTGGAAATACTTCATGATTATCAAAACAGTGTACAACATTTATGTAAACATGTGTTACCTATATAATACTAGCCAGTACAAATAAGATTATCAAAATAGTTTTAATGTAAATCGATTCAGTGTGAACATCTTGTGTGAAAACATCTTTATAAATTTTACTTCAAGGGGATTCTGGTGAACCGATGAGTTCACTGGGATCCCCTGGGGGATCAGTTTAGGGGATCCTGGTGGCCGAACCCGAAGTGGGGTGATAACAAAGGCAATGAAACTAGTATGCTAGTTTTATCATCTATAGTAGATGATTTATATAGCGTCAGGAGGCAACTTTTACCTTCACTAACGGGACGCTGTAGCGCCCGGGACGAATTAAGATGGAGTAGGCTTGCTCAGCACCTATTCCATCCTCTCAGCTTAGTCGGCCTTGTCCGCAGGAAAGACATGGTCAATACGTGCGGAGCTGACTAAGCCGCGAGTTTCCTCACGATGTTTTCCTTCACCGTTGTGTATAGGCCACATAAAATTTTCGAAAAATCGATTGGTACACGACCGACCCACGATCTTAGGATCGGAAGGCGGGGTCACTACTAACTAGACCACCAGTGCTCTCAGACCACCAGTGCGAGAAACAGGCATAAATAATAATAATAAATAAATTATTAGATATATTATTACACTCTACAGCCCTAACCACCGGCAGCTTGAGTCCTTCCCCGCTTCCCCGCTGTCGGCGGCGCCCTAGTTTTTGAGTTTTTAATATTATTTATGTTTATTTCATAAGATTTAATGTAAAAAACATAAAAACTAAGAAAATAAATAAATATGTGGATAATAAAATTTTAATAGATAATATTTCATTGACTGTTCCTGCCCCCTTTCGCGACTGAGTTACATAATACAGCTACGAATAACATACATATATCGGTCCATAAGTGTGATAGTGATTACACAGCCACATTGATTGATAATGTAGAGTCAAACTTGAGTAAGCTCTAGAATTCTAGGTGTTCGAAACTAGAAGCCACATCACCACAGCGATCGAATGTTTGCGCAATACCTATTTTAATTTAATTTACACTTATAATTAATAAAACACTGCACTAATTACAACTTATAATAATTTAACAGTAGAAACGTCGAGCATCACCCACCACGACTTTGGGGTAGTTCCCATTTGTTCTATAAAACATGACATCATCAAACAGAATAAGATATTTTTTCTTATTTTCTACTATGGAACATGTAATACTTTTATTTCTCAAATGGTTCTATAGGACCAGGTAAATAAGACCTCTACGATTATCTTATATGATTCTTGCTACGAATATCCGTTCTTTCGATTTTTAGGATTATTTTGTACTATTATTTTATTCTGGCAGATTTTTGATCAATGGTATGACAGAATAATTGTTAATATCAGTGTCATTTACCTTCTCATGAAAAATTTTGGTAAAATCCGATTCTAATTTTGTTCTATGGCATGAAACTCTGGTTAAAAGCTAGTATGTAGTTCTGTGTCATATTGTTCGATGACGTCATGTTCCATAGAACAAATGGGAAGTACCCCGACTTTGTAGCGATACAGTAGCGATGCTGTCGCTGGCCTTAGACACGCTCACGTAGCCATTGCATTTCATCGTTAGGTCGTCATTCAGTGATGCTGAATCGCACTGCGACTGACGTACGTTCGTATCGATGAATATGAGACAAGACATGCCAGAGGTTAACCTTTACAAGATTTTATGCAATTTTAGTATGAAAACATGTAAGAATAGTGTCTAAAATAGCTTGAATCGATTTAGAATGTATCAGTGAACCAAATACATCATTCACGTAAACTTTTAACACCATTACTTCATTCAATAGTAATTAACTTGGCTTTGGTCTCTACTCGCTATCGCCATGACAGACGGCCGGTATGTTAGCGCGCGCTGTTTGTATTTATTTTGACGTCTGTTAATAGATTACCCATATTTAGAGATAATATTCTGAAAATATAAATATTTAAGATGCTTTTGACAAAAAAAAACGTGATTTTGGATAGGAGGTAGTCTAAAACCTCACCAAGTATCACCAGGAGGGAGTTTAAAGTTGCTAAAAACATCACGTGATTAACAGACGACCCCTATTGCATGATGGTTTTAGCCTTGTATGCATAGCCGACAGGTAAACCCTAGCGTGTATGTGATAAAACTGTACAGTTATCGGCGCATGCAACCAAGCAAATATCAAAATTGGTATTTTTTGCCGCTCGGTTACATTTGTGCTCATGCATAACCGAGCGTGTGTGGAGTCTGCATGCACAGTTCTCAGTTTTTTGTTGTCCGCGCACGGTCACCATCGCGTCGCTTCAGAAATGGCGAATCGCAAGCGCCATCCCATAGAAGAATTCATAGAAATTTATAAGTCGGAACGTACTCCAACGAATCGAGCTCCAACTGTTTACTGAGAGTTTATGGAAAAACTGCACATGCAAACCCTTACGTGTATGTGTTGATATGAAACTCAGTTACACCTGTCGGTTATGCTTGCAAGGCTAAAACCATCATGGAAACCCTAGCGTGTATGGCTTTCAAAGACAGGTGGTGTGATGGAACCATGCTACTTTGACTATATAACACAGGCTACGTCAGCGTGGTGGGAGGCGGCGTGGCGCAGGCGAGCCGTAGATCACGATTGGCTAGTTTCCGCCGCCGTCTCTTCTACAGCTTGTCCGAGCGACAATAGGCGCATTTTGTACTCGTTCACTTTCATGTCCTGAAATTTTATGAAATAAACAAAATTAAGATTTTAAATTTCAAAAAAATCCATATCTGGCAAAATTCCAAGAGGGTGACCAAAGACCACCTGGACAGCTGTGGTGAACCGCGACATGACAGCATGCGTTTATCTGGGTCCTTAGATTATCACATCCCCACGATAAACTCCACAAATAGGTACAAGTAGATCAAAGGCGGCCGCCGAGTGTATCCCACTATTTCCATGGAAATACAAAATGAAAAAGTGGGACTAGCGTTTTTTCCAAATTATATTCCATTATTTCCATTGCGGCAAAAAAAAAACGCAGTTGTGTTATTTGAGAATCTGTTTCCACTTTAATATTTATGACGGCCTGATAAATTACTGATAAATAAGAATTACAATGATAATGGCCAGCTGTCTATCTTTTCTCTTTCTACGAGTCAATTACTACTATGTTCAAGAGGTTTTATCTAAAAAGGAAATAAATAAATAGTTTCTATGTGCACGCCGTCATAAGAGGTGATGCAGTGTTTTTTTTTGCCGCCGCCGCCAGCAATGGAAACAGTGGAATAGTCAGTCCCAGTATTTCTATCAATAGAAATACCTAATGGAAATAGTGGGATACACCCCGGCTGCCTCATAAACATCGGCCGCGATATTTGTTCCTTATTTTTGTATGTTATTGTGTGTCTGTGTAATGTTGTGTGAAATTAAAACCTTTATCTTATCTTATCTTTATCCTATCGGCGTAAGTATGTTTCATCTAAAGGCTGAACATTGGAATGTGAATTAGTACTTCAGTTGAAATACACATAGACACAATTTTTTTTATTCAGGAAGGTACCAGGCGAGCGGAATCCTGGTCCTATGTTAAATCATATCCTACTAATATTATAAATACGAAAGTTTGTGTGGATGTGACGATGTATGTTTGTGCCTCAATCACGCCGAACGGCTGAACGGATTTGAATGAAACTTGGAATATACATAGTACATAGGCTACTTTTCACGCGAGCGAAAGCTTGTAAACAAATTTTTCTGAACATCTGACCCCAAACTAAGCCGTGTTTGTATTATGGGAACAAGATTGGATACAGATGGGAACTTTTAAAATTTTTTCTTTGTAAAATTTGTTTATAAATTCTCTTGAAATCTGTGTTAAGTCTATCTCACCTGATCAGCTAACAGAACTAATAAGTCGTCCTGATCCTTGGCCAACTTCTCCAGTTCGAGGCTGCTGGCCTTCTGCGCCTCTTGAGTCATCCTCAGCTCGCTGGTCAGTCTGCTCACTTCTGCCGTCAACTCCTGAACGCAACGGAAACAAACTTCAAAATACAAACATATAACTGACACTAAACATAAAACATACAACAGTCACATACATAGTCCTGACCCCACACTAGGATTCCCTGTGTCGTGGGTATCAGAAACTACGAGTACCATGATACCACAACACCCAGACCCGGAAGAAACATTTGCAGAACAGTGGTCAACTCTAGTGACGGAGTTTTTAGGCCGCCTAAAGGCTTCCGTCATGGCTTAATTACTTAAAAGCCGGGATGGACAATTTAACGTACCCTTCGAAGCACAGAAGCGCTAAGTTCGTAATGCTACTTGCGGTCACCCATCCAAATTGTGACCGCGCACAACGTTGCTTAACTTCAACAATCAATCAAGAACGTCTAAGCAAGTTACCCCATGAGCGCTACTATTAAATAATGTTAAGTTAATATAAACATACCTGTATTTTAGCTTCATAGGCGGATATCTTAGCGTGCGCTTCATTGAGTCGCGTGTCGTCAGGCGCGGGCAGGCTGGCGGGGGGCGCGGCGGGTGCGGGGGCCGGGGGCAGGCCAGCCGACACCTGCGCCTTCAGCAACGTGTTCTCGTCTTTGAGCTGCGAGTTGGCAGCTATAGAATCGTTTAGTGCACTCTGGAAAATAAAGAGTTTTTAAACATGATTAATCAGCTGTTTTAAAATGTTATTGAAAAAAAAGATAGATAGATATATAGATAAACACATTATTGCACACAAAAAAAACAGAAAAGAAAAAAAAAACAAAAGTACTTTTCCTCTAATGCCATCTATCTTATTATCGAAACTTGTTCAACGGTTTAGGCGTGAAAAATTAACAGATAGAGTTACCTTCTCATTTGAGAATGGGATCACTTTCGAATGTAATGAAAAAGGTTTTGAACATTCTGTGATTGTAATTCTTTCTTATATCTCTGGTTATCACCTGCAGGGCGTGGTTCTGGGCCAGCATGAGATCCAGTTGTTGCATCAACTCCTGGAGTCGTGCGTCCTGCTGCCTGATGAGAGACTTGTACTGGTCGAGCCCCCCCTCCGTGCTCTCCCCGCCTTCTTCCTCGCCGTTCTCCTTCGCAGTTAGGGATTGGATAAGGACGCCTGGAATAATGACAAGGAAAACATTTATAAAATAAATTTGTTGTGAAATGTTATAGTGGAAAATGATAGTATAATTGACGGCCTCGCTGGCGTGGCGGGCGATTGCTCGGCAGAGGCGCAAGAGGCGCGGGTTCGATTTCCTCTGCGGAAGAAATGTTTGCATGTTCTGCAAATATTTCTTCCGGGTCTGGGTTTTGTGGTACCATGGTATAGTACTCGTAGTTTCTGATACCCACGACACAGGGAATCCTAGTGTGGGGTCAGGACTAGAGATGGGCGGGTGGGTAAAAATTCGGGTGGGTAAAATAGGAAGGAAAGGGTAAAATAGGTAAAAATTAAAAAATACCCATTTATACCGGGTATTTTTTATTAATACCGGGTAAAAATTCGACCTGTATTTTAAATTTTTTTTTAACCGATTGCCTAGATCCACCTACCGGTCCGTAACCGTACCATAACGAAAACGATTTTTCACTCACCTTTTGTTTTGTTTATACAGAAATTCACAATTCAAAGAATATTATAAAGCTGCAGTGTTTGTTTGAACGCGCTAATCTCTGGAACTACTGGTCCGATTTGAATGATTCTTTCAGTGTTGGGTAGTCCATTTATCGAGGAAGGCTATAGGCTATGTTTTTTTTTTCAAAATTAGGGATCCGTAATAAAACTGCTATTTTGTAACACAAGGTGCAAAATCGAAAACCTATTTTTGCGTGCGCTGCAAAAACTATTGACGATAGAAAAAAATGATGTACTACGGGTTTGTAGATCCCATTAAGACCTACAAAAAAGTCCGCGAGAACATATATCTAGCTATCATGGTTTAATCACAATAACCGATTTTGTGTTCAAAATAATTATTAAATCGTCTGAAGAGAAAAAACTACGTTAAATAATTATGTATCGTAATATTGATCTTTATCGAAATTAAGCATTATGTTATCAAGAGTATTTATGAAGAAGTAAAAAACTTTTTGTTTCATCTCAATCGGATATTTCGTTTAAAAGTTATCACGTGTGTAAGATGTTAAGAGTTGGTACCTATTAATGAGTTATGGGCCATAGTCTATTTATTGAGGGAGGCTATAATATAGGCAATATTTTATCTCGGAAACGAGAAAAACGCGGGTGAAACCGCGGGGCACAGCTAGTAAACAAATAAAATAATAAATAAATAGTGGCGGACATTCTAACACAGCAACATCTAGCCCCAAACTAAGAAAAACTTGTAATATGGGAACCAGATGACTTCTTCTTCTTCTCGTGTCGATGCTTCGTTAAATGTTTTTAGAGTAAAAGGTGGCCACCTCAATCGCGCTATCTGTAGCGGCATTGAGGTCATCCCTCGTGCAGGTGGTTGGACACAGGGGGCACACCAGCAGGTGCGGCATGGTTTGCGCCGGAGCACCGCAGTCGCATTGTGCCAAATTAGGCTCCCTAAATCCCCATTCGCACATGTTGAATCTGCAACGACCAACTTGGGTGCGGAGCCGATTTAACGACTTCCAGACTAGCCATGGCAGAGCGTGTCCTGGTGGTAATTTTTCCTGCGGGGTGATAAAATTAGGAGGTGGGGGTTTTTTCTCCTTCCAAAGCTTATACTTTGCGGAAGCCGGATGGTCATTTGAAGCCTGTGTGAAACGCTGAAAGCTTTTGCGGCTTTTGAGGCGAGCTTCAGGTATTTCGTGCCCATACAAAGGATGTCGGTTATCACTCTCTTGCTTGGATTTCTCCATTGAACTAGCTACATCCCGTCGCACGCATGGTGGTGTGATACCTGCTGAAGAATATAGCATGTTGAGAGGAGTTGGCTTGAGACACCCAGTAATTATGCGACACGTTTCGTCGAGCGCTACTTCAACGAGTTTGGCATGTGCAGACATGTGCCACACTGGGCACCAGCGGAGAAGCACAGCGCCATACCAGTAGAACGTAAAACGTCTGGCGCTGCTCCCCACTTGGTAGATGTTAGATGCCGTAGTAGACTGTTGCGAGAGCCGACTGACAGTGTGGTTTGTAACACAATTATTTGTCCAGTGTTACGCCAAGATACTTTGGATAGCGCTCACATTGGATGGTAACTCCTTGCCACGTGATGTTGAGAGACCGATCAGCCTGGTGGCTGCGCAAGTGGAAAGCGCAGGCTTGAGTTTTTGATGGATTGGGTTTTAGACCATTTGCATCGTAGTAGGCTCCTAGTTCTTCAAGGGCGACGGTCAGGTTCTCTTCCGCCTCTTCAAAAGTTTTTGTCTGGGTAGTCAAAGCTAGGTCGTCCACGTATAAGAAACGGGTTGTATTTGGGCTGCTAGGTTGATCGTTCGTATACAAATTGAACAGGGTTGGTGCAAGGACACTCCCTTGGGGAAGTCCGTTTTTGACGCTGCGCCATCTACTTTTTTACGTAAGAAGGTGAACTTGAAAGCGGTGGTTACGAAGCAGTTCACCAAGTATTTGAACAAACCCAAGATCGTTGGTCAAATCTTCAACTTTTCCTAGGAGTTTTCGGATGTTTACGGTATCATAAGCAGCAGTTAGGTCAACTAAAACCATTCCTGTTATATTATTCGTCTCAAAGCCGTCCTCGATATGTTGGGTGAGTCTAAGAGTCTGCCCACAACAGACTTTTCCGGGTCTAAATCCTGCTTGTTCGTGGATCAGTTTTGAATCCACAAGTGGTGTGAGACGGTTGAGGAGGAGTCTCTCAAACAGTTGGTACAGGTGACACAACAATGAAATGGGCCTGTAGCTTTTAGGGTCATCGTGAAACTTCCCAGGCTTTAAAAGTGCCACATCCTTTGCTCTTCTCCACATTTTTTCCACCAGATGACTGATAAAATACTTATATACTTTTTGTTTGTAAATACGTTAGAACACCCAGACACAGAACAAACATCTATTATTCATCACACAAATATTTTTTCTGGGTGGGGATCGCAGCCACAACCTTCAGCGCAAAGGAAGAGCTACTACCAAGTGACCTGTGAGGCCAGTCAAATCATTATAGCTAATTAGGAATAAAAACTAACAAATAAAAGCATATATAATTAGTTGTACCTCAAAAAAAGATGCATTGAATTTTTACCCGGTATTAATTCGAAATGGGAAGGTAAAAATGGGTATAAATGGGTAAAAACCCAAAGGTCGGGTTTTTACCAGGTAAGCGCCCATCTCTGGTCAGGACTATGTATGTGACTGTTGGGTGTTATTTGTTTATTTTATTATTTATTTATAATTGCGTAGTTAGCCGAAACTGCTTGCTAAAGTGTTCGATGTGTATCGAACAGTACGTTCAATGAGTTCACAGTTCTCGCTTACAACTGCTGAGCGGCAAATGCCTTCATACTACGGAGATAATAAAATGAATAAATATTTGTGGACATTTCAAATAGCGCCATCTAGCCTCAAACTAAGCAAAGTTTGTATTATGGAGACCAGATGGCTCATAGAATTACTTATATACTTTTTTTTGTAAATATATACTTATAATACTACAACACCCAGACCCAGAAGAAATATTTGCAGAACATACAAATATTTCTCCCGTAGTGGGAATCGAACCCGCGCCTCTTGCGCCACAGCCGAGCATTCGCTCGCCACGCCACAGAGGTCACAGAGGTCGGGGATACTTTAATCGGGCAGAATACTTCAGTGAATTCAAACCAAAGCTACCTTCGGTGAGTTTGTAAAGCGTGCAGAACTCGTAGTCCAGCAGCAGATCGTTAGCACTCCTGGCTCTGAGTTGCGGCTGCTTGGCCGCGCGGCTGTGCGCTTCGAGGCGGCCCAGCTCGCCCAGCCGCGAGAGGAACACCTCCATGCCGATCCGCTTCACCACCAGCTGCCGAAGGGACTCCTGGAAACCACAACTTACACACATCAAACTAGCGACTTCATCGCGGCGCATGCGGAGGCTCGCCCGCTGCGTGTGATCATAGTTCTCTTTTTCCGTGTGTCTTTACTGCGATACACGGATGTAATCTTAAGACCGGCACCCGCTACCGAAGTCGTCTAATCAGGTTTTTCTAAGAACACGAAAAATTGCAGCCACTCCTGATTCAAGAGTCCCAAGATGGATATAGTGAACCATAGAGACAGGTGATCAGACCATCGCCCATACAGATGGTCCATCATGTTGGGGAGGATACTATCCCTTAGTTAGCTTGTACGACATGCTCGGGGAGAGAAGCAGCTGGACGCATACTGTTTTTCTTTTAATCCCAGTCCAGCAGAGATGTGAGTAAAGTGTTTAATTTATTACAGATTTAAAGACGTTGAATCCAATTGACCTTGGTGTAGTTTTCGACGCTGTCGTCGTTGTAGTAGATGCAGAGCGCCAGCAGGAAGGCGGCGAGGCTCTGCAAGACGCCCTCGCCCTCCTCCTCCACATTGCAGGTGACGGCCACCAGCCAGCCCGCCGCCTCGCGCACGCGCAGCAAGCTGGCCACGGCGGCCGCGCAGCCATGCGTCCACTGGCACAGCAGCATCAGGAGGGCTACCTAGACCCGAACATCACGTACTATTAGTATCCACGGAATACCAGCCTCGCAACATCCCGGTGACATTATGCTGAACCGAAACTCTCTTACTGCTGTAGCACACAGACACATAATAAATAAATATTTATGGACATTTCAAACAGCGCCATCTAGCCCCAAACTAAGCCAAGCTTGTACTATGAGTACCAGATGGTTGATCAAAGTCAAAGTCATTTTTATTCCTTAAAATCACTGGGATCACTTGGACACGTCTTAAATCTACGTTGCATTTACACATGTTCGTAACGATATTATGCGCTATTGCAGCGCTTCAGAAATGTACGATGAAGCCCATGTAGACTCCTTCAACGCCATCCTAAGGAAGAGAATCGCTTCCGTCCGTCATGTCCAGAGTTGACAGGTAATAACTCTATTATTAGGAGTCTGGCAGACAGACTGCTGCAGACGGCAATGTACAGACGTTGGGTGCAAATTGCCACCTTATATGTATTTTTTTCATTTTATTTTAATTTGTGTAGTCAAATGGATCCATGAGTCTGATAAATAAATTATTATAATTATTATTTAAAATGTTGCACGGTGTAAGTTTGACATACCTTAGGCTTCAGTTTCGTACTCTGCATAAGAATTGTTACACATTGATGTATCAACAGTACTGGTGTGCTTCCTATATTAGTGGCCAATAGGACCCTCAGTAACTGCTCCTTCTGTCCCGGATTGTCTATCAGAGCATGCATTAGCGCAACGCAGGAGAACCAGTTGGAGAGAGGGTCTGAAGAAAATAGGCCTCCACAGAGGAGCTGGCCACTGGTGAGGCGGGAGACCTCGGTGGAAGATGGAAGTAGGGTCTGAACGAGAGAAGCCTGGGAGATTTCGTTCCGGTACAGGTAGCATTGGAAGCAGTAGAGTATCGCGCATCTGTAGGAGGGAACACAATGTTAATGCCATTTGAAGAATATAATTATTCATACTGCGCCCCTCTCTTGCAAATTTGAAATCGGAAGGAACAAGTTATTACGTGAAGTCAAATATATTAATTTACCAAAATTTTTAGTCTTCAAGTTTCAGACATTACAGTTTGAGCTAATTCTAATTCTAATAAGCAATAGTTTGATAACATTTAGCAATTTAAATTGAGATCATCACATATTGTTTCTTCTGTTGTGTATTTTTATAAACTTAATCTTATATTATAAGAATCTTTGTCCTGACTGACTGACTGACTGACTGACTGACTGACTGACAGACAACGCACAGCCTAAACCGCTGGACGTAGAGACTTGAAATTTTCAGTGTAGGTAAACCTTGATACGTAGGGGTGTACTAAGAAGGGATTTTTCAAAATTCAACCTCTAAAGGGGTGAAAAGGGATGAAAACCTGGAACCAATTTTTGGTCTAAAACTGCGCATAACCTATATCAAATTAAAGAGCCGATTTTTCTCATTTAGTTGATGTCATAATTACCTGTAAATTCTTTATTTTTGGCATGTTTTTCATGAAAAATAGAATACTTTTATTTTGACACTAGCAGCCGCCCGCGGCTTCGCTCACGCGGTACCCAGATAAAAAGTACCCTATGTCCCATTCCAGCACACGTAGGTACCTACTATCCTCATTATTCATTATAATATAGTGTACGCTAAACGATGACTAAAGTATTGCCATCTCTTACCATTTCATAATGACAAACAGTGACAGGGCTAACTTTAAGCAATGGCTAACTTTAGCGAACGAATATGAATAATAGGGTATGTAAGTATATTCCGTAGTTTTTGCGTGAAAGAGTAACAAACATACCTAAATCTAAAAATTAAGAAATTTCGGTGAATTTAGTAAAAATTTTGAGAGTTAAGGTAGGTAAACTTTTCAAAACGCAACGACAGCGCGTTCTAGGATTTGATCAGAATTAGCAGCGACATCTAGTTATCAGACGTAGAATTACGTCAGAACTCCATGAATAATCAAGATTGGAAACTTATTAGACCAGTAATAATTTATGCTTCCTTTCACAGGTAATTTGACATTGACAGTTCCTTTTCCATATGTTTTGTATCATCTATTACTAATCTGTGTGTATCATCGCTGTAATATGTCAAAATAAAAGTATTCTATTTTTCATGAAAAACATACCAAAAATAAAGAATTTACAGGTAATTATGACATCAACTAAATGAGAAAAATCGGCTCTTTAATTTGATATAGGTTATGTGCAGTTTGAGACCAAAAATTGATTCCAGGTTTTCATCCCTTTTCACCCCTTTAGAGGTTGAATTTTGAAAAATCCCTTCTTAGTACACCCCTACGTACCAAGGTTTACCTACACTGAAAATTTCAAGTCTCTACGTCCAGCGGTTTAGGCTGTGCGTTGTCTGTCTGTCAGTCAGTCAGTCAGTCAGTCAGTCAGGACAAAGATTCTTATAATATAAGATTATGACAGCGATGATACCAATAATGAGGATAGTAGGTACCTACGTGTGCTGGAATGGGACATAGGGTACTTTTTATCTGGGTACCGCGTGAGCGAAGCCGCGGGCGGCTGCTAGTTTGATATTTAAAAAATGATAGTGAACCCTGTTATCTCAATGTAGGTACCTATAAAGATTAGGATGCCAATATTTTTAGAACTGAGTTTAAGAAAACGCCCAACAGAATCTATCCGACCTCTGTGGCGAGGCGGGCGAGTGCTCGGCTGAGACGCAAGAGGCGCGGGTTCGATTCCCGCTTCGGGAGAAATGTTTGCATCCTCTGCAAATATTTCTTCCAGGTCTGGGTGATGTAGTATTATATATTACTAGCTGCCGCCCGCGGCTTCGCTCGCTTAAAACCCGGATAAAAAAGTAGCCTATATGTTAATCCAGTACATGTACTATGTATATTCCAAGTTTCATTCAAGTCTGGTCAGCCGTTTAGGCGTGATTGAGGCACAAACATCGAAACTCACAAACTTTCACATTTATTATATAAGTATGTATTTACAAAAAAAAGTATATTATGTATTGTATCAGACATCTGGTTCCCATAGTACAAGCTTTGCTTAGTTTGGGGCTAGATGGTGCTGTGTAATATGTCCTCAAATATTTATTTATTTATACCATTATAATACCTATATAATATGTATACTTTACCTCAAAGTAAAAGGCTGCTTTTCATTGACCATGGACATCAGCAGCACAACAATAGCAGGTCGAGGCGGATTTGAGGGCGCCATAACATTTCCTAGATACTCCTGATTCACCACATTTCCTCTGACTACCTCCCCCACTGTATTTATAGTCTCTGTCAGAATATCTGGCGGCACCCCACTTGACATCAGAATATTAGATATTGCTGCCAACAGACCTACATTCTTCATGATTCGCTGGCAGTCTGAGACGATCTGGGCAGAATTGCTTGGAGAAACTAAGGTCCGAACGAGTAGCAACATGCAATGGACATTTGTGACCTTTTGAGGTGACCAACCCTCCTCTGTGTCCTCAGAAGTGTTGAACATTGGTAACATTCGTTGGATGTAACTGCCCTCTTTGAAGAAGTTAATATTACTGCTGTTGTTTCTAAGTAAATTCCACATCAAAAGCAAACAGTCTTCGACAATGATACCTCCATTTGAATGACCTTCACTAGACACAATTTCGAATACTCTATCAAATGCATTTTCGAAAGCAACTATTTTTTGTATATTTGCATTGCTTTTTGTCAGTTTAATGAGCAGCAACAGAGTCTCGTTTCTAATTACTTCACGACTATCGGCTAGTAAGTCCATCATTTTGGACACAGCCATAGGTTTGACTAGTATGATCTCCTGTATATCTTTAGGCCTGTTTGTGAGTACTGAAGTTAATAACTGCACAGCTGATAATCTGACTCTGAAATCGTATTCATCAAGTAGGTCCAATACTAGCTGGATATTGTTGTCTTCCTTGATGAAGATCTCGGTGAACTGCTCTCCAATGTTCATGGGTACATTGGGATTGCTCTGCTCTTCCTCAAACTGTTTTGGAGAGACAATGTTGTTGAGGGTGTCAAGAGCATAGTTTACAATTTCGTTGTCAGCTCTGTCTAGCTCTAGGACCTGTAAAATATAAGACATTGTAACAAGTACATACATACATTTATTTAATTAATTAATTAGTGCAGCACAACCAATTACATTAACTAAATCACAAAAACATAAGAAAATAAAATAATAACAAAATTCATAATAAATGTTATAATAGATCAGGTTTCAAATATTTAAGATTAAGTCAAAAAGTAATTATTATAATGTCAAAATTCATTCATCCATCATTCTCACAATACCTCAAGCACAACATAAGTCTCTTCCATTCATCCGCAAATACATCACATTCATATAACCATACCCGTTTCTCATAGGGGTATGCAGAGATCACGGATCTCCATTTGCTTCGATCCTGACATACTTTTACACTTCATTCAATCTCAATACATTCTTCATGCATGCTCTTCAGTTTAGGGTATTCATGACCTGGCCCTTTTCCAAAACATCACAGGTTTGGTCCAGGTACATGCGCCTTCCAAGTTTTGCTTAGTTTGAGGCTAGATGACGCTGTGTGAAATGTCCACAAAAATTAATTTTATTTATACCTGCTTCAAAACACCCATGGCTTGGGCACCAACTTCAATGCGATAAGTCCTAGACATTGCCTTGAGGGCACGGCATGCATCTCTTCTATCTTCTAGAAGCACTGAGCTTTGCACTCTCTGCACTAAGCGCTCCACCTGAAAACCAGACAACGGTTATTTAATTTGGCTGGCATTCCGAACAACTGGGATGAGAAGAGATTGTGATAGAGTGGAACTACAGATTAGGGAGGAATGCATGCAAGCATGGATGTCCAAGCTCTCCTAAAGGAATATATGCCCTTTAGATATGTTTTCAAACAGGTAGGTACCTACCGAAATTCCTTTCACGCATTCCAGAAATTGAATGTCACGCGCGTGCGACGCCCACGCCAAAATTACTAATATTAAGTAGCAAAAGGAATTCGGTACACACTATAAATAGGTCAAATACTGTTATTATTTCTAGAAATCGTGAAAAATCACCGTGTCCGCAGCTGAAGGTTGCTGGCCGGGTTCGGGCGCGCCCAGTACGGTCTTGAGACCGCTTTTGAGGAAATCCATTTTGTTACACTATTTTGTTATTTTTCTCATACAGAATCAGTAATTATAAACATGGAATCATAGCTGAAAACATGAAAATATAACTTGATTTCTTATCGTAGCTAGTCTCACAATTCTGCCAGTGTCTGTTTCGTGGTTCGACAAGACACGTCAAATCAAATCAGAATAGTTTTCTGACATTGACATTTTCATATTTTTTTTAGGTGGATTTTTTACCTCAGGTTTTTTTTTGCTATGGTTATTTACAAATAGATCTAGCTCTCTAAGTACTGGAGAGATTATTCGATAAGTGGATCTACGAAAAAAAATGGCATCGTAAGTGAACGGAAGACTTAAAATCAAATTAAAGACTATGCAAAGACTTTCTTTTTTCTCGGTGTCGCACCCTCTGCGCCAAGCTCTGCGCTCACCAAAACCCTCCAAAGCCCGTTAACGCTAACGCTGTCAGCGGAGCGGTTATCTTATCTAAGCTGAGACCCACACACCCGTTTTCACTAAACTCATGTTAGGCCTGCCTTAGTTAAGATGCGCCTAAGCTTAAGAATGACCTAGATAAACTTGTCGTTTTCACTAACAAACGATGTCCTAACGTATGCATTGCCTAGCTAAGAGAATGATTGAACGAATGAAACGAAATATTTGACACTTGGCATTGACACCTTGACATTGACAGCAGCCAGTGCGTTTAATTATTAAGTAACCTGTGTTTCGTTTGCTTGTTTGACAGAGTGATGTTTGGTTGGTTGTCCGATAAGCTCGTAAAAAAGCCAGAATTAAATTGAAATTGAAAACAAATCGTTGTGTTGTGTTTTATAAAGTGCTGCTAAACAGAAAATGCAAGAAAACAAAATGAAACCTAAAAGGACCCGGACCCAGAACTTCAATGCGGAGGAGAAGATGCGGTTCGTGCGGTTCGCAGCTGAACGCCTGCGGGCTGAACAAGAAAAAACTAAGTTGATTGTACAACAATTAAAACAAAATGAAGAACTGCAGAAAATAAAAATGCAAAATGAAAAAATAAAACAAGCAATACTAGAGGCTTTATTGAAAAAAATACAAGGTACCTAACAACTATTACATTGCATTTTCTATGTTAATTAATGAAGAGAAAACATTTTGTGTTATCAAATTCCTTCTGTCAATGGCATTTGGTACAATTGGTACATTTGCCAGTTGCTCATAATCTAATTGTCCCTGCTGAATAGTAGAGTTCAGGACGTCCTCATCCAGTTCATCAGGCGTTGGAGGAGTGTCTTCTCTAAAATCTACGCATATATTGTGAAGTATGCAGCAGGCTACAATAATGTTGCAAGATGTTTCCAGTTTTGTCTTAAGGCCCATTGCAAGAGCTGGAAAACGTCGTTTCATTACACCATATTGTCTCTCCACAGTATTGCGTGTTGCGATTTGGCTTTTATTATACCTTTCTTGTGCTTGAGTCCTTGGGTTTAAGTAAGGTGTTAACAGATAGTTCTGGAATAGGTTGAAGTTCTGAAGTTCTGACAACAAGGAAATAGAAAAAGTAGCTTCAGAAATGTTTAAGTCCGATTAATTAGTTTATTTTATATTAATATAGTTTCGTTTACTGTAAATAATGTACTAATAATGTAAATAATAATACTGTAATAAATGTTTTTAATTGTAATAGCATTTTAAATTTAATCTGTGTATGGTCATACACATATCCTTTAACTAAGGTGTACTAAGGTCTAGTTTAACTACTTTACTAACCTTTAGCGGATAGCCATTATCTCCTAGTAAAAGAGATTGTCCATAAATGCCCGACTCAAACTCTTGGCAAACTTGACTATTTGTAAATATTGCAGAGTCATGTGTTGACCCTGGCCACCGTGCAACAACATTTTGTACTTTAAGGTTAGCATCAGAAATTGTCTGGCAATTAATAGAAAAGTAACCTTTCCTGTTTCTAAACAATTCTGCATCATTTCCCCCTGAAATATAAATAGCCAAATCAAGTAAAACTATGTAGGTAGGTACTTATCTATTATGTAGCTGCAATCTACATTAGGTTAAATAACTTTTAAATATTAACCTGGTGATTGAATTCTTATATGGGTACAGTCAATAGTTCCAATTACATAAGGAAAATTATCAATTGCATAAAATGCACTTTGCGTTTCCTGTATTTCCTCTGGTGTTCGAGGCATTTTTATGAGCTGGTTTCTGAGCTTTCCGATGGCGATGGTGACTCGTTTCACAATTCGTGAAACTGTAGCCACTGCAACACCATGCATGTCTCCGATAGCTATTTGGTGAGAGCCTGTTGCATAGTATCTCAGGGTTATCAGCAGTTGATAGATTGGTGATATACTTTCATTTCTGAAAGAATAGGCAGATGATATTTATTAAATTATGAAGAATAGCTTGAAAGATAGTGGGTCTAGGTAGAGGGACAAAACAAGGGCTAGCTGCTTCAATCTTCAATATATAGGTAAGTACATAAACCTAAAAAAGATAAGTAACACTTGCTCACCTGTCACTTGTATACTCCAAATCATCTTCAATTCGATTTAGCACCCACATAGCGGTACTTTTGTACATCCTGTACCTTTTAAAAAAGTCAATTTCATCATAATCTTGAAACCAGTCGGGTCGTGCTCTTATTATACGAGTCCTCGCATGTCGTTCGGTGTGGAAATCGACATCTTCTAAGAATTCAAGGAAATCCAAAACAGAGTCCGTCATCGTGAAAAGTGCAGTCGGAATCGGTACAATTTAATTAATTCCTGGATTAAACTTTACTTTACTGTATTGTAAATAATGAAATAACCTCAAATTAGAACAATGACAAAAAGAATATTACCATTTTAAGCCATCCCTAAGCTCTAGTCGCTGCCCAATCGGGCTCATAAAGTTAAGATTCGCCTAAGTGGGGTTAGGAACGGCCTAAGGTTAGTGAAAACAAATTAAACGCTAGGAGTATCCTAAGCACGTTGGGCCAAAAATTAAGAGACGCCTAAGGTTAGTGAAAACGGGTGACAGCATTTTTATACGTCCGGAAAAAAAACCTTCCAGTGTTACCAGATTTAGCAGAATTTGACCCAACCATACTCTGTGTTTCCAACTCACTCTGCCTGGCCTGCTCTGCCTTGCATGTTTATTGAAATCGGTTATCTTGGTGAAGTTAACGAAGAAAATAGATAAATTATAATCATGTCGACGGATTTGGACGCTACTTTCCACGAGCAATTTATGAATATCACCATGAAGTTGAAACGGTGAGTATCATTCCTGAAGTGGGAGTAATACTTCTGAGGTTCTGTGCTGCAGTGGCACCTTCCAAAAATCGCCCTTGTATCGACATAGTTTTTTGAAAAGTTGTTATTTTCAGGCGGTTCATGCGGAAACCTAACATGGCAGAATGCGCCAAGGAGTTCATAGCTCTGGCTGTACGCTGTGAATATTCCGATCAGCCTACATTTGCGGGGCATGCGTATGTGGGAGCCGCTAAGTGTGAAGCTTCGGCGGGTAATGTTATTGAGGAGGCCAAACATTACTTGACGGCTGCGATACAATACATGAAGGCTGAGAAAAAACTGCATTCTATGAAATTCTCTAGCCCTGATAGAGAGAATTTGGAGGTAAGAGTTTGTTTCATGGAATATAAAGCAAAGCCTTTTACCATCTATAGTAGATGATTTATACAGCGTCAGGAGGCAACTTTTACCTTCACTAACGGGATGTTGTAGTGCCCGGGATGAATTAAGATGAAAGCACCTATTCCATCCTCTCAGCTTAGTTGGCCTTGTCCACAGAAGACATGGTCAATATGTGCGGAGCTGACTAAGCCGCGGGTTTCCTCATGATGTTTTCCTTCACTGTTTTGGGAGTACTGGTTAGTGCACATATATTTATGGTACAGAAAAATTTATTGGTATATGACTGGATTTGAACCCACAACCTTTGGATAGGAAGGCGGGGTCACTACCAACTAAATCACCAGTGCTCTCAAACTCTCATGGAATTTAAAGGTTCCTGCATAGGCAGGCTACTGGCTAAGTAGATTTAAAAATACAGAAACAAAGCTCTTATATTCAATTCCTATCACTAGGACAATGATTTCAGGCATCAATAGGCTGCAGCATGATAGCATTCCACAAGTCTCCTCAGAACTTACTGAAGCGAGGGATGATCCTACTGGGACTCTGTAGCGATCTGATCAAACTGGGACACAAAGAGGAGGCTCTTGCAATCTATGCACAAGCAATAGAGCATGTCAAGGAAAGCAACACAAAACTCACATGCTTGAAACAAAAAATGAACCTGGAGATTGACTGTGGTAAGGTTTTTTGTAGCTTTGTACATCAGATCAGGCAGAATCACAAGTAATCAATAAGAAAACTTGCAGCCACTCCTGATTTACCATGGTGACAGGCGATCAGCCCATCACCCATATAGATGGTCCAACATGTTGGAGAGGATTCTATCCCTTAGTTGACTTTTTTGACATCCTTGGGGAGAGCAACTGGATGCATTTCATGATTACCCAGTCTAGCACAGAAATATAAGTACTTACCTTACAGTAATCCTATTGATATTAAAATTCACAGTGAGTTTGAGAGGATGTAGGAATGTTTGTGCTTGAATCATAGTGCGGCTAATGGCTGCAGGGATTTGAAATTAAACTTGAGATTCCAGAAATAACATTTTGGCTGTTTTTGCAGTGGCAGGTGGAAACTTCTATTCTAATAAGTTATTGCTTTGTCTTTTAGGAAAATATGATCTGGCTTTGGAAACTGCAAATTCAATTGCTGTTTACTTCTCTTCTGAAAAATGTCTGGATAGTTACATTGCAGAGTAAGTTCTAATAACTAAACCTTTATTAGATGTATGTATGAGCTAGTGGCCAACTCTAGTGACGGAGTTTTTAGTCCTCCCGTCATGGCTTAAAAGCCGGGACCGACTGTTTAACGTGCCCTCCGAAGCACGGAAGCTCTCAGCTCGTAAGGCATTACGAGCTGATAGCTTCCGTCAACTTGCGGTCACCCATCCCAATTGCGACAGCGCACAACGTTGCCTAACTTTAACGATCCATCATCCATCAGGAACACCTGAGCAAGCTACGCCAAGAGCGCTTTATTAGATGAAAATACTGGTAGCTAATACATTTTCATGTAGGTTTAATGAAGTCAGGGAATGAAATGAAGTTTCCTCTTACAGGGTTCAGATAAACAGAATAATTCTCAGTTTACTAACAAAACCTCAAGCTGATAATGAGCCAGAATCTCTGAAACAACTCTTCGCAGATGTGATGAATGATAATGAGAGCGACAGTAAGTCAAACATACCATTTCCTTTACCTTATATCATTGCAATTTATGTAAACAAACTGTCGCATATTTTTTATTACGATGAAATTTCTTTAGTTTTAGGTAAATAATCCTTGCAACATAAGTTTTTACACCTTAATTTAACTATTAGTACTACTTAAAAGTTCCATAAACATTTGGTAATGAAAATTTAAGTTTTGGGTCAAGTATGGATGGTTTGTATACATAAATTGTATCTCCAGTTTGGCTGAGGAATAGTTGAGTCAGTAGTTCTTTCGAACAAGTGTGGCGAAAAGATTTAAAGTGCGCCTCAAAGGCTCATTCGTGCACTTGACACATATTTTTAATAAATTACTTATCACTGAACTCTATAGTACCTACCTTTTTTTTAACTTCAGCTTTGTAAATGTTATGTTGTGCCGACCCCACGTAATGGTGACTTTGTTTTGTTCTTGCTAAGAATTTTATAAGAAAAAATATCAAAACTAATTTAGCTTCCACACTGATCTAATCTTTTAAATCCTGTTACGTTTCCAGATTTGCCGTTGAGCTCTAATCTAAAGTTGAAGCTTCAGTCTTTGATCAGCACTGTAATGTCTGGTGATGTGCAAACACTGGTCGCTGTGAGTGCTGAAATTTCATTGTTCCTGATCAGGCAACAGATGGAGTTACTGCAGACTTTGGTCTCAAAAGAGAGGGCAGAGCATCTGGCTCTTACATGAACATGCTAAGCTTACCTGATTAATGATTTGATCTGTTGTTAGCTCAACTGATATGCATTTACATATATTCTTTTGTTGTAGTATTGTGCGAGTAGCAGTAGGTAGTACTGGTGGTCTAGTTAGTAGTAACATCACCTTCCGATCTGGTGGGTTCAAATCTGGTTGTGTACCAATGAATTTTTCTGTGCGCTATAACCAGTACTCTCAAATGGTGAAGGAAAACACTGTGAGGAAACCCGCGGCTTAGTCAGCTCCGCATTTGTAGTTATGTACAAGTAGTTTTTCTTTTAAATAAATGTACCTATTTATGATCTTCAATGTCTTGATTATGGACCTAAGTTTCTAAATATTTAGATGTTCTAAATCTAAATAATTTATGTAAATACTTTTCATTAGTTGTAGTTATGTACGAGTAGTTCTTCATCTTAATAAATGTATTTTATGATCCTCAATGTCTTGATTATGAACCTAAGTTAAGAACAAGTCCTAATATCTACTCTTAAGCTTTTATGAATAAGACCATTATAATCTTTGATCAAACTACAAAAAGCCTGAAATGGGTAGGTCCCTTATTTTGTTCTATAGAACATGACATTGTAGAATCCATGCATCATGTACCACATATACAATAGGGAGTGTTCAGCGATATTGTTTGGATTAATTCCAGCTGTTGATTTCCGCCACCGTATACAGTGACAGCAGTATATAGACCAACCACATTGTGTGAATGGTTGGCCGCAGCTGTCGGCAGTTCAAAGCTATGCGGTCGACATGGTCGCCTTGCGACAAAGGTCCCTAAAATAAATAAGAAAAAAAAAGCTGTGCGGTTCACACAATGATTTCTGCCTCGCACAATTTCTGTGTGGAATCAGCTGTCGCCAGCGGTATTTCCGAACCGACTTAGAGACCTTCAAGAAACGAGCCTACTCCTATCTAAAGGCCAGCAAAGCACTCGCAGCTCCTCTGATGTTGCAGGTGTCCGTGGGCGACGGTAATCACTTACCATCAGGTGAACCGCTTGCTTGTTTGCCCCCTCTTCCATAAAAAAAGCCTTTTTTTATTATGCCATTGAACCACATAGAAGCTGTTTTCACCAGAGTCCACTGTTTTGTGGTATCATAGGAAATTAAGAAAATACTTACGGATGTAAGTTGTTAATAGAAATTGTTTAGTAGGTACTTCGTAGTACAACCTTTGTGAGATTCAACCCGTGCAAACACCTACTCAATAAATGAAAATAATTTTATCATCCCAATTTTATTTGATTATTCCAACTAACCCAATCCTAGGTTAGTGTTTTATGTTTTTATACATAAAAACGGTCCTGTTTTTTACCTTCTTTGCTTAAAGGCAGTTTTAAGACTTTTTCTCAATACTACTTCTTCCTATATCTTCGTCTACTTGCTTGTCAATAACATGACCAAAATTGACTTTGTCAATCATCAAGCTATTTCCCTGATTCTCATGAATTTCAACCTCATTGCCAAAGTTAGTGGCTTTGTCGAAGACTTTCTCCTTGGTGGAATGAGTCCACATATCTTCAAATTCATCTTCTTCCGATTCATCATCACCACTTTTGTCACTTTTAGCCTTCCCTTCATTGGTCTTGTTCCAGCAGTATTCAAATGGATAACTGGTGTTTCTATTATCATCAAGAGCAATCTCGAATCTTGAAGAAAGGGAGTTGTAAGTGGTATGTACCCCTTCAAGGAAATTGACATCCATTTCTTCAAAACCAGTGATGTACTTGAACAAGTCTTCAGCAGACTTCATATCAGGAACTTCTTTCTTTTCAAAGAACTGAGAACAAAGAGAAACAAAATTATTAATAGAATAACAATAGTCAAGTGAATCATTGTTAACTTTAATGTGGAGAGTAAAACTTTGAAGTGGATTTCAGATAGCAAAATTCAAAACAATTAATGAGGCTTATTGAAAATTGAATTTATGATTAGAAAATTTGTTTTACAAAATCGATGTAAAATAGTCTTACATTGGCAATATTACGACAATCCCTCAACAGGAACTCCAAGCCATGAGGGTGGTCCGGTTGGACAGACTGTGACACATCAATAAACCAACATTTGTTCTCCCACCACAGAATATTGTACTCTGACAGATCAGCATGAATCAGATGCCCCACATTATACATCTTGTGCATAGCATCAACCACCTCATTGTAAACACTTTGCCATTTTTCAGGCTTCAGGATAACTTCACGCAATTTTGGCGCCGGTTTAGAGTCCCTGCCAATAAAGGACATTAGAAGAATATGCTTCTTTAAGCAAACCATGCTGGGACAGTTGATGCCGATCTTCTGAAGCCTCATCATGTTGTGCATTTCCTTCTCTGCCCACATATGGACTATCTTCCTAGGGTTCTGCTTTG
The DNA here is from genome assembly GCA_949320045.1 of Scotopteryx bipunctaria. NCBI lineage: Eukaryota > Metazoa > Arthropoda > Insecta > Lepidoptera > Geometridae > Scotopteryx > Scotopteryx bipunctaria. The sequence goes on from OX439455.1 coordinate 9,946,922, forward strand.
AGAACCGATCCTTGAATCTATAATCAGCTTCAATATACTTGTCCCGAGTTTTGAACTCATTCAGGGTAGTTTTGAAAACTTTGATTGCGCACTCTTTAGGAACTGTTAGGTCAGGAAACGATGAGTCACCATTAGCATGTAGTACAACTGATTCCTTCCCTGTGGAGATAACCCCATTGATGTCTTCTAGCACCCCATTATTGATCAGTTTGAATAAGATAAGTCTTGTTGGCTCATCAAGGCCCATTTCGGCAGTAGCATGGCTTTCCTTTCTATCCAACATTTTCTTCTTACGGGTCTGATGGTGCTTTGTTTGTTCTCTAAGATGATTGAACACAGAGTTGGAGAGTTTCATGTCGAATCCTGCTCCATCTCCAGTGCATACTTCAGGAGGGAATGCCATCACTTTACAAGCATTTCTACGTGCGGTGATAACACTATCATGTTTGGTGACCATCTCACCATCTTTCATAATGAACCCACGTTTGGGGAGGCTCGCGAATTCCTTCTCATTAGTCTCAAATCGGTCCCAATCCTTGTGGTTTTTGTCAAGGTCTTCATCAGATTCGGAGTCGTACACCAAATGGTCGGGTACATGACGGTAGTTCTCATACGACACGGAAACCTTAGCCTCACCGTTCTTCTTTTTCTCTACTCGTTTGATTTCTTCATCGTATTCTTTGTCAAACTGACATTGCAAAACTTTCGCAATTATTGCATCCGAGTCGCAATAACCATTGGAGTTTGACTCTTCGACTTGCTTCAGAAGCTCCGCCGGAATTTCGGTAGATGAGCTGACATACTGTTCAGACATGTCTTCAGCGAATTTTGCTTCTTCCTGGACCTGAAGTCCTCGGGCGAGCTCCTCAGACATGATTTCGGATAGGTTCTGCGCGTCAGCAGGCGCGCTTACCTTCTTCCATGGATTCGACATTTTTATTATTTTTAAAGAATTATATCACAGTTACGTCCGTAATTGTTATAAATTAACGATTTGATTTATAATTTGACGAGCAAGAGCTAACACACCATACGACACGAATTTTCAAACTATTTTGACAGTAGGTAATAAGGTAGATAAAAGATTGAGTCATAATGGTTTGACATTGACATATTATTCATTTTGACAGCTGAAATTTGATTGAATCAGCGAGCTCGTTGAAATAAAACCGGTCAAGTGCGAGTCATTTTTTTATAGAAATACACTGAAAGTTCAACTTCCTACTAAGATTCATTGTATACAACCCGCTGACAGACAGGGACTGCGGAGGCTTTGCAATAGGGCCCGTTGGCACCCTTCGGGCACTAAACCCTAAAAACATTCCTTCCTTACATCAAATAAATTAAGGTAGGTAGGCTACCTACGACTTAGAAGCTCCTAGAAGTCAACTGTACGACCTTACCATATCCCTGTCCTGATTGGATGGGGTCAGTAATCTATGCTAATTCTATTTCCGTCCTATTTCGAAGGTACTCAAAAAAAGATCTTGATAAGAAAGGAGAGGTAGGCAAGGCAGGTACCTAAAGAAAATATATTGTTGATAACCTAAAGGGAGATAGCAAGACAGCACAACTTAGGTCTTGACTGACACAAAAGTTCAAGGTGAATCTAACAGTGAAGTGTCTAAAAACCTAGAAGTAGTAAATGCAATGAATACTAAAAACGAATTGGTTTAAGAATGAAACAATAGATGATTTTTTATATTTTATTTACCCTAGTTCACTTTGCAGACTTTTTGCCGCCACCAACCTTGCCGACATTAGCTTGCTGTGCCTTCAGAACTTTGACAATCTTTTGCTCCTCGATGAGGAAGGCTCTGACAATGCGCTGTTTGACACACTTGTGGCAGAGGACACCACCGTACACACGCTTTACTGTCTTCTTACGGTAGCAGAGACGGGAACGTTCTGCAGGTCTGGCAGGCTGGATACCACGGAGTTTGCTCTTGCACTGGCCACACCTCGGGATCTTCTTGGGCTTCTTGACATATTGATAGACCAGGCGGCCACCTGGTGTCCTTACTCTGCAATGCAAAAGAAAGGATGATTAGTATTTGACAATTCACAGCCTGTAATATCCAGAAAAGATGATCTAACCTGCATCCAAGTTCAATAGGCACCTGTTTGTGATGTTAAGGTCTAAAATTTGACAATATTATTGCAGGATATATATTGATTATTGAAAACCTGATAAATCTAATACACTAGTGCTAGTGTATTGTAGACATATCAGCAACAGCTGCTCGTCTATCATCAATAATAATAAGGTTTCTTCTAGGTAAGCGTGCTTCATCTTAGACCACACTGTTACTTAACATCAGGTAGAGTGTGGTCAAACGCAAACCTATTTCGGATAAAAAAAAAAAAATGGTAATATTAGCTTCGAGCTTTCTTAGTGAAGCTCACATTTATTTTCATTTATCTCATTACACCTAAGTACTGCTTTAATAATCATGTTGTGTTAACATGTTTTTAGGATACCATCTAGTTTATAAAATTATGCATGTTTTGTTACTGATGTGAATGTATTTAATTGTATTGTTTGTGTGCCTCAATAAATATATAAAATAATTAATAGCCAACTATTCCTACAGAACAAGAGTACAAAGAGATGATACCTAAAATATTAGGTTCAAAATAACAAACAAAAATCTTGTAAATCGGTACTGATTTACAAGATTTTTGTTTGTTTAGGTCAAACTAGGTACTTTGTTTGACACTAGAACTTCGACTTGACTTCTTATTTTTGACTTCTGTGGCTAGTTGTCTCATTTCTGTTAATATCCGTTTCATGGACACTTGTATGAACTTTCAACAAACACCCACACAATAGATTTAAACAAACAGTACATTCCTGAAATTATATTTAGGGATTGAATTATTACATTAACCCCCCATTTCTCAAACGCATCTCAGAGTTGAGCACGTCTCAAGTTAGAGTTTTTGACAGATTTTCATCAAAAACTGTCAAAAAACCTTGACTTGAGACGTGCTCAACTCTGAGTTGCGTTTGAGTATTCGGGGGTAAGGAACCTTTATTCTCAGTTAGCCAGATGATGGGACAAGTCAGTGCAGAGGTGAGAATGCATGAATGGATTGTGTAAAAAATAAATCAGGCAGGTATTCCGGTCGAAGTAATATTCTGTAGTCAGTAGGGTACATCAAATTGATAGGTTATGTTTTGTAAACTCGAAGGTAACTACCTATGTGATTTCTTGAGAGAAATTGATTCGGAAAAGAAGATATGGCTTCCTGGGGATGCTCACATAGATAACTAGTTCGTAAAATACGAATAAACTCACATTCTCCTTTGGTTAGACTTCGTATTGTACGACAGTCGTCGCCTAAACGTTAGCCGCTGCACCATTTTGGAGCTGAAATATGAAAGGAATATAAACCACTGAGATAAACACTTGTCTTATCACTTTAATTTGTTTGATTTCTTCATCAAATTAGCAAGATTTTTATAGATTTTATTTTATTTTCAACTCAACACACGAATTCCAACCTTTTTGACAGCTCTTTTAAAGGAAAAGAAAAACAATTGCGAAAATGGCAACATTGTTAACGAGAACAGACTATCGTTGGACATGCAGACTAAATAATGTATGAGTAAATTAATCAAATTCTTGTGATGAACGCTATTATTAAAGATAATTCATCTAGATTTATACTTAATGTATTGCATTTTTAGTATTCCAAGGAAGAATCAAGCATTTAACCAAGATTTTAAATAGATATTTGGTTTTCGAACGAAACATAGGTACTTTTACAGAGATGATGGCAATAATTTTACAGAAAAAAGTAAAATGGCTGCTGTTGTGTGATGTTTGTGCTGTATTGTTTTTCTGTGAATTCTAATTGAAAAGTGCTGAGTTTAGTGACTTTTCTTGCGGAAATGGGTAAGTAAAAAGTTAAATTACCTATTACTTAAGTAAACTTATTTATACTACATCAATTAAACTGCAAAATCATCACATTAATTTCAGTGGTTCTCATTTTTGATGTTATTGAAGACCAAATCTAAAAAAATGTTTTATTCTGTCTTGAGCACACAATAAATGCATGAGTCTTCGTATTCAGGGCTCAGTTTTATACTTACTTTTAAAAATATCTTTGTGGTACAACCTTTACTTGGCACGTAAAATTATGAACCCTTATTCCGTGGGACGTGCCTTGCAATTTGTTTTTTTTCTACTATCTACATTTTGTAAGGAGACGAAACAAAAACTGCTTTATAATCCTGCAATTTGTCGAACTATGAAACCATCAATTTTTTCTATACTTTTACATCTTATTTTTGGTTCTTATCTTACTTTTTGTTTTTACATATTTGATGATAGATGTCGTTAGTAGTTTTAAAAATATCCTACCCAAAGAAGTACCTACCAAGAATACAGATAACTAAATTAGTACTCAAAGGTTGACCTTAGTTCACCAACTTAGTGCAGAAGCTTGTAACATTATCTCAATTTTGCATCGAGTCCGATTGGAATTCTCTTGACTATAAGCTTATGTTTTTTGCTAGGTTTGCTGACAGTAAACCAGCGCAGCTACTGTCCAGTTCATATGCTAAGTTGAGGTCCTTTTGCTGCTGTATCACACAAAGACAGTGCATTGGCTACCTCTCTCACTCTTTATGAATTGTTTTTGTTATTGTTTGTGCATTCAATTGGCTTAAATAAAAAATATTTGATATTTCCACGCACACATTTATTAGCTCTTTCTTACAACACTGTATGTATCAGGCATGTCTATGTTTGTAGGAGTTCAGCTAGTGAGCATTTCATCTTCCCTTTGTGCGTCATGGTCCATCCAGCTCCATGATGTGTCCTCTCATAGTATTATTTTCAGTCGTTTAACATTTAATTATGTAAATATTTTAGTTACCTGTATTTTTCCAGTCCTGTTTTTGAAAAAAATAAGTAATGCATACAAAACATCATGTGTTTAGTCATTTTGCATTTTTTTGCTTATATTTTATTATTTCCGCAAGTGAAACTGTGCGGGGAATAAGGAATCTAAATTCTAATATACAAACGTAAAATTGACTAGGTATTAAGAATGCTGCAATCTGGACCCTTTGGACAAAAAAGGTTGGATGGAAGAGAGATTCGTCACGGGTTTGGTTACGCTCAACCAAGAAACACAATTCAAATTGACCTCAGCATTAAACTTAATGCCCTGTCAAGTATAAATCCTCAAAATCCAATTCCAATTCGTGGGTGCATCTTCCACGGTTGCAAGCATTATATGCAGGGCCGTATTTAGGATGGCAATAAATTAATTCAAAAATCGTAAATCACAAAGGATAATTCATACATTGTTTTCATTGTCTCTTTAAATACGTTGAAGTAAGGAAATGTTATTGTCGGAACTGCCTAAAATTATTGTTTTGTATTCTGTCAACATTGTTCACTATATCCATCTTGGGACTTTGAATCAGGATTGGCTGCAAGTTTTCTTATGACTATTTGTGGCTCTGCCCACCCCATTAGGGATACGGGCGTGATAATATACATACATACTTTACTTACGTATGACTTTTATACCAACCGTACATTGACGAAAATCGCGAGCAAATCTTAGAAGACTTTAGTAAATATTATTGGGCCCACTAGCCCCACTATCCCCCTACTGATTACGTATCCGATTATGCTCACCTTATGTACCATGCATGTTTCATCGGAGGTGTCAGAAATAAGCCCTTTATAAACGCTCAAAGGCGCTTACTTTATATACGTCCATAACCGCTAAGCAACGTTCCGAGAACCCATCGACATTGAGATGGGTCATTTTGTAATAACAATACGTGGATGCGGCTAGGGTTGCCACTTGCACAACGAGAAATAGAAAAAAAAACTGATTTGCTTTGAAAAAGGTTAAGCATAGATTTTAGTCACTTATGTAAAAATGGGTGTTCAAACTTGTACAGCGCCATAGAACAGATAACAGTATTAAATGAACTAATACTCGTCCCCTCCCTGCCCGTCTGTATTCTTAACCCGCCGACAATTTCATATGACAAGCTTTCATACATATGTTTACTACAGTTGCTATGTAGCTTTAAGTCGTTAAGCCACGACGAGGCCTTTAGGCGGCCTAAAAATTCCGTCACTAGAGTTGGCCACTAGCTCATACGAACTTACTTTATGTAGCAAATAGAGTTTGGATAAACTTTGTTAAAGCTATTGAAGCCTGACCCACAATCCAAATTACATTTTTTGCGCAGTAGTCATCAAAAAAGAGTAAAACAGCAATTAATTCAAACCTTCTTTTTGCGTAGATAAATTAAAAAAAACGGTCAAGTGCGAGTCCAATTCGCACACGAAGAGTTCCGTACCATCGTACATGTGCATAAATGTTTCTTGTATGGAGCTCCCTTTTATTTTTATTCCTTACTAGCAGCCGCCCGCGGCTTCGCTCACGCGGTACCTAGATAAAAGGTACCCTATGTCCCATTCCAGCACACGTAGGTACCTACTATCCTCATTATTCATTATAATATAGTGTACGCTAAACGATGGCTAAAGTATTGCCATCTCTTACCATTTCATAATGACAAACAGTGACAGGGCTAACTTTAGCGAACGAATATGAATAATAGGGTATATAAGTATATTATGGAATATAGTTTTTGCGTGAAAATTAAAATAAGTAAAAATTAAAAAAAATCGGTGAATTTAGTAAAAATTTTGAGAGTTAAGGTAAACTTTTCAAAACGCAACGATAGCGCGTTCTAGGATTTGATCAGAATTAGCAGCGACATCTAGTTATCAGACGTAGAATTACGTCAGAACTCCATGAATAATCAAGTTTGGAAACTTAGTAGACCAGTAATAATCTATGCTTCCTTTCACAGGTAATTTGAGTTGCTTTTCCATATGTTTTGTATCATCTATTACTAATCTTTGGTATCAACGCTGTCATATGTCAAAATAAAAGTATTCTATTTATCATGAAAAAACATGCCAAAAATAAAGAATTTACAGGTAATTATGACATCAACTAAATGAGAAAAATCGGCTCTTTAATTTGATGTAGGTTATGTGCAGTTTTAGACCAAAAATTGATTCCAGGTTTTCATCCCTTTTCACCCCTTTAGAGGTTGAATTTTGAAAAATCCCTTCTTAGTACACTCCTACGTACCAAGGTTTACCTACACTGAAAATTTCAAGTCTCTACGTCCAGCGGTTTAGGCTGTGCGTTGTCTGTCAGTCAGTCAGTCAGTCAGTCAGTCAGTCAGTCAGGACAAAGATTCTTATAATATAAGATTTATAGTGACAACATAAACATACATACACACTGAAAATTTCAACTCTCTACCTATTACGGTTCATGGGATACAGCTCGCTGACAGACGGACAGCGGAGGCTTAGTAATAGGGTCCCGTTGGCACCCTTCAGGTACGGAACCCTTAAAACGTGCAACAATAAAATCATAACATCAATTTATTACGATGTTTCTTTTTATAGTCTCGTGTTTTTCCTCACGAGTTGGTTTTAAATATGTAAAAATACCTAATTAAGGTATAGTTTGGGTCATTCGACTAATGGAAAGCTAAAAGCTATTTCGCGGCGCGCCTCGTAAATTGATTGAGAATGTGTCAGAGTTCATCTTTAACCTGTTCCCTAAGACTATGAATATTTAGGCGGTCACTAGCGCCACATTGTTTGGATTTACATCCTAATGTTCTGATTATTGCGATCTCAGATAAGAGCTTTTCTAATCAATATTCATTGTCTGCATTATTACGTTTTCACAAATTCCTTACCTAAATGTCGCGGGAGGAAGTTTGAAATAAGCGCCTGGAAGACTCGAGGAGCAATAGTTTTGCTTTTAGTTTTGTTTTGTTTTGGTATTAGCATGAGATGCAGAGGGATGAATGTCAGATGACCAGAAGAGTGTCAGATAATTATGTCGATGGATATAAGGGTAGGGGTAGACTGCGTTAGATATGGATATATTGCGCGAATGATGACTTGACCTGGATCAAATCGGCGATGTTTTGGAAAAGGGCCAGGTCAAGAGTACCCTAAACCGACGAGCATGCATGAGGAATGTAATGAGAGTGAATCAAGCGAAAGAAGTATGTCAGGATCGTAGCAAATGGCGATCCGTGATCTCTGCATACCCCAATGGAAAACAGGCGTGATTTTATGTATGTATGATCACTTGAGCAAGAGAAGAATGAATACTGGGATGACGGCTGATAATAGCAGTGTGGAATTAAACAAGTTGAGATGCGGAATATAATAACAAAAATAATAAAACCCAACAGTTAGATAAATCACATAGGTAAAATTTACATAGTATGACCCCACACTAATATTCCTTGTGTCATATCAGAAACTATGAGTACCATGGTACCACAACACCCAGACCCAGAAGGTATATTTGCAGAAAATGCAAACCCGCAGCGGAAATCGAACCCGCAAGTGGGAGTTGATGGTGATGATCCTTATCCTTACTAAAATTGTAGACGCGAAAGTTTGTATGTATGGATGTTTGTTACTCTCTCACGCAGAAACTAGGAATGGATTTTTATGAAACTTTGAATATACATAGCACATGTGCTGGATTAACACATAGCTATTTTTTATCCGGGTACCATGCGCGCGAAGCCGCGGGCGGCAGCTAGTGATGACATAAAATATTAATTTTAATGTTTGGGCAGCCCTGTGCTCGCGGATGGTATGAGCTTTCTTTTACGTTTTGCCGTGTGCCAGGATTCGGGGGCCGACACCTCGCGACAACGCGAGCGCTCCCTCCGCCGCCCCCGCGCCCCTGCACCCCTCCATTGTCCCGCAAGGAATCCCGCTTGGAGACCGAGATCTATACCCACTGATTGTACATAACTTGGTTTGAAGACCGGTAGTTGCTGAAACTTATAAAGAATACATACATACATATTATCACGCCCTTATCCCTAATGGGGTAGGCAGAGCCACAAGTTTGCCAGAAGCTTGCAGTCACTTCGGATTTAAAATCCTAAGATGGATATGGTGGACCTTGGTAATCAGCCCATCGCCCATATTGGTGGTCCATCATTTTGGAGAGGATATCCCTTAGTCGACTTTTACGACATGCTCGGGCAGAGAAGCAGCTGGACGCATTCTATGCTTTTTCTTTACTCCCAGTCCATCAGAGAAGCAAACTTATAAAGAATGTTAGAAAATATTCATTATGTTTTTCTTTGTTTAGTTAAGATCACGTAGGTACCTGCCTTGTTTAAAAGCGATGATGTAAGTGTAAATAAACAAGATAATTTTACTAACTTGCAGCTTATCTAATTACAATTATAAATTTTTACTCAATTTCTGACTGTAATAATCTATAAAATTTTCATCTCGAGAAAACCACACCGCGTTACAGCATTATGGTGGGCATCACTAATAAACCTGACTTATCATCATCTTAGATCTATGAATATACGTAATTATGATACAGTAATACCTAACTAGTTTTACTAAGCGACTGGGCGAATAGTCTCTTTAAAAAAAGTAGCTTTTATACCAATTCTTACATATTATATTTCAGAGTTATATTCATGTAAGTTATATGCTGTATACATCCGATAAACTTCAGCATATAATACATACAAGTAAGAAGTAAATAAAAATACTAAGGAGATTTTAAATAATGGATTTAACATGATAATAAAATGCCTTATAATACGGCGTGGCCTGACAAAGCCCTTCCATTCCACCCACTCGGGACGTCATTGTTGCATTCAGACACAACTTTGACAATGACATCTATGAATCTCACTGGGACATAAAAACGTCTGTTATTCATAGTTTACGGGTGGGCGTAGGTAATCTAGCATGGCTTACCCGGGAAACAAGCCCAACAAATGGAATGAAGCCCTTTTCAGACATTCAGAGACATACTGTTTGGACTAGACTTCTTTTCATTAGCGGTTTATGGGCTTAAATCTTGGCGAAAATAGAATGAAACAGGCTATTTTAACTTATTTTTACATATTTATGGCGATACTCGTAAACGTATACCTATTTGAAATATTGCTAATTGCTAAGCAAGAATTGCTAAAGAGCACTTTCAGTTCTTCATTTCGAATGTCTGTTAACATCATTGAGTACCTACCACAAATTCTATGCCTCCCAAGTCGAGAAACTTACAGTAATAGCTACATATTTTGTTTATGTTACTGAGTAGGATAAGATAATGACAAAAGTAGGTTGACATCGTGGTCTAGGTAGCAATCGTGGCTTGTCTAAATGTGGATTAACAACTAATTTAACTACCGACTATTAGAATCAAATTATATTGCATAACAATTTAATTCTACGATCTATAATGGTTTATAGTTATTGCATATCAAAGCCATTCAAACTTGATTTAGTTTTAATGATTTAAATGTAGCTATAAATTTATTAAAAACATGGTATAGTCGCGTGGCTGTTAACAGATAAAATAAGCTAAGCTATGTTATTCACAGTCAAAAGTATTTATGTGTCTACTTTTAAATTAGATTTCGAAAATTCGTCCAAAACCTGTTTACATTACTTGGTCTTCAACACTTTCAATGGCTGGCTAGAGGGATTTGTGGTCAGTCTCAAAACTTGTGTTGATCACCAGTGTGATCCAGTGAGAGATCACCCGGAGAAAATTACGTTATGTACTGTGGTTAGGTAGGTATTACCGTAATAACACTCGTTCATCTTTAATGTCCTGCGGCATGACGAATTGAAAACTCATCTTGATGCAGTCACGTAGTAAAGCGATTCCCTTGATTCCAGCCAAGATATCATAATTCCTCCTTTAGATGGACACCGATACAGCATTGATTGGTTATTTCTCCTGCAATATGGTGGAAATAAGTACTTACTATATCGGCCTATCATTTTCAATTGAAACTAATGAAACCGTACAAAATAATAGTGACATTCATGAAACTGAGCCTGTGATTTCTTCAAGTAGCACTACACGAGGTATACTATTTTATAGCACTTGTCGTTGGTTCACTGCAGTTCATTACAAAACCCACAATATCTCAGTCTGGTCAATGACTTAACGTAGGATAACAAGAAAGAACCAGTGACACGAAAGAAATGCCCAATAACCTTTGCGGCAACCGTAGCCGGGCAGCTTACTTATATTTTAAAATATCGATCATATCATTTCTTTTGTAGTCGTAAAAGCTGTGGCTGTGGCGTCGGCGGAGCGATGCCTTTGTGATTGAAAATCTTTTCTTCCTTCTGAGTTCAATGGAGCTGACGGTCTGTCTGTCGATGATAGTATCTTGATGCCTCTTGAATATATTGTTGAGGATTTTACCAGGTTGGTAGTACTTAGTATAAGATGTCGTAACAAGTCGGCGAAGTGTAGGACATAAAACTACCTCTTGTAGGCGAATGGCGATGTACTAGAGACCGAAATGGTTGAGTTTATTGTTATAAATGTAATAGCAATTTATTGTGTCATAAAAACCGCAGGAATTTGTCGACTGAGCCTTGACATAGCTAATCTACTGCCTACAACAACACCGACACCAAGCAAACACACTAACTGCCTACACTCGCTCGATACATGAGATTTAAAAATTATCTCTTGATTTTGTATAGTTTGCAGCATTGCGTATTTCTTCAAAACTTGTCCGACAATATTTGATAGCGAACTATGAGTGCAGTATATTGTGTTTTAGCAAATCAAAACACCTCGGTGGTGTGGCGGGCGATTGCTCGGCAGAGACGCAAGAGGCGCGGGTTCGATTCCCGCTGCGGAAGAAATGTTAGCATGTTCTGTAAATATTTCTTTCGGGTCTGGGTGTTGTGGTACCATGGTACTCGTAGTTTCTGATACCCACAACACGGAATCCTAGTTTGGGATCAGGACTATGTATATTGTGACTGTTGGGTGTTATTTATTTATTTATTTTATTTGAACCAACTTTTTGAAGAGCCTTGAAATGTCTTCCCGAGATTCTGTCGCTCAAGAATCTCAACAACTCCATCACAACTTTCCGCGACTCATAGTCAAAGTCTGAGTCATCCAAGATATTTTATTTCGCGTCTAGATTTAACTACGGTTATTCTTCTATTTTCGAATTTACTATTTTCACGTACTACGTCACACATTCTTCCATATAATACGCTACGTTTGTTTACAAGTCGCTGACCTCAACAAATATACGTTTTGTTGTAAGTATAACAGTTTACAATCTAGGGCGTTACTCCTCTAAACTGAGACGTTTATTCAACAATGCCTTAGTTTAGATTTCAACTTTGTAGCGGTTAAAGTACGCTGTCTACTAAAGCACTCGTAATAGTGCAGGAGACGCGAGCGCTTCCGTTATGCGCCCTGCATGAAGATTTCATGCTGTGCTATCCTGGCGATAGAACAGTCGCTCTTATAGTTATTACCCTCCTGAAGCGCTCGTGGCGTAGCTTGCTTAGGTGTTCTTGATTGATCTTTAAAGTTAAGCAACGTTGTGCGCGGTCACAATTGGGATGGGTGACCGCAAGTGGCATTACAAGCTAAGCGCTTCCGTGCTTCGTAGGGCACGTTAAATTGTCGGTCCCGGCTTTTAAGTCGTTAAGCCATGACTCTCCGACATGAAAACGCCGTCACTAGAGTTGGCCATTAGCTCATACGAACATACTTACATAGGTACATACCCTCGTAGTACCTACTACCTATAACGATAACAGAATGCAGGTCGTACGCTTTTTGAAATGTTTACGTTTAGTTGCTTCAGTGGACAGGACGGTTACTGCATACCAAGCAAAAGGTGTTTTTGAAATCCATCCATTGCGTTCGCATGATTTTCTTTGAATCATCACATTGTTAAGAATCATGTTTTCCGCATTTTATATTATAGTGAGTCATGAAAATAACTGTTTATTTGCTTAAAATATGTATAACATTATGTACATATGAGTCTTAGCACTTCTATGCACATAAACGCGTCCAATAGCAGACAGACTGTACGTACCGTACATTCCGAAATATAATCTTTAACTTGCACAATGTCAAGCATATTACATGTGCATTAAGGCATTGGCAAAAAATTGGCATTTTGACCAATATTTTTACTCCATCGACGAATATTTAAACAGTGAAATTATTGAATATGTACCTATCTTTATGTTCTTTCTATCATTCTAAAATTATAATAAATAAATATTCGTGGACATTTCAAATAAATGTAATTTATCATTCACATACATACATATTATCACGCCAGTATCCCTAAGGGGGTGGGCAGAGCCAGTAAACATAAGAAAACTACATCCACTTTTGTTTTAGTCCTAAGATGAATATAGTGAACAATGGTGACAGGTGATCAGCCCATAGCCCATATAGGTGGTCCCTCATGTTGGAGAGGATACTATCCCTTAGTCGACTTTTACATGCTCGGGGAGAGAAGCAGCTGGACGCATTCTATGTTTTTTATTTACTCCTAGTCCATCAGAGATGTAATTAAGAAAAGTAAGTGACAATGTTGTATTCATTATTGTAATGTCTCACTTATAATGAAATTTAAAATTGAATGTTTAACTTGAAGAAGCTGTCTGAATACTAGCTATATAATACTGACAAAATAATTACCATTGCTTGAAAGTCTTGATAGAGAATACGAATTGAAAGTCTTATAGAACTGTATTTAAATTGCTAGAATAATTTATGCGATGTAGTTGTAGGCGTATCAGACTCTTGCAACGAAATGAGTTACTGAGATCTCACAGATAGACTCAGATGCTGCTTCAAGCAACCCTAGGCACGTGGCAGTATTTGTTTAAATTACACATCATTTCAATACTTTATCAATATCAGTATTATTGCCGACCGAGTAATATTCTGCTACAAAATTCCTTAAAAGGTACCTGAATAAGTAAGAGCAAAATCTACAATTCTACAAGGTACGGTCACGGCACATAAAATATATTATATTTCAGTTGCCCGTATGTGAGTCTCACTGTGACAAAAACTTACATAACAGTAAGAAATCGTAAATCTCTGGAGGATGCTCGGATCACGGAGATGGGCCGATAATCCTGTTATTTATTCGTCCTGCTGATGCCCCTAATTAAACCCAAGCTTAACTCGAAAAACCTCCACTAATACTGACATATTTAGTACTATTTATTCAGCTCGCTCTGTTCGGAAATGTTAAGCTACTTTACCGACCCCTTTTCGTCTTCGCTCTATGTACTCGCTGTATGTATGTTATAAAGTATAACCATTTCATTGACACCCAAAGGTACCCGCGGTCTACCTCGTTTAAGATCTCAAGACACGTTTTTGTATTTCAGTGTTAAGTTTTACACTTTTTTCTGTATCTTGCAGCTAGATCACTGGAAGAAGCTTTTATATTGTGAAGTAGATGCGCCAACCTTGCTTTTCTCGATTTGTGTTTGTATTTTTGCAGTGGAGTCTGCACTGTATTGCCTGCAATTTGTACGTACGTGCGAAGGAATAGCCTCCTTAATTGGCGTGTGCGAGGCGAGTCATCTACCATTTTATTTACTTGGCGATCCGGCATCGCTCTCGCATCGAATTTGCTTCTCGGAAGTGGTCAATTTGTGAGTGGTGCTTGGGCATGTTAAATGATCCTTGATTACCTGGTTGTTTTCTCAGCGCGTAATCTGGACTCCATTTAGGCCTATAACTTTTCCCCGTAAAGTTAATCAAGTCGCCACGTATAGAAGGACGGTTTCCTTAAAGTTTTTCCATGTTCGTGCGGTTTAAATCTTGATAATAGTTGCCTATTAGGGTCGCGCGGTGTGCCCGGTGCGAAGGAGTTACGATGACTCGTATAAGGGTACAGAGTGGGTGCCGCGGCTCGGAGGCGGCGGCGGCGGATCGACTCTCAATGGCGCATGTTAGGTAAAGCGGCATTGCACGCCGATGCGGTTAACTCGAAGGTACACGTCGTTTTTTGTTCGTGCGTTGCGAACGAAATTACTGGTCGTTCGGCGCCGCGCGGCCGCTCCGACTCCTCTTTTTAACATGGTGCGCGTCGAATTTTATTATTTTTATTTAACACCTGCGCCCCGTAATCTGTATTCAACGATCTCCCAAACGCTTAACTCTTTTTGAACTTGTTTTGTGTCGGGTTCGGCCGATTTATAGCGTTCGTGTTTTGTCCACCGAAAAATGTCGTTTAATTTTCATGTCGCACCGTTCTAGATTGATTATGTTCGCCCTTGATTGCATTCTGTCCCTGACCGCACTATTTTAGAAGCCTGTAATAAAAACATAAGTTTTATGCCTTCAAATTCGATAAACGAATATCATATTCGAGCTTTTATATGGGTTCCATAGATTTGAAGTATAATTGTAGAGGACTAAACGCTAATGGCTACCGACATGCGTACTGGAGGCTGCGCCGGCGCCGCCTAAAACCTATTATTATCTAAATGCACCGGAGTGTACCTGCCAAGTTGCCTGCTCTATAATTCTATGTTTGATTCAACGACACTGGTATGATATCGGAGTACCTACCGAACGAAAAAACTTTATTATCATGCTTTTAAGTTTCTAAGAAAACGATAACGTCTGTCTTGTTCGTTATTAACTAATTGAAAAGAAAATGGCGCCAGTATTATTAATCGCAGAAATGACCTTATCTCTGAAAGTTCGTTACTAATTAGAATTGGTCTAATAAAAGAGCAGTAAATAAACTTTGAATAATATGAATTAATTTATCGATCTTAAATTCTAGACCCAATTTCAATATGCTTTGCTTTAATTTAAAAACCCATATCGAAAAGCTGAATCTTTTACTAATCTGACCAAATTGCTGCTTGGAATACCGTGAAGAGTTCTCCAGTCCTTGGATCTTGGAGTATTCACCTATTGGTATAGAATATCAAACAGTTCCTTATTGGTATGCCTGCCCGACCCGACCTCGAAGCCAATTCAGATTATAAAATAAAATCCCGAGATGAAAAAAATGCGGCTTTGTGGCGCCTCTATGGACCTTAAATTTATGCTTTTAAAAAACATAATAGTTCTTATTTGTTGGGTTCTATGGATGGTATTCGCGTGAACGGAATGTTTTCGTAACTTTGTTACCGATAAATCATATTCGCCTCCATTGTGCTCAGGAACGTGTGTTTTTACACTTGGAAATATACATCGACAAATGGAATAAATATAGTGGTTCTTAATTTGAGAAATGGCTGATGGTCTGACCGTCGTTCCAACTCCCAACTAATTATCATCGCGATCATAATTATTATTATGAACCTTAGATAAAAACATCGGTTTGCAATATTTCATTGATTAGTTCTTTTTAAATGTTTATTGCTATTTTTGTAATATTTTTTGTAAAATCTTGCATGTTCTTTTACTTATTCATACCATATTATGTAAAGCCTTATCAATAAATATTCAATACATTTACAGCGACAGACGAAAAAAAAGTTTTATAGCGATTAATTTATCTATCCTTGTTTCTATAAAAGGCTCGGAAATGCGGCGTTCTTGCCAGTACGACTATGTCAATCATCCCGTTTTTGTCCCCACGTATGGCACCTAGGGCTCTCCTTATGCGAACTAAACAAAGTCTTGCAGTGTTGCATTGCATTCGCCTTATTTATTGATATTTATTAATAATTACGTTTCAAATATTACGAGTGCCTGAATTACCTCACCTTAACGAGAGTTTTATTGCTGCTATTCGTTTGATGGAGGAATTAATTGGTTTTATACGTCTGGTAGCATTTGTTAGTCCTTAATATATATAATAGTTTTTCAAGATAGTTTTAGGTATTTTGAACGATATTTTTTTGCTAGTCTGCTTTAATTTTATTATGTCTGTCTATGTTAATAGAAATTTAAATACGATTACTTAAAACATTTGGGTTGGAATGTATGTTGTTCTAAAACAATTTTCTTAGCGAATTGTAAATTCAAATATCTACGCATAATGTCCATTGATGGCACAGAACAGGTTTTTCTGTTATCTCCACCGGAAATGAACAGTTATAAGATCACTATTAAAATAAACTTAATCGTTGAAAGTTTCTCTGCTTTCTTTGTTTCGAACTTTGATATTTTAGTTATTCGGCTATCTGGGTCTGATCGGATTGAAAGCGATGGTTCGGTTTCTTTGTGTGGTGATTTAATTTCGTTTATAATCTGGCACTAGTACGTCTCGAGTGGCGTATTGTCCTCGTGCGACTCGTGATTGACGTATCGGTTGCTTCGTTAAGTCTCTCTTCAAAAGTACGTTGGCATTATGTACCGGGATCGTATCCCATCTCGTAAATAATACCATCTCATCTCATTTTACGACGTGTGATATTTCCTGCGGTCGGATTGAAATGATTTTCTATAGCTCTTTATAACTCGTGAGCTTGTGCCTCGACCGCGGTATTGAAAACGATCCTCCTAGTTTTTTTTCCTTGATATTATCCGTTGAACTCCTATGATCCTTTTAAAGTTTTATAGCATGTCACTGTCAAACCTTAAAAAGTCTTTAAGGGAACCAGCCTTTTTTTGCCTTGCTATAAAGCTGCTTTCTATATTCGTTATCTTAAATGTTCTTTAAATTATTATACTCATCTTTCGTCATTATCTTGATCGCGATTTGACTTGAACGTTCCAAGACTGATCTGGTCTTGTTTTTGTAAACCATAAAACTATATTTACATTATAGCTGAGGAATCTGTGTAGTTTGCTGAAGTTTAGAGCAGATGTTTTATTAAGCATCAAGTAGTGATATAATGTCAGTTAGTTTGATTGACAGCAGGCGCCAGCGCCACACCATCGGGCGTAAGGTTGTCGTACATGATGCCAGTTGATCAATCCAGTAGACGTCAGGTATTTTATCGAAATAGTAATAGGGATTACATGATTTGCAAGATCAGTCCTAATAAAGACCACCACCTATTCAATTTAATCCCAACTGAAGAACATATAGCTCCGTCTCTGTGAAAAAATAATGCTCAGATCTTGGAACAGGTATTTGAATTGGTTTTTTAAAAGGATTGTATGTGATGGAACTTGGAAGTGATGGAACGAAACCAATCTCTAATTTACCTAATACAACCCATCTATAGAATCCATCGACGCACTTATACCACGGTATTTCACTTGCCTCTGTGTGGGCATAGTGGAGTCGACTGGTAGGATGACTGCCAGGAGGGAATATTTTATTGTTGGAACATAGAAAGTATCAACTCGTCTCGTCTAAAACGGCCTAACATTTCATAAAATTAGCATGTTACATGTCTCGCTTTTCAAATGTACTCTGTTTGCTTTATGAATATTTATAAAATCTATTCCCACTCCACTCCGCATTTAGCAAAACCAAGAAAACCGCATACAAAGTATTGTAAAACGATAAAAATGTATCTGCTTAGTTAGAGATTTAGCTTCGATAAATCATGATTTTGTATTGGTTTAGTTTAATCAAACACTACAAACTCTTGGCTGTATATCGTAGATTGCGTGGGCGAGAGCTTAAAAACAAGCCTGGTAAAAAAAAATTAAATGTCAATTGGTTACGGTGAAATAAATGGTTTCCGTCATCTTGGAGCCGCGGAGGCGTCTTACAAAGGGTCTCATTAACAAAATCCAACACCGGGTCTAATCCTTTCGTTAGACCTCTATTGTGATCACGACACGACTTTTTTAGGAAGGTGTAGTCTGTATAGTACTTTTTGGTGATTGGAAGGAAGAGTTATATTTTGATCTCAGTATATACCCAATCCCCAACAGTACTTTATAACCCTTATTGGGTGGGTGTAATGCACTACCATTTATTTGTAAAAGGATCTTTTGAATTCAAGTGTGGCTAAAAACTGGCAACACGATAAAGAACATAGGGTATTTCCCTATGTTCTTTATCGTGTTGCGAGGCGAGGTATTGCATGCCTTTATACTACAATTGCAAATCGCGCAGCCCCGGACGCAAACTCGCCAATTGAGACAAACGCTGGCCCTAATCAAAGCGTGACACGCATAGCACCGAATTCAGCTTTTGTTATTCTTCATATCGGATCGGTGATGTCATGCTAGGTGTTAGAAACGCAACGGTTCTCGGCTTCTGTTAACTCTAAGGATATAAAGGCAAACATGATCATTCTTATATTCTCATTTTAATCTCAAAATACTTGTATTCGAAATAGTACCAGATAGTTTGATTTAAAAAGTAATTGATAGCGGTCTTTTACTACAAAATTTACAACATTGCCCCTACCGAGTTGATGGTAAACGAACCTAATTACCTTTTTACGATTCCAAGTTACAATAATTCAAATTAGTTTAACTACTTTATAACCCTCTTAAGTCAATTCAACTAACATTCCAGTTTTGATCGAATTATGCTCGTTTCAATCCTCATACCCGATTAATTTAATAAGATTATTTTTCTCAGTTAAAGTAGCGATATAAAGTTTAATTTAAGGTCTTATGCGCTATGGCGGCGTTCTCAAAAGAAGTCTTATCTTTAGTTGACAGCTAACAAAATCCTTTTAATTAGCTTGAATTGGACCTGCTTCAGAGTGTCGCTGTCTCACTCCCACGCCATCCGCGCACCTCCGTAATCCATATTGAGATATTCAACTGCAATTTATATCAACACTTCAGTCAAAGCTTGCAGATTTATCACTTGTTCACAAAAACATGATTTTTGAGTATATTTGATAGTGAAAAATATCCTAATACAGCCTCAGACCAAATAAAAAGAAAAGACCCCGCGCCGCGAACAACAAAAGTGAAGCTACCTTTTTATCTATGTGTGTGTCGAAGGTTTTAAGGTTGTGTGTTCCAAGTAACCTAAATTCATAGTATAATAATTAAGAAACAATGCTATTTGAAGTACTTACAAGAGAAAAGTGATTCCGTGAGACTTTTTAAATGATTTGCTGCCGTTTTTAAAAGTTTTCACTACACAGGAAGGCATAATTCTATTTTGAAGACTCGTAACGTACTAAGAGCGATGAGCATGGTTTTAGTGTAAGTTTGTGCGTGAGCGTGTTTGTTTACTTGCAGGAGCACGGTTTTGTGTGGCTTCACTTTTGTTGTTCGCGGCGCGGCGTCTTCTCTTTTTATTTGGTCTGAGAATACAGCAATGAATGCTACTTTGTTGTCTTTACTAGTCGTTAAATATTTCTGGACAAGCTGGTGGCGGCCCATGCATATTCAATAGTTCATTTCTATGAACACAAACACCATAACATCAATATTAGTTTAGAATCCTTCTTGCATGATTCCACGTAGACATGAATTATATCAATCTGATACATTGTGGCTTTGATAGGACTAACCACTAGTACATGCTAATTTCCTGTGACCATTTTAACTAGAGCCTTATATTTTAATCTTCTCTTACCTTCCGATAATCAAATCAAATTGTATAAGAAAACATGGAACATGTATCAACGCCAACTGGTTAACAGCTAGTAATCCTACTATCCTACTAATATTATAAATGCGAAAGTTTGTGAGGATGTGACGATGTTTGTGCCTCAATCACGCCGTAATGGCTGGACGGATTTGAATGAAACTTGAAACATACATGGTATGTGTGCTGGAATAACATATAGGCTAGTTTTTATCCTGGTACCATGCAAGCGAAGCCGCAGGCGGAAGCTAGTCATTGAATAAGGCGTAATTTGTACACCTAAGGGGTGGTCCCCTGATTATAATAATTTAGGCTTGATGCGAAATACTCAGAATCGTATTTTGGTACTTCGTAGATTCCAATGGGTGGTCTGAAATAAATAACATTTCATACCATATTATATAAGAAGTAATAAATTGTTGGGACTGTTTGCAAATGCTGATTTTGAAACCTTATTATTAAAGAAAAGGTTACTCTTGTGCTTGTCTGGTCCCCCATCCTAAAGTTGGCTGGCACTATGATTCGTCTGTACATTTATATATTTTTGGATTTAGCTGAAGCCTACCCGCATCCGTCGTACAGACCGAAATACTCGTCGCAGCTGAATTCCGCGACGTCTACGTGGGTGAACGAACCCGTCAAATGCTGCTTAATGATAACATTAGCCGCGGATCCCGTGACATATTACTGCTGAGCGAATCAGTTGTTTTTGACGATAAAATATGTACAGGTGTGACTGTAATTATGATGCTTTATGATCATTACCCATCTCATTATGGAATACAAAGTGAGAATAGTAATATCAAGTTATATTTTTGCCTGAATTTAACTCTCACACATTTGTTAACGAAGATGTAGCTTACTAAGATTAAGAATCTTTAGTTTCGTCTGTTTCATTGTGCGCATATGCTCGTCACGTATGTTTACTTCATTCAGAATAGCTACTTGCTGTCTGTTTGTCGTACCAATTACCGTCCGACTCCGATGATCTATCAGCGGTATCATCGCGATGGCATCACCTTTATTTAAGTCTTTCGTTTATACCAAATACCGCGCTAACGATTCGATGAAAATGTTTCGATTAACTCCATAATCCCCAGATTCCGACGCCGTGTCATTTATTACGTCCATTTGAATCGTCCGTTTCACCTCGTATGTCGGGTCGGTGAGACAATTTATTTGAGAATTACGTTTTTACGGGCATCTCGGTTGAATAAATTGGGCCTGGTATCGAGATGGTCATTGTTGTGTGGTGTGAAGTCCTGTGGTGCCCAATTATTTTGCCGGCGGTGGTCGGCGGGCAGGCGCCGCGCCCCCTATCGCGGCTCGCCATCGATTACACTAACCGGTTCGTTTTTCGTTTATGGGTCGGATGAACTTGATATTCCACTCTGGACAGACTCATACAGAATTTCTAATCTGGATTTCTTGTTGCTTTTTATTTCTCGTTACAAATTGTCATTTATGAAATACATTTTTCATCGTGCCGCTTTCTCGGTATCGCTTGTATGAGACTACAGTCGATGTGGACGATGTAATGGCAGTACCAATTAGTCATTTGATTTCATTAACTGGTTGGTTTTTCCACGTTACAACTGTTTAAAGTATTTGTTTTTTTTGCCCTCGAATATTTTCACATCACTCACTGGCCACGTCAAGTTTCTAGTATTTATTATTTTCATTCAACAAGGATTTTCCACGTGTAGGCGTACGTAAGTAGGGACTCTTCACTCACGTCTGTTCAATAGACGCCAATGCCTTATTGAAACAAACTAGTACAGCAGCAGAATATTAACAATAGAGGCATAATAATGCATTTTTAAACAAGCTTTGTGATCTTTTTTAATTAATGCCCATAATAGGTGCCGTTTTGAGGCGGCATTCTATGCGCAAATTGCACCATTTACTGTCCTTACTAAGGATATAATTTGTCAGAACTCGGCGCAATTACAACCGCTAAGCGACTCGAAACATTCTCTTTATGAGGTGCCCACAACTGGTTTCGCATTTGCTCGCGCGTCACGTAAATATTATCATCTAGCTAACAGTTTCCTCCGAGTGCAAAAAAGTTTATCGCATGCATCATACGACATCACGACTTGGTAGGATTCCGTGACTCCAACTTGGAGTTATATTTTAAAAGTAGTCATTACAGTACAGAAGCAGCAATTTGGTTCTCACATGACCCTCTTGGACCGTGAGATAATCGCGAACGGTAGTGTCCGAGCACGTACTAGGTCCCTTATTAGGCAAGTGAGTTTTTTTTCTGTCGCCGTCTGCCTCTGGCGGGTTGGCATGGGATTGAGCACATGCATCAATGCACCGGTACTCGATGATTTGCTACTATTGGTGTCTTGCATTTCTATATATTCCCGCGCTTTTATATCTAGTCCTTATTGGGAGTACCACCTCATTCAGTGATTGAATTTCTATCCGCTTCATCATTAAATAACATTCTTGTAGATATGACCAACCGTGTTTCTAAAATGGACTGTTCAAGTAACTTTAACTGTCACTAATAATGTAAACTTATCTCCATCCTATAAAATTTTCTTTTATCAGCATCGGAATCGCTTCATGGGACTCGTAAAATTTATATAGTTTTATGTCTATCAGCGTTGGGTTTGTGAAGGTTGGACCTCGTCCTTTCGCCGTTTTTAATGCTTTTTGTTAAGATTATTAACCGTAAAACCCTCATCTTATATGCCATTAAAGTCAGACTCGGGTGTTGTAGTGAAATATGATAATTTTTCCTCACTTGTTCGTTGGGTACAAAACGGTCCAGTGGCGCCAGCGGTCCTGCCCTCGCCATCAACATTTGAACGACCAGTTTTTATTTCGCTTGGTCCATCCAATATGGACCGCTGAGCCATTAAACAAGATTTGCATGTTCGCGCTCTCACTGACTAGCTACTTAAGATGGTTTCTGATTCGGATTCCTTTTGCATTTGCGCAACGTGGACAGGACAATAACTTTCCAAATTATTGTTCGTGGTTTGTACTAATAGAATGTTTATTGAGAACAAAAGGGTTTGCGCAACTCGGCTTGTCTGTTAGGCGGTCTTTTCAAAGGTACATCGAGCTTATTGAACTGCTAATAAAGGTATGAGGGTACCATGATGCCTTAGAATCAGGTCTTGGGATGGAAACCCGTGCCTTTATGAATTATCCAAACGTCTCGCGCATGCGTCTCAGCGGCGCCTGCGCCTGCGCACGCCTAGCACAGAACAAATAGTAGTACTGCCTTATAAAAGTTTCACTCCGACCATTTGGTCGGTCGAAAACGATCGTCGCCCAAGTTACCATTTGGGCGACGATCGTTATTACGATGTATACGACGACAAAAATCTAAATCATCGGTCAAGTATTATTGGATTGGAACGTGCTTAAAGTGCAGTAAACTTTGATCCTTATGGGCATTTCTTACCAATTATGTTGTTCCACGACAGTATTCACAGGCCGTTTCATTCATTCCAAGTTTCAATTGCGTTCAGCCGTTACGATTTGATACAAGTACAG
Source organism: Scotopteryx bipunctaria (assembly GCA_949320045.1). Classification (NCBI taxonomy): domain Eukaryota; kingdom Metazoa; phylum Arthropoda; class Insecta; order Lepidoptera; family Geometridae; genus Scotopteryx; species Scotopteryx bipunctaria. The sequence continues at coordinate 9,970,764 of OX439455.1, forward strand.
ACATACGAACATCCTTACAAACTTTCGAATTTATATGATTAGTATAGGATAGTAGGATTTCGTCGGTGTTTAAAAGCCGTAGTGTGGCGTAAGTCAGCGCGATAGAGCAGTATTTACATGAGAACCGATTCGGAATGACATAGTCCTGCGCCTAGCAGTATCGTCCGGAACAGTAAACATCGGCGGAGATAATAAACGAACGCGCGTGTTTGTTTCCTTTGTGTAAATCTTGTCTGTCATAAACTTACAACTGTTGCTTTATGCCTATTTATAATGGGATGACACGTGTTGGAACTTTGTTCAGAATGACCACTTGGAACTTCTGTCTGATCAGTTACTGGAGCAAAATGATCATCTTCACCCATGATCCCATGGACCCACTGATAGTATGTCGAAAACTATGGATCTCTTACTCATTTCATAACAGGACAGTGTCACTTTCTCGGCAAAAAAAGGAAAGTCCTGTAAAAATTTGCTTATAAAACTTTTTGATTGGCCTTTTGTGTCGGAACGATGACGGATCCAGTCGGGTTCGTATTATTATGTACAAGTAGAATCAAACAATAGATTATCGAAGTCACTTAGCGCTTCTTTTTGACATAGAAGTGCTAAGTTGCCTGGGTGTGTTCACGTTTTATAACCATTCATGAGCAGCATTTATGTCGGTCGCGAGCTTCAAAAAATTATTGTTCCTTGAAATACTGAGACTTGTTTTTTGAATGAGCAGCCAAATTATCTTTATAGACCCACATCATAAAGCTTCAATATCTGCAATTGCTTGTGAGATTTTGACGATAATAAACACGGTCTCAAGTTTCCATAACAGGTACGAAGCCATTTCTGCATGTATTTTTGGCATCAAGTTTATCCTATCCTACTATATTATAAATGTGAAAGTTTTGTGAGGATGTTTGTATGTTTGTGCCTCAATCACGCCGTAACAGCTGAACGGATTTGAATGAAACTTGGGATATACATAGTATGTGTGCTGAAATAACATATAGGCTACTTTTTATCGGGGTACGCGAGCGAAGCCGCGGGCGGCAGCTGGTAGTAAATAAATATGACATGATTTTCTCCCCGAGCATGTCGTAAAAGTCGACTAAGGGATAGTGTCCTCCAATATTATGGACCATCTATTCGTACATCGATTTTGACGAATCAGCTCAATTTACATTGGAAGAACGTCCAAATTACACGGATTATGGGTCTGCAAGCGACGCTTTCCCTACACCGACTGAACTGTTTGATGTTCGCTTTGATTAATATCCACTACGCTTTCATTTTAGCACCATTATAGATCCAATCATATTAACTGATTCCTAATTTACTTACTAATAATTTACTCTGATTGATATCGAGACCAACATTTGTGACTCATCAGTAGTAATATAGTTATACGTAAACAGATTATTTTTGGGTAGATATTTATTTTTATTAGCATGAAAAGTTATTTTTTTATTTACTGAAAATAAAACTGGTTTTATTACTTCCACGTAGCTAAAGTAATAATGAATCTGTCTGCGATGCATAAAGTAAATATTTATAGGACATTATGGCAAAATATATTTTTTGTTTACGTGATAAATAATAATCAAAAGAAGCTGATTCGGCTCATATATATTTCAACGTCGGCTGCGTCTGTGTCGTTTAGAAATAGATTGACCTGTTTTCGTAGACAAACAAACCCTCGTGTTGTTGATTGAGAATAGGTATCTATGTATATATTTTTCGATTCCAAAAAAGGAGCTGGTTCTCACTGACAGCTTTAATTTCTATTTGATTGCTATCGCTAATTAATAAAGCAAAGTTATTTCCTTTAAATTAGACTTGTATATAATTGACGGAAGAAGTACTCATTGGCATGTAAATTTTAATTGGTCGCTGATCATCTACCTATCTGATCACATATTAATTTGTTTTACGAGCGAAACTTTTGCATTTGCTAATTGGTTATTGAGTGAAATCTGGATCAATGACATATTCAAAAATTTTGCTATCTCATGAAATTATAACTTCATTCATGTTTATTGAAAAGGCATCCATAACAATTTTCGATATATATAGTTTTGCCTTAATTGGATGCACAAGTAGGACTTAAGGTATACATATACGATAAACTTAACATTATAAGGTCTATTGTTAAGATACCTGGGAGGAATACAGATGTTATCCCAGAAGCGTTCACAGCATTCGTGTCGGAAACAATTAACGGAATATAGGTACGCCAATTACAGTTGAAATCGGGACGCGTCCCTCGCCTCTTGCTAATTAATTGTAATGTCCACTGCCTCATGAATGGCCCGCTACTACCGTCTGTTCGGAATACACAAACAAGACGCCTCAGGAGTAATGTAAATATAATAGTACTTTGCCCAGAACTAAGAAATCGCGCGCGATGTCCACAATTGACGCGGATGTTGGTGAACATCAAACATACATAAAAATGCACATACTTACAGTCGAACATCATAAAACTTCCTCCTTTTTAAAAGTCGGTTAAAATGTAATTAAACCATTCATATAATAGACCACACTTGAGATTTGAACCCACAATCTTAATATTCTTAACGCAATGCCATTACAAACCACATATTGTTTTGTATTTTTTGCATTTGTTACCAAAAACGCAACAATAGCACGATCTACATAAAATCAAGAGTTAATGTCGACTCTAACTTGTTATAGGAGACGTAGCAAACACAACTACTGCAATTCACAATACTGCTATCTAATTAATATCCAGTCTAACCTGAGCTACGAAGACATGGAAACTCAGACAAAAGAGAGCTCATGTTACAAGGCTTTTTTCGAAGTATTTCAAAAACTATACACCCTAGAATAAAAATAAAAACTATTTTAGAATGTACGAATAAAGCCCTTTCATATGGTACACCACTCGATATTAGGATTCTGTATCGTGGGCATCAGAAACTACAAGTACCTACCAACACCACAACATCCAGACCCACAAAAAACATTTACAGATCATGCAAACATTTCTCCCGCTGGAATCGAACTCGCAACTTTCACGTCACAGCCGGACACTCGCCCGCAACACCACTGAGGCCGTCAAGCCTATCGCCTCTGATTTATTGCTAAGGATGCTTTCTGGTGGCCATCATTGTCGACGTCAATCAAATTGGTACGCTACTCGTTACGCATTAAATTGTTATTTGGTTCTGTGATTTATGACTAGACCTCAACTACTGTTATTATTCAATTAGCCTTTATTTTTGTTTGTGAGTGTGACTACGTTATATAATGTGGAAATCTTATCTCTGTATGTTGATCAGCAGTCGTTCTCCTTAATTCTACTAAAATGTTCATCTCGCATTCCTAGCCCAATCAAAATCTTTAGAATAAAATTCTTTCTGAGAAATAAAAATAAAGACATTCTAATTTCATTAGCCCCTATTGGTCAGACTGTCGGTAAATCTATCTGATATTTGGTCGGAATTGTACGAGACTGAGTTATATAAGTCGTGGTTCGTGCCAGTACCATCGCGTGGTAATTACCGATTGGTCACGGGACAAAACGAAGCGATAACAGGCGTTGTTCCCGTCGCCTGTGGGCGTGCAATTGCTCTGGTTCTCTTGTCTTGTTTTGAAATTATTTCAAAAACCTACTAGAGGAACTCCCGTGACTTTGATTGCCGAGATACATTTTTTCTCTTTCTAAAATGTCATTGACGAACGGCAGGCTTAACTTCAGGCCACTTCTCCGTGAGGTATCACATGAAATCTCATAATCAACCTAATAACTTATCGAACAAGCAATTTATGCTATTATATAGCATTGTGTACAGAAATTTATGAAATGAAACAAGCTTTGAAAGTGCCCTGGGCCGGTAGATATGGATACTTAAAAGTCTATTTTAATAAAGTCGCGGGCCAAACCTTGTGTCCCCATACTGTTAAAATGCACTTAATATGTAGGCCTCGTACTTAAATTTAATTATCTATACCTATAAAAAAGCTAAACCTGACTGACTGTCTGACTGATTCATTATAGCCGAGCCGAAACCGCTGAAGCTAGATAGCTGAAATTTGGAAGGTGGCTTCATTTTATAGCAAAACCACCCACCAAGGCGGGATTTTTCGAAATTCAATCCCTAAAAAACGGGTATCAACGTTTGTATGGAAACTTTTTAATGCGATTGGCCAGTCTGACTTGATAGACGTAAATCTAACGCGTACAAAGTCAAAGTCGAAGTCAAAAATTTTGATTCCATAAAGTCACTGGGATCACTTGGACGCGTCTTAAATCTACGTTGCATTTACACCTGTTCGTAACGCGACCAAGCGTAGAAGATACAGGCAAGAAACCACGCTTGGCTATTTTGTTGGAAAATGATCGAAGTCGAAGTACGAAGTCGCGGGCAACAACTAGTGTTTTTATATTCTTGAAAGTGTCATCTTACTAACTATGTATTTTAGATGTACAAGAAAACTACTTAGTTAAAAAGCAATTTGAATTTATGGGCCATTCCTTTTTAATGTGTAGACAGTATGGACTATTTCTTAAGAATTTGAAATTTTAAAACATCAGAGGTAAATGCATTACAATCAGAGAAAACATTTGAACTACATAGATGACGAAAGATATCTTTACTGCAACAATTCAACAATTTACAAAGTGTTGGAGTGTTGGATCGCGTTTAAATCACACGCGCATGATACGTATCAGATGACTGCACGATTCACGATGCATGATCAAAGCGTGCTGCGTCGCCAACTGCTATTAGCCCTTTATTATTTACTCGTCGCTTAGTGCATTGTCCCTTTCTGTTTACGCTTGCTCTCATTATACTTAACAACTCCTTTGATACCAAGTAACAAAATGATTGCTTACTTAATGTCATAGTTACTTTCTTTTCATCTTGTCTTCATGTCTTGAGAGTGTTAACCTCCTTAAATGTTCACATTCAATCAATCGTTAAACGTTGTGTTATCCGATTTATTAATTGCCGGCTTCCTTCGTCGTTTGATGTGTGTACTGGAGCAATTTAGGATGTGAAAGAAGACATTGACGTATTTTTCCCGCGTATGTGGACCGAACAAATCGAAGTACGGTCACGTATGAGTCACCGTGGGAAACTAGATCTGTACAATGCGAGATATAATCGATACACCAGCTGAATGACATATCGAATCGTGTAACTCTATATCGTGACCCATTCGGACACGCTGTGTTTTGAAATCGACACTAGGCTCGACTGCGTCCACCATCCAGCTCTAAACGCGTTCCACCGGAAGTGACGGTTTACTTATCATGTTATGCTTGGCATCTCGATTGATAAGTTTCCGGCGATTCTCTGGGCTTGTTCAAGCTTCGAATCTCTAAGGCTGTTTAATATAACTGTTAACGTTAATGATAACACTGATACCTTTATTAATAACGTGTTCTCTCTGATAATGTCTTCAAGATCTTTGTCAGAATAACAACGCCTTCAAAAATTTCTAACTGTTACATTCTTGAATATTATCTCACTTCGTAAGGTTTTAATCTGTAAGTAAATACAAGCTGGCAAGTAAAATCACATGTTGATTTTACTATGACGCTATCATCTGACCTACATCTCGCTTCAGAGACAAACAAAATCAATTCTGCTAGCTCCCGACAGATGTTAACTGATCAAGTTGCGTGTCCACGAAAATGATCTCAGCTGGCAGTTCTCGGATTTGTACATCAATCAAATCGGAGGTGTCAGGCGGACTGCCGGGGCCATGTCAACGTATCCAGTATTGAAGTTGGCGGTTGACAGATGGTGAGATCACGCTGGTCGTTGACCTTCATTTTTATCTAATTCTAGTCACTGTCGCTTCCGGATCTGCTATAAGATGTTTGATTCTATGATGAGATGTGCCCTGTAGGAAGACCGTCATTCACACATGTCTTGTCATGTCAATTGGGATGGGTGACCGCAAGTGGTATTACGAGCTGAGCGCTTCCGTGCTTCGGAGGGCACGTTAAATTGTCGGTCCCGGCTTTGAAGCCGTTAAATCATGCATGACGGAGGCTTTTAGGCGGCCTAAAAACTCCGTCACTAGAGTTGGCCACTAGCTCATACGAACATACATACACATGTCTTAGTCTGGTCTTTGGCCGCTGTCGTTCGGATGTTTTATTGAACATGCGACATGGCAAATACATACATTTTTCCATTTGTACGCTTGCTATTTTTCCGACTTAGCCATCGAGTCTCCAGTTACTGATGAATAATGTTGTTTCGTTATCGCCTGACTCCAAGTGCTACCGTTCTACATTCTTCAACGATAACGTTTACCAATAGCGAAGGTTTGAACGCCACAATTACCCCAATTTGTTTACGGGCCTTAATGGCGTTCCCGGTAGCCGTAAACCAAATTGATTGCCACTAACTCTATACAGTTCTTGGTGATTGTCCAGTCTTATTGTTGGTAACTCTGATAATTTTGCAACATGTATTTCCCGCTTTGAATTTCCCCCTTCATAATCTAGTGGCGACGAATATGGCGCATAAACTAACCGGACCGAACAGGAAGTCACACATTTAACGCAAGAATTGAGAAGCACTGACGCGTTGAGAATTTGACAGCACGGGACTAGTAGAAGCGGCCTCGTCTTCCGATCCTAAGGTTCTGGGTTCAAATCCAAAATTTTCTGAAAAAAGCCACGAAAAGTGCCTTTGAGGCGCACTTTAAATTCGTGGTTCGACAGAACCAGTGACACGAGTAGTAATGCAAGATTTTTTCACTGGCTTTACATTGTATTCCGAGAAAACCCACGCAGCAGCATCAAAACCAATGTATTTTGTTAGTTGTAACGGTCGTAACGTAGTTGTGAGAATGACGATCGTTAATCCATACTAATATTATAAATGCGAAAGTAACTCTGTCTGTCTGTTACATTTTCACGCCTAAACGGCTGAACAGATTTTAATGAAATTTGACAAGGCGATAGATTCCATCCCGGGGAAGGACATAGGCTACTTTTTTATACTGTAAAATATTCCAAAATGGAATAGAGGATGTAACGCATAAATACTTCTTAGACATACATAAATTTATGAAAAGACAGTTTATTTGACATTTATCATTTTTATATTGACAATGTCATTATATGAATCGGGTCGTCAGCAGCTCTTTTTCTTGCAAGGCTGCTGGTAAGGGCCTCTAGCTGGACCGATTTTATCATTTTTGCATCATTTCATTATTTTTGAATAGCAGAATAACCACCTGATAAAATATTTGAAAATTTGCATTATTAATTCTAAGGTGGTACGAAGTTCGCGGGGTCAGGTAGTATAAATTATAAAATAATTACTTAGACATTTCAATAGTTTCCATAAACAATAAGAAACGATTTCCAAAGAGAGTCGGACATAAATTGGCGTTTAGAAAGCTCATTACACTCGTAGTAATAACTCGTGAAATTATTATTTCACTTTGCGTCTGACACAAAACATGGCTTAATACTAGATGCACGTTAGGTGGGTCAAATTATTTAAGAAACATGGTAATAACCTGTAATAACAACTGTTTTATTGGACAGGATGGTAAAATAGATTTTTGCCGATTTCATTAAGGCTATAAAGTTTATCCGTCTGAAGGGTAAGATAGTCAGCAAAATATACAAAACTGATAACTTTTGGTGGTTGATTGAAATTTGCCATAACGTATTGAATAGTTTGGTTACCACTGATTCCCTTTTAAATACGAGGTTACTTTGGTTTTTAGAGTAAATTTAAAGGTACACAGCCACTTTGAATATCCCCGCAGCAATGATTATCAATTTAAATTGTTCAATTGAGTTTGTCTCCAATGATGGTGATGGATGCACCCACCGCGCTCCCGGCTGCGTCTCGATCGGTTTCCTGCGATCATTCAATTACGTCTACGGTCACAGAGCTGGAAGAACAGAAGGATCTTCAACATATGGCATATTCTGATTCCGATAATACAACTAGTCGATATTGAAGTGGTTTGGCCATACGGCCTGATACTCCACATTACAACGACTTTACTGGCAGAGTCGATTTTCTTCTTTCGCTCGTCGATTTTGTCGCAGCATTTAAGTAATTCTTCAAGCAACATCCCAAGCCCAAGTTCGTACATAAGTTGTGCACTTGCCCTAGTTGCCCTTAAACCTTCTTGACGACCTCTGTGGCGAAGCGGGCGAGTGCTCGGCTGAGATGCAAGAGGCGCGGATTAGATTCCCGCTGCGGGAGAAATGTTTGTATGCTCTGCAAATATTTCTTCCGGGTCTGGGTGTTCTACTCGTAGTATTATGTATTTACAAAAAAAAGTATATAAGTATTCTATCAGCCATCTGGTTTCCATAGTGCAAGCTTTGCTTAGTTTGGGGCTAGAATCTAGCCCCAAACTAAGCTAGATGGTGCTGTGTGATATGTCCTCAAATATTTATTTATTTATTCTTTGAGGTTTGCGCCTTCTGCGCTCGCCAAAGCCCAATAATAAAGCTGTACACGGTCATCATCCTCAAGAGTGCGCCTAATTTCTGAATACGACAAGAACGTAGTTTTATTAAGCTTCTTTGCCTTCCCAGTGTAATATGCTACTGTGACTCGCCCTTGTGTTCCACTGTGTCGTACTGGTCCATAAAGTTTGTCTGAGTGCGAATGCGGGCTCTCGATAGATGGTAATACACAATTGGCCAGGGGCCGAGATTACTCTAAATTGATATTACTGCTTGTTAAACGAGTCTTGAATGTCATTTACTGCATGAATAACAACGCTGCTGTGTAAGTTTTATTTGTATCTCAGCATGTTAATGTTTGTAGATGGAAGTCGGCCGACTATTTGAGAGGTGTATGATCAGCTGTCTGAGATTTTGTGGGAAAATTCATACTATTATTTCGTTTATCGAACTGTACTTCTTATAAGTTATAACTTGTTGTGTATCGATCGATTATATCATTGCGAATGGGCGTTATCTATTTTATTTAATCATCCACTTCCTGGCGAGAGTTTCCATGATCATAAATCAGTGGTGCAGATTGCTTCGGGCGTTTCGTCATTACGATCTCTTGTAGTACTGTCTTCAAGTCGACACTGTCTGTGTGTACATTTTGAGGGATGGGTAGAGCTGTTGGTGTGGGTTAAAAAAATATGTTCTTAGTATGACGCTTTGGCATGTTGATTACGTTGAATAAACTGAGCTCCGCCTTCGGTATGTGTCCGTCCGCCTCCATTTGATCTGTAACCCGCATGAAATCTCAAAACTTACTTCTACCATCTTAATATTTAATACTATACAATACATTATCATCGACTTATCCCACTTACATGGGGTCGGCAGAACACGTATTTTTCTTCCACTCTCTTCTATTAGTCGTCATCTCAGTATTCACTCCTTTCTTACTCATGTCATCTTTCACGTAATCCATCCTGAATTGTTTTTAAAAACAAAATGAAGTATTTCAGTAAAAATATCTATCTACGGTATTTAAGGTCCCTCCGTGTGGCATAGCCGTGGGACACCTGTATATAATTAAATGTTAAAAGATTCCGTTCCATCCTGAAGGATTAGTAATCTGTAATATAACTACTTAATTCTCTCTATCCTAGTTGGCAGAGCCCCGAGCATTTTGTCATTATACTATGCTGTAATGAAGTAGTGCCAGCGAATGCTCTGCGATTACTTGCACTGATGGGCTTTTCAATTCGAAAGGAAATTTATTAACGGTACAACTACCAGTGTAATTACATTGAGGAGTTATAGTACTTTCTTATTATTTTATCTCGCGTGTCTCATTTACCTGTTTCGAAGTGTCCGTTTATATCGATGGGTATAAAATCTCAAAAACATAGGCGAATTCCAATCTAAAGACTATTGATAAATGTATAAACGCTATTTTGATCGTTCATTATCTCGCAATGCTTTACGAATTCAAGATTTAAAAAGGCAAAATGGTCGTTCATCATACCACAACTCGTGAATTTTGTTGTGACCAATTTGAATATTCTTAAAATCACTACAATAATTTTCCATTTTGAACTGTAATTAGGGTCTGGTTTCGTTTATAACAGGATTCTGGGTTCTCGAACTCAACGTTGCAGTTGCAGCATCGTGGAATTATGCACAGCAGTGACAAGCAATGCTAAATTATTGCAATTTGCCGGCGTGGGCCGATTTCGTGTGCTTGATGCATAGCCGACGATGCTAATACTTATCATTACGCCGTCATTATTGCCACCTATCTCTGGCTGACTCTGACGGCTCGTTAGGAATTCTCTTATTTTGCCACAATGTTTCTTGTATACGTAAATTATTGCATACCTAAGTTAATACACCGGTGTGTATTAATTTTGATATTTCGACACAAATACTTAAAACGATTAAGTATTATTAAAGACCAGCTGCCGCCCGCGGCTTCGCTCGCGTGGTACCCGGATAAAAAATAGCCTATATGTTAATCCAGTACATGTACTATGTATATTCCAAGTTTCATTCAAATCCGTTCAGCCGTTTAGGCGTGATTGAGGCACAAACATCCAAACTCACAAACTTTCTCATTTATAATATAAGTAAGATTACTAGAACCTTTTACATCTAGATGCTGACATCGCGGTTATTGCTGTAAAAATGATTAAAGTGCTTTTAGTTATATACTTTATCAGCATTTATCAGCATTCAGTATTCCGATTTCTAAGTCATTCCGCAGTCAAATCAGCGAGCCGTGTTTTACAAAAGTGGTACCAGACAAACCAAACACATAGCGACACCGCGTCGTGGCCAAAAAGTTTGCGAATTCTTTACAATTCACGCGTCTGCGAGGAGTTTGGTTAGATATTTCTGTATACTAAAGTGTAGTATGTGAAGTATGTACTGTACATGCATAGCTCTGCGGGACGTGTTATAAATCCACTCCTTCCATTGTCCTGTCGCAAAAGTGCACTTTTGTTAACCGCTCGCCCGAACAGCGCCTTGTGGAGGCGACATGGTGTGATAAAGATTCTGAAACATCTGCTATTACTGGAAAAGCGAGAAATGTTTGGGTAATTCAATGAAAATGTTTGAATTTCAGTGTGACCATGCACTAGTATGGAATTTTACAGATTTTTAAATGTGCACCATACATACTAGTACAGGTATAAGTATAATGTCTGAAAAGTATACTTACCTAGCAAATCACAGGCTTTTTTCATTTAAATATTTTATTTAGTCATCAGTACTTTAGGCTGGATAATCTGACAAAACAATACTCAATGATGACTGATGAAGTGATGAGTCATCATCTACGTGTGCCGAATCTCGCGAAAAATAAAACTTTTTGCTGCCCACGTGACTTTACCTCAAGCAGGTAACAACTGTGAACTGTTCCGTGGAAATTATTAAAAACTAAGCAAGCTGAAATAATTAGCTACCCGTGATATTCACATAATTTTGTGTTAAATTGCAATGTATCCGCAATTATGATGGCTAGTTGTAACATTTCCGGTGGTTAATGAGCCGCTCTCACGCCACCTCTCCACCACTTGTTGAAAGCTCCTTGCTTTCGTGTTCCGTTCGAAACGAGCCAGCATTAAAAGCCCGTGTTTTACAATCCCGCACACTCGATGTTTTGCTCCTTTTCGCAGCGGGAAGTGCGAAAATCGCACCGCGACCGACCACAACAAAATACCGCCTTAATTCCAAATAGGTCTCACGACAAAACCCAGACGAATCAGCTCTGAGGTCCCACATTAATAATGCGCCGACAATAAAACTCGAGGGGAATCCAATAATCCGATTTAAATAATATTTTTCGATCGTAAAGTATATAAGATATAAGTAACGCCGTCACGGCGCATCAGGCAAGTTTATTAGTATCTTTCTCGATATTTTTATTGATCAGCATCGATAAATCTTGAACTATAAATGTTGAGATTGGGTCTGGCGATGTGCTATATATCACACCGTTGAATTCTTTTGTCCATAAATCATGAGTATGCCTGGTTATTATAAGTTTATAACCATAAACACGCCTAGGCCGCATCCCTGACACAACTATACAATTTATCATGGGTGGACCTGGGAACTGGCCTGTCCATGGAAGTAGCCTTTGAAGCGGTGGATGAAAGAGTGAAAGGAAGCTGAAAGCGTGTTGGGTTACTCAAAGAGCAGAGTTTATACGTTCCGGGAAGGCGCAGTCAACATGTGCGCGGAAATGCCCTGTTTACTTTCGTTTCTGATTCGGACAGCTCCTTTTAAGTCTAGTTTATCGTACTAAAGATAACAAGGGATTTTGTAACTGCTCTATTTATAACAAACAATGAAACAATATCTTGTTACTTTAGGTGGGTCGATATCAGCTGCGCATTCCGCTGCTGATTTCCTAATGCCATGAACATAACGGTTTTGGTTATGCGATTTATTTGTCTTGTTTCCATTTTAAGTGGCAAGATTCGACTCTGTGAATAATCGTAATCCAGAAACTATTTCATTAATTTGATAGAGTTCGGCGCGGCGGCGTTTCAAAAGAGTTTCAATAAGGATGCGTCCTCGATTTCCGTCCGTGTGGTCACTTAAATTCTTACAAGACTTTGCTCTCCACATTTTTGTATATTCGGTTCTCGTTTTTCTCTTCGACCATTTCCCACCTCTATGTTTGTCGTCGGGAATTTAAACGAGCGCGCGGCGATCAAAATCTTTCTCCCTTGGACACAATTTTATTTGTATTTCGTGCGAGAAATTGTTACATTCTCTAAAATTTAAAAATACGCTTTGTTTTTCTTTTACGAAAGTTCCTTCATGCAGCTATCTACGGGCAACTTTATGTGCAACTTTATGTCGCATTCTTGTATAACAAAGAGCGTTTAGTGCTAGTAATGCTCGCTTTCGGTGTTAAAACGCTTTGATGTTATCTCAATTTATTATTTCTGTGGATTAAGTTGAAGCCTGAAACGTTAAAATGCAGCTGTTCATAAGTTATTATTCATATTCGAGACTCCGACTGCTCTACCCATTGTATTGAATCGAATCGGATTCATAAGAATAAAGCACTTGTTTTATTTCATACATGCGACCGCTCCGTGGCGGTCCGGGAATGTTTTCTTTTTGGAGGAGGTACTGCGCGATGGACAGCGGATTAACAAGGAGCTCGGCGCCATCCAGGGCGTGCGGCCACTGCGGCGGCTGAATAGCAAATGTGTCTCGTTGTGCGGTGACCGCGCGTATCTAGATGTCGGTATGCTTGCGCGTGAGCACGCTCCCGTGGAGATGCGCGCGATTGCTCGCATTAACATACTATGTACTGCGTTGACCGTTTTTATTCTTCTACAAGAGCATTATATTCGAGCGGTGCTTTTGAAATTCATATTCTGTTATGATTTACACACACGTCGTAAACTTCTCGTATGTCTTTTTAGTTAGCGGGATCATCCTGTCTCCGCTCTTAAGCCGACTAATTGACGGAGGGCGTTGTGCCTTCAAATTGTGTTCAAATATTTGCTGCGCGGACGCGTAAAGCGCATGGCAAACACATCCGTCCGTCCGTTTATTTGTCCAGCCCAATGAGCCCAGCCTGGCTCTGTTTGTCTCCTGTTATCTCTACGTGACCTCTCCGAGTTAGCTTCATCTCGTGCCTTTTCTTTTGTCAACCATGTAAGGTAAACAGTCGTTACATGAGATCGTGGACACGTATTAGGTATTAAATGCGCGTCATTACATGCAATGGTTTTTATTTGAATTGTTAAAGAGCAGTTGAAAGTTTTTGCTAAGTTCTACGTATAAGGTTTCCAGTTTCTCTTACCTGTGTGTGTGTTAGTTCTGTTGTGATTTTGAGATTAATTTGTTTGTCTTTTGTTCCAGGTATGCATCAAACAATTTCATCTTATCTACCAGCGTTTGTCCAAGCTCAAAGGCTAGGTAGGTGTAAGTACCTATCGTAAAAGTTCTACAATCATTAACTGGAAAGTCAGAATATGAGGCTGTTTTAATGCGGATCTATTAGTTGTAATTGCGTTTTTAAACGCACCTAATTAGTTTTGATGTTCGCAAATTACATGAACCTCTTCCGCATGCTGGGTATTATGTGACAATGTACATAACATACATCGTTGACGGTGCCCGGATGTAGACAGTTTTGCAAAACTATTTGAGATAATCATCTTCCGATCCAGCCTCAAGATATTTTCCTCAACTATTTTCAGTATTCTAGCAAATACTTCCCAAGCAATGTCTGATTAAAGGAAAAATAGAGATTCCTAGAGGAACATTGCTCGGTCGGCATTTGAAGTAGATACGTGGTATTCCGTACGCATGCGCTAATTCTCGTTAATTGGCGCTCAGGCATGCCACTGTGCCTGCTATGTGAACGATATTGCCCAAGTTCTACATAGACTCGACTTTTTTTTTGAAGAAAATCAGAATAAATCCAAGCCGCTGGAATTAGGTATACCTGGAAATAAGCAAATAATTCTCATTTTCGATGATTTTAACTAATCGTAATCAATATCTTTTTCACCAATATTTTTATATCTTGATATGATTCTTTACATTCTTATAAAACCCTGACTATTGATTTGAATGGCTTCTGACCCAAATAAAACTTTTGGATTTCATTGTTGATTTTCCATTTTTGGCATAGCTACCTCCGAGTATCGACTCAGTCCCAATTCCCAAGGCGAACTGACTTATACATTCACCGTGCGTTCCCAGTGTACACGTGATCGAGACCTGGTCATTTAACCTAAATTAATGAGTTGCAAATGTGGAACTGTTTCTGCATTTCGCGGTTAGAGCTTTTGCATTTTTAAGCTCACGCGCTTCATTAGAACCTTGTCACATAGCCCCTGTCCGGTACCGTTATTTTTTAAATTATTATTTAGGCATACAATGCACGTTACAAACAAAAAATAATATATATAGCTAAAATACAGTTTTGATCTGGTTTGGAACATAACTTTTAAGCGCACAGCTAAACAATATAAACAGTGTTTAGCGAACAAAAAGACAAGGTACGTTTGAAGACCAAATAATAAAACCAAATAAAATAAAAAGAACTAGATAAAAAGTAGCCCAATAAAATAGGTACCATCTAAGAAATTGCATAAAAAGAAATAAGAACTTTTAATCTGCTACCTTGTCAATGGACTATAGGCTTCAGGACGCTACTATTAGCATCTAATCTCCTGTTAAAATGGAGGATGTCTTTGATTGTTAATAAGGAACTTGGTACTCTACTTATGTTTACACGGTTGAGCAGCTTTTTAGTCATGATAATGTCTTTAGGCCCTTTACGGAACCACCAGCCGATCCTCAGGAGAGTAAAAACTAAACGAGATTGCACACTCCTCCCACGAAACAAACTTGCAAGTGTTTATAGAACCGCCTGATTGAATCAGGCTATTGATACTCAGCTCAAGCGTTATAGATTGATCGGCATAAATTCATATTTAGGAGATTTATCAACGCTACCCAGAGCTACTTTGTATTGTACAAGTATTTCAGCCTCGTAAATACTTCGATCCGATCATTTAACATTCTAAATTTAGTATAATCTGCGTTTACGCCTACACTACCGCATAATCGAAACGCCTCGAGTCCCCGACAAATAGCAAGGTGTAAATTGTCACACTATGTAAGGCTATTTGTCCTTGAGCAGTTTAGTAAAGTTGATTTAGGAGTGCTCGTAAAGCCTACATTACCGTTATTACCTTACAATAGAGGCATTTGAAAGGCCCTAACTCGCCAGTCCAGTGCCTCGCCTTGAATGGATTCTAAGTCTAAAGTCATAGATAGGATAAATCTTAGTGACACTGGGCTTAAGCCTATTAAAATAAAACGATTCAAAATTGCAAAAATATGGCGAGAAGTCGCTATAAATTCGTATTTCCAAGGTGTGACAAGCCCACAGATTGCTATGGCTTTCTATGGCCGAGCCTTAGTCGTGGCTAGCCGCTCACGGAATTATTCGAAGCATTTAGCCATTGTTGTTTGCACAATTATCTGCTCCAGCGCTCTGATAGATATCTCTTGATAGACTCATTTTAATACGTAGATCATGTTTCGTAGATAGTCACGAAGTCGGTTTTAGCTTACAATATAGAGCAACTTTGCAGAATTTGAAATATGCAGTCTATTAATTTTAATCAACTTGATACGCTTTGCTTTGGTTAAAGGCACAATTTCCAATATCTCAAGAATAAATAACAACCGGGGTACTCGTACATTGACAATTAACTAATATCATACTCAGTAAATTCTAACCATATCGACTATGGAAGGCTGGACAGAGGTGCAATAAAATACCTGATGTTCATTCAACATTTGCAACTATGCCGTTTTAGTACTTAAGAACTTCGTTTATCGCTGTAAAAGCTATAACTTTCTGAGAGAAATCAGTTTAATATAAAGCAAGAAATACTATAATTTAGATTCTGTTTTTGAAAGATAAAAATACACCAGTAGCGTTTGTAACGACCGCTATAAATAAAAAAAGACAGGTGCTGGCAATTTCTTTGGTTTGGAGGCGCGGCCCCTATTCAATCCCAAATCATAGAAAGGTAATAAATCTAAACAGATTCGCTCGCATGGTCGCACCAAACCCAAATTGAAATCAATACCTAACCTCTAATCAGTGAACTGTTAACAATTTAATAGACTCAACGCAACATTGAAGCAGTGGACGGTGCGGCTGCGGGTGTAGTGTTTACGATGGCGATTTGCATAAACTTGTGAAAATAATTATGTGTATAATATTTACTGCATTAGAAAATATTTTTACGGTTGTAATGCGATCTAGCTTTTTATAGGCAATAATATTTTAGCTATCAACTTGTTCGGCGGCTCGGCGCCTTTGATCTGAGATAATATTTTTACGGCGACGTCAATTAGTAGGAAGCTAAATAAGCTGTAGTCTTCATCTATAACTTTTAATTGCTCGTTTTCCGAAATAAAAGATTTATGGTAATTATTCAATCGTCTCTTTGCCGATCAACGAAGTCTGAACAGCAAATTGTGAATTCAAAGATTTTCCTTTTGTTTTATTTCATTTTGCATTATTTGCACCAAGCTCGCTGTCGCGTCTCTCGCCAAAGTGGATCACCCTTTGAAAGGTGCGGCTCGCAAGCTTAGATGCGGGCGATAGAGCGTGTCATGGATCCGCTGAGCCTATGCAGACCGCAAACCCACCGCGATGTCTGCTCTAGCCGGCCGTTGAACTCTATTTGCACACTGGATTCGGAACAGGGTGAATGGAAACTGAAGCAAACAAACGCTAGTTGTGCCCTCATACTCTAAATAGAAAGTTCAGGAAGTAGACATTGAAGACAGACGGAACTGTGGCATTATTGGCTGTGACCAAAATAACTAGCGGATTCTGAATTTAATTACGTTATTTTTACCACATATCCGTATAACTTACTATGTAGTTATACTGAATGAGGAGCATTGTATATGCTCCTCCTTCTGTTATTGTTGTTCTTTCTCTCGTTCGTGAAGTCACCCCAGGCCCAGTCTGACAATCAGCGATGCTCTGCGCTTGACGGCGCAGAGTAATATTAAGCTGAGACTGGTCCTTTTTGACTCACCAGAACAGCACAGACCTCCTTGCATCTGCTTAAATTTGAAGCTAATTACTTTAATGTGATGGTTTTCTGTAATAGGTGTTTTGTTTGTTTATTTTATTACTTTTTCTTTTATTTGATTTTTATTATTGTTAGTTATTCGTTTTTTCATTTTGTTTGTTTGTTTTTCTACATATCTTTTGTGTCTGTGTAATGTTGTTGTTTTGCCAAATAAAGTTTTTATCTATCTATCTATCCTCATTATCTAGTTTATAGGTATTTTAAAGCAGCTCTCAACATGGTTTTTATTCGCAGTTAATATTAATGTCCCATTTACATAGTAGCTTGGCAGAGTACCTTATATAGCCCATAAAAAAGCTGACTAAACTAGCATAACCAAGTTACACACTACATCCCATAAAAAGTAAGTGATACTCAACCCGAGACCGAAGTTGCTGATAATGCCAGTTATGTAGACCACTGCGACATCAGGCATCCTAAATTGGTGTGAAGTGAATTTGCCGTGTTTTACACAGAAACACGGGACACAAAAAAGCAACTTGACAGGTTAGAATTAACTGCCCGCCGAGACGTGTTCAGAGAATCCAAGTCCTTGTTTAGCCGAACAAGTTTTGAGATTCCTGAAGCTGTATCGAGGTGTTAGATCTTCAGGGTTGTCTGACTTGTGAAGTGGACTTCGTAAACAAACGAAACCTGTTCCCTCTGCCTTCTAGGTATATTGCCATGACAACCCAAGTCAGGGTCAAAATTTCTAAAGTAATCAATCACGCGTGGTACTGACACTAAACATTTTGATTTCGAATTTATAACCAGAATAACATTGTTCATTTATGTGCTTTCAAAATGTTATTTCGTAAACTGTTTGAATATTTTAGATGCTAATGCATCCCATCAAGCACCCCTTTTTGTAGCTTAGAAATATTAATCTTAATTAATATTTTATTAATATCATGTTTTGTTTGTGTGTTTTATTTGTCACGTCTTGACCTTTAAAACATTCGTAAGATCCGACTCGCTCGTGCTCGCGCTTCAACTTTTTGTTCCCATCTCGGCGAGCGGCCGCCATCTTTCTGAGAACTGTCGCTTTTGGAAAAAAAAACCTCCTCGACTCGCGGTCGACAAAGGTGTGAATATAATTAATGGATATCAAAGGATCCGCCTACTGTTTCACGTTACCCACTGGTTATAGAAACCCATTTGAACGTACACTTATTTAGCGACTCCTGATAACTGACGATATACGAGATCCTTTCTTTTTGGTTCCTCGAGATTTTTCAACCATCAATCACGTTACGGTTTCACCAAATTTAATTGGAGGGATCATAAAAATATGAGTTATGAGGACGAGTCTAATTTCATCCTTACTATGCAGCTACTGCTAAGACAAGGCATTGGTGTCGACATACACACAAACGCAGACTAATTAGTCGACACCTTCCTAATTTCATAACTCTTTGGTTATCGATATTCCTCAGATAAAGCAGCTAATTCTGTAACTTTATTGCTTCTATGGTATCAAGTTTCTGGTATTCAAATTTAGATTTAGTTACTTGTACGCCTTATCTTTACATTAGCAAACTGGATGTAACCTGACTTCTTAGCCTGGTAGGTATTCATTAATCGCCAAAAAATTAAAACATATTTTATGAATATACTTGCCATTCTTCCTCTAGATTCGTCATTTTGTTTAAATAATATTGTCTATAATCTTCGGAGACTTAAGGATATGCAAATAGGCATTGCACAAATAGCACAGTATTTCTTAGAATATGGCATGAGTATCCGTTATGGCTGGCGCAGTACAGCATCTCCTATGACAACTCAATGAGGCATTGTCTCACTCGGTGTCAAATCCTCGTCTACCCAGAACCGGGACTGTTGCAGAGCTTCCTGCCCGGCTAACGAGATTTATATAGATTTTTTAACTTCAAATCTGGCTGAAAAGTCCCTGACAGCTCATGAAGTTTGTAGCGTTTCAATAGATTTGACCTCCCTCATTTTTCAATGGTGGTTTAAGATCACCCAGAGCACGTAACAGTATTCGATAACTACATTTTGAACCTGTGTAGACAACATCACACTCATAACATAACATAATTGCTTGGTAATTACGATCATCATTACGATTTAGGTAACGATGGCCGACGGTGCTGGATGGTACGATAGGCCAGTAATGTTCGAATCCGTTACCTTTTATGTGAATTATTTGCCGCATTCTCTATAATTGCAGGTGCTAGTGATATATTCCTCCATCATCTATAAATTGCTGGTGTGAAGCCATAATATGAACCAACGGGTTGTTAAAATAATCTGTGTCTCTGCATTTACAACTGACCTCATCATGTTGGAAATACATATATGATTTTTTTCCCCTGTTGAATAGAACTTGATTGTAAAGGATCTCAACTTTACGTTTCATCCTGATCCCATAGAATGGCTATACAGCAGGTACTACGCAGGTAGATCTTTGTGTAAATAACACAATGTTCCCTCTAAAAATCCTATAAACCCAGAGATTCTATTGTCCGGTGCTGCTACAGACGACACTGTGTCTGCCAGATGCGACTTCCCATTGTGTATACACTTTTGTAACCTGAGAAAAAGACGAGTTTCCAAGAAGTGGCCCGATTCGACGCACATGTGAGCAGAGAATATAGTTTTATACCTGTTGCCGTAATAGGAACCTTTTGTGAAACCCCAGTCCATGGCACTTTTTAACGACACGGTTACGTTTGAATAAGCATCAGCATTGCAGTAAGTTTCAAAGAAGTTGATTTATTTGAATAGACTTTTAATTCAATGGTTAAATCACAGGAAACACGATACGAATGCCCCGCAGCTTTAGCAAATAATGTAGGTACAGTTAAGCTTAGCATTTGTAATTCAAATCTTTACGTGCCGTTTAAAGTTACGAGAAATTAAAATGTAATTTGATTCACTGGGTGGGCAGTTGGCATAGGTCCTGAATAACTATTTGAACAACAGTTGAAATAGGTAATTTACCACCAAGCTTGAGCCCAGTATTAGCAGACGTCACAAAAATAGTAGGTGAATCATATTTTGTAGACACTTCTATAATCATTTACCGAAATACCGGCCCCTCGTATAATCAGTGTTTCTCATGCCGTGGTTTTCCCCATTTCAAACACTAAAAGCTACGGACATGATTCTTGAAATTGATTATCCACATAGTTGCGTTCTCTATTCCATTTGCTACAGCTACGGGAGGCAGGTGTTGACTACAGTGAATCATAACCGTATCGTCACGATTTCATCACTCCAGCCAGAATAGCACTTGGCGATGATCACTTGATTATTTATGCGGGTAATGAGTACATCGAGTGCATTCGGGCCAGACGGCCCGGCGCGACGAATGAAGGCACAGAAATACTCGCGACAAGTATAGCTTGGCACTGTGTTACGGATGTCGCATGTGACCTGCTGTTGTGTCTAACTGCTGAACTGTTCTCGACTAGCACGCTCAACACCTACACGGAGAAATGTCAGCACACTCGGTTATCGTTAGAATTGTCGGTGCTGACAGGCAGCTTAGATAGGGATAATTTCTTACCTAACATTATTGTTCTATCTTTCTCACAATGTACTAGAACAAATTCAAGAGTCATAAAATATTCATTCAAAAGCCATCAAATCCATTCCAATTTTAAGAAGCAACACATATTGATTCATATTAATATGTGGTTTTCATCGAATATCCTTAAAAAAAATGGTTCACTAAAAGTTTAGCATCTATTTTCATTGTCTACTCTTCAAATCGATGCGTCGCGCGTCGATTGAAAAGTAAACTTTGAGAAAGGCAAAGACGTGGGGCGTGTTGCGTTACGTTAAAAGGAGTCAATATTGAACGCAGCGCTGGGAACGAGATCCGAGCTGCGTGTCGTGTTAACTCGTGTTACTTTTGAAATCACTAATTAGGGATACACTGTACACTAACCGTTACCTTAATACTAAAGAGCCAGATCATCGATTTAACATGAAACTAAATACCTACCACTATTGATTTCGCATGGTAACGACATTAAAATTCGTTTATTTTCAAAAAGCCGTAACGTTTTTAGTCGCAAAATTCAAATCGAAGTCGATGACATTCTGTCCATTAACATCTCATCAAATACCGTTTCTGATAAAATTGTATTGCCTCTTTAATTCTACAATGAAACTGATATTCTTTAACCTGTTCCGTTTAAGACAATCAAATACATTTTAAGATGCATTGGCTTATAAGGAAGTCTTATACTCTGGTGACGTCACATCACCGACCGCCCGCGGGTTGGCGGATATCGACTCGTTAGTTTAATTAGTAGCAGAGAAATTGTTACCGAGAGGATATTGACATCGTCGATACCGTTATATCCATTATCGACACCATTATACAATATCATCTTAATTCGATGTGATTTTGAAATGCTGTAGATGTGATTTTTAATTAGGACAGAATCGGACAGATGCATCTCATCAGCGTACTACATACAAACCTGTAACGAAAGTAGAATAGGACAAGGTGCCAAAGAAAAATCATCTACTTATAAGAAAGCTCAAGGCAATGCAGGTCATATAGCTCGAAGAACAGATAACCATTGGGAGAGATTGGGAGAAAAGGTTCCCGAATGGCGGCCAATGACCGAGAAAGTGACCGAAGTGCAGTTCACACCCGATGGACCGATACATTGTAAAAGTGACACCTAATAGATGGAAACAGCACAAAATTGTATGTAAGTATATTGGAGAGGCCTATGTCGACCGAGCAGTGGACTGATAACTGATGATCATGTTGATGAACAAGAAAGTAAAATAGCGAAGCCATTACTCTACGAAATTACAGATGTTATTAATACAAGTCATAATTTTATTACCTACGCTTTAATGTGGCGCAGGAAACTAACTGAGATTTATGACGTCTGAGAATCGCAAATTAAATCATTTATTTCGGAAGCCGTAAAAGTTATCATTAATAATTTGTCCAGGATTATACAACCTCAATAAATGTTGCTCGTTAATATGCGCTGCAATTTCGTTGCTATGATTGCGTACTTGCTAGCAAACAAGCACTGATAAGGTGTATTGCTCAGAATGTTGACTACATATTTTGGCAAAAGTAAAACAATCAATCGTTAGGTATTCTAGCCACACCTATTCCTCTGTTTTGTTTTCATCAAACATTAAAACAATGAGCAAATACGCAAAGTGGCAACCTATAATAGGTAATTTGTGCTAGTCTATAAAACGTAAAGCTTAAACGTGACCACAGGAAGGGATCTTGTTCAATATTCATCAGACGCAACCATAAGGGCCTCTTACACACCAGTTTCGATGTAAGTTTGTAATAGAATACAATTTGCATTCACATTTACTTCTTTTTAAATGCATTTTGTGACTCGGATTCATGCAGAACGTGTAAAATTATCATACAAGTTACCATCCTCTACATTAAACGTATACTCATTCTGCCATTTAGACTAATTTATTTTAGATTGGGAAATGTCTAAGCTTTAATATTTAGGAGACTATGAATGTGCTTAAGTTGAATAATTTCTAAATATACGCATAGGTATTTTCGAATTTGTATGCGAACTGATTTTGTTATTCCAAATTGACAAATACCTAGTTATTATTCATTCATCTTCGCAGAATTATTTACAAGTTAAACGTTAAGCGCATGTGACGTATGCGTTCTAATTATAAACATGATTAATTGTATCTTTGAGCACATTGCTGGAGCAGAAACAATAAAGAGGTGACCTTATCGTAGGGGCACAGGCTTGAGGATGAAACCAACAAGATAACAGAATTGAGAATAGATAAGGGAACCCTAGTCGAGTACATACTATAAGTATACAAACAATGTAGCTGTGTCTAAGAAAGTCACTGGTCAAAACAAACTGGACTTAGAATTATTTTGCGTTAGTTCTAAGTAATGAACGGTATGTAGAAGCAATAGATGGAAATGTGCCAAAGATGAAACAGAGAGGTGAGCTAACACGCAACCAGCCCAAACCCCAGTGGAGATTGGAACTGATGACGTAACTCAGCACCAAAATGATCGACAGGCGAGCGCAAGCGCGGTAGTAAACATGCGTAAGCGTCATTCACATTCACAGACACGGCCGGAAACTGGCTCTGTGTGAGTAGCATGTAACGGCCAAAGTCATATATCTAGTTATTATGCTCTATTCCTCAGCTAAATTAATATCTTAGTAAAGTAAGTAAGTTCGTATGAGATAGTAGCCAACTCTTGTGACGGAGTTTTTAGGCCGCCTAAAGGCCTCCGTCATGGCTTAGCGACTTAAAAGACGGGACCGATAATTTAACGTGCCCTCCGAAGCACGGAAGCGGTCAGCTCGTAATGCTACTTGCGGTCACCCATCTACATTGTGACCGCACACAACGTTGCTTAACTTCAACGATCAATCAAGAATGTCTAAGCAAGCTATGCTAAGAGCGCTTCAAATCTTAGTGAAAAGCTGTGATAACAAAAACTAGAAAAGCAGAATAAATAATCCTATCAAGATCAAGATTTATTGATACGCTAAATTCAGATTTGTGGTTCGGTATTTTTTGGTACTTTTTCTCCGTGAGTTTAAAACTACTCTAATGATAGACATAATTATAAAGAAAGACGTGCAAGTTATTTGAAGAAGCAGATTCACAAAAACTAGTGACTAAATTCGCTATGAAATCTCCAACTCTTGATTTTGACTGTAACATGAAGTGTACACAACACACCTAGAACGTCACAGATATACGTATGTGTGCTGTGCATAGGGAAATTATTAAGTCATTCCTACACAAGTCGTACAGAGATATTGTTTGAAGACACTTGCATCATGTTCGGACATGGAAGCTCCCATGCACTGTGAACTATTGTTATCAAACTACGCATGCTGTTACATAATGGTTTTAATAATGAAAGATCGTCAATTGTTCTCTATTATGCATGAATGGTAATCCGGGTTCATTGAATGTCAACGTGGTGTACAAGTGCAAGGTAAATCTGGTATCTTGGCGAATTGATATTTAAAATTGGCGAGATGTAGTTAAAAGAAAGTCTGGAGCCCGGCATGGCGTGTCGCGACTTGTAGCTATAAAGTAAGAGGTCACGACTATAACTAGTTTTGGCTATCGCAGTTTGAGATCGACACACCCAATAGTCCAATAGATAGTCAAATTTAGTAAAACGCAGCCGACAATCCCATTTCATGATTGGTGAACGGCGAATTCTCAATGTTTAATTAACTTTCAAGGATTTTGAATGCATTTACCGAATTATTTGCAATTGAATTCATATAGGGTACCTATTTGGAAATATGAGTTATGGAGCTGATTTAAACATAACGTTACGCTGATTTAATTAATGAACGTTCGGATTGCAATGCAATAAACTATTCCAGCATAATTGCGGCAGATATTATCTTCATACCAACCGAAATTACAGAGAACTTTATTGGATCATAATACCAATAAATTCATTTACAACGACGTATTATGGACATTTATCGTTTCCAAACTAGCAGCACTCCATAAACGAGCAACTAACGAACACCTGTTGCGGCGACAAACATCTACCAGGCCAATTGGAGAAACTGCATTTAACAAGTCCTAAATAAAAGTTAAATCGGCATCGTTTATTAGTTGATCGAGAACTGTCGTCGATCTTGTACGATATGAAATGTTATTGCAGACCTGTCTGGTGGGCCGTTATGTTATAACGATGGCCGTAACGTTGGCCGGTGGTGGGGCACCATCAATGAACCACGTCTCTATTTGCATAAACATGCGCCGTAACTCGTGTATAGCCACTTCATTCATACTCCTAGTCTCGAAAGTTGTGTGAAATAGGCATTTCTTGATGCTGGAATTTATTATAATAGTTGTACAATTATGCGTTTGCTTATTGTTGCAAACCAATGTATATACGAATTTGCATAGACATATAAATTCAATTTTATTGCATTGCATATTCTTGTATTTTAATTACTTTTTGATTAATGACTTTGGCGTCTGCAATTGGACCTTATCAAAAACATTATAACTGCTAATGTATGGATAGTTAGGTTTGCATAGTATTTTGTATGCTTGGTTGGATTATAATTAATTAACTTGACAACTGTAGTTGGACAAGTTATTTAGGCACCTATGAACTGGTCGCTCCCAAAACGACTTTTTTATGTTTTGCAATATTAATGACCCGTACAACCCGATGATTCAAACCGCCGCGCCGAGTGCTCAATATATTATTAAAAACTCGTTCTTTAATGTAAACAAAATAATACCCATTCACAATTTTCAATCTGTTCAAAAATCTTTGCCTAATAATAACGTAGAGTTCGTTATACAAGTTTTTAGTTTTATATCCCTATATTTCATCCAGTTAATAATGTCTAATTCAAATGAAATGATATTCACGAGTATGTTATCTGCGAACTGAGGACGTGGTCAAAAGTATCAATTTGGCGTACGACGTTATGTTTTATTCGCTGATACCTACCGCCCCCTGATGGGGCCGAGTCCCGGCACGTGCCTGGCCAAACTGATACGTGTGTTACCTTTATCTCTACAACTTGACTTTATGTGAGACAATAAAATTATTGCCGCTGATAAATTTTTCTTTGGTTTATTTTTACTGCTACTTGATTTGACACCACGTTTTAGATAATATATTGTTACAGTTCCGTCTTGGTTTCTGAACTTGTGTACTATCCTTGTTTAATTCAAACCTGATACATATTTCATATCGAGCTTTAAGTCGTTAAGTCACGACGGAGGCCTTTAGGCGGCCTAAAAACTCCGTCACAAGAGTTGGCCACTAGCTCATACGAACTTACTTACTTATCGAGCTTCAAGCTGAATTCCATGAGATACTTCTCTGTACGATTAGTTTGAATACTTTGTCGCGTAGTGATATGATAGGGAATTAGGGACTAGACGGGAAGGCTTTCATGTCGTTAGCAAATATCGGCTTTCAGCTCGTCTTCTCTCATCAATTTAAGGGGATTTATAGCTGTCTCGTTGTAATCAGTGCTCGATCATGTGACGTTATCGCTCCGCCCCTGGGCCGGTTGCATCGCTAATGGACCAGCCTCCCCCGCGTTTCGCAATAATCATCAATTACAGCGGTAATTGCGAGCTGAACACCTCTGCAAATGTTTGATCCACCATGAAGGCACTGGTGCAGTAAGACAACTTGATACATACGCTACTCACTGCTCGTCGAAAATACCTGCGGGCGTTTCGTTTCAAATTGAAGAAATGCCACCGCACTTGATGTTGTCTTAGTTCGGCTCGTACCTTTAATGGAGGTAGTTTTGACATTGAATGAAGTTGACTTACTGATTCAACGGTAAAGCTCCGCCTGCCTAGGCAATCGAAAGACTTGCAACTCATGTGCCTCCGCCAGTTTCCCAATCATCTAATAGCTCGGGGTGCGTGGGCGGCTGTGACCTCTTGCCACGCGTGGGCTGAACTTTCTATAGATCCACCGATACGCCTGCTCCATCTCGATTATCGAAAATTAATATTTAAATGGCATGACATTTGTTTGTCGAAATGTTGCTAAATTGCATTCCCAAAATAGGAAATCTGCCCGATTTCCACAATAGACGTCGATGCCACAGATTTATTTAGTGTTGATATTTTAACTTATAACCGTAGTTATAAACGTAGAATACCTCGATGACATATTATAAAATAAGGTAGGCTTGATTGCACACCACAGCTGTCAATAGGCTGTATTTGGTTTCACCATATAAAAGGCTAAGTATTAATTTACAGAAAATTTCCGCCCGGCGACATCGACCGCCATGTTTTCGGTCCTATGATCCGGATCAAGTTTTCAATTTGTTAATAAGTATCAGATTACGACGTTGGAGTTTTTCGTCCATCTAATGTATGGAGAATATTATTTCTGAATATTTTGTGTTGAACTATCTTCCCGGTTAAAGTTCAAATCTATTATGTATGTATCACCAGACGAGCTGTATTCCCGTTTGTCACTCTATATTATACTCATTTGAATAAAAGTTTACGATCGGAATTTCGACAACTTATATGAAGATGATACCTACCTACAAGCCATTAGACAAAATTATAATAGTAATGGATGTCGTGTGTCAGTCGTAGGTTCGACATTAATGTCGTCTCCAGCGGTTAATGTCACGGAAGTCGCCTACGCGATGCGATTAAAAAGTTCAACTCCAGCCGACGCTGAACGTTCTTCCTTGTTCCCCTCGCATGCGTCGCTTTTTACTTTACTTATATCGATAACATTACCACTTTAGATAAAGGTATCAAACTCATAGCCAGTGCTTTGCGTTCCTATTTACGATTTGTAGTTCTAACGCGACGCTACCGGTTGGGGCCGCATGCATATCTAATTCTTCATTAACTCCTGACCGAGAGGTGAAGCTTAATCTTAAATGCAAATTATTATAACGCTACCACATTAGACTCTACCGTGGAGAATCAAATAAAACTAATATTAATCCATATTATAACTAATACTATTGCATTGGCCTTTTGATCTTGCGCAAGAGCACCGTTCGGTTGCCCACACTCCGTTCCACATTACGGTCAAAAGTCGCCGTTTAGTTGCAAGTGTTCCAACACACGCCCACGCGTGCTCTCAAAGCTTGTGTATACGCCGCGATACACAACCATTACAAACATCATGGTGCCATTACTTGTAAATACCCAGCTTCTTGTGCCAAATACATAAATATGAACACTTGTGTAAACTGAAGACTGGCTAGTACCTACTCCCAAGTTTCTAACAGTCTGGCTTCGCGCACAAATATGCCGAATTTCACGGATTTCAGCCACGGTTATTTTGGAAAATTGATTTCTGTTAAATAATAATTGTAATTACTAATCTTCGTGACCAAGACAATTTTCGTTCGTGTGGCGTTAAAGCGTAGGTGAGAATATTTGAAATAGCGTTAATATTTTATTACTTTGTCGTTTCGCGTAATTGTTATATGATAGTCTTTTTCAAGTTTAGGCTATTCGTTACACCTTTATGTTTGTAAAGTTCGTTTACATTTGACCCGGCATCGGCACCAATAGCATCATGTTGAGAGATAGTCTATCTCGATCCACCTGGGGCTATGCCATGCGCATTCAGAACAGATATTACTTTCTCGCGTCTGTGGGCGTCACCTGTCGTGCCTTACCGGCCATTTGGCAAATTTATCTACTTGACAGGCACTAGCTTTGAGAAAATAAACCAAGCAATAGCATTTATGCTTCTCGACTTAAGGCGTAGAATGTCCTGCACATGTCTCCGTCATAAATAACATTAAAAGCTATCTGAATTCTAATCATTTCAGTATTTGCATAAACTAAATTTAGGATATCATTTGAGGCTTTCCTGTATTTAATTACTGTTATCAAGTACCTGGTTTATGTTAAGACGTAATAAATATATTTATAGTGATTGATGTGGTTGCTTATCTAGAATTTAGGTACTAACAATAACATCGGCGGCGATGTTGTCACTTGTCAAGTATCTATTTATTCATCAGGATACTACATGGTTTCCGTTCTTGTTTATATGCGCTTTAATTATAGTTTTGAATGTTGTTTATTATATTTTCTGTATTATGTAGGGACGAATTGAAAATTTAACACGTTAATTCCTAATATAAGATAAGAACCGCCATTAGGAAATATGCATGTATTTTGATTTTTTACATGAATTGCCATCATCGTCCTTACACTGTAATTTCATCATAATGATCAATTAAGAACGTCTAAGCAAGCTACCTCACGAGCGCTTCAAATTTAAAATACACGCCTATTTCCTTTTGCTATTTTGTGGTGCAATTTTAGGTAATGCTTGATTAATTGTCCTATTGCCTTTCTCATTTAGACCCGGTGCGCCTACATTTTGTTTTTGTCTCGTTATTTAAACACGATTGTTCGTTGTCAGTCAAACGAACGAACACTTTGAATGGAGAGATTGACTGACAAGCTGTATTCCGCTTTATGGAATCACAATCGCCCACTAGACTCACAATAATTCGTTTGTCTCGGCCTCTTTAATAGCCTGTCCTTTATTGCGATAGACAGATCATTAATTTGATGCCTCAATCTTTTATTCTTTTACATTATGGATTTTTCGATAAATTTTCATTGTATCCAAGGAAATGATCTACGTCTCTTTGGTATTCCGTATCAATAGATATGCAATATCTAATATATTTAACTGCGTAGTTTAGTCCACCTTGTATCTGGATCTCAGCTGCAACCTCTTTGTAATTTTATCTTGGTATCGCTAAGGTTGATATTTGGAAATTCGAAGTTTTTCGTAAGGTCGATTTTTGGCTGATTTATTCAAAGCATTATTATGTGTGACACAAAAATAATGTTATCATTCGTGTCTAGTGTTTTCTCGCGGCCGCGCCCCTACAATTAATCTGGTTATCTGTTCGCGATTAGAGATTACGCGGCCTCAAAACGTGCTGTTTGGATTTCATACTTCACAATCCATCGTGGAATATTTCGACTACTGAATTTATTTTAGGATTAAGCCAATAAGGTCGTATAGTTGCGATAACTACAAAGAAAGTACAAAGTTTATCAGCCCATATTATTGCAAAGTAGTAAAATGACTGTAATTTATTAAATCGATCATATTATATGGAATGGTCTTCTTTCAGTCCTAGATAATGCCCATAATTATCTTTGTTGTTGATTTCGTAAGGTCGGATAAAATAGGACACTTTGAGACGTAGCTAAATCATTGTAAGATGTTCGTGTGCTTGTCCTGCTTCATTGCATAATTTGTGAAGTAACATAGCTAACGGGTGATAAAGCGAACGGGATATAGAGTCCCTCGGAGACGAAGTGCGTGCTATCTGCAATCTTGAATATGCAAAAGAAATCGATCAAGATGTTAATGCTAGTCAGACGAACTTGGTATGACTACGCGTTCATTACAAGTTAAAAACACGGACATTTTCTCGGTATCATCGCAAACTACTAGTTAATTATGCTCGTAAATCTATAGACAACCGATGATGCCTAGCCTAGCATCCAATTAACTAAAGCAATCTTTAACAAGACGCTTTTTTCAATAGAAAATAAAATAAAATCCAGGTTCAGCCTAGGCCTTACAAAGGTGGTCAATGCACATATTTAATAACCCTTAATCATTAATTATCCAGTCTTCGATAGGATAGATCTCGTGGCAATGGTCACGTATCATCGGTCTGTTTCTCAGGATTTATAGTGTAATAATTACATGTACTTTCATGATATCACATTGAGTAATAGTTATCGGCTAGTAGGTGCTTGTTATGTCCGAATGTTGCTAGCTATACCCTTTTACATTACTATTATACTTCTTATCAAACAGATACTTTGGTATGTATAGCACATAAAATCAGAAAACGAGTTCTATGTAAGGAATTAAAAAGATATACA
Organism: Scotopteryx bipunctaria; assembly: GCA_949320045.1. Taxonomy (NCBI): domain Eukaryota; kingdom Metazoa; phylum Arthropoda; class Insecta; order Lepidoptera; family Geometridae; genus Scotopteryx; species Scotopteryx bipunctaria. Next base: position 10,001,721 of record OX439455.1, read on the forward strand.
TATCGGTCGGGTTCGATTCCCGCTGCGGAACAAAATGTTTGCATGATCTGTAAATATTTTTTCCGGGTCCGGGTGTTGTGGTACCATGGTACTCGTAGTTTCTGATACCCACGACACAGGGAATCATAGTGTGGGGTCAGGACTATGTGACTGTTGGGCGTGTTATTATTTATCTATATTCGGTTTCTTTCATAATTAAAGGTTAGATAGGATCTTGCTCATATTTTCATAGGTGATTTTTTTATTTTTCTTAAATACCCAGGCACTATGAATTATTTTGATGATGTCTAAGGGGGTGATCAGGGGCATGCCTAAACATTACATTTTATACAAGCCTACATTTTGTAAATAGTTTTATTTCTGGCATATACTTATAATAATTCCTAATCATGAGGTTAACTCCCGTCAATCCTCAGGTTATTCAACTATACAGTTGCCAATCCAGATAGGATTCGTAGTGATTCTCACGTCAGGTACCGCGATAACAGTTCACATTGCTTTTAAATTTTGTAAATATTGGCTCACCGACTGCCGACTGCCATGTTTATCGAGGATACGTTGAACTCTTCGTACAAGTGTTTGTTGCTGGTGCTATCTACTGGTTATCGTTACTTATTGATAACTTCAAGAAGTATTATAGCCAGAAATAATTATATCATAGAAGAAGATTTTCCTCAACATTGTAAAAAATCAAAATTCAAAATCCTTATTGTGCTAGATATTTGGGGATCACTTAGACACGTCCTAAATCTCCGTTAAATTTTCGCCTGTTCGTAACGCGACCAAGCGTGGAAGATACAGGCAAAATCCACGCTTGGCATTTTTTTTGGAAAACGATTTTATTACAATCATCTTTATAAAACGAGTTAATCAGATATTTCGTAATAATCTTTTTGAACAATTTGTTTATACGAATTTTTGACTGCGAAGACGGAGGGTATAATGTGTTTGGGCTGTATGATGTATGTGGGTATGTGGATTCCTTTGGCACAAGCTGTGGCCCAAACGGCTTGACGGATTTTCACAAATGAGGTGTCGTTGGTTTAGTCTAGATAACGAGAGTATAGCCTATGGCACTTTTTTGACACCAAAGTGTCAAAAATCCAATAGGTATGGCAGCTTTAAGGAGCCGTTTCCAATTAACTAAAAAGTAAGTTTTAACTTAAGATGGAACATAATATTTTGCGCGGTCTTTCTTTTATACACCCAAAATCCACCATAGTAGCGCTATCTTTTTCAATTCGATTCCAAATCGGTCTAGACGCGATTGTATGGTGGCCTCTTAAATTACGTAATGTCGTGCACATGCGTAAACAAACGGCGCAAGATTAAGGGTGCGTAAAAACTATAACGTAACCTGCGTTTAACCTGATACTCCTTAATCTCAAAAGCCACAAAAAAAGTGACGAGATCCTGTTTTGAAAGGAGCCGAGAGATGAGCGGGCGAGGAGTGCGGGGGCGCCGGCACCTTCGAGCCGCGCCACTCTGCCGCCGAATAAATTATGTTCTTTGGCCCTATCGCGCACTAGCCGACCCGCGCCCCGCAGGACCCTTCCTTATCGATCGGCTCGGATAATCCTAGAGGTCGCTAGATTGGCGCCGGAGCACCAGCGATGATGACCTTTCCCCTCTGCTGGCCGTGATCGGCATCGGCATGCCATTTGCCACAGTCACGACGAAATTACGCGATAACCGGGGGGCGGCTACGGCTGTTCTGCGCACGTTGTTTTAATTATCGATGTCCAATCTACGAGCACAACGGTTTTAATATCACCATTTTACTTTCTCGGATGTGGGTATATCGCAATGAATATTTGCCGAATTTTAATAAGAAGCGATCGATAATACAGCGCTAGTTTATTCATATCTAAAACGAGATGTGGCGCGATGCGTCCTACATCAGATACATAATGAAATGATCGATCGCCCTTTTACCAATATCTTAAACAAATCGATTTATTTGATCTGTTGCAATTGCACCACTCTCGATGTCCGATTTCGGTCCATGTTAATTGATATCGGAAACATCTGTGCCAACATCGACCGCTTTAGCATTTTAGAATTATCTCTATTCGATGTAAATGTGTCGTTGAAGTCATTTGGATATTATTCTGTGCCAATCTCGTTTCATTTCATGTAATTGTTGTGATGTTGATGAGCTTCTGATGGCTTAAACCGCTCGTCAGGAGCTTCATTCCCACGAGAAAACGACCTCTCTGCATCGATAAATTGCTCGACAGCATAGCAATATACGGAACAGCAATCACGCCATCAGAACTCCAATCGCGAGCAACGTTAGGCTAATAGCAACGATTATTTGCAAATTAATGTTCCGGACGAGCCAGAGTCGAGAACAATAGTGTATTTGCACGTGTCATTTGAATTCATAGCAGTGCCACAATTTGGCAATCGACTTCAGCTGATTCTTTTCGTTCAGCTCAATTTGGGACTGAGTGACGCTGCGTCTACTTCTGCTCCAGCCATCCTTGAGATGCATTAACGTAACCGATGTTTCGGCTCTACATTCGCAATTGGATCGCGTGACGCGCTCTGCACGTGAACCGCATATGGCCGATCGCCCAGATATTGCAACTCGAGATAAGGCTGATGCATGCCCAAATCTGTCGGAGACGTCGGGACTCGACCACCCCACCGCCTGCCCTTACCGGCTGCAAAACTTGTTCATTGCCTTCTGCGGAAACCGCTGGGAAATGTACCCGATAGAAATCACAAGGAAACCAACCGCCAGTCGGTCGTAAATGTTTCTTATTACATTAGGTTCCTCGGATTTGCCTCGGATAGCGCAGCTTTCGCCAACTCAAACTTTACTTTATATGTTTCTCCAGTATTATAGTGGAAGTACCTAGTGTAAACGCTGCTCGTTAACTATGAAAAGCTGCAGCTTCCGACAGATGTCGGATTTCAAGAACTGACACGAAATTTATGTCTTTCGCTAAACTTATTTACGCGGACGGAGTTAACGATATCTGCTGAAGCTCTTTTATCTCAAACGGCGTTCGAGTTTATAAGGAGCTCCGTTATGCTCGTAACATTTTATCAAGTTTTTATTATCATTTTGTATATTTCCTCACAATATGAATGAAGAACTTGTTTGAAAAATTTCCTGTTTTGGTTTACTGTTTATCAAACTAAACAACATCATTGTTGTCTCGATTATTGGGCCGGCGACAGTATGTTGATGTTTTATTGCATTTGCATCGTTATAGTTGGCGATATCTGCGTGGCGTCAATGAATCGCGACGCGCGTTGCATTTGTGTAGTTTGAAACACTCGTGCGTGTGTGATCGCGGCTCATTCTCTCGCGTTATCTTCGGAGCCATGTGGAGGCTGCAGCGGTGCATACTGCACGGGGGCGGGCGCGTGGTGCCGGCGGGGAGGGGAGCGGATCACTGGAGGGGGAGGGGAGAGGCGCGAGGGACGCCGCCCGCGACCCGCCCGTCATTCGCGCCGTCCGCGTCATCTGGCCGCGACGCATACAGTTCGCGGTCTCGTGCGCGCTGACTATACCGTCTCTCGTGAAACAGCGTGCGTTGTCACCGTCTACATTTATAATATCTCCGTGTAAAAATAAAGCCGGCGACAGACGCTTCCCAAGTTATATTTAAATGATAGCGTGGACTCGGGGCCGGGCTCACCTCGAACGCTCTCCAACATGAGACTAAGTACGTGCGACAAACTAGATCATAAATCTAAGCTAGACTTCACGCCCGCAAGCCTCCGTATCGTATTACCCAGTACTGCGAGTCTGCAAGGCTGCCTACAACTTCCCCGAAGGCGGCTCTCAGTGATTTGTTTATTTTGGTGTCGTCTTGAAATCCTAGTTGAATTCGAGTGTTGTTTTGTGTTGTTTCTGCTCTTCAACGGATTTGTATAAGGATGTGCGAGTTAAATCTTTGTTCTTTCTGCTTTTGTAATCTCCTATTTGTATGTTTAGTAAGTAGAACCACGTAGGTATATACTCGTTTAGTATTTGAAAAGTGCTATAGTGTTGGTCCATTTCGATATCTAAACGACAACGTCATGTGGATGTGTTTTTACATCTGCGTTCTCATTGAAAGTAGTGAATACATCTGGTATGAGAAACTGTACGCTGACCGGTTTCTTCTTTCATCCGAGAACACTAATTAGCCCCATATTATCGTTTACTCTGATCACGTTAGGTAGCTCTTTGATTTCTGTAATCCTTTATATCTTCCACGAGTATCAAAAGCTTATTTAATGCGTGTTATATGTTTACGTCGTGATAACCTGTCGTTGTTATTGCAACTGATAAGTCTTATTATGACACTCGAATTATCTCTAGGAAAACTGTCACACAATATGAATGGTCTCCTTTTCCTACGATTACTTTAGTTAGCATGTATTTATTGATTATTACAAACAAACTATTGCTTCAAATACTCGAATTCCACATGTCTGCACATTTTAAGATTTACCTGCTTGAAGTCTATTGTTGCGTTAGGATCTTTTGTCTGGTTCAAACATTCGGGCATATGAACTCAGGGCGCCGCCGAAGTACCTGTTCTCGCCTCTCGCTAAAAAAACATTTCTTCCGACCGTGTGGGATGCATATTGATCGTAGCTCCGCCACTTCCAACGTTTACACTCCTATATCATTAGTTAAACCTTCTTCAAATGATATATTTATGTATTTAACGACTTATCGTGGTTGAATAAGTCTCCAGAATTCTAATTACTATTCTGATGCTGAATTTAATACTCAAGTTATTTATAAAAGTATATTCAATTTGATGGCTTTTAATATGTTTGAATATTTTGTCATCTGATATCCGAACTTGCACAGTGTACGGAAGATCAATTTTCATGTAAATTAAACAAGTTTCCTTTATGCTTCTTCTTTTAAATAGGTTTCGTCTTTGCATATAAATATACAATCTAATGTTTGACCAACAGGTCAAATTGTTTTGGGTCATTTCCTCTACTGGGCTATGGTCGTCTTATAAATTCATGAACAATAACTTGCAACGTTAAGTAGGTACCTACGTAGAAAGAACTGTAAGTGAAATATGAAATGATCAGGAAATGAAGATAGTAACTACATACTTATCAGAATGATGCACCACCTATATGGGCGATGGGCTGATCACCTGTCACCATGGTTCACCGTATCCATCTTAGGATTTTAAATCAGAGGGAGCTGCAAGTTTTCCTATGTTTACTTTTGGATTTGCTCACTTCATTAGTGATAAGGGCGTGATTATAGAAAATATATTATAGAAGATACTGTTGGACTTTAACTGTGTAGAATTCTATTTTAATATCGTATACCTAGCAGCTCGTAATTCACTTACCGCCAAAGGAATCAAAGCCATAAAATAATGAGTGAAGCTTATCTGGTAAGTCCCATGGGAAGTAACAGTTAGTGTCAATGGCACGGGGCTTCGCCTCACCAGCCGTGACGGTTACGTGCTCTTTTACAGCGTTTTTAGCTTGATTGTAAAAAAACTGCAGAATATCTGATGATGCGTGAAGATTTACCATTTCTGGTTCTCTGATTGCTTTCAGTGTTTTTGAATTGAATTCATTGTTGTGTTATTGCTTCAGCAACGCTATTATTCGTTTACTTCCTTTTGAGAGATAATGTCTGATGAGTATAAAGGTCTTCCTTTTCTGGTTTTGGAAGTACAATTATCGACAATATTTCCATCCGCATCCACTTGCATGAGAATATTATAATTGGGAATGTTTTTACTACATCCCATTTTGGTTTTAGGAACGAATCATTTAATACATATTTAATGAATTATTTCAGTTCAGTATGAAAAGTTTTCATGTGATCCTATGGTTCCTTTCAGTGTTCGCTTAGGCGAATTTGATCTGGAATTTTCCTACACAATGTTTTATTTAGAGGCCATTCCAAAAATATTGCGTCAGCACCGCAGCCATGGCTATCAATATCATTTGTATCAAGTATTTTCTCAGCTTAAGGTAAATACCGTAATTGTAACAGTTATGAATGTAGTATTAGCTCATTCCGTACGTATGGTATCACCATCGTTATTCATTCAGTGCTAGGAATACGATTTTCCTTATTGCTCCCCTTAATAGTTTTCGTTGCTCAATATGGTCATGGTTTTGTTGGAGTCTAGTCTATTTTCATCACTCTCCATATTTATTTACCATGTCAGTTTGTTTCAGGAATATCAATGTAAAAGATTTCATGCCTTCTTACTTCTTTCTTGATTTCTGATAAATTTTATCTCTGAGTGATTTGTTCCTGTAATTTTACTGATTATGAATTATTAATTACTTTTCAACACTCATACGCCCTTGTGGTTGAAAACAGGAAACTATCACAATCATTTTCCTACCTGTACAGAAGTTTTTACACTCTCCTTAGCTTTAAATTCTAGTTGTAAGATTTGTAAGATTTGCTTGGTTGCTGGAATCCAAACGTGCAGATAACAACATAGCCACCTAAAATGAATACTTACCATAATAGTATTTTGTATAGCATTATTTTGCTCTCGCTAGGACCATATCTGTTCTTTCTGTAGGTGGTTTCGTCTTCTTCTATTCTAAAATAACCTATACTTACCCTTTATTTGTTGTTTCCAGGTCGGGGCCTGGTGTGCGAGTGCGGAGGCCCTAGCGCGTGCCCCAACGGCGCCGCCAACGGCACCTGCGTGACGCAGCCCGGCGGCTACTGCTTCGTGGCCGTTGAGGAAGTGCTAGAAGACAATGGCACGTACGGCATCGAGAGGACTGCCGGCTGCCTGCCGCCCGACGAGTCTGGGTTTATGCAGGTAAGCCAATGTAGCCTTGCTAGATCGAAAAGTTTAGAATCATACCTGGGTAGAACGTTGGTATTATGGAGTTTAGGTACAACTTGTACCTAAACTCCATAATACCAACGTTGTTCCGTACAACTAGCGTTTTTGAACAGCTAAGCTATTTGGTTGTAAAGTCTTGAAAAAAAATTGCACCAGACCTTATCACGAAAATATGAACTTTTAAATCTAAATCGTTCTTTAACGAGAGCAATACCTCATCCACAAAAATCAGCCAACTGCCATCTAAGGGTGCCAAAAGATATGAAATATTGCGGTGCTAAGACAGTTCCTTTCGACAATCTGCCAGAAAAATAAGCATAACGGTTATTTTACTACCAAATTTAGCTAAGCAGTTTCTCACGTGAACTTTTCCGTTTTCAGTGTAAGAGCTCCTTGGTGCCCCACACGCATCCGAAGACAATAGAATGCTGCTACGACCGCGACCTGTGCAACCGCGCGCTGCGGCCGCGCGTGCCCGACCCTCCCCCCGAGGTCACCGACACTCCCGACATCATCGCGGCGTCTCCGGCCGCACCGCCTCTGCTGGTCGCCGCTGCCCTGTGCATCGCGCTGCTCGCCTTCCTGGCGGCCGCCCTTCTCGTCTGTCGTCGCCGCCGCCGCGCCGGCAAACGCCCCCCCTCTCCCCCCGCACCGCTCCACATCGGCGAAGCCTCCTCCGGCTCCGGCTCGGGACTTCCGCTTCTCGTCCAACGCACGGTCGCCAAGCAGATCCAGATGGTCGAATCCATCGGGAAGGGCCGCTACGGCGAAGTCTGGCTGGCACGCTGGAGAGGCGAACGCGTCGCGGTCAAAGTCTTCTTCACGACCGAGGAGGCCTCCTGGTTCCGCGAAACCGAGATCTATCAGACTGTGCTAATGCGTCACGAGAACGTACTCGGGTTCATCGCTGCGGATATCAAGGGCACCGGATCCTGGACGCAAATGTTGCTGATCACGGATTACCACGAGAACGGATCCCTGCACGATTATCTACAGACCGTAGCGTTAGACACTTCGTCGCTGATGACGATGGCGTATTCGATCGTGAGCGGCTTGGCGCATCTCCACATGGACATCTTCGGGACTAAAGGCAAACCGGCTATCGCCCACCGCGATATCAAGAGCAAGAACATTCTTGTGAAGCGGAACGGGACTTGCGCGATCGCCGACTTCGGGCTCGCCGTACGATTCGTAGCCGAACGGAACGAAGTCGACATCGCGCCGAACACGCGGGTCGGCACGCGCAGGTACATGGCGCCGGAGGTCTTGGACGAGAGACTGGACGTCACGAACTTCGAGGCGTTCAAGATGGCGGATATGTACTCCCTGGGCCTGGTGCTTTGGGAGATGTGTCGGCGCTGCGCGACGGGCGACAAGGCGCAGCTGGTGGAGCCGTACGCGTTGCCGTACCAGGAGCACGTGCCCCCAGACCCCTCGTTCGAGGACATGCACGCCGTGGTGGTGAAGCAGGGCACGCGGCCGCCGGTGCCGTCGCGGTGGATCGCCGCCGAGCCGCTGTCGACGCTGGTGACCCTCATGTCGGAGTGCTGGCACGCCAACCCGCCCGTGCGGCTCACAGCGCTCAGAGTCAAGAAAACCCTCGCCAAATACAACACTGAGACCACGCTCAAGCTCGTGTGACCGAACCCCTCTCTTGTGTAAATAGCGGACTCAACGAGTGATATTCTAAGGTTCAAAGTTAAGTTCCTCGATATTTATTTTGTATATGAAATTGACAGCTCGATTATAGACCCCCATCGATGTGAAAATTCAAATTGACCACCGTTTTGTTTAAATCTCAGTATTGTTAAGTTTATTCGGATGTTCCGTGGACCCAGTGAAGGCGGCCGGGTTGCCCGCTCGAATCTCTCCTCTAAGGCTACGTTTTCCAATCAATTTATTGAATACCCTACTTACCTCTAAGAAAATAAAATTATAGATGATCCCCAAGGGGTATTGATGATATGGATTGATTGAACAAAGGCAGCCTTTATATTATTTTTTGTTCTAAAGATATGTTTTATTTTATTATCGTTATGTATATGTAGTTGATATGGAGTGGTTTTTATATCGAGAATTTGTTGTCTTCCGTTTCTTTAAGCAATTATGTGTGATGAGGCAGCTAAGAGATGATACATGAATACTCCCGCTGTAATATAATCACTTACAAGATAAGTAAAAGCCGAGGCGACCTCTGTCGCGCGTTTGTGATATTATGACAATAAGAAGGCTTCGTAATGTATGAACTTTTGACTTCAAAATTGACCAATAGCCATTATACATGCATTTTTATTGATGTTTCTCGTGTACTTAAAGTTGGTTGAAAAGACTAATGTATAGTGAGTATTAAAGATTGAGTAAAAAAGCGAAGTGTCTTATGGGAGATGCCTTCTCCGCGATTAGTATTATAGTTTTTGTTTTGTATCGCCACTTCTTGGCCTTCGGAAAGTGATCATAAAATTATAGTAATACAAAGCACAGTTCTGTACCCTTATGATCATTAATAGACCTCCATCTACGTACTCTCCCTGACTTTATTCGGTCACCCTGATCTATATGTGTGTGACCAGGAGTACGATAAATCTAAAAGACGGCAAAATTCAGTTTGCCTGTTCGAATAACTGGTTGTTTTATTATTGTCATGCATGAAACATGAATATCATGATTTTCAATTTTCAGTGCAAAAAATCACTGTAATTTTGATGAAGGCCAAAAGTGGGCGTAGCATTTACTGGCATGGGTGCCCTGTACAGTGTTGTGTAAATATAGGTTTAGCTGATATCGTATAGGTATCTAATACATGTTGATAGTTAAGTTACAAATAAATATTAATGGACAAACAATGTATTTTGTTATTTATCCTTTCGACGCGGAATATTACATGAGGCTGGATAGGATTTATCGAAACCAGATCTGAATGGCATAATATGGAGGCTTGAGGACTAGAATCACCAAGTATAATAATACCTACACTGTCTTCCACCCCTGTATTTAAAAGGGGATATTCCCGGTCCTCCGATCGAAACTCCGATTGGTAGGAGCGGGTATATTTTTTCCCATTCCTCCGATTGAATGAATGGTTTTTGTTTTATCACTTAGTTTATTCCGCCATAAGTACAGTCCAGGCCATAATAATAATGTACTGCATTTTTTGATATGCTAGGACGTGAGGTGAATCTGATCCCAACTGGGCCACAAAGTTCTGGGTCCCAAGATGAATATGGTGAACCATGGTGACAGGTGATCAGCCCATCGCCCATATAGATGGTCCATCATGTTGGAGAGGATAAAACCTTCGTGTTGAACATGCCATAAATAAATCTTTCTATCATAAATATGTATCTTGGGTTAAGCAATGACGCCTGACGGGTAGCAAAATATAAAGCAGCGTCATTTTTAGTGGCTAGTCCGTAATCCAAAAAGCGGAACTGCTTTTAGCGTTCTACCAGGGTAGAGTAGTCGAGCTATATAGCTCACCTTGACCTTTTCCATTGATTTTATATAATTTCCCTATAGGTGCTGTGCTGATGTCTCTGATGAGTTATTGATTTTTTTGAGGGAATACGTTTTGAAATCTAAAATCAGTCTCTATCCTAACTTCTGCCATACTGGAGGGTTATTCACGATGACCAAAGAAAACGAGCCACGTAACGAGCCAAATGTCATCGTGTCTCTAAACGCAAACGAGACGCCATGGTGTGAAATCAAAAACTGTATTCTGCATGCCATAAGACTAGTTGTCTATGACCGTGTTTTGGTTTTACGTGATTCGTTCAAAATCAAGCATCCGGTCTGTTCGGAAAACTATCGGTTTTAGATTGATTTTATTTTTTTGTTTACAATCTTCATCTCAAGAAAATAAATATTCAATAATAGAATTTCTAAACTCTTTCTAATATTAATTTCGTTATATTTTAAAGTTTAGAGCCCAAAAAAAAATATATAACGTAAAATGGTTAGCTAAATCAAATCAACCACAATTTGTTTCCGAACGAATTGTCAATCAAAATATTGACATATTGCATTGTTTGTTTTGAAAAAAACTTGGCTATATTATAACGTAGTGATAAGAATAGACGTTCTTCGAAGACAACGTATGATATGCTGGCGCCAGCAACGCCCACACATAAATAGGAGACTGTCAAGGGATTCTGCTGAGCTGGACCCTAAATTTTTCGTGCTATTTTATAAGGTGGCCAAAGAGTTGTTTTGGTATTGTGCGGCGTTCTTGGAGGCAGGCTAGTTAATTCTGGCCTTCAGAGATGTTCTAGCATTACAACAGAAGTCAAAGTAAGTATTGTGTTAGCTAAACTTAATTTATTGAACAATAATAAAATGGTAGGTACTTAGGTTAGGTATTAGCTTAGACTGAAACCTACTATATTTACTGTATTTTTCCAGATACTTACAACCCTCAATTTCCTTATCACCAGTAGCTATCAAAAGCCAGTGGGAAACTTTTGGTTAGCACCTGTAAGCCTCTGCATAGAGTAAGCGGTGAATACCTTTAATGATGCCAACCTACATCAAATTTTCTACCTCCGAACAAGAGAGGAATTAAATCAAACAAGGGTAATATTTTAATCAACTATTTATTTTAGTAGGTATTACATAATAGTATTTGTGAGAGCATCAGCGAACTAAAATAAATTAATTTTATTAGAATCTTTATTTCCAAAAACATGAAAGTATGTACCTACCTATAAAAACAATAACAATGATTTCTGCCTCGTTTCAGATTTGCAACAGTGGCTTACAGGCATACCTACTCATGTGCTACCTTAGGAGGGGCAGCTCATGACAGTTATATTATGTTAAATAAATCAGAAATCATGAGATGTGTGTGTGTGTGTGTGTGTGTGTGTTAGTGTTAACGTATGGGTACATGCGGTTGTGTAGGTATAATAAGTAATAATAAATGCATTAAAACCATAAAACAAAAAATACTCACAGCACACATACTATGCATATCTCAAGTTTCACTCAATCCATGCAGCCATTTAGAAGTAAATTATGAGGCACAAGCATCGTTACATCTTCACAAACTTTTGCATTCACAATAAAAGAGCTATGTTAAGTTATGTTATTTTAAGTTACATGTGCATATTAAGAAGTTTATTGTACATGTGTAAGCATGACTGTGTGTGTGTGTTTTAGATTGTTACATTTAAATTGTTATATTTCAGAGCCGCCCACTCACTATGCCAACACGTGGATCAGAAGCAATTGCTGTACGCAATACAGTCTCAGTACATGTCTGGTCCACTGCGCCAGGGCTTCTACGACATCCTCATTGCGATGCATCTCGAGTCGCACGCCACTACCATGCGAGTACACCAGCTTCGCTTGAACAGCATCTGGAAAAGAACAGGATTATGAAATACTAGGTGGCAGCACAGGTAAAGTACGCGCTATCGTTGCGTTTTGAGCTTTACGCCGGTAATTTCAAGCAAACTAAAGCTTTCCAATATTATAGTATACAGTGGAAGGGGGATAGGGAGGCCTTTGCCCTGCAGTGGGACGATATGGGCTAATAATCTTACTTATATTATAAATGCGAAAGTTTGTGAGTTTGGATGTTTGTGCCTCAATCACGCCTAAACGGCAGAACGGATTTGAATGAAACTTGGAATATACATAGTACATGTACTGGATTAACATATAGGCTATTTTTTATCCGGGTACCACGCGAGCGAAGCCGCGGACGGCAGCTAGTAATTATAACAAACAAGTTCTTACTTTTTTTGCTTGTTTTTGTTTTTTCCAGGGAGGTGTGCAAAAACGAATTCGTGATCCCCCTGGGACCGGAACTGAAGGCGTTGTACGAAGACCCACAGATGGGGCACAGCCTCCGCTCGCTGCAAACAGAGAGCGTTCGACCGCAGATGAAGAATGAAGAAAGCAAGCAAACTCACGTGATATCTGTGAAGATATCACGTAAGTTTGCTTGCTTTCGTGTTCCAGACATTCGGAAGAATATAAATATGTCCCAGGTGGCAGATTTGTAGGGCTCAGTGGGCACGTGTTCTCGTCGGATTCCGAAATAATGGGTAACCTCGAGAAAAAAATCACACTCTGTATAATCGTACGAAGTTATTAGCGTCCAGTACAAATACCAAGTAACTCTTGAATAAACAAGTAGGCAGAACAGATACGTCCCGCTCGGCACGAGCTCTAAAAATAGACTGCCCGCCAGCTCCAACGGCCGCATCCAAGCATGACTCGGCTGTGACGTCACGCTTGCGTTCTGTAGGTAGTGAGTCAGTGTTGCAGTGTGATTGTAGATGGCGCTAATATGTATCGCCATCTAGCCCCAAACTAAGGTTAACTTAATTTTGTTCTGACACATGTAATTTTAACTGTGAATTCCTACGAATAGGTACTGAATGTTGTTATTTCGATAGAAAATCTTCCAGTCCCAATTTATCTTCACCTCGCAAAACATCTTGTTTCAGAGAGAGTATAACGGAGATCAGCAACTTGTACTCCCCCTACTTACCGCTGGAGGTGGTCCGTGAGTTCGTGATGCAGGCGTTGGCGGACGCAGTTACAACCAACCAGGTGCACAACCGCGACCCCGTGGGCGGCACCAATGAGAACCTCTTCTTGTGAGTACACTCTTCCTGTCAGTACACTCTTTCTGTGAGTACACACTTCCTGACAGTACACTCTTCCTGCGAATACCTTCATCCTGTAAGTACACTCTTCCTGCGAGTATACTTTCCTGACAGTACATTCTTCCTGTTAGTACTCTTCCTGACAATATACTCTTCCTGTGAGTACACTCTTCCTGTAAGTACTTTACCCCTATCATCAGGCCAACTCTCATTTTAATAAATAAATATTCATAGGCAACCCAACCCGTTAATGCGATAAGAGTTTATTATTCTTCAGACGTTAAGCTGTAATTAAGTCAAACACATCAAAACAACCTTTTTAAATGTGTTTCAGACCTCTGATCAAACTGGTAGACCGTCTCCTTCTAGTCTGTATGATGCGAGATGAAGACGTTGAGAAGCTCCTCATCATGATCAACCCTGAGACGTGGGATCCCACCTTTGACAAAGGTAAGTTACAATTCATAAATTTTTTATTGCCTTACCCACAAGTTTCCATTATCTGAAATTCTTTATTGTACACGCACGAAACGAAACAAATACACACAAAACATTAAAAAGTACATGTACAAAGGAGAGCTTAACTCTTAAAGAGTTTTCTGCCAGCAAACCTTTGAGGCAAGGGAGAGGCTTTAACATAAGTGGAAGTTATGTGTACAGAGACAGGAAAAAGAAAAACATAAAGATAAGCTTACAAATATAATAAACTAATAAGATATACTACACACAATATAAATATATACAAATAATATATCTACAAATATATATACAATATATACATACATATAAATAAATATTATTAAAAAATTAAACATTATTATTTTAAAGATAACGTAGAAAACTGAGCTCATTTTCATTTCTTATTATTACACCATCATCATCATCATCATTTTCCTGCCCTTATCCCACTAGGTGGGGTCGGCACAACATGTTTTCCTCTTCCATCTTCTATCATTCGTCATCTCAGTACTCACTCCTTTCATACGCATGTCCTCTTTCACACAATCCATCCATCTTTTCTTAGGCCTTCCTCTGTCCGTGTATCCATCCACATTCATATTCAGCACTTTCCTTGTAACATGACTTTCTTCCCTCCGCATAACATGCCCACGCTAACCTATCACTCTATTTTCTTATTATTACACCGATTACCTGAAAGTTTTTAATGATAATATAGATTGTCTTTGTAAATAAATTTTTGAAGTTTCTATAAATGTTTCTAATTCTGTCCTATAGAAGGAAAAGACGAGCACAGGAAAGGTCTACTACACATGAAAATGGCGGAGGGAGCGAAGCTTCAGATGTCCTACAACATCTGAACGACATACAACTGAGGCATAGAGTGGAAGCCATCATATCTTTTGCTCACGACTTCGTAGGCGATCTGCAGAGCGATCAGTTGAGGTAACATCGGCATAACCCTGCTTTAAAAAAAAAATTCTATAAATCTCACTTATATTATAAATGCGAAAGTTTGTGAGTTTGGATGTTTGTGCCTCAATCACGCCTAAACGGCTGAACGGATATATACTTGATTAACATATAGGCTATTTTTCATCTGGGTACTACGCGAGCAAAGACGCGAGAGGCAGCTAGTATAAATATAAATATTTGAGGACATTATCATACAGCACCATCTAGCCCCCAACTAAGCAAAGGGAGCCAGATGGCTGATAGAATACTCCCGCAGCGGGAATCTAACCCAATCAATCAATGCTTGTGGCCACCAGAAACAATAATACCAGCTTGAACTGATTAAATATTATGTACGCATATTTTTCTTGCTTTCAGACGTTACCAAGAAATCAAGCAGTCAGATTTGCCGAGCGCCGTGGCTGCCAAGAAGACCAGGGAATTCCGCTGTCCGCCCAGAGAACAGATGAACTCAGTTTTAAGGTAAGTGTCTCGTCTTGTTTCAAAGTCGAAGTCTATAGTAGGTAAATAAGCACACAATCTACATCGTCGAAACTAAAATCTTACTTCTTACTTATATTATAAATGCGAAAGTTTGTGAGTTTGGATGTTTACATTAAGTAAAAAAATTCGGCTCGCTTCGCTCGCTAACTTTTAGAGACTTCTAGAAATGGTTTAAAACTACATTGAGTTAAAAAATTTGGCTCGCTTCGCTCGCATTGGTTTGAAGCTCGCTTCGCTCGCTAACTTCTAGAGACTTCTAGAGATGGTTTAAAGCTACATTAAGTTAAAAATTTCGGCTCTCTTCGCTCGCATTGGTTTGAAGCTCGCTTCGCTCGCTAACTTCTAGAGGCTTCCAGAAATGGTTTAAAACATTGAGTTAAAAAATTTGGCTCGCTTCACTCGCTAGCTTCTAAAGACTTCTAGAGATGGTTTAAAGCTACATTGAGTTAAAAATTTCGGCTCGCTAAGCATAGGCAGCAAAGATCGCATAGGCAGCAAAGATCGCATAGGCAGCAAAGATCGCATAGGCAGCAAAGATCGCATAGGCAGCAAAGATCGCATAGGCAGCAAAGATCGCATAGGCAGCAAAGATCGCATAGGCAGCAAAGATCGCATAGGCAGCAAAGATCGCATAGGCAGCAAAGATCGCATAGGCAGCAAAGATCGCATAGGCAGCAAAGATAGCATAGGCAGCAAAGATCGCATAGGCAGCAAAGATCGCATAGGCAGCAAAGATCGCATAGGCAGCAAAGATCGCATAGGCAGCAAAGATCGCATAGGCAGCAAAGATAGCAATATCGAATTAACACATTAAAATATAATGTAACCAACCTAGGTAATGTATATTACCGTCGTACTGATAACTTGTGTTTAGAGTACGTACCTACCCACAGAACACTAATGTATTAATACGATATAGGTACTTACTCAAACACAAATTATCAGCACGATGTCGAAACACGCAAAGCCAACGGAGCAAAGCGGCGCGATAGGACAGGTAAGCGCTTTTATACAAATCCTTCGTAAACAACAAGATGGCGGCGATGTCGTACCGGTAGTCGTTCAGTGACTTACATTAAAATCATAAATTGACTTTTATATTAATTTAACTAACATCTAAAATCAGGATACTAATTTACGGAACTTTACACTAAAAAAAAAAATAAGATAGTTCCTATAATGATTATGTAGATAAAATTAAATATTGGTAGATATTTGTATTCCTGTTTTTTTTTTAAGACTAATTTTATTTTGAGTAGTTTCCATAAATTATTACCTAGTGTTCCAGAATACGGTTAAAAATTTGTTTAAAAGATTGTGATTTTCTATGCTGTTTTTTAGTAGATATTATATAGTTTATTTATAAAAGACTGATTATAATACTTTGTTTCATAAAAACATCGTTGTCTTATTTTTTCCTATTCCGTCTGATAGGAACCCGCAATTAAAATGGACGCTTTTATTATAAATTCAAAGGTTAATTGAGTAATAAGTAGGACCTACCTGGTAGGTGTTACTAGTTTAGAAAAGAGTAAATGGAGTAAAAGGAGTAAACTTGACTATAAACTTGTCCTAAGCCTCGAGCTCAACTATATACCTACTTGTCTTACCCCCGAATACTCAAACGCGACTCAGAGTTGAGCACGTCTCAACTCACGGTTTTTTGACAGTTTCTGATGATAATCTGTCAAAAAATCGTCATTTGAGACGTGCTCAATTTTGAGATGCGTTTGAGTATTCGGAGGTTAGGCCTTTTACGAAATCTACTAGGTAATTGTGATGTTTTTACAGGCTTCAAGCACATGGACCACGAAGAAGAATCTTGGAAGGAGAATTGTCCTTGTGGCGAGGAGCTCATCGTCAGGATGAACGAGATCCACGAGAGCCTCATGGTGCATGTGTCTCTCAACGCTCTGCAAGAGCCACTGTCTGAGGTAACTATTACTAATAATAACGTAAATAACATTTGGAATTTCTTGAAAAACATTTATCTATGGAGCGAAAGACTTTAAAGAGAACTAGAAAGAGTTGAAGGTGTGAAAGGTTAATTATAGTTGAAAGAGAACTAGAATAAGTGAAAGTATAATTTAAAAAAAACTGTCAAGTGCGAGTTGGATCCGCACACGAAAGGTTCAGTACTAGTGCAAAAAAAAAACTGGAATCTACAGTAATTTTTATAATAAAAGTGTTTTATAATAATTTGACGGCCTCGGTGGCGTGGCGAGCGATTGCTCGGCAGAGGCGCAAGAGGCGCGGGTTCGATTTCCGCTGCGGAAGAAATTGCATGTTCTGTAAATATTTCTTCCGGGTCTGGGTGTTGTGGTAGCATGGTACTCGTAGTTTCTGATACCCACGACACAGGGAATCCTAATGTGGGGTCAGGACTATGTATGTGACTGTTGGTTGCTATTTATTTATTTATTGTACAGGCCATAGAAGAACCGGCAAAGAAAACTCCAGAAGAGAAGTTCCGTAAAGTCCTGATCGGCACTATTGTCAGTTGGGCCGAGGAGTCGCAGATCGAGACGCCCAAACTCGTCAGAGAAATGTTCAGGTAATTTTACTCACATCTCTGTTCCAGGTACCAAACAAAAAAATGTATCTTCGTTGCCATTTATGTTTTACACTATTTATATGTTATTCATGTAACATGATGAAACTGGCAGATATATTACAGACTCCGAATGATAATAATAATATATTTCTTCCTTCCAGTCTCCTAGTCCGTCAGTACGACGCTGTTGGCGAACTGATCCGTGCTCTCGAGAAGACTTATGTGATAAACGCGAAGACGAAGCTGGATGTAGCGGAGATGTGGGTGGGGCTGAGCCAGATCCGCTGCGTGTGCAGATGAGCCAGGAGGAGGAGGAGCTCATGAGGAAGATACTCTGGTGAGCCATCATTCCTATTTAGATCAAGAATATACGTAAGACTAAGTTGGAGGTGCGAAGTTGTAGGTGGGATTGTGCCAGATCCGCGCGCTGCTGCCTGTGCAGATGAGCCAGGAGGAGGAGAAGCTCATGAGGAAGAGACTCTAGTGATCCATCATACTAATTAAGATTTAAAAAAGACTGACTTGTCCTTAGAATAGAAGCAAACAAACAATTCCAAACCTATGATTAATAAGACTGAGATATAGTTTGTTTACTTTATTAGATTTGAAACTCATCAGATATTATATCTTATTTCAGGAAACTCGTGAACAACCACACCTTCTTCCAGCTGATTTAATCAGGTATGACTTGTTTACTATAAAACACAACTACTTACCTACATGCTCAAACCAAATAAAAAGAGTAGACGCCGCGCCGCGAACAACAAAAGTGAAGCCACACAAAACCGTGCTCCTGCAAGTAAACATACACGCTCACGCACACACCTACGCTAAAACCATGCTCATCGCTCTTAGTACGTCACGAGTCTTAAAAAAAGAATTATGCCTTCCTGTGTAGTGAAAACTTGTAAAAACAGCAGCAAATCACATAAAAAGTCTCACGGAATCACTTTTCACTTACTGTAAGTACTTCAAATAGCATCGTTTCTTAATTATTATACTATGAATTTAGGTTACTTGGAACACACAACCTTAAAACCTTCGACACACATAGATAAAATGGCGGCTTCACTTTTGTTGTTCGCGGCGCGGGGTCTTTTCTTTTTATTTGGTCTGAGCCTACATGGTTCAATTTGGGAAAATTGTGTCATAAAAAATGTTGATTTTTTTAAATATAGAACTCTCTAAATTCTCATACAAACATGACCCACAATACAGAGGGACACTAGGATTATGTGTCTTGGGTATCAGAAACTGCGAGTACAGTACAGTCAACGGATCTTGACACTCGTGAAGTTAGCAGTTTGACATGCGCAGTGAAGTTTTTTCATACTGTCTACTGCTCGAAACGGCTAACTTCACGAGTGCCTAGATCCGTTGACCGTACTGTACCACAAATTGCCTGCTTTTTCTTGATAGGCACTTGATATGAATAAGTAAGTAAATAGATACCTATTATGTATGGTATGTATGTTCGTATGAGCTAGTGGCCAACTCTAGTGACGGAGTTTTAAAGCCGCCTAAAGGCCTCCGTCATGGCTTAACGACTTAAAAGCCGGGACCCATAATTTAACGTGCCCTCCGAAGCACGGAGGCACTCAGCTCGCAATGCCACTTGCGGTCAATAAACTTAATTTATTGAACAATAATAAAATGGTACCTAGGTTAGGTAGGTATTAGGTTAGACTGAAACCTACTATATTTACTGTATTTTTCCAGATACTTACAACTCTCAATTTCCTGATCACCAGCTATCAAAAGCCAGTGGGAAACTTTTGGTTAGCACCTGTAAGCCTCTGCTTAGAGTAAGCGGTGAATGCCTTTAATGATGCCAACCTACATCAAATTTCCTACCTCCGAACAAGAGAGGAATTAAATCAAACAAGGGTAATATTTTAATCAACTATTTATTTTAGTAGGTATTACATAATAGTATTTGTGAGAGCATCAGCGAACTAAAATAAATTAATTTTATTAGAATCTTTATTTCCAAAAACATGAAAGTATGTACCTACCTATAAAAACAATAACAATGATTTCTGCCTCGTTTCAGATTTGCAACAGAGGCTTAAAGGCATACCTACTCATGTGCTACCTTAGGAGGGGCAGCTCATGACAGTTATATTATGTTAAATAATCATAGTATCTTGAAATCTTTGGTCTACATAGATGGGGATGGAATTTTTTCATCTCAAAAATATAACAGTATGGTAATATTTTATTTGACCTGAATAATATTAAAATATTACATTTAAGATAACTATCATGGTCCATTGCAGTACAAACACCACAATCATCAGAGTGCAAATAGGCATTGCGTTCAAATGATTCGCTTCCTCAAATATTTGTCAAAGACCTTGTAAATTATAAGAATCTTTGTCCTGACTGACTGACTGACTGACTGACTGACTGACTGACTGACTGACTGACAGACAACGCACAGCCTAAACCGCTGGACGTAGAGACTTGAAATTTTCAGTGTAGGTAAACCTTGGTACGTAGGGGTGTACTAAGAAGGGATTTTTCAAAATTCAACCTCTTTTTTTCAAAATTCAAAGGGTGAAAAGGGATGAAAACCTGGAATCAATTTTTGGTCTAAAACTGCACATAACCTATATCAAATTAAAGAGCCGATTTTTCTCATTTAGTTGATGTCATAATTACCCGTAAATTCTTTATTTTTGGTATGTTTTTCATGAAAAATAGAATACTTTTATTTTGACATATGACAGCGATGATACACACAGATTGGTAATAGATGATACAAAACATATGGAAAAGGAACTGTCAATGTCAAATTACCTGTGAAAGGAAGCATAAATTATTACTGGTACTTGAATAAGTTTCCAATCTTGATTATTCATGGAGTTCTGACGTAATTCTACGTCTGATAACTAGATGTCGCTGCTAATTCTGATCAAATCCTAGAACGCGCTGTCGTTGCGTTTTGAAAAGTTTACCTTAACTCTCAAAATTTTTATTAAATTCACCGAAATTTCTTAATTTTTAGATTTAGGTATGTTTGTTACTCTTTCACGCAAAAACTACGGAATATACTTACATACCCTATTATTCATATTCGTTCGCTAAAGTTAGCCTTTGCTTAAAGTTAGCCCTGTCACTGTTTGTCATTATGAAATGGTAAGAGATGGCAATACTTTAGTCATCGTTTAGCGTACACTATATTATAATGAATAATGAGGATAGTAGGTACCTACGTGTGTTGGAATGGGACATAGGGTACTTTTTATCTGGGTACCGCGTGAGCGAAGCCGCGGGCGGCTGCTAGTGTTAAATAAATGCATTAAAACCATAAAACACAAAAATGCTCACTTTTCTTTAACTTATTAAGTACTACCTGCCGCCTGCGGCTTCGCTCGCCTATTGCCAGGATAAAAAGTAGCCTAATGTTATTCCAGCACACATACTATGCATATCCCAAGTTTCACTAAATCCGTGCAGCCATTTAGAATTAAATTATGAGTCACAAGCATCGTCACATCTTCACAAACTTTTGCATTCACAATAAAAGAGCTATTAGTTAGGTTAGGTTAGTACCTACTACTAGCCCCTAGTTCTTTCGAACCCTGCGTGGTGAAAAGATTCAAAATGCGCCTCAAAAGCTCCTTTTGTGCACTAGGGCTCCGGGAGTAATAATTATTCTGTACACTAGGGTTAGGTTATTTCACTTATTTACCACATCATTTATTAGGGATATTATTCAATGGTACCTAGATTATATTATTTATTGTACAAATAATCTATTCTGCTATTAAATAGTTTAAAGAAGACTAATTTATTTACATAATTAGTAAAAACACAACCTAGTTTTAGCAAAACACGCAATATTGAAGTATGTAATTTTGACAATTCAAAACGAGCCTCGTCTCGCGCCTACTCTCGTTTACTGAGCTCGTTTATGAAATCTGACAATGTCACATTGTCATGCAGAATACGATAACACGGTAATTCCACACGTTTTCCCGCGTCTCGTTTTGTTTGGTCATCGTGAATAGGGCCCCTGGTAGGAGGCCCTTAGGTAGGAGACCTACAACTTATTAAAAGAATTGGTCAGGCAAATAAAACTGTAGATAGTACATACTTAAGATGATATTTATTCAACTTATTTACATTCATGAGTTAACACCACCACAGTCACAAGGATCACTACGGCGATTTCATGTCAGTCACACACTCATCTTACTTTAATTTGTCTATAATATATCTAATTTTCTTGTTGGACAGTCAAGTGAAACAGAACCTCATAATTTGATTCAACATGAGCGTTAGATAACTATGGCTATCTATGTTCTTTAGTAGGGCGCGTATCTTCGGGACGGCGACCCACCACGCATTCCAGGTCTGAAAAAGAGAACATAATTAGATGAGAAGTAGAAATGATAGTGGACATGTGAAGGCATGAGACTATCACTTTCATTTCCTACATCTTAAGAACATAATTCAGGTCAGAATTTAAAAATAAAGTTCCTTCTGTTCACCGCTTCACTTATTTTTCATACACAAACTGGTCAGGACAATGACTAAGGTCAGCGATTGGATGAACTTGAGCTACTGCGACTTCATGTAAGTCATAAAAAAAAGTAAGTTCGTATGAGATAGTGGCCTACTCTTGTGACAGAGTTTTTAGGTTGCCTAAGGCCTCCTTCATAATAATTAACAAGTCAGCAATAACAACAAAATTAAATAAACACCTTCTGTCTTCAAATGTGTCACGGCTGAAGTCCTCGTACATCCTGTGAAAGAGAAAACAAAATTTGGATCAGGATGTTTACAAAAACAAACAAAAATTACTCTACATCAACTTCTTAGATTTTGAAACATGCATAATCTAAAAGAATAAATAGTATTTTACTCGGTAACAAGAGACAGTGCGGTTTGTACAGAGAGGGATCAATGATGGCAAAGTAGCTAAAGATGTGAACAATATTGAATAGATTGCACTTTCTCTTGAAATAATACATCTTGCAATTATCAACCCCACCAACTAAATATCAAATACGGCAGGCCACAACACCTATGCAGATACCACCAATACAACAAGTGGTCAACTCTCACCCCCGGGACAATTGCGGTCCGGGCGGGGGGCTGCGCCGGCTGTACATAGCATCATACGACGACCTCATAGATCCCATGGCGCTGCGCATCGGGGGCAGCGACGGCATCGGCGGCATCGGCTCGCGGCGCAGCGGCGGAGACCCGAAGTCCCGGCTGCGCGAGCCCAGCTCTAGCCCGCGCGACCCTCCCACCGGGTAGCGCCGCTCGAACAGGTCCCGCGGCGAGTCGAACCGGGCGCGCTCATAGTACGCGTCGTACGGATCCTGCCAACACAAACCTGTTACAAATGTGCCAGACCGCTTATCAATCTATTTATTCAATTTATTGTCGTGTAAGCGCTAGAACCGGCAAAACTATCACCGACGGACTATAGTACGGCCCGAGTGAGAGATCGCGTGCGGCGAGTGGTCACGCGCAAGGCCTACGTCAGCGGAGGAGGGTAGTAAGGAGAGCGCGTTACCCCAAATCCTCCCATCATGCGATCGCGGAGGAAGGGCGGCGGCGGCGGCGGGGGGTAGGGGTCGCGGCCGAAGGCGCGCTCGCGGAAGCCGTTGCGGTCGGGGCCGAGCACCTTGGGGCACTCCTTGGACCAGTGGCCGCCGCGGCCGCAGCGGTAGCACTGCTCGGGGTCGCCCATGCCGGGCCGCTGGCGCACGCGGCTCGTCGACACCTGCACCTTCATCGGCTGCCCGTCCACCATCATACCGTTCAGCTCTTTGATCGCATCGTTCACGTCGCCCGTCGCGTCCAGGTGCACGAAGCCGTAGTTACGCACGATATCGCACTCGACCACCGTCCCGAACTTCTGAAACAGCTCGCGGACCTCCGGCGCGTTCGTCTTGTCCGTGAGGTTACCGACGAATATTTTCGTGGTCGGCGTCGACGGCGCCTTTCTACTTTTGGCGGCTTCGATTTTGATCGCTTGCCCGTGAACTAGTTCGCCGTTCAGATTCGTAATGGCTTCGCGGCCGGTTTGCTCATTTTCCATGTGCACGAACCCGTAATTTCTGACGATATCGCATTCTACGACGGTACCGTACTTTTCGAAAAGCGGTCTAAGATCGGCGTCCGTGGTTTTATCAGATAGATTCCCGACGAAGATTTTGAACGTACCGGCGCCCGGCATTTTAGTTTCTGAAACGCATACATAATTTGACGAAAATGAGTCAGCAGCGTTTATGACAAAGGAATTGGATGACCGAGGGCAATGTTGAGTGACTAGCTAATGTTGTTTAACTCACCTTATTTGCACCTGTTTGAAACACAAGAAATACCACACTTTCACGGTAAAATTAAACAACACGTTAACTGCACCAATTAACTACGCACAATTGAAATTCAGAGTAGAAATCCGACAAAATGGCGTCTTCCTTTTTCGTCTCAGATCAGAGCGTCGTCGTCGTCCACGTCCAACAGTGTTGCCATCAATCGGTACTTTCAATCTGACGCAAAATGACGAAAAATCTGTAAAATATCTCACAATAAGTATATTAGCTTAATTTTCTTTGTTGGAATAACCCACCGCCGTCGCGTACATCTACCTACCTAAACCTGAGTTATCATTTTACCTATTTTCATTTATTCAAATGATCTCAAAATTTCGAATATGGTCGTTATTGGTCTTGTGTAAATAATAATTTTTAGAGGTACTTTTTGGTATATAATTTCCCTGTTTGGGGTTGTTTATGGTATCAAATACCTTACTGTCTTAGTCTTTCGTTAAGAAGTTAGTGAACGAATGAGACAAAACAAAATCGAAAAAGTATTCTGTCCTTTGTCTGAAACTGTCTGAAATAAATAATTTATTATTATTATTATTTTGAATAAATGTATTCAATCGTTCACTCTTAACCGTAGACAGCTCTTAACCTTTCTTGTCACCATAGTCACCAATTCACCACACCATTTAATAATTTCTACAGGTAAAACTCACTTCCGGTAGCTTCCGGTGCTTATTCCCAAAGCATAGGTACCTATTAGTGTATTCTCAAGACAACATAAATATAACCTGCGCATTGGATTTGTCTGTAATGTTAATTTTAAGTGTAATCCATATTTTAAAACTTGTAATTTTCACAATATGTAAAACACTGAAAAATTTAGCACCGTCAGCAGATAGAAGAATAGAAGTAAGGTCTTTGTCACCATCGCCTACCTGAGGCGACGGTTACACGTAAGGTATTTACTGTGATCCATCAGTAAATAATGACGTATCGTGGTATTTAATTAACGTGTAACCTAATGTATTGATGTATGTCATTATTTATTCATGGATTTCTAGATTTCTTGATTCTGGATTGATGATCCGTCGGATTATGATAAATATTGATCGTGTAGCCTCGCGTCAATATTTATCACGTCAGTACGCGTTGCGCTAGCAATGGAGGAGGACGACTCTTTGGACCTTGATCCGCCGCCACAGGCGGCGGACGCACCGTCGTTGTTGTCGCCGCCCCGCACCCTCTCGAAACTTACTAAAGATCAGGAAGTTATAAAAGAATTTATCCTAAATTTAGAAGTATTGCCAGAGATATGGGATAGTTCTTCAAAATTTAATTTTAAATATTTAATTTAATTTAATGTAATTTAATTTCAGCCATTAAATTCAAATGTGTGTATCTTTCCCTTTGTTGTAACCAATTTTTTGCCCATCGCTTTCGCTTGACCTTTTTATTTAAACTAAGTGCTAAAATATTAGCCACGCAACCTTTCTTTTTCAGCTCTGTGGCCATTTTAGACGTTTAAACAGCAGGAGACCGGACACAATACTGACGTAATAAATATTGAACGTGTAGGCTAGTGTATTAATCCATCAGTAAAAACTGAAATCCATCAACAAATACTATATCGACGGATCACAGTAAATACCTTACGTGTAACCGTCGCCTGAAAGGGGAAATTAATATCAAATAATTAATAATCTGCCATTGTCACTGTCAAACAGACAAAACTTAATTCTGTCTGTCTGTGCTGTGCTGTAATCTGTCGACGTTCTTTTCTTGTTTCGCATTGTAAAGTAATGAAGAATCTAAAAATCAATTAATTTATCACGGTAATAGTGTCTTTAAGTTATATATCTACAATCTGCCAGTACCGGCAACCATTGAGAAATTGGTAAGTTTTATGTAATATTATTTCCTAACCAAATGTTCTGATTCCAAAATAGACGAGTGGCTCTCGGGATTATTGAATTATTGGCATTTTTGCCAATTATACGTTCGGCTGTTTCGCACTCATGCTATGTTTTGACTACGGCGTTTATGATGGACGCTGTACACGCTCATAATAGTGAACTATATGCTTCTGATAACTATTAGAACTGAATAACCACTTGGTGAGCCCCAATAAGTGTCGCATTGGGATTTACTCTTGAGGCCGGCAATTTTCTAGATTTAGTCATTGATAGGTCTGCTTTCTCTGAAACATTGTCTCTGTAAACTGTGAAAGCTATAAGCCAATATTCATTAATATAAGAAAGAAACTTACAAATATAATTTAAAAAATAAGAAAGATACATCTAGGCTATCCAAAGACCATAAAGCTATTCAAATAGTAGGTAATAGCTCATGTTTATTTACTCTTAGGGTTAGGTTTATTCTTATAAGATTTTACTCTCCACTTTCCATCTAGGACTTTCCTGATGAAAACTAGATTACTAATAACTAACTAATAATAACTATCACCTAACAGTCACATACATAGTCCTGACCCCACACTAGGAGTCCCTGTGTCGTGGGTATCAGAAACTACGAGTACCATGGTACCACAACACCTAGACCCGGAAGAATTATTTGCAGAACATGCAAACATTTTTATCCTCAGCGGGAATCGAACCCGCGCCTCTTGTGTCTCGGCTGAGCAATTGCCTGCCACGAGAGGCCGTCGAGATTGCAGTTAACATTAACTAAAATTAATATTCTTTTAACTGTTTTTCTAGGTTCCTATTTTCACTGGATTAGTGTTATATTATTACATTATTTTAAGGTAGCAGGTTTACCTATGTACAGTTGTTAAAATATAAATTTAATGGACTTTAACTAGAATAGAAGCTAAAAATATCACTTTGCAACCAGGAATACTTTTTTCTACACAGTTCTGACCCCCAAACTAGGATTCCCCTAGGATTGTGGGTATCAGAATCTCCGAGTACCATGGTACCACAACAGCCCGACCTGGAAGAAATATTTGCAGAACATGCAAACATTTATTCCTCAGCAAGAATAAAACCAGTTTGTCTTGCTTCTCAGCCGAGTATCTGCCTGACACGCCACCGAGGCCATCAGTATTTCATTGGTTACTTAGGTCCCTGTTTGGTTGGAGCAATCATTATTTTATTGTGATAAGTGAACTATGATTGCGTGTAATAATAGTCAATATTATATCGAGTGCACATGGTTTAGTGGCTAGTGGTAGTATTTTAATAATGTTTGTATACTTATTGTATTGGATTGAATCCCTGTTATGCACCATTGAAAATTGAACCTTCTGAAAAGTCTTATTACTGGTTTGAGTCACAAACATAGTGAATTAACAAACATTCTTTCGATAATTTGCGTTAACGCGATTCTAATCGCGAAGTAGTTAATATTGTGGTAAGAAACTAATAATTTTCACTGCTAGTTCCCTCACAATTAGTGGAATATTTTGGCAACATTGTCATTTGTAAAACAGTGATTCTCAGCGCCCTGATTGCGTGACTTAGAAGGCTCTTTACCATCTATACTGGATAGGTTTAAATATGTAATTCTCATACAAATATGCCTGAGAATGTTGGATGTTGGAATATACATTACATAGTATGTGTACTGGAATAACATATACTTTTTATCCGGGTAATACGCGAGCGAAGCCGCGGGCGGAAGCTAGTTTAACATAATTTAGACAACTTTAGAGTTATAGTTTCTATTGTATAAATAGATGTGGTTATTTAAATTGTTATGTACAAACTTAATCTTTCAAGTTTAGATGATTTGTACAGCTTCAGTAGGCGAGTTTTTTTTATCGAGACGCTGCGGTGGTGTGACTTATTCAGGACCAATTGATTTGCAGATTGGCTAGATGTAAAAAGTCCGGCAACAATACAAAAGCGTCAATGTACGCCGCAGCGTGAAAACTGTCGCGTAGAAAGAGAGGGAGTGTGTAAGGAGGGCAGTCGCCGCTCAATACAGCCGTATTGTAGGGGCGCCCCTCCCCCCCGTTATGTAATTCCATGGGAAGGAATGTAGCAGTAATTGCCTGGTGGTTTTCGCGTTGGGAGTTCAAAACTGTTTTAGCTTATGGAACAGTTTCAATCACATTTTGGTTTGAGGCGCATTGGAAGTTCAATTGGAGGTTCACAGGGTTCCTTACAATTAGTTTGAGGCGCATTTTAAATCCTTTCACCAAACTAGTTCGAAGAACTAGTGACACGACTTCTAGTAGTAGAGGCTCTAAATATACCAAGATAAAACTATTCGGTGTCTTTCGTAATGACACTACTTCAAAAAACAACAAAACACAGCCTCTTTAAAAGCACTTTTTTCAAAATATTAGTGAATAAAAAGCCAATTGCTGTTGATTCTGTTGTGAATTTTTCTGAACCTTTTAGGTCTAATATTAATCACACTTATATCTCGATGTATCGTAAAAGACACAAAATTTAAGGATTGTCAAATAAATATCATCATTCTGAGTCTGTATCTATCCACTGCTGGGTAAAGGCCTCCCCCATTTTATGCCATTCAGATCTGGATCTGAAGTGAGATGACTTCTGTCAGAGGGAAATGTAAGAAAAATGTGGCCGAACCCACTAAAAGTGGGAAAGGCAGGGAAATAGAGAATATGCACGTATATATTTATATATATTTTTTTCGATAGTTTACATAGCTATATAATAGTAAAAAATATTGAACGCCTAAAAAGCATTTAAAAAACAAGTTAAAAATAATCAACCCACGCGGACACTTTAAATGGCTGCCATTTTGGCGCGCGTGGTGTGACGTCATGGTCTATCACTCTCAATACCATTACATACCACACTCGGTGGCATAGACAATTTTGCTGTCATAGACATTACGTGACGTAATAGTCTGCGTACACGCTCTGACCAATGGCGTCGCGTTTCAAATATTTGAATTATCCACAGCTTTTTTGCACTTTTTGTGAACAATGGACAGGATATAATTCTGATTAAAAAAATATTTACACTCATTTGAATAACATTCATATTCCCTATTATGAAATGTAGAGTCAAAAATGTAGTTTAGGAAAATGTACAAGTACAACATTATCTAGTAAACTAATAAAGTCGGGATAAACTCCGGATGTGCGTCGCGTGCTTTCGCATTGACTCACGAGTAGACACGGCTCGGCTGGTCCGCTCTGCAATTCAGGTTGAATGACGCACGCCTTGACGATATTGAGAGATTTCTCTAAAAAATATTACGTTAGGGCATTCTTAATTATTTTTAAGCCACGACGGAGGCATTTAGGAAGCTACGACGGAGGCTTGTAGGCGGCTTAAAAACTCCGTCACAAGAGCTGGCCACTAGCTCATACGAACTTACTTACTTTTCATTATTTTTTGGAGCATGAGACCACCAGAACGTTTTGACCGGTTTGATTCTGGGCTCTACTGGTTTCTGCTTTCCTACAACCTGGGTGCTTCAATCTCTGCTACGGAATATGCAAAGCATATGTGTGAGAATAACATAAACTAATTTTTATCTGTCTAGCAATCACACGAAGTTGCAATCTGTAATTACTATCGTGGTCCTTATTATTCGATCATTATTTTTCCACCTGTAAGAGAGGCACGACAATATTTTAGAACTGTATTTTTTTTTCTTAAAACTTTTTACTACAGAATCGAAACATTGCTTGACTAAAAACTGTAAAGACTTTTTCAATAAACCTCTTTTTCAATAAACCAATTAACCTTCACGCGCGACAGTGGCTCTAAGATAATACCTGCCTCTAGTGTGTTAACGACATCCTAACCTCATCGATACTATTATAAAAGCATTAACTTACATAAGGCCTCGCTAAAGGTAGCTCTACACGAGACTAGTAGCTGAGACAGCCAAGCGCATGAGTAATTGAACAGGCTACTGAAGTCGGTACTGCTAGCTCTACACGAAACTAGTGGCCGACATAGCATGAATAATTGAGCAAGCTACTAACGTCGTTTATGCTAGCTTTACACGAGGCTAGTAGCTAAGACAGCAATCAGCATTAGTAACTGGAAAAGCTCCGGACGCCGCTAATGCTGGGTTACACTAGCTGTAACCGCGCGGTGTATCGCCTAAAGCACTATAGGAACTGTGGCTTTCTACAAGTAAAATCATTTTATAATAATTTCTGATGATACATCCTTCTCTCCCCGAGCATGTCGTAAAAGTCGACTAAGGGATAGTATCCTCCCCAACATG
Source organism: Scotopteryx bipunctaria (assembly GCA_949320045.1). Taxonomy (NCBI): domain Eukaryota; kingdom Metazoa; phylum Arthropoda; class Insecta; order Lepidoptera; family Geometridae; genus Scotopteryx; species Scotopteryx bipunctaria. Next base: position 10,032,109 of record OX439455.1, read on the forward strand.
ATGGACCATCTATATGGGCGATGGACTGATATCGCCATGGTTCACCATATCCATCTTGGAAATAAGGAGTAACTGCAAGTTTTCTTATGACTACTTGTGGCTCTGCCCACCCCATTAAGGATACGCGCGTGATAGTATACATACATGCATGCATACGCTCTACAAACAAGCATATGAACTTGCAAACTTCACCTCTTTACCAGTTACTATGACGGTGTGAAGATGCATAATCATTTCAAGAATGGAAATTGAGAAATGAAAGCGTCGGGGGTAGGCGAGGGGTGGGGGGGATTAGGAAGCCCCGTCATTATGGAAACTCAAATTAGATGAGTCTTTAATCTCGGGAAATGAGATTGTCTAGCAGTCTTTGTTGGAGCGGACCTTTCGTTTTCGAAAGTCGAGAGTTCAATATTGTTTGAGAACATTGGAATAGGCTTTTAGTTTAATTATTGTGTGTTAAAACTAAGGCCTTTTACCGTCTATAGTAGATGATTTATACAGCTTTAGGAGGCAAATTTTACTTTCACAAACGGGACGCTGTAGTGCCCGGGACGAATTAAGATGGAGTAGGCTTGCCCAGCTATACCATCCTCTCAGCTTAGTCGACCTTGTCCACAGGAAAGAAATGGTCAATACCTGCGGAGCTGACTAAGCCGGGGGTTTCCTCGCGATGTTTTCCTTTAACGTTTGAGAGTTCTGGTATAGCGCACGTAAATTTTTCGCACAAAAAAATCCATTGGTGCACAACTGGATTTAAACCCACGACCTTAGGATCGGAAGGCGGGTCCGCTACCACTAGAGCACGTAAGTAAGTAAGTTCGTATGAGCTGGTGGCCAACTCTTGTGACGTAAGTAAGTAATGGTCTGGTTAGGTTTTGGTAAAGGTTGTTTAGGGCTTAGCGTATTTGGGAGTTCAGGATTTATGCTCTTTGACCTCTCCAGACTCACTTTTTGCCTATTTTAATGTGGTCAATATAATTATGCTTTCGGGATTATATCTTTGTTTTCCACTGTTATGGTAAGCATTAACTTAGATTATAGTTTTATGAGTGAAAAAAGAAAGCAAGAAATATGTGTGAACGTCGAACCCGCTCATAATGTTTAAACTATGCGAACAGTTTTAAATTAAACGCAGATTTATTAAAGTTTATACAAATAATATTCTTTTTGTGATTTTACCGAATGAAGAAATTTTGACTTAGACTTTTACTGACCGGCTATCACTTAAAATAATTGAGATACAGACGCAGGATAATCATAAACAATCTATCGATCAAAATTACCCGAAATAACCCTAAATGCTAGGTGGTAATTCCTGTAATACACGTCGCGTAGTAACTCGACCGCCATCTGTGGCGCGGGGGGCGGGCGCGGGGGCTCCTACGTCAGATCCATTGATCGCGTGACGTCACGCCGACTGCAATGCCTGCTTGGCATAGTGCGAAGCCAGCAGTGTATCAAGTACCCAGCTACGTCATAGAACAGTCTATAATTGTTGATGTTGGTGATAGAGATATAAACAGATAGAAACCTCCATTTTAGTAGTATCCTAGGTAATAATGTTACACCGATTGATGACCAAATTACATTATCTTTGTTTGGTAAAATCACAGGGTTAATTTCAGAACAGTTGTAACTGTAGACTGAAAACCTATACTTCTGACTGAAAACCAGCGCTATTTCACTTGGTACCCACGTGAAGTTAGCTCAAAGCTGAGGACCTTTTGGCAAATTTTATCTGGTTGACAGAGTAACCAGGGCATGTGTTATGTACTAGCCCCATAAGGTTAGGTCTGTATATGTATGTTCTTCTCTATTTTGCCCTATGCTCTGTCTTTTAAATTTTTCGGTTCTGTATTTATTATGTACCTATGTTGCAAATAAACTATTTTCTTTCTTTCTTTAGGCAAGAAGTACAGTAGCCTAAATTACTGGGGTTTGTTGCGTAAGGAGACTCAATAACAATTAGTAGAATGATATGGGCTATAGCTGACAGAAGAGTATTGAGTAAATCCTTGTTGATAGTAGTGAATCCGCGGTGATAAATTTTGATTGAAAGCATTGAAAATCACATTTCCATTTTCAGTAGCTCTACCATTTCGTAGGTCATTCGTAGGACGAGTTTGCATACATCGAGCATTGTCTGTGAAATTTATTGCAGAGCCACAGAAACACATGAAGATCTATAATAATATCGCGCTACTGGTTTCCACATACTGCCTCAGGCATCTTCAACCGGGGCGCTCAGATGTATGGGAAAAGATGTGCCTTGGGTTAGGAAATAAGTGGATATGGTATCGTTAGGGTTGATCATCGTTTAGTGGCGTGGATATTTTTTGTGCCGGGACAGTAAGTCTAGTTGTTAAACATCCAGGTGTTTGGCGGAGACTCATATTTCTAAGTTTTGTCGATGTTTCTTTTGCCGCGTCACTTTCAATACTTGCGTTTAACCTATGACCACAGACCAGGGTTTGTGTTCAAGACCTTGAATTTTAAGTTCGAATGGAAATAGTGACTCTTTTGAGGAGCTTATGACTAGATTTCCTTTGTTTTTATTTTGAGCATCCTAATAAATCGTCTTCTTTACTTTAATGTATTGTTTCTTTCTTGACATTCCAAATGTTCGTACTAAGCGCTTTGAGTCCACATTTTTTATACGCACAGCAAAAATCTGGAACTCTGCCGGGGTCTGTATTTCCTGAAGAGTATAATATGGGTGTCTTTAAATCGAGAATCAATAGGTTTCTTCTAGGTAAGAGTGCTTCATCTTAGACCACACTGTTACTTAACATTAGGTAGAGTATGCTCAAACACAAATTTACATGTAAGAATTCTTACGCTTGGGGCAGTCCACCAGCTATTTAAAGCATAGACAACGCATGTCAGTTCCATTGACTCTGTCACGCCGCAGGGGGAGTTTGTAAATGAGGTTGGTTGGGTCTTGTCGGTGAAATGTCTGCCGCTGACTAAAGGCGTGGGTGGCCAGATCTCTTCTACAGATTGTCACTAAGCCTTCTGAACAGTTGACTGCTTGTTTGCATGAAAATAATATTTTCGTGGATAAAATTACACCTATTTCTTATAAGAGTAGGCCACGGATTTCCATTTGCTACAGCCCGGACACATTTATCTCGCTTCATTCTCTTAAATAATTTGACGACACTGTTCTTGTATAGGGCAACTTATTCACCAATGAACACTGTCTTGATTGTGAAAAATGACCTAAATATAATTATGCAATATCTCTGGATAAATATATGCAATATCTTTGTCGTAGAGTTATTTCATTTTATAAGGTAATCTTAAAGTTATGTTTCCGTCGGCATCACTAATTTAGTAGATAAAGCAGCAAAGAAGGCTTTCAATTATGTTTGTTTTGTGAATTAATTAATAGCAACTTGAGGCATTGACAACCTTCCGGCCGCCCTGACGTGATATAAAAACTCTAAAGTCTTCTATATTACGGAACTCCGGCTGTTGCTTTTTTTTTAAGGGCGTTGTCGCTTTGCTATCCGGCTGTTGCTAAAGCGCTCAACACTCACGCCAAAACTTCTGTTCAGCAATCGGTCAGAAAATAAAATGTTAATAACTGGTTTATATCTAAAGGGTTTTATACATAGGCCGCTCAATGGTCTTAGTCCATCAGTCGTCTGTGTCCTTGCTTAAGTTTTAATTTATTAAACTGTTCAAAAGGAGATTGCTGCAAATGACATCGATTTCAAAATTGTAACTTCTTCCAGTACTCGTGTTCACAGCGCGTGTGTATTCTACACAAGCGCAACCCACTTTCCCCCAGTGTAAATTACGAGCGGCCGGAAAACGCGAGAAAATTTTAAATTCATCGAAATGGTCCGATCTCCCCTCGGAACAGGGTTGATTGCTGATCACACTCGCGCTTAGCGATAATTTGATAAGGCCGGTCTTCGGCGGGCATCGCTTCGATTGGATCTTTTTTTATGGCTTAACTAGAGGAACGCCCCGCGACTTTGTTTGCGTTGAGTTTTTACGCAAATTTCAATATTTTTGGATTTTTTCGGAATTCATTTCTTAGTGCACTACTTCACCTCGAAGAATGAACCCTCCTTCATGCTTCTACGACTTATGGTTTAGGCTGTGTGTTGACTGTCAGTCAGTCAGGCAGTAACGTAAGAGTTTTATATATTTAGAATAGATGGCAGGGGTCGTCTTTTTATTCTGCTTTCGTAGCCTGGTTCGTGTGTCCGGGGCTTTTTCTGAGGATCTCGTTAGTTGCAGATTGACACAGACAGGGTTAGATTTTTTAACCTAGTAGGTAGGAGCCGATTTCGCCATTCAAACTGAACGGCGGCGTTTAACTTCTAAGTAGTCACAGTTTTCATTACTGATTTGCTGTTCTGAGATTTCCATATCATTTGACAGCTCTTGATCTCAGGTTAGGGCTAAACGCAGTTCAGTTTGAACTTTGAAATCGACGTTCATAGGTTGTAGGTTTGTAGGGTCATGTACAGTAAGTTGTGTTGTAACATTTAATAGCGACTCAAATGAACATCCGAATTGAATTTTTACAGCTATTTAATTCCCTTAGTAGTCATGAATCCTACGATTAATCATATGACCGTCAACTTATTTATATTGTGATCATTTTGTATTCCGCCCAGGTTCAGGCACATTTGTCTGAGGCGGACGGATTCCTACGTTGGCACGGGCGGATGGACAGGCTCGCTAATAGGACGACCGTTACCAACCCCCATTAGTTTGCTACCCTCAACTGCCCCCTGGCTACCCCTGTCTACCTTTTGTTTTAGTACCATATATTCCATTACTAATAAATAAAGTCGAAGCGGGTTTATTCAACCCTCGTTTTTGTTATATCTTGCAAAATTACACCTTTTGCAAACTGCTTTCGAAAATGTATTGAGTCAGTTCAGTTTCAGCAGATATTGTAATGTAAATGGTGGTCTAAGCAGTTTTTGGGAAACTTCGGTAGATCTAATCAAGGACCAATGGTGCTTGAAGATTTTATGAAGATTTTACTATTATCAAATCTTTTGTTAAAAGTTCAAGCAAGGTTTTTTTGTTAACAAATCCCTTTGTCCTTAAGCTCTTTTCGTGGCTGGAATAAGAATAAAAATAATATTCCAGCTGTCGCAAAATGGACTTCAATTTCGTTCCTCGCCAATTTCAGCTGAACATATAAATTGAATAATTCGTTCACAACTCTGAGAAACAATAAGTTTATCGTGAAAAGGGTTGCACCCTAATTTAATTGGCGTGATACCTACATTGTTCTAGGTTTTGGTAAACAGCCAGTTGCGGTATTCATAGAGACGTAACTGACTATAGAAATAGACAAGTCTAGACGTGTTTGTATACATAGACATGTTAGTAAAGTCTATGTCTAGACATTGACATACAATACATGCCTATGTCTACGTAACTGGCTATCCGGCGAACAGCTTACACCGGCGTCTCTGATTGATGCACAGATACACCTTTCGCACTGAGCCACAAATGATTTTGCTCAGTTTTCGTATGGAATATGTTCTTGGTTCATTCAGTATGTTTAATATTATTAGTATGTAAGTTTGTGAGGATGTTTGTATGTTTGTGTATCACGCTGTCACGGCTAAACGGAGTTTTATAAAACTGTTAATATACAAACGTGTGCCGGAATAAAAGTATGTTCGTATGAGTTAGTGGCCGACTCTTGTGACGGAGTTTTTAGGCCGCCTAAAGGCCTCCGTCATTGCTTACCGACAATTTAACGTGCCCTCCGAAGCACGAAAGCGCTCAGCTCGTAATAAAATAAAATAACTTTATTTCAGGCAACATTAGAAAAGTTAGAGATGTCCATAAATACCTTAAATGTCTAATGCCACTAATACTAATGTCACTTGTGATCATCCATCCCAATTGTGACCGCGCACAACGTAGCCTAAACAAAGCCTATTTTGTACCCGGGTACCAAACGAGCAAAACCTCAGGCGGAAGCTAGTACTGGATAGCTACTCATAGCTACCTGTGGTAATTCTTCTCGCTATAGCCCCATAATTTATTTAGTTGGTGAAACTGTGGGTTTTTGCAATGTGACCGGTTTCACTGAGCGGCTTAATTTATTGTTCCGACGGCGTAGAATTTCGGCGCTAGATTTATGTAATTTAATATTAGATTTATGTGGGAGATTTAATATTCGTCGGAAACATTGAATTTGCAAGCGGGTAGTTCGAGGTATTCAAATAAAAAATATTTATATGTGCTGTAAGTGGAATAGTGTTGATGACAAAAGCATTTGTGCCAAAAATGGCTTTGAATGTGGAATAACTCGTTAGTTAACTGACTACTTTTCAGCTATGTGCAAAATCGATCATCTAGTATTGTTCTACATTTATTCTACAATGGCAATTTAATTTTATGGCATTTATCTGGCAATGGCCAACAAGCTAATATTAAACATTTCAATAACTCCCGACTCCCGAACAGAACACCACAAATCAATCGGACCTGTGAAAGTTGAAAAGAAATGAGCTGATGATCTTGAAACGCCTCAACAGATCTTTATAAACTATAGACTACATAAAATATAACATACTAGCTGCCGCCCGCGGCTTCGCTCGCGTTGTACCCGGATAAAAAATAGCCTATTACATTAATCCAGCATATGTACTATATGTATATATCCAAGTTTCATTCAAATCTGTTAAGTAGTTATTGCGTGAAAGTAACAAACATCCACACATACAAACTTTCGCGTTTATAATATTAGTAAGGAGGAAGGATAAATTTTCTGTTTGAAGGCTAATGTGATCGAGATGGTTAGCCCATCTCGCCCACATTACCTTTCAAACAGAAAAAAACCGCAACAAAACCGGTCAGAACCGGTCAATGTCACAGACAGATACACATAAACACACTTACCCTTCTTTTTCGTCGGGGGTTAAAAACAATATTGGCTATGCAAAAAAAACAGTCCAAAAATATTTACGTCCCCAAAAAACAAATGAATAGCAGCGATAAATCTGAATACAGACTAAAGAAAAACGTTCGCCTAGGTAAACTCTAGACAAAGAAAAAGCCATCAAACTCTGAATACTCATTTAAACTCCATTTAGTTTCAATAACGCCTCATTGAAACGCCTGCCTAATGATAATGATCCTCTAAACCCCCTCAGACTGTATTTGCCATTAGTTCGCCTGAATCAGTTCTCAGGTGATTGGCCGGCTGATGCCAAGGTTGTATAACCCTAATAGAACACAGTGGATCATACATACAGTAAACTAAAGTCTTTTACCATCTATAGTAGATTATTTATACAGCGTCATGAGGCAACTTTTACCTTCACAAACGGGACGCTGTAGTGCCCGGGACGAATTAAGATGAAGTAGACTTGCCCAGCACCTATTCCATCCTCTCAGCTTAGTCGGCCTTGTCCACAGGAAAGAAATGGTCAATACGTGCGGAGCTGACTAAGCCGCGGGTTTCCTCACGATGTTTTCCTTCGCCGTTTGAAAGTATACTGGTATAGCGCACATAAATTTTTCGCACAAAAAAGTCCATTGGTACACGACCGGGTTTGAACCCACGACCTTAGGATCGGATGGCGGGGTCATTACCAACTAGACAACCAGTGCTCTCTACTAAATGTACTACACATACATATTATCACGCCTGTTGTATTTTGTTGCATTGTAAAAAGGAATTAAATAAAACTTAAAAAAACTTGTTATAACACTCATAGAACATTGTTTTTCAATAATAATATATTGAGCTTTCTGAACTTCTAAAACTTAAAAATACAAGTATCATAAATTTCAAACTATTCCAAGAAATCTACTGATCAAACTTTAAACTATTCTAAGAGGGGACTTGATCCCGTCCACCCTGCTGTTCTCCACACAATTGAACTAATACAGTCATCGCTTCAGCCGAATTTCTGGGAACATTCAGTTTCACAGCTACGACCTTTCGGTCTAAGCTTTGCATTGCCTGAATCAATGGGAGGTGAGTGACCTTCATTGACGTGATGATATGTGGCCTGCGTGCAGCCCTCTGACCTGGAACGTGGATTTTAATTCTGTGCTCGTATGCTATGCAGGAATTCCATCCTTATCAGACCCTGGAAACTAAATGGTAGGCCACACGTCAGGCTTCCACGTCACGTGTTATGAACCTACTGTTACTCGAGTGCACGTAAGGAGCCTTTTTGAGGCGCACTTTAATCCTATGACACTGGTTCGAAAAGACTAGTAACTTACTTCTCTGCTGGACTGGGAGTAAAGAAAAAACATAGAACGCGACCAGCTGCTTCTCTCCCCGAGCATGTCGTAAAAGTCGACTAAGGGATAGTATCCTCTCCAACATAATAGACCATCTATATGGGCGATGGACTGATCACCTGTCATCATGGTTCACCATATCAATCTTGGGACTCTTGAATCAGGAGTGGCTGCAAGTTTTCTTATGATCACTTGTGGCTCTGCCCATCCCGTTAGGAATATGTGCGTAATAATAGGGTGGGCAGAGCCACAAGTGTTTTATTTTTATTATTTGTTGTTATAGCGGCAATAGAAGTACACACTAAAAATTTCAACTCTCTACCTCTTATCTCTTCATGAGATACAGCCCGCTGACAGACGGACGGACGGGCGGACGGACAGCGGAAGCTTAGTAATAGCCCTTTCGGGTCCTACATGCGTCGTTACCCCAATACTGGGGGTCGTGACCGATTATGGAACCCTAAAAAAGAAAAAGTGTGCAGCACTGTACGCGCGAATGGATTTCAGGTTGATTTGATCAAAATCTTTTGCTTTTAAACCAAATATTCGAATACTGCGTTTATTCAATACAAATATTTTTAGAGAGCCCAGCTCGCCGGTTATTTAATTTGTGATGATGCAAATAGTTGGCTGGTATGAATAAATATTTGTAGTTGAATTGAATAAAAGATTGGATTGAAATTCGTATTGAAAATCGTATTAATAATATTGGGCGGCAACCTAAAATCGTTCGACCTGAAAGTCTGAAAGAATCCTATTGTGTGGGCGGGCCTAGGGGTGAACTTCTATAGGCTAATGATGATGGTGTATATTTTTGATTAACAATAACATCTTGGATGTAGGTACATTGTAGAAAGAGATTGCTAATGTTGCAAGGTGTTTTACAGTCAGCATCAAAATTTAATGATTATCAAACCAAGTTCCCAAACCATTTCGTAAATAATAAATAAATATTTGTGGACATTTCACACAGCGCCATCTAGCTCCAAACTAAGTAAAGCTCGTACTATGATAATCAGATGGCTGATAGAATTCTTATATTTGAATTTTATTCTTTTTTTTTGCAAACACATACTTTTAGTACATAATACTACAACACCCAGACCCGGAAGAAATATTTGCATAACATACAAACATTTCTCCCGTAGCATGAATCGAACCCGCGCCTCTTGCGTCTCAGCCGAGCACTCGCTAATTAAACTAAAAAGACGCAAGTTACTAGTCCTAGGCGGCTCGTTACCCGAAATATCATCAAAACAAACTTACTTAATTAAAAGATAATATTCCGCGCAAGTTAGCCCATTAACAGGGAGATCGATGTAGCCGGGAAACGTACCAAAACTTGTATAATGGAAGACTGACTTGCTACTTCAACTATTTGTTGAGTGGCGTTTTGGACACTTCGATAAACGAAGCGCTCGTGGAGTAGCTTGCTTACTCCCGAATACTCAAACACATCTCAAAGTTGAGCATGTCTTAAATGATGTTTTTTTTTTGATAGATTTTCATCAGAAACTGTCAAAAAACCGTGAGTTGAGACGTGCTCAACTCTGAGTCGCGTTTGAGTATTCGGGGGTTAGACGTTCTTTATTGACCGTTGAAGTTAAGCAACGTTGTGCGCGGTCACAATTTGGATGGGCGAGCGCAAGTGGCATTAAGAGCTGAGCGCTTCCGTGCTTAGGAAGGCACGTTAAGTTTGTCGGTTCTGGCTTTTGGCGGAGGCTTTTAAGCGGCCTTAGAACTCCGTCATAAGAGTTGGCCACTAGCTCATAGGAACTTGCTTACTTTGAGGAATAAAGAAATCTATGTTTGGACAAGATGTTGTTTATGTAGATTCGTTGCTAGTGTTCTGTTTTGGAAAGATTGCCTGACTTTCACTTAGTTGTGTATGGGTAATGGTTTTATAATTGCGGGCGGGCGGACGGTGCACGTGTCTGCATTTTGGTGAGCTTTTTGTGAAGATTTATTTTGTAATATATCTATTTAGTAGTATGATTAAAAACTATTTTTTTAGTGACTTATTACTGATTGACGTATGACGCATCTATTTGTAATTAATTGGTGAAAGAGACTACGATTTGAATACCTTTATTTTTTATAATACAGTTTTAATTGGAAAACTCGAATGAAATCCTAAGGTCATCTTTGCAGTGAAGTTTCATATAACTAAAGCCCTAATTGGAGACCCGAGAGAAAAACTTTTTAAGTGTTCCTTTCATAACACAAACAAAAAATAACATTCACGAGCTGAGGCCCGGACCTCTTCACGTCGAAAGATATTCATCCAGCTTGCATCTTGTTCGAGGAATTTGCACCCTATTTCCTGCGTGCTTAGATTGTTATTTAAATGCACAAATCCCTGTTAGTTTCAAGTGGGGACGGGAAATTATATGCTATTTCCGAGACATCAGATTTACGTTTGTTTAAGGACTGTAGTACCTGTAGGCTCGAGTGTTTGCCGAATGAATATAGACTTTATTTTCTTATGATTAAGGTTCTTTTTGGATTCACCAGTGGATTCGTGGGGACAATAAAACTGTTAAACTGAACAGCTTTAGTCGATGTGACGGTGAAAATTGTGCTATTTTTAGTCTGTGGACCGTAGCGCGAAGTAGGAAGGACAATATTTAGTTAGTCCGGTAACGTGATTCAATTTCAGTCGTGGTTTACCTGAGTTTTAACCGATCAAATAAAGTATGTGGTGTAAATTTTACCTGAATTTGAATTTGTATTTTTTGAAGTGGAATCATCATCACTGGCGACCTCGGTGGCGTGGCGGGCGAGTGCTCGGCTGAGACGCAAGAGGCGCGGGTTCGATTCCCGCTACGGGAGAAATGTTTGTATGTTCTGCAAATATTTCTTCCAGGTGTATTTACAAAAAAAAGTAGAAAAGTATTCTATCAGCCATCTGGTGTCCATAGTACAAGTTTTGCTTAGCTTGGGGCTAGATGGCGCTGTGTGAAATGTCCATAAATATTTTTTTATTTATCATCATCCACAGCCCATAGTATCCCACTGTTCGGTAAAGTAATTTATGATGTGAAATATTGCATAAAATATTTCAGTTTTTCATTTATTTCTGATTTGGATATTCATACATAATAATCACGCTCTTATCCGTAATGGAACGGGCAGAGCCACAAGTAAACATAAGAAAACTTGCAGCCACTTCTGATTTAGTCCTGTGATGGATATGGTGAACCATGGTGACAGATGATCAGTCCATCGCCTATATAGATGGTCCATCGTGTTGGAGAGGATACTATTCCTCAGTCGGCTTTTATAACATGCTCGGGGGGGAGAAGCAGCTGGACGCATTCTTTGAATTTTATTTCCTTCCAGTCCAGCAGGGAAGTATAATTTGGATATTACATGGAATATTCTAGTTTTTATTTTGAATCGGTGTTCAGTTTTATACTGATAAAGAGAGAACAAAGAAGGAATATAAAATTACTTTGAGAGTTAACCTTAATGTTCGACTTTATCATGCTTAGACGACGTCAGCTTATTGTCTAACTTTGGGATGCCTTTATCAAGTTGCGAGTGAACTTGAAAACCTTTTGCACTTAGTTTTTAGGCTTAAGAGGACAAGTTACTTGATAACTCTAGAAAAGAAAACAAATTTATTTTTAAATTTTATTTATGGAAGAGGTGGCAAACAAGCAAGCGAATCTCCTGACCTCTTATTCTCCATGATCAAACGAAACTTGGTGATGGACAGACGGACGAAGGCTTAGTAATAGGGTCCCCATGGCGCCCTTCGGGTATGCAAACAGGTGTATAGATTGCTCGAAAGATGACATGTTTGAGAAAGGAGTGAGTACAGAGATGACGGCTGCCAGAAAGGAACGAAAGAAGAAAACATGCTTTGCCGTGGAAAAGGGGCAAGAAAATTATGATTTTTGGTTTTGAAGTTAACCAGAAAAGGCTGAGTATAGTATACCTAGAGAAGCTGCTTTAGTACAGAAGTAAGACTCTAATAAGAGAATAGACAGGCCGAATCATTAAAACTCGACTGCTTTACCATTTGTTTTTCATCATCTCCCGGCCCATTATCCTACTTATGTGGGGTCCGCAAAACAAAAGGTTTTTCTTCCACTCTCCTCTATCAGCCTTCATCGCCATTTGTTTTTCATCATCTCCCGGCCCATTATCCTACTTATGTGGGGTCCGCAAAACAGAAGGTTTTTCTTCCACTCTCCTCTATCAGCCTTCATCGCAGTCCTTCCACTGAATCCATCCATCTCTTCTTCGGTCTACCTCTACCTTTGTATCCATCCGTATGGATATCCATTCTGAATTCAGTACTTTTATCTGTTCTATAGTACAAGTTTTAATATATATTTTTAGTACAGTTGCTAGCGAGTACAGTGCGGGAAAGCTCACGTTTTAAATTAGGCAATTAGAGACACTAGCTTTGTTAATTTGATTACTTACGACTCGGAAAAACAAGGCAAACGTGACTTCTCTAAAAATAATACATAACCTAGCTCATTCCACAAATATATCAAAATATCACTTCTGACTTAGAATTCCCTAGTTTAGTTTAGTCGTGTCACTAGTTCTTTCGAACCAATGTGGTGAAAGGATTTAAAGTGCGCATCGAAGGCTCCTCACATCACGGCTTAAAAGCTGAACGTATTTTAGAATGAAAATTAGAATAAAATATACTCAGAAAATGACTTTGGCTTTATTGGCGTGGCAATGCGGCCAGCGTCTTGGGCACGCTTCCATCGTCTGATATGCTGGATCAGGTGAGCTATCTATAGACCGTTTGCAACGGCCTTTAGATAGCCCGACGATTTCTTTTGTATTTTGTAAATTATATTTGTATTAGTTGTAAGTTTCCTTTTTTTTTAAGTAACTACTAGAACTACTAGAATCAGACTCCATGGTCGGAGAATATCTGCTGGACCGAAAACCCTGGTTACTTAAATATTTTGATTGGTGTAGTTTTTCTTATGTCATGGCGCATTGCTACATGCTGACGTGTGTACAGTAGGGTCTGCTCCCCGGGGTCTAAGGAGCCTGCCCTTCGCGGACAGGGAGGGCTAGTAAAACAAATGCGGAGTTTCTCTGCGTATTTGTGTGATTGACGAGAGAGATTTTTACAATGACATCATTTTGAAATTGGTTTAAAAAAGGACATAATTTGATTTTGGTTTTTGGCAGGGATTTCGGAAGTAGACGAATGAAATAAAAAAAAATTATGCCATCTGTACTTGATGATTTATATAGCGGCAACTTTTCACTAACGGGACGCTTGTTTGGGTCGTTTTTAGAGCTCCGTACCCGAAGGGTTCCAACGGAACCCTATTACTAAGCCTCCGCTGTCCGTCCGTCTATCAGCGAGCATCATACGAATCTCACAAATTTTCACTGTGTGTATAGAAATACACACAGTGTACAATTATTTGTTTCTATAGCGGCAATAGAAATTGCCGCTTTAGAAACAAATAATAAAAATAAAAGGGGGTCCCATACAAGAAACATTTATGTACATGTACGAGGGTATAGAACCCTTCGTGTGCGAATTCGACTCTCACTTGACTGGTGTTTTAGATTGAGTTAGGCTTCCCCAGCACCTATACCATCCTTTCAGCTTAGCCGGCTTTATCCGCAGGAAAGACATGGTCAATATGTGCGGAGCTGACTGAGCCGCGGGTTTCCTCACGATTTACTACATCGTTTGAGAGCCGAAAAATAAGATCGTCCGCAATTTACCCAATTTGTGCGGTTCGGTGATGTCACGCTTCATTTCGTTATTATTTTGTCAATGTATTGACATTGAGAAAATATATTGAATCCAAAATGTGTAGAATTGTCTACACATTTTGGATTCAATATATTTTCTACTAGCGACATCTCTGATCAACACTTTATTTTATTTTATAGGCCATTCTTTCCGTTTAACATACTTCAATAAACTTTTAATTCCGCGATTAAAAGTGACGAAAGTAAGTAAACTTAACGACTTGAATGAAGGCTTGTTTAGTAGATCCTCGTTTCGTGACTACGCTTCTAATTAACTGTTTTACAGTGCACGAAAGGACCTTCATTGGGGCACCCACCTTTCACCACACTGGTTCGGAAGAACTGATGATTGTAAAGAGATCATTTTCCAAAAAAAATAGCCAAGCGTGGTTTTTTACCTGTATCTTCCACGCTTGGTCGCGTTACGACTGTAAATGCAACGTAGATTTAAGACGTATCCAAGTGATCCCCGTGATTTTATGGAATAAAAAATTTTTACTTTGGCTTTGACTAATCTAGTCTAAATTAATCTAAAATCCCTTTTTAGGGCTCCATAAAAGGCAGATACTTACTAGTTTCATGCTAGGACTTATTGTTCGTTGATTGTCAGTCGCCAGTTTCATAAAAGTTTTATACCGGTACATTAAGAGGCTTCTTTCCGTCTGAGCCCGGCGACAGGTGTGTAAGCACTTTACATAGGCCGTTTAATGGCGAACCTTTCGCGATTATTGAATTTCAGAGGAATATCCAGAGGATGGTATATAGAGGAAGTGTTGGGGAGGCGTGGAGGAGCTCTGAAGGTCGGATGTGCTCTCTCCCACATAATGAAGTGTGGGGGTAGGTAGGTCTGTTCGTGATTTTAGGGTTCTGTTCCCGAAGGGTGCCAACGGGACCCTATTACTAAGCCTCCGCTGCCCGTCCATCCGTCTGTCTGCCTGTCAGCGGGCTTTATCTCATGAATCGTAATAGGTAGAGAGTTGAAATTTTCGCAGTGTGTACATTTCTATCTCTGTTGGACGAGGAGTAAACACAAAGCATAGAATGCGTCCAGTTGCTTCTCTCCCCGAGCGTGTCGTAAAAGTCGACTAAGGGATAGTATCCTCTCCAAAATGATGATCCACCTATATGGGCGATACGCTGATCACCTGTCACCATGGTTCACCATATCCATCTTAGGATTTTAAATCAGAAGTGGCTGCAAGTTCTCTTATGTTTACTTGTTTCTCTGCCCACTCCATTAGAGATACGGGCGTGATAATATGTATGTACTAGCTGCCACCTGCGGCTTCGCTCGCGTGGTATCCGGATAAAAATTAGCCTATATGTTAATCCAGTACATGTTCTATGTATATTCCAAGTTTCATTCAAATCCGTTTAGCCGTGTAGGCGTGATTGAGGCACAAACATCCAAACATCCAAACTCACAAACTTTCGCATTTATGATATAAGTAAGATGTATGTGTATTTCTATTGTCGCTTTAGCAACAAATCTACACTAATATTATAAAGAGGAAAACTTTGTTTGTTTGTTTGTACTGAATAGGCTCAAAAACTACTGGACCGATTTTAAAAATTCTTTCACCATTCGAAAGCTACATTATCCACGAGTAACATAAGCTATATTTTATTTTGGAAAAAAATAGGGTTCCGTAAGATATTTGGGTTTTTCGGACACAAGGTGTAAAAAATCAACCAGAAAAGTTACTTATTTTGCGTACGCTGCCTAAACTATAAAAGATAGAACCATAAAATGTTCTAATTAATTGTAGATCTTATAAATATCTACAAAAAAGTCCGCGACACACTATACCCATCTATGTCGAGTGAGGCACAGCAACCATTTTTTTATTTAAAAATCTTGAATTTTTTTTGGACTACATTTAAACGCGTTTATTTTACTCATGCTATTAATCCTTATCAAAATAAATGATTTCATCACTAAGAACAGTTTATGGAGATAATATTTGGTCTTTGAATGATTAAAATTGGACGTTTGGTTTTGAAGTTATGGCGAAATTAAAATATTACGATTTCTGCTGCACGACCGCTGCGTAGGGAGCCGACCTCGCGACTGACCGTGTCTTTCCTGGGTAGGCTTTTTGCAGCGGTAACCGACATCCACGCGGGCGGAGCCGCGGGCGACCGCTAGTAATAAAATAAAAAATAAAAAGGGTCTCCATACGAGAAACATTTTTAATTTTCTATGGTATGGAATCCGTTTTGTGCGATTAAGACTCGTACTTGACCGGTTTTTATTTTGGTTTGTTTGATTTATTTTTAGCCATTTGGCTCTCTTCATTGAGGACATTTTCAGCAAATGTGTCGCAACACTAATTAGTATAAGTAGGATACATAAAGATTATTTATAGAGTTATGTGAGTTCCAAACAGTGTTTTCAGATATTCTTTAATAATAATTGAAGTTGGTTTTTGCGACTCTACTTCAAATATTAGCTTTAAATTCTTCAAATATTAGTTTTAAATTCTTGAGAGCTCAAAGAGCTCGGACCAAGTTGGCGTTAAGTTTAGAAGTCTACTTAAATAATATTACCAAGTTCTATAGATAGCATCACACTACTATCTCTGTCTTGCTTAAAGACTTATGGTAACTTATGTTCTGCCGGCTTGAACCCACTAATCCAGGTATAGGTGCTTGCAAGTGTCCTTGTTCTGTTAATCCTACAATGGCCTGGTTCGAGGCCTATATTTATGGCTAAGCTAGGCTAGCCTAGGCTTTCTAGGAACATGTAGAAGGAATCATATTAAATAATAAGTGTTTTCGAGCACCGGTGGTCTTGTGGTATTGGTAGTGACGTCGTGGGTTAAAATCCGGTCCTGCACCAATGGATTTTTTCGAAAATAGTTTTCAAGTGCACGAAAGCAGCCTTTCACCACACTGGTTCGAAAGAATTGGTGACACGACAAGATAGTTTATTTTTTGTAACTAGGATGTATGGGGAAATTCGAAACCAGAAGAAATACAGGGCAAGTGTCAAAAAAACAATTTACTCTTTTTGTGTTAAATCAATTTCGGTTTGTTTATTTTTTTAGTCAAGTGTGAGTTGCCTATTAAAAAAAATGTTTAATTGGTGACTCCACTTGTTTGCTATAAACGCAGTTGATAACTGTAGAACCTGAATATATATCTTAAAATTGTTTGGTATTGTTTAAAAATGGTTATAATTTCATTTATAAAATACTTCTGACTTCAAATCAAATTTCTAAAGAAAGACTTGAAAAGTGCTGCCTTTAGTAAAGTTTTGACAACACTCCATTTTAAAGCGTGGAACTTTGTCTATCACTCATCAACAGGAAGTTGCAGCTTTCTACCGTTCAAGTTTTAAAACGGCTGTATAGTTTCGTTCCTTAGTTCCATAATTACATCTAGCAACTTTTTGAGGAAAGTGCTACGGAGCGTAGCAGCTTTCGTAGGCTTATTATAGTAGCGTTGTCATTGTATCTTTCGATGATGTTAATGACCATCTAGTTTCTCTGGATAAAGAGAGTGTCATTATATATTAAAATCCAATCTGGCGGTTTATGCAGCCATTTTCAATGAATTAAAATTGTACAAATTTATCATTAACATTAACTTCTCTGCTGGACTGGGAGTAAAGAAAAAACCTAGAATGCGTCCAGCCGCTTCTCTCCCCGAGCATGTCGTAAAAGTCGACTAAGGGATAGTATCCTCTCCAACATGATGAGATACAATAAGCAAGTATGCCTAAGGAGGGTTGACGTCAGGCAGGCGGCCGGTCATGAAACACCTTAGCCAAAACTCTTACATAGAGTGGGATAAGGGCAGTAAGATGATGATGATATCATTATCATTACGTGTTAAAAAATCTACTCGTAATATGGATGATGTGCTGTGCTATCTAAATTATACACAGTCGAATTTTTTATTTTGACTAAGTACTTATTTTGGATTATAATACTTACATACGAAAATGCCAAATAAATTGAACGTTCGGTTTTTACGGCGAGTACTGTGATGCTCCACAGGTACGATACGAGCTCTCAGCTAAAGCTCTTTTAGCCTCTAGAGCTGTCACCGGCAGGGCGCCAGTATTAGGGAATATGCATGTGATTCAAATGAGGGTCAAATTTTTTATGAATAAACTATATTACATACTAGTTTTCGCCCGCGGCTTCGCTCGCGTGATATCCGGACAAAAAGTAGCCTATATGTTATTCCAGCACATACTATGTATATTCTAAGTTTTGTTCAAATCCGTTCAGCCGTTGCGGCGTGATTGAGGCACAAACATACATCCACACATCCTTACATCCTCACAAACTTTCCCATCTATAATATTAGTAAGATGCCAAGGCCGTCAAATAAAGTCTTCTATATGCTGATTAAGTGTGATGATGTTGATTTTTCATCTTTGTTATCTGTCACCTTAAGAGGCTACCGTACCATCGCATCTAGACCGATTTCGAAAGCGATTTCAGGTGTAAAGAAAGACAGAGAATGAGACCGCGTAAGAACTACAAGAAAACTACAAAATGAATCAAAAAACTGGTTTCAACAACTAAAGAAATAGTTATTATCTAACTATCGAAGTAAAACTCATCTGAAAATATGGTAGGGTTCCCGAGATCTAGATCAAAACATACTCAAATCATGGATTTCTCAAGTTTTTTTTTATCGTGTTGTGTGTGTGTGTATCGTGTTTTCACTTTGAGTAATCAAAGAAAATATGTTATAATTTCATTTTCTTTTTGAAAAGACACATTTCATAATCGTACAATAGAGTTCTGCATCGATTTTGTTCAGCGAATCCGCTAGGACTGCACTCTCAATCATTCATATTCTAAAAATTCGTTACAAGAATGTTACCATTACCAGAAACAGCTTGTTCGAAATGTAAAACGCTGCATCGATGGTTTTATCCCAAGGTATTTCTACGAGCAAATTAAAAGTTGAAAGGGATGGATTATTCCCCAAATAGCGGTAGAATCTACTTCACTGAGTAAATTCAATGCGGTATCGCTACTTTACCGATACCGTCGAGCTAATTTGATGCGGTTGAGAGCTCTGGTACAGTCAACTCAATCAGTATTTAGTATAATTTACTATACAGTGTTTTTTTTTAAACTGGGATAGTATGTGGAAATCCGAAACCAGAAGAGATACTGGAAAAGTATTTTAAAACAATTACTTTTTTATGTGAAAATGATTGTGGCTTAGTACATTTTTTGGCCAAGCGCGAGTTGGCCATGAAAATGAATGATGTTGGTGAAAAATTGTTTTGATACTAATCGATACAATTAAATGATTCTTACATGTAACTGAGTCGATCGGCATTAAAAAAAGCTTAAACAGTTTTCACAAAAAAGAACAAAAAAATTCTAAGACACTTTTCCTGTATCTCTTCTGGTTTCCGATTTTTCCATACTGTCACAGTAAAAAAACACTCTGTATAAAATAGCTTGTCGTGACTGACCTATTAACAGACAACGCAGAGCCTAAATCGCTGGCCTTATACTTGAAATTTGGAAGATGCATTCTTTATAGTACGTAGACGTACACTAAGAAAGGATTTTTTTCAAATTCTACCCCTTAGGGGATGAAAAGGTAAAAACGTTTGTATGGAAAATCTTGGGATCGGAAGGGAAAAAAACAGGCTTATTTGTCAATTTTCTTCAAGGTTCTGTTATAGAACGGGATACGCGTGAATTGAAATATACTTCAATTATTAACAGAAAGAAACTTACAACTTAACAAATATAATTTACAAAATACAAAAAAAAAACAGTCGGGCTACCTACCTAAAGACCGTTGCAAACGGTTTATAGATAGCTCATCGGACGGCCATTTTGAATGTTTTGTAATGTTGTATGTATGTATGTTCGTATGAGCTAGTGGCCAACTCTAGTGACGGAGTTTTTAGGCCGCCTAAAGGCCTCCGTCATGGCTTAACGACTCAAAAGCCGGGGCCGACTGCTTAACGTGCCCCCCGAAGCACGGAAGCGCTCAGCTCGTAATGCCACTTGCGATCACCCATCCCAATTTGTGACCGCGCATATCGTTGCTCAACTTTACGATCAGTCAAGAACGCCTAAGCAAGCTACGCCACAAGCGCTTCGCTTGTTTTGTAATGAGTACACTTTATTGCAATTGTTACGTTCTAGCGTGGTACACCAACGTTCCGGCGAGGTAGGTACAATGCTAACCGCACAATGCCGGCCGGCGATAAATGGCCTGCGAGCGACGAGCTGATTGAATGCGAGCTCACAATGTCTTTATCGAACCGCAAACTGAGCGTGTATTTACAATGCTTTGTCTTGTTTTTTTTTTTGATTTACTTTGATTGAATTTGCAATTTACTTGTGCCATACTCTACCTGAAGATCAAAACAACCAACGTAACGACAAACTATTGAAAAGCCAACCAATTTACACAGCTCCATCTAGTTCGGCAAACAAAAGTCTGCAAACATCAAGTCGAATTGAAATAGTCCTGTCGCAGTCGCAATTGAAATGAAGTGTATGCTTCGAGCTGCAATTTAATAGATCGAGTACAGAGCCTCTTGTCAATATTGGATCATCCAACATTTAACATATATTGAGCACTAGGTTTTGCGCGCAGTTCCGCTATTGTGGTACCCGGATAAAATGCGGATTATATGTTATTCTATGTCACTGCGCATATTCCAAGTTTCATTAAAAACAGTTCAATCGAGTTCAACAGAGTAATTGCACAAACATCCTCAATTCGTCAGAGCCTTATTAACTATCCCATATAAACCAACCATAGTATTGAAATAATTAATCAATAGAAAACGAGCAAACTCTTCATCCTGTTTTATATTATCGTGACAGCAATGGTGGTCTAGTGGTAGCAGTTCCGCCTTCGGATCCTAATGTCGTGGGTTGGAATCCAGTCGTGCACCAATTGGTTTTTCTGTTCGAAAAATGTATGTGCGCTATACCAGCATTCTCAAACTCAAAGCATCGTGAGGAAACTGGCATGTCGTAGAACATTAGAAAGATGTGTCAAGTGCACGAAAGGAGCCTCTGACGCGCATTTTAAATCCTTTCACCACACTGGCTCGAAAGAACTATTGACACGACTACATTATATAGATCGTAGATCTATTTTCATCTCCCAATAAAACCTTTGACAACTCTGTTGAAATGTTCCTTATTTATAAGCTTTACGTTATCGAACATCCAGTAAAACAAACTTTGCTTTCAGTCTCAAAATAATTAATATTTATGTTACAGGTAAACGTCAACTAACAAGAACCGGTAAGTTAAAAGCCTAGATAATTCTTATCTCCGAAATTCGTTGGAAAATTCCACGACATCAATTCATTCCAGCTTGTTTAATGCGGCGGTAATGGATGGCCCTTTCCCGTGGCCCTTTTCCGATAAAAATGCTGTCCAACGGAACGCAGGCACGCAAATTACGGAAATCCAACATCTTAAATCATTCGGCCCCGGAAAACGACATTTTGAGCCAACCCTTGAATAATACAGGTTGGATAAGAAACTTTTAGGGAAACTACAGGGTAGTTTCTTATTTCTTGACTGAGGACACATTTTACACGGCTTATGTGAATATCGTGAAATCTGTGAAATGTTCTCTGTACAGAGCGAGTACAGTTTCGAGGCTTTTGCTGGGACTTAGACTACCCCTCTATATTGTACTAGGTTTCACCCGCGGCTTTGCTCTGCCCGGAATAGTGCTATATTTTGGTAAAACAAACGTAGGGTTGCCCTGCTTTTGCTTTATCGCACACGAGTCATTGTTGCGTAATGTGTGCGTGGTCTATTTGTAAAACAGTCATGTAGCTACATTTTATAAGGGCTTTCATTGTCATCATCATCATCAGCCAATGGCAGTCGACTGCTGGACATAGGCCTTCTAATAAAATTCCATGATGAACGCTTTTGTGCTCCTTTCATCCACTGACCACTTGCGACCCTCAAAATGTCATCGGTCCATTGGATGGAGGGGTATACTCGGTTTAAAAAGCTCTCCCTCACCGTTTGTTTTATTATTCGAAGACGTTGAAAAGGAATTTCTCCAGGGGCCCATTCGGCATTGCGCGATGACGCCAGACTACCTAATGCCTTATCGATACCGCAATTTTCACTTGGCGATACGATGCGCTTCTCTTGCCACTGGTCCCGTCAGTCATACTGTGTTTGTTTAATAATAAAGTCAAAGTCAAAGTCAAAGTCAAAAAATTTTATTCCATAAAATCACTGGGATCACTTGGACACGTCTTAAATCTACGTTGCATTTACACCTGTTCGTAACGCGACCAGGCGTGGAAGATACAGGCAAGAAACCACGCTTGGCTATTTTTTTGGAAAATGATCCCTTTACAATCATGTTATAAAAGGAGTTGGAGCATTCAGTCCCAAGCATTTTTATCTTCTATATAATCGGATATTTTATAGTAAGCTTTTTTATACAACTTTTGTTTTATTAGTGTTTTGAATTTATTAACTGACAAATTTGTCATCTCGCTTGGGACTTTGTTATAGAAGCGTACACATTGCCCTTTAAATGATTTATTAACTTTACCTAGCCTAATCGTGGGTACAGCAAGTTTATCCTTATTTCTAGTATTAACACTATGATTATCACTATTTTTCTTAAACTTACTAAAATTTTTATGTACGTACATCAAGTTTTCGTAAATATATTGACAAGGAATATGTTATAATATCTACTAAGGCCTTTGCCATCTCTATTAGATGTTTGATATAGCGTTAGGAGGCAACTTTTTTGCCTATATAATGTACATAAATGTGAATACAGTTAGAGAGTAGTTTATTAGTCTGAAAAAAAAACTCATTGTAGAGCCACTGAACTATTTTGAAATAGCAAAGATCGCTAACTCAGTACTGCTAGTTGCTGATACTTGGCTATGTGTTTTGCGTCTTTAGGAAATGTAGAAGGCAATGTAGTAACATTTGATTGCCTTCTACATTTCGTTAAGGGTAGTATTATGGGGAGGGGGACACTATGTCGTCTGTTGTAAGCACGCCTAATATCTACGTTCCGTTTTACGATAGTGCTCCGTTTTGTGATAACATTGATTTCCTTTTATGGGCTGACCGCGTCATAACGCGCTGCGTGTTTTTTATGATAACAAAGGCCCTTTTATATTAAACTTGCACTGTTTTGTTCGTTTTTAGGGCTCTGTCCAAAGGAACCCTTGTAGTTTCGCCGTGTTTGTCCTTGGCCATTTTACTCGCAGATTAATTAGTCATATCCTATTGGTTTAGACATGCACAGGACCGTGGATGTGTGGATGATGATGATGATGATGGAATTTTGAAATAACAAAGCAATAATTGTGCATATCAGTGACCTTGAACTTATGAAATAACAAAGCTCTTAAGCTAACACCGGCATGTCGTAGAACCGTAAAAAGTTCGAAAACATGTGTCAAGTGAACGAAAGGAGCCCTTGAGGCGCACTTTAAATCTTTCACCACACAAATATCTCCAAGACAACAAAGTAGCAGTCGCCAGCTCCATATGTCTTGGCAATAATGTAGAATGTTTGGCATGGATTGTATAACTGTCTTTACCTTGAGATCCGCCCTTTGTCCTAGCGCTTTTCATTGAACTCTTGAGGCCATGCGGCAATGCGGGCTTGCTACTTGGCAACACGAGCTGCTAAAGCAAGATAATATGCGTATTGAATTTTTTGAATCAATCAATTTAAGTTTGAATAGGTATTTTAATATGTACACGTAGAAAATATTCTGAATAACCTACATTTTAAAAACTTTCCAGATGTGTTTGCTGCGACCTTTAGATAGCCCGACTGTTTCTTTTGTTTTTTGTAAATTATATTTGTACTAGCTGCCGCCCGCGGCTTCGCTAGCGTGGTACCCGGATAATTTTTTTTTTTTTAATTAATTCAGTCCATGTACCTACTATGTATATTCCAAGTTTCAACTACCAACTAAGTTCTGAAACACGTGTCCATTTATGTACTTTGCATTTACAGTATCCGAACCGATTTTCAAGCAAATCGCACCACGCGTTAAAAAGTTCCATACAAACGTTTTCACCCCTTTAGGGGTTGATTTTCGGAAAATCCTGCCTGCTATAAATCTTCCAAATTTCAGCTTTCTAGCTTCAGCGATTTCGGCTCTTCGATGATGAATCAGTCAGTCAGGTTACGCTCTTTTAAAGGTATAGATGAGGTCGACTTTCTCCTTTATTATGAGGATATAACTAATTCTTGGTCTTCCTCTTCCAATATAACATACCTTGCTGTTTCTTTCGACGACATAACAATAAACTCCCAAACACTTTGCTTGCTGTAGCCACCACCCGTTGCAAACAGCTCGTAGATAGTAGCTGAGCTGTGATGTCTCTGCTATTTCCGCGGTGTGAGCGCCGGCACTCGAGGCTACGTGTGCCTCGCGGGAGTCGCTGATTTCCTCAAGTACCTCTCCAATTTATTCCCGAGCCAACGCGGAGCTTTGAACTTATCATATTATTGTTGCTATGTAAGTCTTATCTGGGTCAATGGGGCTCTTTGTTGGAATAACTTGGGCACTTTATCATCTGATTTGATGATCCCTGAGGATATTTAGAACTGATAGTGCATACATACATATTGTCACGCCTGTATCCCTAATGGGGTGGGCAGAACCACAAGTAAACATAAGAAAACTTGCAGCCACTTCTGATTTAGTCCTAAGATGAATTATGGTGAGCCATGGTGACAGGTAATCAGCCCATCGCCCATATAGGTCCATCATGTTGGAAAGGATACTATTCCTTAGTCGACTTTTACTACATGCTCGGGGAGAAAAGCAGCTGAACGCATTCTATGCTTTTTCTTTACTTCCAGTCAAGCGATAAAGCTATCTAGTCGTGTCACTAGTTCTTTAGAACCAGTGTGGTAAATGCATTTAAAGTGCGCCTCAAGGGCTTCTTTCGTTCACTTGACACATGTTTTCGAACTTTCTACAGTTCTACGATATGCTGATCTCCTCAAGATGTTTTGCACATAATTTTTTCGAACAGAAAAACCCGTGCACGGCTGAGTTTGAACCCACGATCACCAGTGCTCTCATTGATAGTCAAAGAGTTTTATAAACATGGGGTTCTCGAGTCCGGCTTGCTGATATGCCAAAAATAATACTAAATCTCTTGTTGTTTGAAAACAAAACTGTATTTCGCGATTCTCTCCTGAAAAAATGTACGGCCCAAAAATATGTAAATAGGATTGATATTTATCTGATGTTTTTTCGATATCCGCGCCGATGTCCTCGTAGTGGCTTATTCACATGTTTATTTGTTAGAAACGATACACAGATGCTGGATTGGAAGTCTGTATTCCAACATCTAACAATATTCCGAACAAGCTTCTGAACTCCATCTACAACATTTTAAAATGTTTTCGATACTCTTATTCGTTATCTCGTTTACATAAGATGCTTTGAAAGATGGTTCATTTTCTCATCTCGATGCGTTCCCTTTGATGTCCTGGCGAGTAGCCAGGCGTGCTGGATCCGTGCAATTTGCTATTCATGACGCTTTACACACATCACCGCCGAACCGCGCGGTTCTGAGCGATCCAAAGGCTATAGAAGATACGAGCGAGACAGACCCGCGCATGATTTCGGCTGCACGCTTTCTGCTTGCCGCAAGCGCCAGATCTTTACAAGCATCTGTCAAAAAAGTAATTGAAAAAAATCGACACGCAAATAGCAAGTTAAATTTTTGTTGACTAATAAATAAATAAATAAATATTTGCGGACTTTTCACACAGCACCATCTAGCCCTGAACTAAGCAAAGCTATGGGCTATGGGCACCAGATGGCTGATAGAATACTTATATACTTTTTTGTAAATACATACTTATAATACATAATACAACACCCAGACCCGGAAGAAATATTTGCAGAACATATAAACATTTCTCCCTTAGCGGGAATCGAACCCGCGCCTCTTGCGTCTCAGCCGAGTACTCGCCCGCTACGCCACCGAGGTCGTCAAATAGGTACTCAACAAACTCAAGCTTCACTCGCTTGTGATTGAGTGTTTACGATAGTTTGGGAAGCGTCTGGTTGAAGCATGACACACATAATTCAGTACATTTTAAGCGGTGTCGCCACGAAAAGTTAAAGGTTATCAATCTGCGCCGCAAAACTGCGCGGAGCGACCATTTGTGTGTGATTCGCCTAAGTATAACTCGCGTTCGCTATTCATACGTACATGCTTCAGTGCATTCCTCTATCGACTGGCATACGATTGCCGTAACTGGCCGGGCGGATTTGAGAGGGGAAAGAGGGGTGATAAACTCTTGTGTGCAAACTAAACATATCTCCTAGTCTGGTGACTGGAACATGCACTTTTGATTTTCTTGAGAAATTCCCTTAGTGGTAATCATAGGATCTCAGCAGGGTCCTGTTTCATAACATCCTTGCGTCTTACTTTCGCCATTTGACTTTTGACCATTTGGTTTGATACTTTTTTAGGATCCCGTACTCGAAGGGTGCCTGCGGAGGATTACTAAGCCTCCGCTGTCCGTCCGTCTGTCAACGGGCTGTAATTCATGAACCGTAATAGGTAGTGTTGAAATTTTCACAGAGTGTGTATTTCTATTACCGTTATAACAACAAGTTATGGTACGGAACCCTTCGTGTGCGAATTCGACTCTCACTTAACCGGTTTAGGAAGTGATCAATACGAACAGGCTATGCGGTTTTCTTCAGCATTATATCCTTCAAGATATTAAATAGGTCGATTCAACAAAGCGCACTCTAAAGTCCTTTGTTCTTCCTATCAGGTTAAAAGTCCCTCCTGTATGAAATAAAAATACTGGACGTTATATTCTTCCCAGTTACATTTCACCTGTGCTCCCAAGAAATACCCCACTGGGAGTGCTAAGGTAAATAAAAGTGTTTACTTTACTGAGCTTTTGAACTTTCCACTTCGACTGCGCTTGATAACAATATTTCCAAACAAAACTCAAACTATTTCTCTGCTGGACAGTCAACAGTCTATTCAACATCATTTTTTCGAACAGAAAAACCCATTGGTGCACGATTGGATTTGAACCCACGACGTAAGGAACGTAAGGCAGGGCTGCTATCATAAGGACCACCAGTGCTATCTAATAAAAATTATAGATAAACTAGCTGCCGCCTGCGGCTTTGCTCGCTTGGTACCCGGATAAAAATTGCTTGTATGTCAATCTAGTATATGTACTATGTATATTCCAAGTTTCATTCAAATCCGGTCAGCCGTTTAGGCGTGATTGAGACACAAACATACAAACATTCTCACAAACTTACACTTATAATATAGTAGGAAGTAGAGAAGATAACGAACTCTGTATACTGTATTTTATTCAAATCTCTCACCATGTTGCAAGCTAACCCCCGAAAACACAAACGCGACTCAGAGTTGAGTCAACTCACGGTTTTTTGACAGTTTCGGATGAAAATCTGTCAAAAAAATAATAATCTTCATTTGAGACGTGCTCAACTTTGAGATGCGTTTGAGTATTTTGGGGTTTGCCTTCTCACGTTATAGATTCCGTATTTACGTCGTAGATTTAGTCATTGATTACGTATTTACGTCGTACGCTCGTCCTTCAGAACTCTCAGTAAGTCCCCAGTCGGCACAAGTGCCTCGGCTAAGTCTGAAACTATCACGTTAACGCAAGGCGATAAGCCGCACTTCAAAACAATGGCCAGTTCTTGTCCTAGTGCTCTAGAGCTTTGTTCCAAATCTATCTCAGTTCAGCGGTTTTGTCGTGTAGTTTGTAACTAAGCATATAAAAGTAAAAAACAAATAAATATGGAAATTAACACAGCGCCATCCAGCCCCAAACTAAGCAAAGCTATGGGAACTAGATGGCTGATAGAATATTTATAAACTTTTTTTTTGTAAATACTTACTTACAAATACATAATACTACAACACCCAGACCCGGAAGAAATATTTGCAGAACATACAAACATTTCTCCCGTAGCGGGAATCGAACCTGCGCCTCTTGCGTCTCAGCCGAGCACTCGCCCGCCACGCCATCGAGGTGGTCAAAGATGACTGGGTGAAGAGTTCTGTCAGTATGTGCCATTTGTTTTATCTTATCTTATATTATAAGAATCTTTGTCCTGACTGACTGACTGACTGACTGACTGACTGACTGACAGACAACGCACAGCCTAAACCGCTGGACGTAGAGACTTGAAATTTTCAGTGTAGGTAAACCTTGGTACGTAGGGGTGTACTAAGAAGGGATTTTTCAAAATTCAACCTATAAAGGGGTGAAAAGGGATGAAAACCTGGAATCAATTTTTGGTCTAAAACTGCACATAACCTATATCAAATTAAAGAGCCGATTTTTCTCATTTATTTGATGTCATAATTACCTGTAAATTCTTTATTTTTGGCATGTTTTACATGAAAAATAGAATACTTTTATTTTGACATATGACAGCGATGATACCAAAGATTAGTAATAGATAATACAAAACATATGGAAAAGGAACTGTCAAAGTCAAATTACCTGTGAAAGGAAGCATAAATTATTACTGGTCTAATAAGTTTCCAATCTTGATTATTCATGGAGTTCTGACGTAATTCTACGTCTGAAAACTAGATATCGCTGCTAATTCTGATCAAATTTTGACGCGCTCTCGTTGCGTTTTGAAAAGTTTACCTTAACTCTCAAAATTTTTACTTAATTCACCGAAATTTCTTAATTTTTAGATTTAGGTATGTTTGTTACTCTTTCACGCATAAGCTACGGAATATACTTACATACCCTATTATTTATATTCGTTCGCTAAAGTTAGCCATTGCTTAAAGTTAGCCCTGTCACTGTTTGTCATTATGAAATGGTAAGAGATGGCAATACTTTAGTCATCGTTTAGCGTACACTATATTATAATGAATAATGAGGATAGTAGGTACCTACGTGTGCTGGAATGGGACATAGGGTACTTTTTATCTGGGTACCGCGTGAGCGAAGCCGCGGGCGGCTGCTAGTGTAACTCTAATGTTATTGTTCCGAAATAAAAAAAAAAGAATTTGAATTTGAATGGTTAAGGAACCTGAAAATTACAGAAAATGTATTGATAAGCAAACTTGTGAATGCCGTTTCCCTTTTCTTGTGCCGGGCCGTTGACGAATGATCCGGTTATGGAACGGAGGGTCTGTTTAGTGAATGGAGTCCCGTAGTCGCTGAGATATTTGCTACTTGTGGAACGCGTAGATCTATAGTAGATGATTTATACAGCGTCAGGAGGCAACTTTTACCTTCACAAACGGGATGCTGTAGTGCCCGCGACGAATTAAGATGGAGTAGGCTTGCCCAGCACCTATTCCATCCTCTCCTCTCCATGTGGAACACGTAGCTTCTTTTAGGTGCATCTACTAACTAGTGGTCACCCCACGAGGATACGCACACGTATCCTAACATAAAGTAGCCTATATGTTATTCCAGCACACATACTTTGTATATTCCTAGTTTCATTCAAATCCGTTCAGCGTTTATGGCATGATTGAGACACAAACATACAAACAACTCTCACAATCTTTCACATTTATAATATATTAGGATAATATTTTCCAGAATTCTCACTACCTACCGTTTCGCTTACTCAAAATCTACCTACCTCCTATACAAATGTAACGATTTCCAGGAAAATATTTACTTCTTTTGATTTTGCTAATTTTATGTTTCCTTTTCTTTCAGATTCCTGTCTCCCTGTCCCTCCCTGAAGCCCCTGGAATTCCTCCTCCATGACCTTTTGAAATACACAAACATTTCTCAACTTGTGTTTTCTTTTACGACTTCGTTTTGAGAAATTATTTCGCAAACTTAGGTGTATTCAAGGTATTTCAGTACGTTTTAAAGGAAACTTTTATTGACATTTTCGAGACGTTGAAGTGAGGGAGTTGGAGGCGTGGGCATTGGGACGTTAGCGTCCCCGTTACGTAACCACTGTACCATTAGTCAATCACAGGGATAATGTTTAACCTCCGACGAAGAAGAGGGGTCTTATAAGTTTGTAGTTTGTTGTGTATCTGTGTCTATAGCTTCCAAACGAAGGGATCGATTTTGATGCTTGAAAGCTAATGTGATCGAGATGGTTCTTAGCTATAGTTTATGAAAATCTGTTGAGACGTTCCAAGATCGTCAGCTCATTTCTTAATCGACGAATCTTTTGAATTTTAACAGGCCCGATTGATTTGCGGTGTTCTGTTCGGGTGTCCGGGTTTTTTTTTAATTTATTAGCTTTTATATGATCATCATGTAATCATCCTCTCTTAGGTAACCAGCATAACATATTTTCTTCGCGTGTTCATCTTCAGAGTGTTCGCCTGAGACGCAAGAAGCGCGAAAGAAATGTTTGCATGTTCTGCAAATATTTCTTCCGGGTCTGGTTGTTGTGGTACCTTAGCTTAGCAACATATTACAGAACTAACACGACGGAGGCCTTTCGGCGGCCTAAAAACTCCGTCACTAGAGTTGGCTGCTAGCTCATACGAACTTACTTACTTTTATTACAGAACTTATTACTCATAAGAGTAAATTGAATAAAATATAGGTATTGTCTTCTTGCTCGAGAAATATTAATAAAAACCGGCCAAGTGCGAGTCCAATTCACACACAAAGGGTTCCGTACCATCGTGTGTTAAAAATATTACTTGTATGGATCCCCCTTTTTATTTTATTTTTATTATTTATTGTTATAGCGGCAATAGAAACACTGAAAATTTCCTGTTACGGTTCATGAGAGCTACAGCCTGCTGAGAGACGGACGCACGAATGGACAGCGGCTTAGTAACAGGGTCCCATTTGCACCCTTAGGGCACGGAACCTTAAAAATAAATTCGATAAGTTTCATTCAAAGTAACTGATATGAGCCGCGGTGTAATATTGGCTGTTCTGAAGTCTCTAAGAACTAAAATCGCTCGTTTCAAGCTACAATTAAGTTACTGTTCAAGTAAATTGATTAAATTTAATTGGCATTAGGTATCAAAGGTTCCTCAAATTGTTAAAGGCCTTTACCTATCGGCAGCCTTTTGCGAGGGCTTCTCAGAAACAATTGAAGGAAGTAATTTGTGGATTTGTAGATTCTTGTGATTGTTTGAAGTACATTGGAATTAATACGTATCCGAATACTTATATACTTAGATATACGAGTATAATAATGTATGTATGAATGTTGGTAACCAGTGTTACTTTATAATCACATTCAATGAATGGAAATAGACTAGTTGGAGGGCTTCCGCAGATACGTCATCTTCCTACGCATTTCTTTACTTGATAGAAAGGGACTGAAGGGACTTTGTCCGCGTTGAGTTTTGTCATACAAACTTCGTTCTCCTGCGTCCTCTAGAAGTCGAATTTTGGGAATTATTTTCTTAGTACACCTATATGAATGTACATAAGATGAATATACCTTCCAAGTGAAGCGTTCGTGGCGTAGCTTGCTCGCTTCTTGATTGATCGTTGAAGTTAAGCAACGTTATGCGTGGGCACAATTGGGATAGGTGACCGCAAGGGGCATTACGAGCTGAGCGCTATCGTTAAATTGTCGGTCCCGGCTTTTAAGCCGTTAAGCCATGACGGAGGCATTTTAGATCTCTGAGTAACAGTAAATTTATTCACAAGGCAGTTCCACTAACTTATACGCGACTAGCTTCTGCCTGCGGATGCGCACGTACGTAAAAATAGTCTTCATTGGCTTTTTTAGGGTTCCGTACCCGAAGAGAGCGTCTCCGCCGTTAATCCGTCTATTTCTTAAACTTTCACGATTTGTTAACATAAAGTTTATAACGGGACTAGTTGTGTCACTAGTTCTTTCTAACGCCTCAAAGTCTCCTTTCATGCACTTGATACATATTTTCTTAAATGTAACGCTCAACTAAAGCTTGCATAAATTTATAAAACTTATCCAGATTTAAACCTGACGAGAGTTACATACTGCCAACCAACCAATTGTATATTTATTTCTATAAGTTTTTTTTTGTAGAACATAAATGCTAATCTTTATTAACAGAAAGAAACTTACAACTATTACAAATATAATTTACAAAATACAAAAGAAACAGTCGGGCTATCTAAAGGCCGTTGCAAACGGTCTATAGATAGCTCACCTGATCCAGTTCATCAGACGGTGGAAGCGTGCCCAAGACGCTGGCCGCATTTCTATAAGTTTTGAGAAGCGCCCTTAAAAAACGTTTCTAACAGTACAAGTTGTACATCCTAGGTTATAATCTACACTGGAAATGTGCTAGTTTACAAGTTATGTATCACAATAAAGAATTTTTGAAATTGAAATTAAAAATTGATACATATTTTCGAAGTTTTTATGCTCTATAACATGCAGGTTTCCTCACGATGTTTTTTTTCACCGTTTGAGAGTACTTGTATAGCGCACGTAAATGACACGACTAAATAGATAGACGGGACTCTTCAGAATACAGAATGCGGGACTTTAATAGTAATTAACCTCCGAATACTCAAACGCATCTCAAAGTTGAGCACGTCTCAAACGACGATTTTGACAGATTTTCATCGGAAACTGTCAAAGAACCGCGACTTGAGACGTGCTCAACTCTGAGTCGCGTTTGAGTATTCGGGGGTTAGTCACTTTGTAAACATAAAATAGTAGTGTTTTTACCCGATTGCGGCGAAGCAAATAAGAGGGTTATTTCTCTTAAACATTGTTGTTGAGGAGCATCTGGGTTGGTTCGGGCACCATGAGGCATATAAATCGGTGATAACTCGCGGATTTGCGCACAAAAGAGTTACCGAGAAGGCTTTGCGTATCTTTTACGGCTTACCTAGAAGACTGGGCTTACATCATGTGAAAGATAATTTGTATTTTATGCATATTAGTATGCTTAAACAATGTCTTTAGTTTCTAAGAAGCTTCCGGTTGCAGCTTATACATGCATACATAATATCACGCCCGTATCCCAAGGGGGTGGGCAGAGCCACAAGTAGTCATGAGAAAACTTGCAGCCACTCCTGGTTCAAAGTCCCAAGATGGAGGTGAACCATGATGACAGGTGATCAGCCATCATCCATATAGATGGTCCATCATGTTGGAGAGGATACTATCCCTTAGTCGACTTTTACGACATGCTCGGGGAGAGAAGCAGCTGGACGCATTCTATGCTTTTTCTTAACTTCCAGTCCAGCAGAGAAGTATCTATGAATATACCAAGTTTAATTCAAAGATCAGCAGTTAAGGCGTGATTGAGGTGATGACCAAACATCCTTACAAACTTTTTAATGTTTAAAGGGGAATGTTACGCGTCGAAGTGGCAAAGTTCTACTCTAAAATAGTATAAATACCTTTGTGAACCGTTAACACCAAGGAAGAAGAATAAGTTTAATCAATTGTTAGAAATTAGTTTTTCTACTAGGATGATCAGCATTACCACCATGGTTCACCATATCCATCTTAGGACTTTAAATCAGAAGTGGCTGCAAGTTTTCTTATGTTTACTTGTGGCTTTGCCCACCCCATTAGGCATACGGGCGAGATAATATGTATGTATGATCAGCATTAGCCTAAAAACTTCGTCACTAGAGTTGGCCACTAGCTCATACGAACATACATACATAGCAACTCAACAACCTCGGTGGCTTGGCGGGCGAGTGCTCAACTGAGACTGCGGGTTCGATTCTCGCTGCGGGAGAAATGTTCGCATGTTCTGCAAATATTTCTTCCGGGTCTGGGTGTTGTAGTATGTATTATAAGTATGTATTTACAAATAAAAAAGTATATAAGTATTGTATCAGTCATCTGGTTCCCATAGTACAAGCTTTGCTTAGTTTGGGGCTAGATGGCGCTGTGTGAAATGTCCACAAATATTTATTTTATTTAATAGCACTATTCTAGTTTCCGCGCAGTTGAGTTTCCAAGATAACTATCACAATGTCACTTTTACCACGTCTGTCGGGCAAGCGGCGGCATTGCGATTGAGCCTTTGTCCCGGCGCCGCCGCCGCGCACCACACCGCGCAGTCTACTCGCGGCGGCCACCACGGACGCACGTCTCTCTCCCCCGTACGCGACAGTGCATGTGAATAGCTCCTCCGGTGAGTTGCCGGCCGGTAGATGGCGCCGCCGCCCTGCACTTTGTTGAATAACATAACATGTTGTTATATAATACTAGCTGCCGTCCGCGGCTTCGCTCACGTTGTACTCAGATAAAAAGTAGCCTATAT
Source organism: Scotopteryx bipunctaria (assembly GCA_949320045.1). Classification (NCBI taxonomy): domain Eukaryota; kingdom Metazoa; phylum Arthropoda; class Insecta; order Lepidoptera; family Geometridae; genus Scotopteryx; species Scotopteryx bipunctaria. The sequence goes on from OX439455.1 coordinate 10,066,317, forward strand.
GTTATTTCAGCGCACGTTTTATGTGTAACTTGATTCAAATCCGTTCAGCCGTTTAGGCGTGATTGAGGCACAAACATCCAAACATCCTCACAAATTTTCGCATTTGTAATATATGTAGGATAGGCAATGCTTGTTTTAGGGTGACGATGTTTGTCAAGTTACACGAGTCTATTTTTAGCTGCCTTTTCATTGAACTATACATAATGAAAATATTGCTTGGATTGTTATTACTTTACGTATACTTTTACTCCAATCTTATAGCCCTTTGAGTGTGATACGACAGGTCCTCAAATCTATGATCATAATGAACCTATGAATCCATAATGACATGTGCCTGCATGGGAAAGGAAAGAAAATTGTGGGAAAACAATCGTTTAGCAATTATACGGTACTAGTAGCCCGCCCCGGCTTCGCACGGGTATTTAACAAATTATGATTTTTTTGGTAATTTTTTTACACCTCGGATTACATTATTGGAGTTTTAGTAAGGATCCCTAATTTTTTGCAAATAAATTATAGCTTATGTTATTCCGTAATACTGTAGCTATCTATTGGTGAAAGAATGTTTTCAATCGGTTGAGTAGTTTCGGAGCCTATTCGTTGCAAACAAAAAAATCTTTCCTCTTTATAATATTAGTGTAGTGCTATTTGCTAGATCAAGACACTTTGTAATAATATTGATAAGTTATCGGTGTATTTTCTTATTAAAAGCACTGCAGTGGTTTCGTCGGTGTTTTGACGCAACACTCAACACGCCACCTAGCCGCTTGGTAACAAAATTTTAGATGCCTACTTTCAAAATACTCGTACTACTGGTATACATTGAGAGCCCGAGGTTTATAGGCATTATAAAAGGCTAAAAAATATAGCTGTGCGTTGTGGTATGAAACAGTAATATGATTTGAGGAAGGTATACGGAATCTTATGTTATTACCTAACTTGTCCTTAGCCCGTTTACTTACTGGGAACAAAGTCAGACTAAAAGTGTGCTTAATTAATAAAATCACGCAATTCATTTTGAAACACCTTAAATATGTTTAGTTTATAAATATGCTTAGTTATTTAAGAAATAATCCCTTTACAGTTTAAATTGTTGATAAAACCAAATAGAGCAATATTCAGTCCCAAATATTTTGTCTTCTGAATAATCAGATATCATTATTAGATTTTTGTTAGAATAGACCTCATTATTATAAAACTACTAGTTTCCGCCTATGGCTTCGCTCGCGTGATAGCCGGACAAAATTAGACTTATGTTATTCCAGCACACGCTCTTTGGATATAACAAATTCGATTCAATTACTTTCAGCCGTTATGATGCTATTGATAAACAATCAATTACGTTACGCACTTATAAGCCTTCGCATTTATAATACTACTACTACTACTACTAGTCGTTTCAATAGTTATTTCGAACTAGTGTGGTGAAAGGATTTAAAGTGCGCCTCGAAGGCTTCTTTCGTGTACTTGACACATTTTCTCGAACTTTTTAGGTTCTACGACATGCTGGTAGATAGATAGATATATTATTTATTTGGCACAAGACACAGCACAGACAGAATGACAGAAACAATAAAAGGAAAGAAAAAGAAAGAAGCACACAATAATAGTAAAAATAAGAACGTAAGTAGATATTTGGCATCCTCACGATGTTTGCCATCACTGTTTGAGAGTACCAGTACTATAAATTTTTCGAAAAGAAAAATCCATTGGTGCACGACTAGATTTAAAACCACGACCTTAGGATCGGAATTCGAGACCGCTACTGCTAGATCACCAGTGCTCTCAATTTATAATATTATGTAGAATGAAGTAGGATGTTGAGATTAGCACAGGATCGTAATGGATGGCACAAACAGAGAGAGACATATGCCCAGCTGTGGGCAAAGTCGGACTGTGGATGATGATGATGATGATGCAAGATTCTACGCCATACTATGTACTTTCACATAGTAGGTACCTACAGCTAAAAATATGAAATACAGCTTTCTAATGCAAAAAGTTTAAAGTTTTTGCGATCTACCCGCAATCAATCAATCAGCTTCAAACAAAGGGGGGAACCCTAAGCATTGTGCCATTAACCTCATTCAGTGTGTGATCCCTCCCCGGACATGCACCCCGTGGCATCCCCTCGCACTCAGTGGCCCGATTTGGTTAAAAGCGTTTGCGGATTTGCGGACACTTTATACTGGAAGTAAAACGATTTGAATATTAAATCTTTATTTAAAATCGCCGTCCATTACGATCCGACGACGACCTCGGTGGCGTGACGGGCGAGTGCTCGGCTGAGACGCAAGAGGCGCGGGTTCGATTCCCGCTACGGGAGTTTTTGTATGTTCTGCAAATATTTCTTCCGGGTCTGGGTGTAGTAGTGTTATGTATTATAAGTATGTATTTACAAAAACAAAAAGTATATGAGTATTCTATCAGCCATCTGGTTCTCATAGTATAAGCTTTGCTTAGTTTGGGGCTAGATGGCGCTGTGTGAAATGTCCACAAATATTTATTTATTGCCCCGTTCTATAATCAGACTTTTTTGCTGGACTGGAAGTAAAGAAAAAGCATAGCTGCTTCTCTTCATTTAAATATATGCATTTCGTGTGCGAAATCGACTCCCACTTGACCGGTTATATATGTGGTTCTGCTACTGGTCCTGTCACTATTTAGAAACAGAGCGTGATGAAAGGAAAGTGCGCCTCAAAGGCTCCTTTCGTGCACTTAACGAATGTTTTCGAACTTTCTACGGTTCTACGACATGCCGGTTTGCTCATGATGTTTTCCTTCACCGTTAATTTCTGTAAAGACCCGAGATCTTCGCTAAGATCAACATTTTCATTAAAATAATATTTATATACTGAAGGGAAACTATAAATTAGACGTAAAACAATTGTTTTGGGTAGCCCTTAACACCGAAACCTTACCGCATTTGCATTATTCATTAAGTTGGACAACGATGTACTGCGCAAATCGCACACAGTCATACTTATCTACATGAGGGATCTTCTACACCTACGGAATTAAAATAAATAAATATTTGTAGACATTTCACACAGCGCCATCTAGCCCCAAACTAAGCAAAGCTTGTACTATGGGCACCAGATGGCTGATACAATACTTATATACTCTTTTTTTTGTTAATACGTACTTTGAAAGGATTATATCTACTACAACACCCAGATCCGGAAGAAATATTTGCAGAACATGGAAACATTTCTTCCGCAGCGGGAATTAAACCCGCATCTCTTGCGTCTCAGCCGAGCACTCGCCCGCCACGCCATCGAGGTTATTGGTATTAATTATGACACTGAATGAGCACTGGTTTAGCGATACCGGTCCCGCCTTCCGATCCTAAAGTCGCTGTGTGCTGGAATAACATATAGGCTTTGATTATAATAAAATCAAAGCATATAAACTACTTTTTGTCTAGATACCACGCGAGCGAAGCCGCGGGCGGGGAAAGCAAGTTAATAAATAATAGTAAAAGTTTATCACGCTCGTGGCTTGCTTAGACGTTCTTGATTGATCGTTGAAGTTAAGCAGCGTTGTGCGCGGCGCAATTTGGATAGGTGACCGCAAGTGGCATTACGATCTGAGCGCTTCCGTGCTTCCGAGGGCACGTTAAATTGTCGGTCCCGGCTTTTAAGTTATTAAGCCATGACGGAGGCCTAAAAACTCCGTCACTAGAGTTGGCCATTCATACGAACTTACTTTAGTCAGTATTACGCGGCTAAATAGCGGAGTCAGTTTTACGTGTGTGCTTGAATTTTCCTGGTTGTTTTACAGTCGGCTATAAATTATGTTTTATGTCTCCTGAGAAGTATTGAAAAGCTATAACTCACACTAGGTGTGTCGGCTGTCGACCTCGCACCCCTCGATCTGTCACGAAGTACCACTACTTCTAATGAGTTTCTAGCTAGTCTTAAAACCTAATATTTTTTAGTCTAACCTACGTCGTCCCACTGCTGGGAAAAGTCTCTCCCATAGATATTCAGGCATCACTGTACTGAGCTTTCTTCCACTACCTTATTTCTAGGAAAGTTACAATGAAACAGCCTCATTTTCTACTTCATTTTTTGTAATCTGACTGCTTAAATATTTTTTTCGTTCATCGTTGTCCCAAAATGTATATTTCCGTACCAGTTTTTTTGCAGGGGCTATAAACAAAATGGCTGTTTTCGTACCAGTTTTATCATAACACGGGCTAGAATGTTCACTGTACTCAGCCTAGGGTGCTACGAAGCCTTTCCTATTGTGCTACGAAGCTACGCCGTAGCGTTTTTGCTACGAAACCGCTAAGCAGATTAAGATAACATTTGGCGTGAAGATAGATCCTGGGAAAGGACATAGTATACATTTTGTCTCAAAAACTACAAACTTTAAAACAAACTACTCAAAAACCAGCGTGTCTAAAAAAGCCACTTTGAACAATTCATTTTCCGAATTTCTTCAAAAAAGAAGATCCTTAGTGATTCTTCAAATTTTCGTAAAATAGTCCGAATTGTAGGTGAGTTGTACGCAATTCGATTCGACAGTAAATTCATATTTAGCTGTTAAAAGATCAGAAATTAGGAGAATCGTTTGCAATTCAATTCAACTGCAGATTCATATAAAGTACCCTTTTAAACCCTCCAGTGGATGTTACCAGTACGAATTGACTGCCATACAGGAAGTAAACTTTAATCTAAATTAATATCTAAAGGTCGGGCCAAACGCCATTCTATTCGGAGAGCCATGGTAAAATCTCCTGTGTGGATTGACCTTTGGATAAGCTTTAGCACATGTGGTATTTTCAAAATGTCATAAAGGTCACCTGTATCCGATGGAAATTATAAATAACTGGCTTTCACCCGCGGCTTCGCTCGCGTGGTACCAGGATAAAAGTAGCGTATATGTTATTCCAGCGCACATACTATGTATATTCCAAGTTTCATTTAAATCCGTTCAGCCGTTACGGCGTGATTGAGGCACAAACATAAATTCAAATTCAAATTTATTTATTAGTCAGAAAGTAGGTTACAGTAGGTATAAATTAGTCAGTTAACAAATGCTCTAGTACTATCTTACCTTAAAAAGGCATGCAGAATGCATACATCCACACATCCTCACAAAACTTTCGCATTTATAATATATGTAAGATTACAGATTTTTAACCATTTTGACTCATCTTAAAATACCTGCCTATCCGATGTATGTACACCTGACCAGGCCCTGATTATAAAGATTAGAAGATTTTATATGTGTAGGTGCCTAATACTACAATTCTGTTTGATGTACCTATATTTTATAGTAATTTTAATAATTTTATTATTATAATAAATTATTGTATATAATTTGACTTGTAAAAATACAATTTACCAATAAATGGATTATTAATGGTTATTACTGATTATTACTAAAACATCTCCTTTGGTGGTTTGTTTGGGGGTTATTTCAATTTTTAAATATTATTTCCAAATCACTTCAGCCATGACTCAGCTAACGAAAACAGCATGACAACCACATGAAAGACAACACAGGTGTACATAATGCTTTCCGACAGTTTCCATAGAATTGTTCCATTAAGCGATTCGATTCATTGATTTATTAATAAGCGTTATTTGTGTTCAATGGCGTGGAGGTAACTACAGCTGTCGGACATGGTGACTTGTTTGTTTGTCCCACTGGTTATATCCTTGGCACCAGTAAAATGTATACTGCGCATTTAATGCACAAAAAACAATTAATGATAAATGATAAAAAATGGCAGCCATCCTATGGTATGTACCGAAAAAATAGGAGTCGATTTTACACATGCATGAAGTCCGTTATATTGATCACTCGAAATGACATTGTCTTTCGAAAAATATAGAAATAAAATGGCCCCCAAGAAAATTTCGCTAACTCGTGATTTTAAGAGGTTATGTCGTCTTTTATCCTTAATTCGTTCAACGGTAAAATGGCTATAAAGAGTTTATTTTTAACTGGGACAGAATGGGGCAATCCGAAACCGGAAGAGCTACTGGTACATTATCTTAGAAACCATTTGCTCCTATAATCTGAAAACTTCGGAAAAAATTTGGCTTAGTAAATTTTTTGGCCAAGTTTTTGGTCAGGAATATGGTTGGCAAAAAACATTTTTTGATGCCAATCAACTCTGTTACTTGTATCGGAAGTAACTGAGTTGTTTCATTGTATCGGAAGAAAAAAAATTATAAAACAGAAATTGGACAATTTGGTAAAAGAATCGTACTGTCAGTATGGGGATGTACTGTGCCAGTTAAAATAAACAGTGTCTTCGGGTACAGCTCGCTAAAGGTAAAAGCATCCTGTGTAAAGTCCATTACCGGTTATTTAAAGGCCTTTAGAGCGGAATCAGAGCCAGCGAGTTCACAACTAAGTTAACCTACATACTGCCGGCAACACCACTTACAACATACGACAGTATTCGACTATTCAGAACTTCTAAAAAAAGTATATAAGCATTCTATCAGCCATCTGGTTCCCATAATACAAGCTTTGCTTAGTTTGGGGCTAAATGGCGCTGTGTGAAATTTCCACAAATATTTGTTTTGTGCTATGTCCGTGCAAAAGTAAATATAACTAATGTCCTAAATAAATATTTATGGACAATTCAAATAATATAAAGTTTTTTTTTTAACTGGAACAGTATAGGGAAATCCGAAACCAGAAGAGAGATAGATAAAGGAAAAGTGTCATAGGAACCATTAGCCAAACATTTTCTGTGCCAAAATCTTCACCAAAAACGTTTGATGAAGACAATTTAGGTATAGAATTTTTTTTTGGTCGAGCGTTATTTGGCCATATATCTATCTAGTCGTGTTACTAGTTCTTTCGAACCAGTGTGGTGAAAAGATTTAAAGTGCTTGTTATGTGCCATGAAAATCGGTGATGCTGACAATCTTTTTTTTTTTGTCAATCTTAACTTGTTTATTTATAAGTTTCTTTTCATTTATGTATTGTGTTTTATTAACAGAATGGATTAATTTTTATCTGAAATAAATATGTATTATTATTATTAGTTTGTTCCTATCAACTCTGTTACTTGTAAGGATCATTTCATTGTATCGGAAGAATAAAATCGTGGTTAAATTTGTCAAAATGTTTCTTTACTATGTCAGTATGCAGAAATCCGAGACCTAAATATATCGCAATGAGACTCGACTAGTTTCTATGTAGCTCTGATGAGGCCGATGTCGCAGGTTCAAGTCCTGTCTCGGAAATAATTTGTGGGAATTATTTAACACTAGCTGCCGCCTGCGGCTTCGCTGGCGTGGTACCCGGATAAAAAGTAGGGTATATGTTATTCCAGCACACGTATTATATATATTCAAAGTTTCGTTCAAATCCGTTCAGCTGTTTAGGCGTGATTGAGGTACAGATATTCAAACATAAACTTTCGCATCTCTGCTGGACTGGGAGTAAAGAAAAAACATAGAATGCGTGCAGCTGCTTCTCTTCCCGAGAATGTCGTAAAAGTCAATTAAGGGATAGTGTCCTCTAACATGATGAGATACAATAAGCAAGTATTCCCAAGGAGGGTTGACGTCAGGCAGGCGGCCGGTCATAAAACACCTTAGCCAAAACTCTTACAGCATGATCCAAGGTTCATGCTGTGCCGACCCCACATAGAGTGGGATAAGGGCAGGAAGAAGATGGAGAGAGCGGCCTTGCCTGAGATGTTGAGGCCGTCGAACCCGTGCTAACAGGGAGCGCTATCGCTAGTTCATTACCGACTGAAAGGAACTTTCCATAAACGCGATTAAATCTGGCCGCGTACACTCGCATGTGTACCGCCATTAGACTTCCAAGCTGTGTTTTTTATAGCACTACTAGCTTTCGCCCGCGGCTTCGCTCGCGTGATGATCATCATCATCAGCCTATAGCAGTCCACTGCTGGACATACGCCTCCCCTAATGAGCGCCATCGCGCCCTATCTTTGGCTTGACGCATCCAGTTTCTGCCAGCAGCCTTTCGCTGATCGTCACTCCATCTAGACGGAGGGCGTCCTACATTACGTTTGCCGAGTCGCGGTCTCCACTCAAGAACTCGTTTACCCCAACGGTTATCGGTTCTTCGGCAGATATGACCAGCCCACTGCCACTTCAGACCTCGCGCGATATTCGGACAAAAAGTAGCCTATACGTTATTCCAGCACAAATACTATGTATATTCCAAGTTTCATTCAAATCCGTTCAGCAGTTGCGCCATAATTGAGGCACAAAGATACATCGTCACATCCTCACAAACTTTCGTATTTATAATATTAGTAGGACTAGCTTCCATTCGCGGCTTTGCTCGCGATTTCCATTTGTTACATGGACGACCTCGATGGCGTGGCGGTCGAGTGCTCGGCTGAGATGCAAGAGGCGCGGGTTCGATTCCCGCTGCGGGAGAAATGTTGATATAATGTATTATAAGTATGTATTTACAAAAAAAAGAATTAAGTATTCTATCAGCCATCTGGTTCCCGTAGTACAAGCTATGCTTAGTTTGGGGATAGATGGTGCTTACATACATACAAAAAAATCACGCCTGTTTTCGATAGGGGTAGACAGTCACGGATCTCCATTTGCTACGATCCTGACATACTTCTTTCGCTTCATTCACTTTTATTACATTATTCATGCGTGATAGTCGGTTCAGGGTACTCTTGACCAAACCTCTCCGTTTTATTTATTAAACTTTCGAAAGTTTTTAAAAGGCACGTGATTAAGTCTCGTTATAAACTTCTTTCTTCTCCTTTTTGGTCCAAATACATACAATAGGCCTTCCCCTTCCACGCTATTCCATACATACATACTATCAGGCCTATATCCCTAATGTGGTGGGCAGAGCCACAAGTTAACATAAAAAAAACATGCAGCCACTTGTGATTTAAAGTCCTAAGATGGATATGGTGAACCATGGTGACAGGTGATCAGCCCATCGCCTATATAGATGATCCATCATTTTGGAGAGGATACTATCCTTAAGTCGACTTTTACGACATGCTCGGGGAGAGAAGCAGCTGGACGCATAGTGCTTTTTCTTTATTTCCAGTCCAGCAAAGAAGTATTCCATTATTTATTATCCATTTTATCCACACTATTCGATTTTAATATATTTTTTTGTTTACAGGTAAGTAATCAACTTACTGACAGTTGTAAGTATTCGTGGAACGATTGACGGTCGTAAGTATAGTCTTCACCGCAAACTCAATATCGTAAAAATAGAACTACAGTAGAAGTTCGTAGCAACAGCTACGGCGTAGCAGTTTGCTACGCTTATTGTCAAACTTATACTGGTGGTCGCTTCTATTGGAATTGCATTTATCAATATACTATCTGAAGCCCGTGATTTCACTCGCGTGATACGATTTTTCGTACTATTGTCACTAGTTATTTCGAACCAATGTGGTGAAATTAAAGATTTTTCATACTAACGTTTTCATCCCTCCTTACCTATTAGGGGTATTAAAACATCGTGAAGTTTCTAAAACATGTGTCAAGTACACGAAACGAGCCTTTGAGGTTTAAAAAGAAATAAACAAAAATATTACAAAATAATAAATGTGCAAAAAGTCACTCGACCCATCCAATAACTGACCGCGCCAAGTGTTGCTTAACTTCAATTATCGATTACGAACGTTACATCTTTTTTTTTCTTGAATTGTGAATGAATGAAATTTCTTTATTGCACATCTTACAAATTAAATAACTAGTTAACACTAACTAACTAGCTAACTTGTGTTTCTTTTTATTTTATTATTATTATGTTGTCATAGCAGCAATAGGAATACACACTCAGTAAAAAATTTCAACTCTACCTATTACGGTTAATGAGAAACAGCCCGCTGACGGACGGACAGACAGCGGAGGCTTAGTAACAGGGTCCCGTTGGCACCCTTCGAGTACGGAACCCTAAAAAACAGTTGTTTGCAACTGTAATAAATATCAGTGAAAATGTCCTGTAGTAAATTAATTATTATTATTCATTATAGTTTAATTTACATAACGGCACGTAAGTATACTTTAACACAAAGTTAAAAGCTTGTTGCGCCCACGCGGACATCACAGGCCCCATGGCTTGTCTGCGCGTCCTAAGCGCAAACATGCTCTTGCATGGATTGCAGGCGTCCACAAGCTGGATTCACTCGGCGTCCGCCGGCGGGGGCTCTAATTAATATTTAAGCTCATTTCACTGTCTGCACAATTTTGCAATTCCGGAAAGGTCTGCTTAAATAGTTTTAAATTCTGCGTTGTTAGTATGGTGAGCAAAATTCATGTCATCATCATCAGCCTATAGCAATCCACTAGATATAGGTCCTCCCTAATGAGCGTTGTTCGTGTTGAGCGTAAGTTATGTCCTTTTTAGGGTTCCGTTCCTGAAGGGTGCCAACGGGACCCTATTACTCCACCGCTTTCCATCTGTCAGTCTGTCATTTTGATCAAGTGATCCTCAACGGTCGTATTACACACGTATATATTATCACGCCAGTTTCCCTGATAGGGTAGGCAGAGCCACAAGTAATTATGAGTAAACTTGCAGCGACTCCTAATTCAAAGCCCCGAGATGGATATGGTGAACCATGGTGACAAGTATTCAGCCCATCATTGCCTATAAAACATTTTAGAAAAATAAGAAATATATACTGCTCATATTTTCTTGGTTAAAATGTTACTCGGCAGCTATAAACCATATTAAAATAATCTGGTGCTGCACAAAGAAGGATATATCGTGGTTTCGGCGAAACAGCGCCGCATTCTTCTCATAGATAAATTCCAGCCTGCCCGTCGGATCCATTCTCTGCGGAAAATGTGGAATCACAGATACTGATCGAGATTTATTGCTGGCGGGGATTTTAAACTGAAATGTGGTTGAAAAGAAGATATAAGTTATCAAATTAAATTATTTCGCCTCGGTGGCGAGACAGGGACGCAAGAGAAATGTTTGCATGCTCTGCAAATATTTCTTCCGGGTCTGGGTGTTGTGGTACCATGGTATTCGTAGCTTCTGATATCAATGACACAGGGAATCTTAGTGCGGGTTCAGAAAATATTAATATATATTTCTCCCGTAGCGGGAATCGAACCCGCGCCTCTTGCGTCTCAGCCGAGCACTCACCCGCCTCGCCACCGAGGTCGGCGATGGTATTTCCAAGGGGCTAAATCTATACCTACATAAAAAAAATCATTATATTTTTTACTATAAGTATATAACATTGACTTGCTGCAGAGATATCTATAAATTATGATAACCGCGTTTTTCTCGAAACCGCCATTTTGCACGTACTGCATTTGCTATGTGTGAGAGTGGAGAGCGATTTCTCGCCGGCAGTGTGAACGGCCAGCAATCAACTATTAATATACGTGTCTCTTTTACTGACACGGAATCTATATCTTTTGTTCGTTTCTTGAGTGAGAAAATAGTTAATAGCTAATCGCTTATGTCGCGGTTCAATATACTTATTTAAACCTTTCTGAATAAATTATCTAAATTGTGCCCAATATAATAATCATTGTGCCCAAGACATGTTTTTGCAGATATCATCATTTAGATAATTTATTCAGAAAGGTTTAAATAAGTATATTGAACCAGTGCGAAGCAGGGGCGGGTAAAAAATAATACAAGTAAAATAATGTCTATTTTTATTTCCATTGTTACCCTTTCCTACAATTAGAGCGTTCTCAATGCCTCTGATTTGAAAGGGCTCTGAATCGATAGGAGAGCGGACAAGGATTGGCTCGTAATGTTATTAAACGGGACTTTCATTTCCGATTATTTTTGCTTTGTTTTCATTGATGACATGCATTCAATGAACTGAGTGGTGTGGCAGGGGTTCGGGTTTGATTCTTGCGGTGAGATAAATGTTTGCATATTCTTCAATTTTGTTTTCTGCGATGTTGTGGTACCATGGTACTCGTAGTTTCTGATACGGAAATACTAGTTTGGGGTTGGGACCTTGTTTGTGACAAGTACCAAAGTCAGAATGGAATTTACCCTTTGTCCAGTTTAACCCCGTCTACGATTGCCATGGACATAGTATATATTTTTCATTACAGTTGCTAGCTAGCTATCTGGAAAAAAGATATAAATAATAATTATTTAGAACATAAAATCAAATGAAAGTTAACAGGATATCTATAGAACTATAACAATGTGTCGCAGATATCAACGCCCGTGAAAAATACAGAGTTCTATGGTAAAAATGATTGCTACTCATCAGTTGAGTCATACGTACGCATTACTCCACTCAATACATCGCTCAAACCATGAGCGTCTCATTATGCGTTCAATACTTCAATGCGTGCTTCATACGCGGTGACTTCGAATAATTGCACTCGTGTGGATTGTCTGTGCAGAGAGCTATCAGCGCCCTCTGTGGGGTGGGTTTGAAGATCGTCTCTGGTGAAAATATGGAAAATTACTGTGAGGGTACATTGCTTCGGCTTAGAACGTGATGTACTCAGGCGATAATTATGTTCTCCAACTCGTTTACGCATAAGATAGAATAGAATATAATTTTTTTAATAGAATGGATAGAAATTTGTAAAGTGAATTCCTAAGAGAAAGCAAAGCATGGTTTCTCTTGTCTGTCACAAAATACTTAATTATAGTGGGGACTGAATAATATAATAAAGCACAGACTTCGCCAACCATCCTTCGAGGTTTTCTTCTAAAGTTGCTCAAGTTGCCTCCTGACGCTGTATAAATTATCTACAATAGATGGTAAAAGGCCTCTTAACTTAACTTAATTTAATTTAACTTCTCTGCTGGACTGGGAGTAAAGAAAAAACATAGAATGCGTCCAGCTGCTTCTCTCCCCGAGCATGTCGTAAAAGTCGACTAAGGGATAGTATCCTCCAACATGATGAGATACAATAAGCAAGTATTCCCAAGGAGGGTTAACGTCAGGCAGGCGGCCGGTCATAAAACACCTTAGCCAAAACTCTTACAGCATGATCTTGGATCATGCTGTGCCGACCCCACATAGAGTGGGATGAGGGCAGGAAGATGATGAGATGGTAAAAGGCCTTAGATAATGTGGCCCCATCATTACAATAAAATATGCTTGACTAGACTGTAGTGACGCTTCTAGGGCACAATACAAAACGTTTCCGACTCTGCAGACTATAATCGGTGCCCTCCGATTACGTGACTTGTTATTTAAAGCGACGGTGGCCTACGCACACGATCCTTGGTGTTCTATGAAGCTGAACATGTGAACGTCGTAATAAGGGCTACACTTGGACTTGTAAAATGATTTTACACGTTTTTTAAATATGAATGTTAATGTAAGCAGTGTTTTCTCTTAGTAAACTGTTTATTATGCTCATTATAAGTGTTTTTAGATAATTGATTGTAAGAAATACATCGTAAACTTCTAGATAAGGCTTGAAAAAGTTTGTTAATATATGTCTGATTTCGAAGTGATTTACATACCTAGTATGTTTGTTGGTAAATATTTTAATAAGATTCTTATAAGACTCGTTTACACAACGATTTATCAATTAGTAAATTGTTGTACCGGCTGTCATTATTTATTGTCATTTTTTTATGGCTTGAGGGGTCAAATCATTAATTAGTATTAACTTTCGCGATTCGTTAACATAATTAAAGTTATGACCAGTCATCTCGTGACCATGATATCAACGCGTTCGAAACGTCGTCGGGAAAATAGAACAGATACGCAAATAAGTGCCGTTGTAAACTTTAAATATATAATTGTTAATTGTTTTAAACGCACGAAAGAAGCTTTCGAAGAGCACCTTAATCCTTTCACTACACTGGTCCGAACTACTTTTAAAAATTCTTTCAAATAGACTTGAACCCGCAACCCGGCTTTATCGTGATCGTCGTCTATCCAATTGAATTAGAAGCTAAGGTTTTTTAGTTAAAAAAAAACCTTTAAAGATATCCTAAGTTTTAGGTTAAAACTATAAAATAAGAATCCAAAAACTATATTTACTGTGAGCTTTTTTTACTATCAGCCTTAACCCAAGTTAAAAAAGTTCAAAGACATGCGTCTAGTGAACGAGACTCTGTGAGGCGCACTTTAAACCTCTCACCACACTGGTTCGAAAACTAGTGACACGATTAGTAGCAGTAATCAGTAATTTTATCTTCTCACTACAAAGGTCTACCATGGGTCATGCCAGACTCGTGGAAGCGTGGCTAATGACGTCACGTCCGACCAAGTTCAGGCACAGATAATACAATAGTTTGTATTATCTTCCTCCGTTCAGGCTCAATTATCCGGGGAATAATGTCTTCGATTACTAATAGACTTAGCTAAGGCGCTTTTTTGCTGCGACGGGTCTACTACTCAGCTGAATCGATAACGAGGGTTTATCATTTATTCATATCCTTACTTCCTACTTAAGAAGAATGAATGAAGTGAAAAAGAAAATGGAGATCCGTGATCTAAGTATGTATTTACAAAAAAGCAAAAAAGTATATAAGTATTCTATCAGCCATCTTGATCTCATAGTAAAAGCTTTGCTTAGTTTGAGGCTAGATGGCGCTGAGTAAAATGTCAGATATTTTAAGAATCAAGTATTTTGAAGTTTGAAGTATATCCGCAGAAGATTTTCTTCAGCGGCGAGAATCGAACCGGCTCCTCTTGCGTCTCATCCGAGCACTCGCCCGCCACGCCACCGAGGGCTTCAAAGTGTCGGCTACTTCTAAATGTCTCCTAAATAAAGACACGGCTGTTACAATATCATAACCACGTGACCTTCATCAAGGCGCCCGCATCATGAAATATTCTAACTTGTACTTGTACAGTCGCCAAGAAAAGTTTATTAACAGTTTTTTCTCGTTGTGTAGATAAATTATAATTGTGCATTGAGAATCGTTGATGTCGCAAATTGAAATACGCTACTAACTAACTGACAATCAATCAACACACGAAAACCAAGCCCTATAAGCATAACACTTAAATAACAAAATAAATAAATATTTGAGGACATATCACACAGCGCCATCTAGCCCCAAATTAAATACATACTTATAATACATGATATTACAACACCCAGACCCGGAGGAAATATTTGCAGAGCATGCAAACATTTCTCGCGCATATAAATTTTTCGTACAGAAAAATCCATTGGGATACGACCGAATTGAACCCAAGTACCTTAGAATCGGAAGGCGGGGTCACTACCAACTAGACCACCAGTGCTCTCTAAATTGGTAAAACTAAGGCCTTTTACCATCTATAGTAAATGATTTATACAGCGTCAGGAGGCAACTTTTACCTTCACAGTGACACATTTCACAGGAACGCTGTAGTGCCGGGGAGGAATTAAGATGGAGTAGGCTTGCCCAGCACCTATTCCATCCTCTCAGCTTAGTCGGCCTTGTCCAGGAAAGACATGGTCAATACGTGCGGAGCTGACTAAATTGGTAAACTTTTGTGCTAATTAGTCCCCTCTGTGTCGTGTGGGCCAAACAGGTTCGGTCGCTGACTGTACTTGTACCAGCTGGTCCAAGTTACCGGCCCTAAACTACGTCTTTAGGGCTTTTGGCAAGTTTATAACGCTATCATGAATAAAATAACTCAGTAAATTTTGGATTCTTGTATATGAACTTGTTCTGTTTGTTGTATGAGTTTAATTCATATTAAGGTATTGCTTTGATTATTGTTAGGTTATGTATGTTAGTATGTTTAATCGAGTAAGTATGATTTGGCACTTGTCTGCGTTTTGTTAAGCTTTTTATAAAGATTTAAGCGGATGAGTACTAAAAGTAAGAAAGTTCGTATGAGCTAGTGGCCAACTCTAGTGACGGAGTTTTTATTCCGACTTAAGGCCTCCGTCGTGGCTTAACGACTTAAAAGCCGGGACCGACAATTTAACGAGCCCTCCGAAGCACGGAATGCCACTTGCGGTCACCCATCCAAATTGTGACCGCGCACAACGTTGCTTAACTTCAACGATCAATCAAGAACGTCTAAGCAAGCTACGCCACGAGCGTTTCACTGAATACTAGACGTGTTTACTAAAGTAGCACACATAACATAGAATTTTACAATATAAATAAAAAAACCGCTAGACACAGGTAGTCGTAAAAGTCGACTATGTGGTCGATGGGCTGATCACCTGTCACCATGGTTCACCATATCCATCTTTGGACTTTAATCAGGAGTGGCTGCAAGTTTTCTTATGATTACTTGTGGCTCTGCCCACCTCGTTAGGGAAACGGGCGTGATAATGTATGTATAAATTCCCTTTTGTTCTGTTCTTCCCTGTGATAAGCAGAAGGCATTTTAATATTGAACCAGGGTTGAATGAACCTTCATTATAGGCTGTAAAATATGCATCGTACAGAATGCCAGGGTAGCCGCGCCTGGCAGCTGATGTGGGTACCTTCATGCTAATGGGAAATGAATTTAATACACTTGCAAAGAGAATGTATGAAATAAATAAATAATAATAATAAATACACCCAACAGTCACATACTAGAATTCCCTGTGTCGTGGGTATCAGAAACTACGAGTACCATGGTACCACAACACCCAGACCCGGAAGAAATATTTGCAGAACATATAAACATTTCTTCCGCAGCGGGAGTCGAACCCGCGCCTCTTGCGTCTCTGCCAAGCATTCGCCCGCCACGCCACCGAGGCCGTCAAAAAATAATAATATTTGATGATATATCACACAGCGCCATCTAGCCCCAAACTAAGCAAAGCTTGTACTATGGGAACCAGATGGCTGATAGAATACTTATATTTTGTTGTAATTACATGCTTAAAATACATAATAATACAACACGCAGACACGATATAAATATTTGCTCTCGCCGCAGGAATCGAATCCGAGCCTCGTTTTCTCGGCCGACCACACGCCCGCTACGCCACCGAGGTCATCATTTTAGATGGAGTAGGTTTACCCAGCACCTATTCATTTATTCACTCGTTCGATAGAAACAATTTCCCCTGTGCGACGATCCATAATACCTTCTATAAAGACAATCTGTATAATTTGTCCCTTGGGTCATGTCAGGTGATATTCCGTCTAGCCGGCATATCCTACTTACATACTATAATATGTATATACTACTTAGATACTGTATATATACTATTACATTTTTGAGGAGAACTTTAATCCCCCCTCTGGTTCTAGAACTACTGACATGAGTAGTAGTAGTATCCTTTCCCCACACTGGTTCTGGAACTAGTGCCACGACTAGTAGTTCTGTTATGGGATCTCTCAAAGCTTTGTAAGTATATATAAATAATAAATAAATAAATAAAATCACTTTATTTCAAGCAACTTAGTGGCTATGGGTACCTAACAATTATTAACCAAAATAATCCAATCAAATTAATCTCTATATCCGGTTTTTGACAAACCGGATGTAATTAAGCTTGATTGTTTAGTTCGGTAAGCTACATATATACTGCTTCATTAAATATATAATACTTCTCTGCTGGACTGGAAGCAAAGAAAAAGCATAGAATGCGTCCAGCTGCTCCTCTTCACGAGCATGTCGTAAAAGGCGACCAAGGTATCCTCTCCAAAATGATGGACCACCTATATGGGCGATGGGCTGATCACCTGTCACCATGGTTCACCATATCCATCTTAGGAGTTTAAATCAGAAGTGGCTGCAACTAGACAAGACGAGATCTCACGTTATTAATAAATTATAAGTGGTCTACGTTTACGTTCAATCATTTTATTTTGATCGTAATAGCACGTGTTTCGAGGGCGGTGATTTTCGTTAGATGTTATTGCCTTTGATGTTGAGAGATGAGTGTGTTGGTATGATGAATGATTTTGCTCACGACGGAAGTCTGGATTCAATCGATATGTTTCGTTAGAAATTGTAGTTTTCTAGTAATAATCTGAGAGCACTGGTGGTCTAGTTGGTAGTGACCCCGCCTTCCGATCCTAAGGGCGTTAGTTCAAATCCGGTCGTGTAGCAATGGATTTTTCTGTGCGAAAAATTTATGTGCGCTATACCAAATCCCTCAAACGGTGAAGGAAAATATCGTGAGGAACTGAGGAACCCCGCGGCTTAGTCAGCTCCGCACGTATTGTCTTTCCTGTGGACAAGGCCGATTAAGCTGAGAGGATGGAATAGGTGCTGGGCAAGCCTACTCCATCTTAATTCGTCCCGGGCACTACAGCAGCGTCTCGTTTGTGAAGGTAAAAGTTGCCTCCTGACGCTGTATAAATCATCTACTATAGATGGTAAAAGGCCTTAGTAGTTCCCGTAGTACAAGCTTTGCTTAGTTTGGGGCTAGATGGCGCTCTGTGTCATGTTCACAAATATTTATTTATTTATTCATAGATAATAAGTAAGTTCAGGATATTAGATCCCACAGGGAAGCCTGGTGTGGAGTAATTAAAGTGTAAAGTAACACCACAAATATTGTGCTCCTCGGCAATTTTCGTCAAGCTTCTGAAATACGAACGAACGCGGTGATGATATGTGATATAGAGATGAAACAATAAGTACATACTTATTGTTATATAGTTACTTATTTTTTTAAGGGTTGATTCAGTTATTATTTAATACTATTGTTTGCACATTCGGACGAATTCGATATTCATAAAAAGCACGAAGTTTGTCGACGCGCACAATATTTGTTATACTATTGGGGTAAGAATGTATTATACATTTTTTTTAGTTATTCCTGTATAGGTGATAAAAGTTTAATGCACGCAAAGCAATAATTACTTATTTGATAGCCTTGAATTTTCGTCTAAAAACAAGAGCAATTTTACCGTAACTGTTTCGTGATCGTTATTTGCATTTAATTTATTCATGTTTCTTGAAAAAATACCCTGTATCCTCACAGAATAACACAAAACAGTCGCGGGAATAAAATAAATAAGAAAACAAAGCGTTGCGTATTGTTCAATACATCAACATGGCCTCCAGTAGTGATGGGACTCGAATCGAAAATGAATATTCGAATCGACTCGAATCATCCGGAAAAAATCGAATCATGACTCGAATTACCCCTGATTCGAATTGATTGATGATTCGAATCGATATAATGATTCGAATCAATAGATACATAAATATAAATAAAAAAACACTTAGATACATTTTTGAATCATCAGCCTATAACAGTCCACTGCATGACGTAGGTCTCTCCAATTACAACCATCGCTAGGCGTACTACTCGCGTAACAGATAAAAGAAAGAAATTGATTCGAATCAGATCGTGGATTCGAATCAACTCGACTATTCGAATCAAGCGATGATTCGAATCAACATAAAATTTCATTCGAATTGAGTTTTAACTGTCATCATTCGAATCATTCGAATCAAATGTGATTCAAGTCCCATCACTAGCCTCCAGTCCCCTCCGTTGGACCCTCTAAAATAACACCGAGTCGTTGGACCCATGTTATACCCACCAAGATCTTCAGAATTTTCATGGTGTAAGTTTTCCCCGTGCCTTTCCTCGTGATCGTGATGTACTCGAATGTAAGTTATTTACTACTAGCTGTCCGCCCGCGGCTTCGCTCGCGTGGTACCCGGATAAAAAATATTACTAATATTATAAATGCGAAAGTTTGTGAGGATGTGTGGATGTGACAATGTATGTTTGTGCCTCAATTACGCCGTAACGTCTGAACGGATTTGAATGAACATTAAGACGTTCGTACCCTAGTGAATCATCAACGTCATCATTCCACCCTGAATACGGAACTTACCCCCTAATACTCAAACGCGTCTCAGAGTTGAGCACGTCTTAAGTGACGGTTTTTGATGAAAATATGTCAAAAACTCTACTTAAAGTAGCTGACAAAGCCAAAAGCCGCAATATAAAGCCGTATAAATCAATTTCTTTTATCTATTTTTATTAATTTTATTCCTGTACCCACCTAATTCACTGTGGTTTGCGTCTATAATAGAGGTAGCACTTAATTTAATTTTGTCATATTCCATGTAATGGTGTTCACTTTGTTGCTGCAAATAAATCAATAAAGCATAAAGACACAGCACATGACAGTGGAATTCGATGTCAAAATCCCTAGACCTTGTTAAGCTAGATTTTTCAGTTCGAAAAATGTATGTGCGCTATACCTGTACTCTCAAATGAAGGAATCGTGAGGAAACCCGCGGCTTAGTCAGCTCCGCACGTATTGACCATGTCTTTCCTGTGGACAAGGCCGACTAAGCTGAGAGGATGGAATAGGTGCTGGGCAAGCCTACTCCATCTCAATTCGTCCGGGGCATTACAGCGTCTCTTTAATGTACGCAAGGCCTCCTGACGATGTATAAATCATCTACTATAGATGACAAAGGCTTTAATTAGTTAAGCTCTAATAAGGCCTGAATCCTGTGGCTTTTCAGACGCGGACCTCCGTTTATTATTAGTTCGGTTTATTCCAAGTGACTGATTTCTCGTTAAAAAAGGTTTTCCGGAGAAAGGTAGAATAGGCTTCTATAAATACAAGTTCAAACAATACAGATATTTAAATACGAGGACAGCGTCAAAAACTGATGACTTCGCAGTATTCATCATCATTATGATCATCTCCCTGTCCTTATCCCACTTACGTGGGGTCGGCACATGTATTTTTCTTCCACTACCCTCTATCAACCGTTATTTCAGTATTCACTCCTTTCTTACTCATATCATCATTCACGCCATACATTCATCTTCGATCTGACCTTGGATCCATCCACTTTCAAAGAGTTATTGATATTTATTGCATGTAATACTACATTATTATTATCAGCCGTTTCATTCCCACTGCTGGGCAAAGGCCTTCCCCATCCCCTCCAGATATCGCGATTCAATGCTGTGCTCCCCCAGTCAACTAGATCCAGTATATATGTATGTATGTTCGTATGAGCTAGTGGCCAACTCTAGTGACGGAGTTTTTAGGCCTCCGTCATGTCTTAACGACTTAAAAGCCGAGAAAAAAATTAAAAACTTAAAACTTAACTAGATCCAGTTAGTTACTTGCTAAGTTATAGAGTTAAAAATCAGTCACTACATTTTTTTTGGATCTTCGTTTGAACATCATCTACTTTTGATGCTGACTGTACCTGTATTGTTGTAAAAATATCTCAATATTTATTTCTTATTGATAAAAGTAAAGGCAATTTGCTTCATTTCTTACGTCGTATTTAGCGAAAGCAATGGAACATTACTTTTTCAAAGAAAAGAATTGGGGAAAGACATTTTCATTTGTTCTGTTCACCCGTGGGAGATTTGGAGCACCTGTGCGCCAAATATAGATTTAGCCTGGTGGGAGGTACAATAACTTTTAATTCGGACGTCGAGGGTTCGAATACCGGCCTTGCTCCAATGGATTTTTCGTGATGTGCGCTCAAATACGTACTCAAAACGGTGAAGGAAAACATCGTGAGGTAGCGGCTTGGTCAGCTTTGTATGTATTGACCATGTCTTACGTGTGGATAAGGCCGACTAAGCTCGATACATATGGGGGATTCATGCATGCGTCCGAGACATATCTTAGCCATGTCTCCACCAACGCCTCCTAAGTCCTAGAAACTTGAAGAGTATGTTCCTTTTATGGTGTAGTGGTACACTAAGAAAGGAACTCCCCTTATTCAAATCCTGGACGATGCAGGGGAAGATGAAGTTTGTATGAAAAAATAAAATCGAAATACTTTTTAAATAGGTAGCTTTGATGATCAATTACGAACGTTAAAAATTTTTTTCTTAAATAAATATTTGTGTACATTTGACACAGTGCCATCTAGTTCCAAAACTAAGCAAAGCTTGTAGGATGGGCACCAGATGGCTCATAGAATACTATTTTTTTTTTTTGTAAATAGATATCATACTTATAACAAACAACACCCAAACCCAAAAGAAATATTTGCAGGTCATACAAACATTTCTCCCGTAGCGGGAATCGTACCCGCGCCTCTTGCGTCTCAGCCGACCACTCACCCGCCACGCCACCGATGTCGTCGGTTTCTTACATGTGACCCTTTTTATTTATTAATATTTGTTGTTATAGCGGCAATAGAAATATACATTCTGTGAAAATTTCAACTCTACCTATTACGGTTCATGAGATACAGCCCGCTGACAGACAGACGGACGGACGGAGGCTTAGTAAGAGGGTTCCTTTAGCACCCTTCGGTTACAGAACCCTGAAAAGACTCAATGAGAACCATGGTGTGGGGTGCTCCACTAGAAGAGTTATAGCCTCTATCAAGTAAATCAATGAGTTGCATTATTAATGTGGTGGAAAGGTCATTGCCGAGCTATGGCGTGTTGACCGTCGATAGATGCCGTGTATATTTGATGGGAGTGGCCTGTATGGTTAGCTCTAGACTTTACTTACTAACAGTTGTTTGCCTTCTGAAATTTGTCGACCGAAATCTAAAATGAATACAGCTTAGCAAAAAGGAGTAGAAAATAATGGGGACGCCACTGTTCTGAAGTTAAAACGGCAATTTTATATAAATTTACTGCTAAACAGAAAAGTGTACGATTTACCTAAATTCAGACCATTTTGCGGCCAAATATGAATCTCCTGCTGAATTGAATTGCGCACAATTCACCTACAATTCGGACCAATATACAAAAAATTGAGGAATTGTGTAAGATACTATGAATTTGAGAATTCATGCATATTGTACAATGAAAATTCACTGGTTCTGCGCAAACCTGGCGTAAATTCAACTACATTTGTTCATAAAAGCTGTAAATTACATTTAATTTTGATGCATAACGCGCTGCGAGCTAAAAGCTGAGTGCTACGCCGTAGCTTGCAGCGCATTGCTACGCCGTAGCATCGTAGCACTAAGAAACAATTTGTATCCTTTCGAAAAAGATTGAATTTAATTGAGTGTAAAAAAACGTGAGAGGGAAGAGAATAAAGAATTCTGTCTCTTTCACGTATTAAATATAAGTACATTTTTCGATCGTCCACAGCCTGTCTTTGCCCACCGCTGGGCATAGCTTCCCCTCTCTTGTGTCATCCAACATCTTAACCTAATACCAGCTCTTTTAACCGACTTTACAAAAAGAAGGTTTCAAGTCAGCTGTAATTTTCTTATGTCAAGGAATTTGGCGGCATTGATTGATTTCAAACTTTTCTGAAATTATTTGAATTCAGACTTTTTTTTTCAACATAAGTGCAAAAGCCCAGTTTAACTTCTAAGCAACCTTTCTCTGAATTTATTTCAATAGCTCAAAAATACACCTACATTTTGTACGTGCTCAGCATAAATTCTTTACACGCAGATACTATTCGTGCAAGCTTTGTTAAATTAAAAAAGTTCGAAAAACGCTTTTCAAACAAACGAACGGAAAGCTTGAATTCGAGAACAATTTTAAATTGTTTTCAGTTATATCAGCGGGATACGATACTTATTTGAGATAGGTACAGTTTAATGAAATTTCCTATAATACTAGTTGAACGCCTGCGACTTTGTCCGCGTTGAGTATTTTTCTTAGAAACTTGTTCGTCCCGCTGCGTTGTAGTTGAATTTCGGGACTTCCTTTCTTAGTGCACCACCATAAGAGGGTATCACGCTCGTATCCCTAATAGGATGAGCAGAGCCACAAGTAATCACATAGTAATACACATAGTCAAAGTCAACATTTTTTATTCCATAAAATTATGGGAATCACTTGGACACGTCTTAAATATACGTTGCATTTAGACCTGATCAAGCGTATAGATATTGAGATTGCCATGGACGTCGACACAGCATAATTGGACCACAAACAGACAAACGGTGTCATTTTTATAATAGGATTGTTTCAGATCCGTGTCTAATGTAATTAGGGAATGTTTTCGACTCACCGCTACGAATATGTCTACGAAAGTGCTACAGCGTAGCACATGCTACGTCGTAGGCAAATGAGGATTTAATTTTACGACCACTTTGATTTCCATTTCAAAATGTCATTTTTGTTCATCAATAATAAATTATTATCAATTTGCTAGTTTACCCAAAATAATAAAAAATATGGATTATCATAGTTTAACTTTGATGTCTTGGCCACTCGTTTCCTACTTCAAATACAGATTTGAACCCACGACCGATTTGCCGTCAGTGCTTTCTACGGCAGTCCGTTTGCCGATCTTTTTAAATTAGTCACGATTGCCTGGTTTCCATATTCCCCAAATAATCAAAAGCACAAAAAAAATCTAGAATCTATCATACTTCTAGAGCTAGCTTTCAAAAACACCTTTTTTATTTTAGAAATAAAAATTCTAAAATTGTTATATTTTTGTTACAGGTAGAGTAACTCGAGTAACAACTGGAAGAGTATTGGTAAGTTCTATAATTGAAGGAATCCAAATTCCATTCACAACTCGTCTTGTTACAGCTTCTTTTCTCTCTCTCTCTTCCTGACTATTTATCCCACATGGTGGTGGGGTCAGCCTTCCTCACACTCCTCCTCCACTTCGCTCTATCCACGACGTCGTCTTCGGAAACATTGCATTCTGCCATGTCGCGGTTTACTACTGCTGTCCAGGTGGTCTTTGGTCTTAATTCTCTCTGGTCTGGTCTGGTTCTTTTCATTTATTTTAAATAAATACATACATATTAACACGCCCTTATCCCTATTGGGGTGGGCAAAGCCACAAGTAATAAGTAAACTTACTGCTACTCCTGATTCAAAGTCCCAAGATGGATATGGTGAACCATGGTGACAGGTGATCACTTTGATCAACACGTTGATTCCACAAACGTGCCCGCGTTTTCCCGCGCTACGTTTCATCATAGCAAATAAAGCCCCTGAATAAACTAAGAGCTAATTATGAATAATTCCCTCTATATTTAACTCTCGTTACAGACGAAGAGAAATGAATTATTTATGGATCAATGATGGAGAAATTTTCATTTCTAAGTTAGCACTTTAACTTGACCTTTGATCTGAGGGTCGTAATTATTACTACCCTTCTCCCAATAATAACATCCAACAGTCACAAACATAGTCCTGATCACACACTAGGATCCCCTATGTCGTAGGTATCAGAAACTACGAGTACCATGCTACCACAACACCCAGACCCGGAAGAAATTCTACTGCAGACTGAATTTGCAGAACATGCAAACATTTATCTCGGAGTTATATCTCGGAGAAACCCGCGCCTCATGCGTCTCAGCCGAGCACTCACCCGCCACGCCACCGAGGTCGTCAGTTACAGATAACTTTTTAATTTTCGTCAAATGTGAAAATCGTTAACGTAATTGCTGGTCAAAGAGTTACTTTAACGGTAACTCAAACTCAACTAAAAAACCGGTCAAGTGCGAGACAAATTCGCACACAAAGGGTTCTTTCTGTACATTAAAAAATGTTTCTTGTATAGCCCCCCCTTTTTTTAATTAAATTTTTATAATTTGTTATAGCGGCAATAGAAATACACACTTTGAAAATTTCATTTCTACCTATTACAGTTCATGAGATTACAGCTCAATCACGACGTAACAGCTGAACGGATTTGGCTGAAATTTGAAATATACATAGTACGTGTGCCGGAATAACATATAAGCTAGCTTTTATACGGATACAACGCGTGCGAAGCCGCAGGCGAAAGGTAGTTCACATATTTAATTTACATCACCGCACCCTTTATTAGTGCGTTTCAAACTACCGACTACAGAACCTATCAATTGCCGCCCAAATGAGTCGGTACTTTGTCAATGCGACGATCAATCATCCCTGGAGGGTGCATTGTTCACGCGAGAACCACTCTTATTCCTATACAAGAAGGTGCAAATTCCAATTTAAGTGTCAAGAAAGTTTTGACACATTCAGCGCAGAGGAAAATTAACTTTATTCTGTTAGGCTTTAGGTGTAAATTGCAATGGGTCGAGGTGTTTGGGGATATGATTTGTTCAGTCGTTCGTATTGAAGCTCATGTGCTTATAATATTATTTACGCTTCGTGTCGGATAGATTCCGGACCGCTTGATTCGGCTGACTTAAATAACATTGCACTACATTTTATAAGTGTTAAGAGAGGATTTATTATAGGTAACCTAAAAGTAGCAGACTTGACTGGTAAACGAATTGACTGGTCAAACCCCTATTTAATCAAATTGAGTTTCGGCATAATTTTGGTTTTTATCGCGTATTTATCGCGTAAAAATACTTTTTTGTCGGGAAAATAAGGTGTTTTCACGCGTTTCCCGTTTAAAAACCTAATTTATGAGTTCTGATCATAACATAACATAACATCATCATCATCTTCCTGCCCTTATCCCAGTCCATGTGGGGTCGGCACAGCATGACCCTTGGATCATGCTGTAAGAGTTTTGGCTAAGGTGTTTTATGACCGGCCGCCTGCCTGACGTCAACCTTAGGAATACTTGCTTATTGTATCTCATCATGTTGGAGAATACTATCCCTTAGTTTACTTTTACGACATGCTCGGGGAGAAGCAGCTGGACGCATTCTATGTTTTTTCTTTACTCCCAGTCCAGCGAAGAAGTACACAAACCCTCGTCCACATAAAATTATCATATAAATATCCACGCTTATATACTTACGTACATAAAGCAGGTGGAATAGACCCCTTTTCAAGTCCTATGTAAACCCGGGTCCACATTATCGGGAATCAGTGTCCGCATAAGCCCGCGCCACACATCCATCACATGATTAATTCCCTGAAAGGCAAATAGTGCAAACAAAACACTGTGAATCCATCAATTGGATCCCCGGACGCTTTTCACCAGCGACTGTTGGTCTTAGTACCACTAATATTATTAATGCGGAATTTGTTGGGATGAGCGGTTGTTTGTCGCTCGATAGCAGAGTAACGGCTGAATGGATTTGAGTAAAACTTGGAATTTTGAAGCAGCCGCGGGTGGAAGCTACTGCAGATAAGATAATACATGTTACGTATCTAGTACTAATCAGCTTAAATCTTTATGAATGGCTTACCAAAATGCAGATAAGTGCACCGCCCGCCCGCTTACAACAAAACGCACTTAAAGAAAACTCAATATCTTCGACACGTGTTGCCTCCTCGAGGCATCCTCGACTCAGCCTGTGCATCAGAAAAGACTTGCCTTCGCGAGTGTTACAATGTCTATGTTTTATTGGCGGGCTACCTGGTTATCGAAGTACATATAAACTACGAAATATTTATTTACATAAAACATAGATAAAAGTGTGAAAAGAAAAAGAGTGGTGACCGAGGCCAGGCTGAACAAAACGCTGGACATCCGACAACGCGTTGTTTTGACGACATCAAAAATGCCGCGGACAAAATTTTGATAAAAAATGTACAGCCAAAGTCTTAAAAGAAGTGATAAAACCATTCATATATGCTAACTTATTGATCACCTGTCAAATATGCAAAATGACAGATGTTATCCAGCAACGGTGTGAAATAGTGAACGAAACTAGAAAGGCAATCGCACCATTTTAAATTTAGTCAAACGTTGATACCCGCAGAAGTAAAATACTCTGTTGAGTTAATTTGATTCGGCAAATCACCATGTTGAATAATGCATTACGAATAGATGTGAATACAGTCTGTCTAGTCTGTGCAGTCAGACGGATTTTACGATTGTTTGTACATTGTACGTAACGCAAGGTTCGAGGAATCCTACTAATATTATAAATGCGAAATTTAGTGAGTATGTAAGGATGTGTGGATGTGACGATGTATGTTTATGCCTCAATCACGCCCAAACGGCTGAACGGATTTGAATGAAACTTGGAATATACATAATACGTGTGCTGGAATAACATATAAGCTACTTTTAATCCGGGTACCACGCGAGCGAAGCTGCGGGCGGCAGCTAGTATAATATAGTTCGTGACAAAACATAATACCTGAAAAGGCATATAATGCTTTAGCTTTTTTTAGGTACAAATCAGAGAAGCCGCAGGCGGAAGATAGTTATATCTCTCAAAGTAACCCCCACACATACTTCGCAACGCACGCATTTCTACTCCAGATTAATTCTTAGTGTATTTTCAGTAAATCTTCATCTCCTCTTGTGAACAGCATCCTGTTTATTCACAAACTAATTTAGAAGTTACCTCCAAATTACCGTTTATTCAAACCAGCCCTCCTCAATAGGAGTTCATCAACCCTTGCCCTAGCCACAGAATCCTTTACCAACGAATGTATAGAAGCGAAACTCAAGCAAAACTCATCAACTTTTGATGCGATAAAGTCTCCGTGACGGCTTTGAACGGCTGTTCGATTTGCGAAAAATTAAGAGAGATTTACCGGGGATTATAATTTTTGTATACAGCTATAGGTATACTCCTTCTCTGCTGGACTGGGAGTAAAGAAAAAACATAGAATGCTTCCAGCTGCTTCTCTCCCCGACCATGTCGTAAAAGTCGACTAAGGGATAGTATCCTTCAACATGATGAGATACAATAAGCAAGTATTCCTAAGGAGGGTTGACGTCAGGCAGGCGGCCGGTCATAAAACACCTTAGCCAAAACTCTTACAGCATGATCCTTGGATCATGCTGTGCCGACCCCACATAGAGTGGGATAAGGGCAGGAAGATGATGATGATGATACAGCTATAGGTATATACAGTCATATTATTATACGTGCATGCTCTTAGATTTGAGGTAACTATCTAAATTTTAATCAAAAATAACTACTATAAAAAACAAATATCGAAAAAAATCATTAATAGGTTGTAGAGCGTCCATCCTACTTTCATAATTTTATAAAAACGTTTTGTGCGTATGTGAGAAGGTTTGGATGTTTTTGTTGCTGCTGAATGGATTTCACACACACATGCACAAACATTCACACACACATGCACAAACATTCACACACACATGCACAAACCCTCTGTCCTCATATAGTGAGAGTTATTGTTGTGTTTTTTTTTATTTTTATTTGGTAACTTCTTTTATTTTTACTTAAACTTGTTTCTTTGAATGTCAAACTATGACAATAGGAAAATGCGACACAATTTTTACTACAACATTTTCCAGTGTTATATTTGTATCATGCGCATATGTACAAGCTTTCAAAATTTCAATTATATTTGAAAAAATACGTATGCTGTTATATGTATTTTAGCTTTCTTTTTATCCGGGTACTACAAGGGTGAAGTCTCAGATAGCAGCTAATGCCGCATATTTTTCATGCTCTTGCCTAGTTCCACTTCTACACTCCAGTATTAAGTATCTCAGCCTCTAAGCAATAATAATAAACATTTCCTTAGCTTCTATCTCTCACTGAAACTCATTCCTAATGCTTCGGGAATACGGCATATAATCCCGTGATCTGGCACCGTGTTCCCTCTGCAAGGTACTATGTGGAACTCCAATTACACTAGGACATACCATCGCAGGATGGATGGAACGAGTGTTTTTGGAGGAACTTATAGGTACAAAGCTAATACCATTATATTTTCCGTTTTCTCATGTTTTCCGGCCCAAGTTTTGCTTTTAAAGTTTATTGCTTAAAATACATGTACATAGACAGATGTATACTTATACTAGCTTTCGCCAGCGGCTTCGCTCGCATGGTATCCAAACAAAAAGTAGCCTATAAAAAGTAGCATATCAAGCACATATACTATGTGTATTCCAAGTTTCATTCAAATCCGTTCAGCCGTTACGGCGTGATTGAAGCACAAATATACATCGTCACATCCTCACAAACTTTCGCATTTATAATATTAGTAGGATAGGATATTTAGTTTCAATGTATTTTGCCATGTTATGGCGTTCAACTGTTAAATTATTTTACATAATATACATTACAATGTCAATATGAAATTAATAATTGATATAATTTTCTTATCGTTTAAAAAATCATCTACAGAATAATAACACTTAAGTTCTAAAATGCTTTTTAACTTCCTCTGAAACAATTTGAAATATGGCGCTGTCTTTAACATAATCCTCCATCATAATAAAATTATCGTCATGTATGACTTCACCCATTGCTAGGCCTTCCTTAGTTTGTGCCGTCCACTGTTATTATCATTTTATTTATTTAGCTACCTACAATAACACTACACCCTCGGGTATTAACTTCAACAACAATAATACGTTTTAAAAACTAAAAACAAAACGGACTTTAAAGAAAAATAAATAAAAACTCCTTGGTGCCATCCAATAGAAACTGACAGGTAGTTGACGTTTACAATTATGTCAGGATGTCAGTGGCCGTCAACACTCTTTCAAATACAATTTGGTAAGAAAATAAGTAGGTAATTTGTCATTCCAACATTTTATTTTACGGCTTTGAAGTATAAATTCCTCAGACATAAAAATTATGTTGGACCACCTTGGGACCATTTTCCGTCAGTTCACATCAGTGAAAGAATCATCAAAATCCATTCATAATTGGCGGAGTAATCGAATATCATACATTTATACAGTCAAATTGAAAACCTCCTTTTTGAAATCGGTTAAAAAGCTGGTTCATTCCTTATTAGGTGTTAAAAAGGGCGGTCCTAAGTCAATCTATCGTAAAAATGACAGTCTCAAATTGTCTTTATCTACGTCAAACCTTCGTCATGCTCATAAAACTATGTATTTCATATGACGTTTCATAAAAACATTAGGGCAGAGCTTTTAGTTTTTAGGATTCTCGCACCAAAGGAACCTTTATAGTTCCCTTTATTACGCGTTCGTAACAAAGATTCGTAACCAGCTACGTAGAAATATTTATTTTTTTATTATTATTTTTTTATTGCTATTTCATAACCTGGTTACGAATCAATATCTAGTCTGGGTGTTATGATACCATGGTAGTCGTAGTTTCTGATACCCACGGCACAGGGAATCCTAGTGTGGGGTCAGGACTATGTATGTGACTGTTGGGTGTTATTTATTTATTTTTTATTATTTAATAGGATGTTTTATTGTGGTAACATACCTAAAAGAAGCAATAATAGCAAGTGTCGAAATCGCGATTCAATAAGGCCAGAGAGCGGCGGCCTGTCCAAACATCCGCGCATGATATATACACAGGGAGGGGCAGCCAAGTTAATTGGACTACGCTTTATCGCCTTTTCCCTACCTACCCCACTCTGAAAATAATCATTTTTTGCACTTTTTTAGGGTAGATCTCCGGTTATACCAATGTGTTTGTATTTATTTCACTCAGTATACTGTACAATTTAGTTCCGCCGTCTCCCTTCTTCCACCGGACTTCCAGATACCCGGAAAGGCGTCATCTGTACATGGTTGACGTTCCAAATGTTCGTACTAAGCGCTTTGAGTCCACATTTTTTATACGCACTCCAAAAATGTGGAACTCTCTGCCGGGGTCTGTATTTCCTGAAGAGTGTCTTTAAATCGAGAATCAATAGGTTTCTTCTAGGTAAGAGTGCTTCATCTTAGACCACACTGTTACTTAACATCAGGTAGAGTGTGCTCAAACGCAAACCTATTTCGGTTATAAAAAAAACCGTTTTAAAACTGCGATAACTATTGGAGCTACACCATCGAACTTCGGCGATTTGGCGTTTTCCGTCTTTTTGTTTTTTTATATCCTGTGACAAATCAAATGTCACTATGCATAGCAATTAAGAGGCTCTTCATAAAACTTGTATCACAACATAAACATAACATAATTTGTTTGATAAAAATAATACAACATTACAAAGAAACAATTTGGTACACGTTGAAAACTGCCTTTAACTAAAAAACTGTATCGCAGTTTTCCAACGGTTTTGATCATAGACCCACAAAATTGCGTGCATCCATTACAACGAATTATTTCTATTAGCATTATATTTTAGAAAACCAAATGTATAAACATGAAATGCGGTTTTTACTTACGCTAAGAAAAATTGTAAACAAAAGTATCTTTATTTTTTAATTCACTTTCCATTTCCATTTCATACCCGAGCTATCGTTTCGTGAAGTGTCATTCCATTTTACTCCGCAAATATTGAATTCATAGATATCATATTGCATCATTGCACTATCCTGTACTTCGCACAGCCAATATTTCTCATTGGGAGAATGAATACTCGTTACTATGTCAGTGACCCAATACGAGTACTCTCAGGTTGGTATGCCATTTATCAAATATCTATGTCCAATGTAAATTTAATCAAAGAAATTGGACGACTTCATCAAATGTACTAGCAACTACATACTAGACTGGAAATTAGAACCAGAAATTTCATCAAATATTGAATATCGAAATTGGTCAAAGATATTTAAATAGTTGTACCTTGATCCTAGAAAAAAACTAAATCCCTTTATGTTTTTTTCCAATAAGAATACGTTTTATAGCTGGAATCGTATATCTTATTCAATACGTACGACAGAATTTAAAAATAAGGCATAGGCTTTAAAAAAAACTAAGGCCTTATACCATCTACAGTTAATACTTACTACTTACGAGAACTTACTGATATACTATTAAAAAATCTATAAATTATAAATCCTTTATACTTTCAGGCTATAATTCAGGCTTTTGTTCTGCTAAAACTTCGGCTTTCGCTACAATAGCCAAATTACTGAATGGACAAGATAATCGGTTTACCAACGAGCAAGAACCTATTTCCTACTTTAAAAGCCTGCTCTACACTCGTACCTCGAAGGCCTGCGAAGGCCGTGAAATGATGGTTTCGCAGCTTCGCGGTATCCCCCCGATTAGTATCAGATTTAGTGCCGCGACAAAGGTTCCGAGCTTGATTCAGAGCGAAAATGCGAAAAATAAATTTTAGTTCATTCTCCTTTTACCAATTTACCAAAATTACAATTTTAGTTCATTCTCCTTTTAAGCAAATACTGGTCGATTTCGACAAATGAGGTATCGTTAGACTCGCCTGATTCTAAATTGACATTGAAATTGAAAAATCCAATATGGCGACTATTATATTACCCAAATTTTACACATTCAAGTATTTGTTTTTTTAAATAAATACTATTTCACGGTGAGTTCTGAGCACGAATAGTGAAATCTTGATTGCTTGATTGTCGAGTGTAGAGCTTGCTTTACACGCGTTCACCGCAATTCAATTACGTAATAGGATTACTGTCAGTCACTCTCAGTCACTGTACGCAGGATAGTTGCGAAGAAGCGGTTCCCTTTCCTATTTCGACCATTGATTTCGCAGATAATATTGTTTTCCTCGTAGGCGTACACAGTCTGGGATAAAATTAGTAGCTATAGCTCGCACTATGTAAGATTAGCGCGATGGAAAAGGTTTGAACGTAGATTTTCTATTGTTATATTCAGGTGGACTTTCTAGAACACTGGTGGTCTAGAAGCCCCACCTTTTGATCCTAAGGTTGCGGGTTCAAACCCGATCGTGCACCAATGGATTTTTCAGTACGAAAACTGTATGTGCGCTCTACCAATACTCTCAAACGGTGAAGGAAAATATCGTGTGAAAAGTTACGGCTTAGTCAGCTCCGCACGTATTGACCATGTCTTTCCTGTGCATAAGTGCATAATTTCCTGACGCTATATGAATCAGCTACTATAGATGGTAAAACGCCTTAATTATGTTTACTTTATTTTTGTTTATTATTTTTCGTAAAGGCCTAAATAAAACTTTTTCCCGCGCGCTCGTCACATCGACTTATACCTAACTATGAGTTCAGTTGGGCATAGGTTGAGTAAAGTATAGTCTGATGAATACAGCGAAAATATACACACCATTTGTTTTTGTTGAAAGTGCAAACAAACACTTTTCACACCAAAAAATGATTATAAAAACCCTCTTTATATTCCCAAACAGATTTACGAGCGTAACACAAAAATAACAAAAAAGCTTCAAAATGTTATTATAGAAATTGGCTGCATGTAAAATATGAAACCATACCCGCTCCATTAGGCGTGGCGCCTCAAAATCGAGTTTACTGCGCCCCGATATCCAATTTTATAACCCTCTTTTTGCTTAGTCGGATAAGTGTCGCGACACATCTGCTGAAAGTTCGGCTAAACACTCTCGCAATGTTTTATACGCGCCACGTCGCTACGGCTGAAATGTCCTAGGTTACTTAGAAAACATTGCGAGCGTATTCAGCCGAACTTCGTCGCCGTACTTTCAGCAGATGTGTCGCGACACTTAAAATCCATCGGCGGTGACGTCACTCTGATCCAATCGAAATGATGTTAGAAACGCTGGAGCGGATTTGCTC
Organism: Scotopteryx bipunctaria; assembly: GCA_949320045.1. Classification (NCBI taxonomy): domain Eukaryota; kingdom Metazoa; phylum Arthropoda; class Insecta; order Lepidoptera; family Geometridae; genus Scotopteryx; species Scotopteryx bipunctaria. The sequence continues at coordinate 10,100,328 of OX439455.1, forward strand.
GAAAGCAGATTTTTCATATTGGGATTACCTCAGCGTTTTACGGAACCAGACAAGCGCTGCAGCGGCTGGCGGCAATACTTTCCGCGGGGCTTACGTATTCCTTTTTTGAAATATTCGAAACAGAATCTCTGACAGCTTTGACAGTGACATTTGAATATCCGTTCGAGAACTACAGACCATAAATGTCTGTTTTTTTCTTTTTTTTTATTTATTTTGAAATGAAGTTTTTAGCTATATTCAATAACGCAAAATGTTACGTACGCTAGATTAAAAAAGTAGATTTTTTTTATATTAATTAGCAAGGACTTAAAAACCAAAGACGAAACAATGCCGACCTGCTCGAAAAGGAAAACTATAAAATAATAATAATCATTGGCAATATTTACAATCATTTTAATTTTTCTCTTCTACATCCCACTACAATGTGTTTAAACAAAATCGGTACCTAAACGCCCTGAACGGACCATTCAAATGCAAGTCACGTTTCATGGCAATATGTCTGATTTATTGGAAAAGTTGTCGAAACTAGGAGATAGTGCGCGTACGAGTGGAAAAATTACCTACGTAGTACGTAAGTAGCTAAAGTACGAGTAGTTGGCAACACAAACATGCCGAGCCAGATTCTTCGCGATACCAAATAGTAACTTGTGTCTGACTTTTGTTCAAGAATAGGCGAGACAGGTGAAGTTTGAAATAGAACTTTGTTATTTTCCACTCATGACGTAGATTTCTGCTTCTTCGTGCATTTGTAAAGGCCTTTAAAGGGTTTTTCGTGTTTACATAAAAACAAAAAATCTTTCCTTAGGTACTGATATTATTATTTATTAAGAGGCCACCATACGATCGCGTCTAGACAGATTTTGAATCGAATTGAAAGAGATACTACGCTCGTGGCGTAGCTTACTTAGACGTTTTTTATTGGTCGTTGAAGTTAAGCAACGTGTGCGCGGTCACAATTATGATGGGTGACCTCAAGTGGCATTACTAGCTGAGCGCGCTTCCGTGCTCCGGAGGGCACATTAAATGATCGGTCCCGGCTTTCAAGTCGTTAAGCCATGATGGAGGCCTTTAGGCGGCCTAAAAACTCCGTCACAAAAGTTGGCCACTAGCTCATACGAACTTACTTTTTATCCAGTTTTAGCTTGAGCAGCTGCTCGGGCGGAAGCTTATAAGATGAAAAAAAAACCGTGTAACCAATCCTATATACCTAATGTAAAATATAAAAACCATATTCAAACTTGCATTACAATCCAGTATCATGAAAGTACCAAAGTATCCCCATTACGTGCTTGTATCTCAAACTTTAACCCCTGGTTGCCGGGGGTCGGGTCTTAATGACCCGTTGCAGAGAGGGTTACGCTTTGATGTGCTTCGTCGGAGTGCATACGATCATCTGTTTAAAGTTATGGCGCCTTTGGGTACACAGAGTACCTGAATGAATGAAAATACCAAGAAAACAGACGAAAGTACCTCCTTTCGCCGCTAGTTTTAGAACATAATGTCTCTACAGCTTAAAAGTGAAGCAAATATCTTGAGGCCTAAAAATTCTTCGCTTGAATCTCACTCAATGTGCCTAGTTTGATTTATAATGGACTTAGTCGTATAATTCGCACATTTATTCCACCAAGTAAATTGCTATGAAAGGTTTTTTATGAGTTTTTCATCGAACTGTACCTCTGAGCTACCCAATAAATATTTTTTTCTAGTTAAATAGGGTCGTTATTTTTGTTAAAGTAGATACTAAATGTCTTAAAAAACTAAAGTGTTTCATAATTCGACTTATTGCTCATTGGCTTCCTTTTAGCCATCAGATTCAAACTTGTACCTGATTTTCTACGAAAAATGGACGTCAGATTGTAATCAAAGCAACCATAAATTTTCTTTATACCTAACCTTCAAACTTTCTTAGGGTCATTATGACCCTTATCCAAATGTATTTTATTTTAGCGATATTTAGTTTGTGTATTCGAGCTTTTATGCTTTGACTTGCTAATTTACTTTTACATTGATGCCCTTTTTACGTTCTAGACATAGTTCATTAGATTTAATAAGGAATAATAAGCTTCGCTACGTGTATAATAAATTTTATCATGAAGTATTTGACAGGGGGAAGTTAACTCGGTCTTTTCCCCGCTTTCGTCCGTCTCCCTCGCACAAATTGAGAATTGCCTCTCGGATTCGGTACTAACTGGTTCGCGCCGGAAATTTCCGGCAGTGGTAATGCGATAGCATTTAGCCCCTGGCGTATACTAGGTTATTCTGTGTGGTGTGTCGGTAAGCTAATTGTTGATTCTGATACCAGACACTAACCTATATGCTTGTTGGATTTGTTGGTTCATGTGAAAATGTTATGTAATATCCAAAATGGTCTTATAATATTTATGAACAATCGTAACAATTCAAATGTCAAGCTCGTTAGGTTAATTAACATAAAAGCTTTCATATCAAATATTTTATTTCAGTAAGTTAATCACAATAAACATTACTTGGGTTTCAAGAGAAATATTAAAACATAAATTAAGTATGGTTGTTGCTAAGGAAGGCATATCAAAAGAAACAAGGTTTTTATTCTGAATCGTTACCGATAAACCACTTTTATGGCTTTACACGCCTTAGACCGTGATGTATCGTATAGCCTGAAAAATTCCGCTTACGCACCGCAAGCTATTGAAGTTATAGACCACAGGGATTGGCTTGTACCACTGCGAATATGAAAATGCGCTTTATTACGTTGACTTTAGTTTCAATATAGCTCGAACGCAAGGGCAGTTATTGTCCGTGAAACCACTTTATTTACATCAAACAAAATTGAGTTCTCAGACGCTGGTTTTAGGTTCAATATCGCGCGATTGATTTCAACACAGTGGTATCGTGAGTGGAACTTCCGTATTCTTGGAGCTATTTGTTCTGTGATACGAGCCCATTTGGCGAGAGCGGCCCGTGACCCGTGCGAGCGAGACGCAAGGTAGGGGTGGAATGCATAATTGGACCGGTGACGTAAACGCGCGATGTTGCCAGATTTCTTGTGAGCGCTGACGCGTGTTGTTTTAGCCGCAGAATTCTAAACGATAAGTGCTTATCTTGGGGTGAGCTAAGTTAGCTACAAACTGAAAATTTTAAAGGTGAGATTGTGCATTTCGTCTTTTACGTTTGTTTTCATTGGAATAAAGAATTAATAAAATTATCTTATACTGCTCTAAAGCGCTCCCTTGTAGTTTCATGCTCAGAAAAAGATACGAAACTTCACTCAGCTGTTTCTTGTAGACACATTTAGATCACTCTCCCTTTGAAAAACTACCTTGAAAATGTTTTTATAAATACAAAAAATCGTAGGTTTATAAAACAAACATGTATGGGTCAATTTGGCCCGCTGTCGCTCCAACCCTATCAATAATTCCATCTCTATTGACTGGTTAATTCTTTCTGACAGACGAAATGGCCGCGCGCAAATTGTCAATTTGCATAGGTACGAGTTTGTGAAACTACGCTGTATAAAATGACTGTGGCCGGTAGAGGGTTAACTGCCGAAATATGCAGCACTTATACAAGTTATAAAACAGTAGAATGTGCATAAATCTCTAGTGGAATTTGGGGGTTAACTGTTAAATAAAATTAAGTTGAGCATGAGTAGCTAAAATATTACGAGTTATATGACTACTACTCGTATCATTGGTGGCGTGGCGGGCGAGTGTTCGGCTGAGACGCAAGAGGTGCGGGTTCGATTCCCGCTGCGGAAGAAATGTTTGCATGATCTGCAAATATTTCTTTCGGGTCTGAGTGTTGTAATATTATAAGTATGTATTTACAAAAAAAACTACATAAGTATTCTATCAGCCATTTGGTTCCCATAGTACAAGCTTTGCTTAGTTTGGGGCTAGATGGTGCTGTGTGATATGTACTTAAATATTTATATTAATTTGACCTAATAAAGACACAAATTTTAAAGAGACTACCTATAAAATCTCCGACCTAGGCACACTTCTTCGTCCTAATTTGCATGCTCTGACCTATCACAGGTACTCAGGCTGAGTGCCTCCGATGAGGCTTTTGTCCTCGGATCGTCTAGTTCATTAGAGATAAGGTCAAACGAGGGTCGCCATAGGACTATGCTATACCAGTCTAATGGTCCATGTTTATCGCTCCAAAAACTCCACAACAGTTTTGCAATGCAAAGAAAAATAGAATATTCCACTAGTTATTTCGAACAAGTGTGGTGAAGGGGTTTAAAGAGCGCTTCAAAGGCTCCTTTCGATTATTATTATTTATTTGGAAAATAAACAGCTTTAACACACTAGAAGAGAAACAATTTATACACTAACCCCAGAATACTCAAACGCGACTCAGAGTTGAGCGCGTCTCAAGTCACGGTTTTTTTGACAGTTTTTGATGAAAATCTGTCAAAAACTCATCACTTGAGACGTGCTTAACTCTGAGATGCGTTTGAGTATTCGGGGGTAAGAAGCCAAATTTAAACCTCGCGAATAGCTACAGCACTTAAACAAGAAATGGTACAAAACTAAAATGAACAATTGAGCAATTAAGCCCGATATTGGATGGTCATAAAAGTCACAACATAAGAGAATGGACATAAAATTAGATTTTTTAGTTGAGGTGCAGGGATTAATTATAAAGATTAATTATAAATATAAAGATAGACTTTTACTTTTAGACTAGACTCTCTTACAGTTAATTTTTGTTGTATACGTATTTATTTAACGCTGTGGGCTATATTATTAACAAGTTGATCTGCATTCGCAGAATGTATATAAGGACATTTAGCTGTTTGTTGTTTCGTAATAAATAAATAAATTAGTGAATTGCCTCGTAGCTGACGTGCCTTTCAAACATCTCGGAGGGGGCTTATGAATAAAGAAGTGTGAAGGTCTTGGAATATTTGTTTTTATGATTACTAACCGCTTTTCATAGTATAATGAAGACAGTACTTAAGATAATGCAAAATAATCATTGCTTATGTAAAGATGAAATAAAAAGTAATGAAGAGCTACTGACTGATAACGAAAACGGGATAATAAAGTGAAAAGAAAGAAAGAAGAAGAAAGAAAATACGTTTAATGATTTATCTTTGTCACACTTACCTAATTACAATAACTATACAAAAAGTGAAGGGAAAAAGAGAAAGATATAGTACTGTGCTAGTGAGCGGAGACCCTAATGGTCTCGGACCAGCGAATTTGAGATAGCTGGTGTTCTAGTGGCAGTGTCCCCGCCTTTGGATCTTAAGGTTATGGATTCGAATCCGGTCGTGCACCAATTGGTTTTTCTGTTCGAAAAATTTATGTTCCCTATACCAGTACTCTCAAACGGTGAAGAAAAACATTGTGAGGAAACCCGCGGCTTAGTCAGCTCCGCACGCATTGACCATGTCTTTCCTGTGGACAAGACCGACTAAGCTGAGAGGATGGAATAGGTGCTGGGCAAGCCTACTCCACCTTAATTCGTCCCGGGCACTACAGCGTCCCGTTTGTGAAGGTAAAAGTTGCCTCCTGACGCTGTATAAATCATCTACTATAGATGGTAAAAGGCCTTGCTTGCTGCTGGTAGCCGTTATTATAGAACGGGGTGGTAGGGACCCCACTACTAAGCTAGTAAATCATTTTGGGTTCTACGTCGATGCTATAAGAATTCAAAATTGCTTCGCATTACTACAATGCGGAAATCGGCATTTTTACTGTCACGTACTATTTATGAATGCAGCGGGCAAAGCCGGGTGTTAGCGGTAATCTCGACGGACCAAGTGCGGAAACAAATAAACTAGCTAGTGTGGAAAGTGGTGGAGAATGAAAGCTTAGTACCTCGCGTCTTCTATAATTTAGAAAGAAGGAAAGAAAAATATTTAGTTGTAAAGTAAGTTCCCACCATTCTCTCTCGAAGGAGTCGAGATCGTCCCGCCAACGCTTTCTTGGCCGACCACGACTTCGCCTTCCGTTGGGCTGCCAGGATGTTACGGTAGTCGCCCATCTGTTCGAAGGCATCGAAGGACAGAGATGGTTGGCGGATTTTGGGGGAGACCTTTGCCTAGCAGTGGGACGATATAGTTTAATAAAAAAAAAGTAAGTTCGTATGAACTATGAGTATACGAGAAAAGATTAATGCCAAAAGGTGGTATGCTAAATTATATTATGCGTAGAAATGTTATTCGAATCATTACATTTCCTGAAGTATAACCTTACAGTATCGTATAGAAGTATTTGATGTTCGCATACGAATCATAAACGTTGGAAAATATTGGTATAATTTTATTGGTATACTAATGACTTCCCACACTATATTGCTAAGCGACGAGCTTCCAAAATAATATCTTATTTTCGTACAAAATGATCTGATAATTATTTTGTTATTGGAAGTACCGGGCTTGTTGATTCAATACCTTTCGTGGAGGAGGATAAAATGAATTGTATTTATAGAATTCCTTTATTTTTGCCCGGGCTTGGTATTTTCCTACTTCATCATCATCATCTTCCTGCCTTTATCATACTCCACTGTAAGAGTTTTGGCTAATATTTTATGACCGGCCGCCTGCCTGACGTCAACCCTCCTTGGGAATACTTACTTATTGTATCCCATCATGTTGGAGAGGATACTATCCCTTAGTCGACTTTTATGACAAGCTCAGGGAGAGAAGCAGCTTATGTTTTCCTACTTATTATTTTAATATTATAAAATCGTAAGTGTGTAAGAAAGTAGGTATAGTGTTACTACCTTAAAAACTTATGATGCTTATTAAAATTAAGTGTCTGTTTTAATACAGATTTCTTCAAAATCCTTCAAAAAAAAAAGTATAGAGGTATTCTATCAGCCATGTGGTGACCATAGTACAAGCTTTGCTTAGCTTGGGGCTAGATGGCGCTGTGTAAAATGTCCACAAATATTAATTTATTTAAATATTTCAAATGAGAAGGTCGCGTTCTAGTGGTACATTCTTTATTAATATTCTAGGAAAACTCAAGAGACATATTTTTTCCTAAGATTGCGAATGCTCTCTAACTTTATGTTAGTTTTCCGCAGGTTCAAGCATACTTTAAACAAATAAGTTTCATTTGTATAGCTTTAAACTGCTCCCAAACGGACGATTCCAACTTTACTCGCGGCTACATAAAGCAATTTTATTACAAACTCCGCAAAATAATAGTTTAAGCTAAGGTTTAATTATTTATTTTCTAAAAAAACAATTTACAAAGAATATAACTATTATTATCAATATTTTGAGCCGTTTGATTCCACTGCTGGGCAAAGGTCTCCCCCATTCTCTCCTGACATCACGATCCAGTAATGTAGTCTCACAATCGGCTAGAAGTTTGTCCAGTTCTTCCCGCCATCTCCATTTTGAAAGAAAGAAAAAGCTTTTATTCAAACCACAACTACAAAGACTTACACACTATAAAATTAAATTAAATAACACCCAACGGTCATATACATAGTCCTGACCCCGCACTAGAATTCCCTGTGTCGTGGGTATCAGAAACTACGAGTACCATAGTACCACAACACCCAGACCCGGAAGAAATATTTGCAGAACATGCAAACATTTCTTCCGCAGCGGAAATCAAACCCGCGCCTCTTGCGTCTCTGCCGAGCAATCGCCCGTCACGCCACCGAGGCCGTCAAATTATACTAAAGAAACAATAATAATATTTAGTAAGGAAAACGTGTGGTGGTGAATTGGCCTACAGTTCAGTATAATGCTACTGCATTCCAAACTGTAGCGCTGATCTTCCGCCAAGGCCAGTGATGACTTCACGGACATCCAAGTACAGGTTACAAGTAGGTTACAAGACATACAAGTTTGCTCAAACTAATTAGGTTAAACTAGGTAACATTTTGGTCTTTAACATTGCCCTTAAAGATAGTCCATCTTGTTGGAGAGGATAATACCCCTTAGTGGACTTTTACGACATGCTCGGGGAGAGATGCTATGTTTCTTCTTTACTCCCAGTCCAGCAGAGAAGTAAAAAATAGTGTCACGATGTGATATTGGTAGTAGAGTTCAAAATATTAAGACAATACGTTTCACGTTAGAATATACAGCTCATTTTAATTACTAAAAGTTTGAAATAGCCTCGAAGCAAATGCCATGAATTCAGGATAATAACATTGAAATGTTTTTAGCATCTCGCGTCTTTCCAATTATTTTATTAAGCATTGTTTTGAACTCTCTTGAACTTTCATTCGTATGGATCAGTGGATTTGAATAATTTAGACTGGCTTTTGTTAGTATTAGCATTCTTTTCAACAAGAATTTTTCATTTGAAGAGAAAGTTTTATTTTTATCGCGATAGTTTACAAGTACCTGTCTGATCTTACTCAGTCGTGTCACTAGTTTTTTCGAACCAGTGTGGTGAAAAGATTTCAAGTGCGTGTATAGACATTTTCTAAAAAAATAGCCGAGCGTGATTTCTTACCCCTATTTTTTGATCGTGTTACGAACAGGTGTAAATGCAACGTAGATTTAAGACGTGTCCAAATGATCCCCGTGATTTAAAGGAATAAAAAATGTCGACTTTGACTTTGACTGTGATTGATTTGTATTTAGATTGGTTTGTTTAGATTTTATTTAGCACTGCAAGCCGTATTACGAGTAGCTCTTTCGTTCAAAAACACTTTGGTATAAGTTTGCAAGTATTCGGCCTTTAAAAATATATGAGTAAAAAAGAGATAGATCGATAGAGTAATGGTGTAAACAAAACAGACAGTTCCTGACATTGAATAAACTAGTTGGAAACTTGTCCGGGAAATCTGTCAGCTCGAAGGAGCCCTAATCGTGCGGGCTCGGATGTGTGCTCGGACGGAATAATTGGACCGCTGGCCTCTGAGGACTCACTATACATACACGACTATTTGCGACGTGGATATTTGTTGTTTTTCGCATGGATATTAAGCTGATAATCTTCCATCTGTACGATATTAGTTTTGGAGCATTTGTGATGTATAGAAATCTGAATATACTACTAGTATACTAGAGAAGGTTTCGTAAAGTAGGCATCATAATTGTTCTGCCATTTGGTAGATAGATAAACTCTTTATTATGTATAACAACAAAAACGAAAACAAGAAAAAACAAAAAACTTAGGTACTAAAAAAAACAGATATACATAAACGGCGGTCTTATTGCTAAGAGCAATTTCTTCCAGACAGCTAGCTATTAATGGTAGCTACCTATTAATTTTTTATACTAGCGACAAAATTATGTTTTATTTTTTAAATAAATGGATAATTTGGTACTAGATAATTTAGGCCTTACCTTAAATAAAGAGAGCACTAGTGGTCTAGTTGGTAGTGACCCCGCCTTCCGATCCTAAGGTCGTGGGTTCAAATCCGGTCGTGTACCAATGGATTTTTCTGTGTGAATAATTTATGTGCGCTATACCAGTACTCTCAAACGGTGAAGGAAAACATCGTGAGGAAACCCGCGGCTTAGTCAGCTCCACACGTATTGACCATGTCTTTCCTGTGGACAAAGCCGACTAAGCTGAGAGGATGGAATAGGTGCTGGGCAAGCCTACTCCATCTTAATTCGTCTCGGGCACTACAGCGTCCCGTCTGTGAAGGTAAAAGTTGCCTCCTGACGCTGTATAAATCATCTACTATAGATCGTAAAAGGCCTTAGTACCTGTAGCGTATTGATATTAAATCTACCGCACATTCGAACGCCAGCTTCGGCGCGAGAGGGTGTATGTGGTTTGCGTACTGAATCAATGTGTTTTATTTTGGTATAACAAAGCGAACCTGTACAAGTGGCGACCTTGCCAGGATAACAACATAAAAATACCAAATAAACTAAACAGAAAAAGTGATAAATCAGTGAGTTAATGGATCGACATTGTTTTGCGAAAGAACGGTCAAGATGGTGACTATAGCTATTTACCATTTCATTCTGATGGTTGGAATTGGCACGCACTGCATAAAACCATTTTACACCTACTGTTCGAAATACATACCTACTAACACCTATGAAGGTAAGTGTTTAGTTTGGAATAATGTCAGTGCTAGGGTTTACTAGAATTTACCTAAGTTTTGATGAACAAAACAACATCAATTTGGTTGACCAAATGCCTCGAGGCAGTTACGAAAATAAAAGCTTTCAAGCAATAAAATTACCCACAAGTACTTGTTTACGTGCATTGTGGAACGATACTGTGTTTCTTATCCGAGTTGTTAATCATTGATTGGTACCCTAAAGTAATATAGCTGCGGCTACATACAATTTTGTACACATACCTAAGTAAAACTACAGTGTTACCTCGGGTTAGTTATCGACAAATTAGACACACCTATATTAAAAATCATCTGCATTTTGGGAATGATGTGGAAGTGACCTACCTTATGCCATATTATTTTTAGTAAGTTTGCATAAGTATGAAATCTACTTAGAAAAGTAGTTTCATATTTGAACTAGTAGAACGTCTCGCGACTTTGATCGCGGTGAGTTTTTCTCGCTGCGTCTCCTAGCAACAGAATTTCGAAAACGATTTTCTTGGTGTACTCCTACACTATACAAGAGGAATATAAGTTTCATGGTTCTGGAACTTGTGGTTTGGGCTGTGCATTGACATAAATTAATAAATAAAAATAAATAATTGACTGTCGGTCAATCAGTCGGTCAGTCAGAAATGTAAGAGTTTTATTTATTTAGAAAATAACGTAGTACTGATTAACTACTTACACAGGTAGACGTTAAATGATATTGATGTTTTTAAGTAGGTAGGTAACTACCTACTGATTGGTGTTAAGGTATAGGTTGTCTAAAGTTAAGTAAAATAGGAACATGAATAATTAGTTCCGGGAAGTACTGTTGCCTATTTTTATAAATGTCGATTTCTAACAACCATTGAGGTTCCACTGAAGAGGTAGTTTGGAATAATCTGAACGGTACCTACAAAGTAATACAAAGGATAATTTAACAAATGTTGAATGGTATCCAAAACGAGCTGGTTCGGAATGATCTGAACGGTACCCAAAGGGGAAAAATTGCTATCCTATTACAGGACTGTAATACAAAGGATAATTTAACAAATGTTGAATGGTATCCAAAACGAGCTGGTTCGGAATGATCTGAACGGTACCCAAAGGGGAAAAATTACTATCCTGTTACAGGACTGTAATACAAAGGATAATTTAACAAATGTTGAATGGTATCCAAAACGAGCTGGTTCGGAATAATCTGAACGGTACCCAAAGGGGAAAAATTACTATCCTGTTACAGGACTGTAATACAAAGGATAAAATTTGACAAATGTTGAATGATATCCAAATTTAAGAGTTGGTTCGGAATGAATCTGGACGATACCTATAAGGGAAACTAACGCGACAAACAGGTAGACCTATCAAAAATTATCTGTTTAGTGTGACTATACCATATATGTAGTGATACATGACTATACCAATATATTATAATGCAATGATACAAGGTTAGTTATTATGACAGTGATAGCTGGTAATATTCTCTTATTGCTTGCATCACAGAAAAGTGCACAAGCAAACACAAGAGCGCTGCATTCAGAGATAAATTATATTTCTTAAAAGTACTTATAGACGCCGTGAAGCCATGGTAAACGAGTAAAGTATTGGAAGTGACGGGGGAGGCTGTGAGCCTCACTGTTCATCATCGAGGAGCACTATGAAAAAGCTAAGTGCATGGAGACTAAATATTAATTGGGAATTATGCCCTACTCTATATTATGTAGGCAATAAGAGCGTACTCGAGTAAGTGTCAAGAAAAGTATTGCATCTCAATACATGCAAAATCCATCAAAGCAACCAAACTTTTTTAGTACATACCTACATACATATCATCACGCCCGTATCGTTGATGGGGTGAGCGGAGCCACAAGTGGTCTTATGAGAACTTGCTGTCACCCCTGATTCAAAGTCACAGGATGGAAATTGCGACGGAATTGATCAGCCATCGCCCATATAGATGGTTCATCATGTTGTAGACTTTGTTCACTATCCGTTAGTGAACAAAGCCAAAAAGAGAAGTAAACGATTAAGGTAAGAAAGTAAAATTTCTTTGTTATGGTCAATGTTTCAGTGCCGCTACCTCTCACACAAGTGGCGTACAAAACAGTGTACATAAAAAAAAAGTTATTTATTATAAAAATCTTATGTAAAAATGCTGAGTTTATAAAAGTAACCTATACAAGACACTTAGATCAGAATACCTAAATACAACAACTGTACTGGTCCTTGCACTAAAACAATACAATCAAACTACAAATACTTTATTTCAGTAACCTTATATGTATATGATGATGTATTTATGGTTTTGTACCCTAATTATGTATGGAAATATCGGTGTTTGAGGGTCAAAATAACTTGCTAAAAGGAAATTGTCTTCACAATTAGTTCAGATATTAGATCCTTTATATATCCTAACACCTACAAGATGTTATGCAAGAAATATGGAAACAAGGCATAAGACTGAATTTTTAAATCTCAAAGGACTTTCAAGTCATCAGACAAAACTTTGTCCAGCAACTATTATATTGCCTAAAAGCTTTATACATAAGTAGGTACCTAGATATATATTCCTACACAAATCATATTATCAGGGTTCTCGTTTATGGTCAAGTTTATGGTGCCTATACCTGAGAGCAAAATTTCAATAAGCTCACAACCTGCACACTAGCAATAGCAAAGTCAAAGGTTACACGTATCAAAATCTAAAATCTATACCACAGTTAGAGCTCCTACTTTTCTATTTTACTTTTACGCATCATGCAGTTCATAGAATAATATCAAATTTAAATTTAATTGATGCATTAATAATGCTATGTGTATGATCACAATAATAATGCTATGTTTACGGCAATACACAGTATAGTAACAATCATTAGGAATGTTCAATACCAACATAAAAGTAGGTTGCAAGATGGCAACACTGTACAACTTTTGAGGTTAGAATAATAAGAAGAGAACGACATTATGGTTCCTACAAAATAAAACATTTTTACTGAAAATAAAACTTCTTTCTTTTGTGCGTTTCGCACAAGGAAATTGAACTATTTCTAACACTATCAATCATCTTACAATGCCTCAGAATCCTCAGATATTCTCTGTAGGTACACATTCGACCATCGGTCAGCAAACAGATCACACGATGGTGTTAATGCCAGAAGCGCATTTAATAATTTTAAAGCTCTTTTAAAGGGGATTATCGTGCGCAAGAGTGCGCGCCCACGACTTTAGCACTACCAGAAGGGCGCGGTTACGTTGCTTCAGAGAGTATGTATTTAGGCATTTCGGGGACAGACAGCCTTACGATTCGTGCTACTAATTCCGGGCAGTCTGAAATACCGCGCAGTATCTGACAGGCAGTGAGTAGATCATAATTACGCTTTGTCTCTAGAGAGTTGATGTTTAGCACACCAAGTAACATATTGTAGGGTAAAGAAACGGATAATATCCATAGATCTTCTTGTAAAAGACAATACAAAAAACCATATGATCTGATCACTAAGGGAGTAAGTAATGCCTAAAGATCTTCAATTTTGTACACTATGGCAAGGCCTTTCATGGTTTAATTTAGAGTGCGCACATTACAATGGCACAGTCACCAACAAACATCACATGAACTCATGATGGTTTGGGCGTACTATTAGGTATGGGCCTGTACTACCTATACTTTGGTTATACCTTTGGTATAGTAGGGTATAGTAATAGGCCTCCTTGGTCCTGTGCGTCTCTTTTCCAGGTCTTGCCCGCGACATGACGTCGACCCAAAGTGCCGTCGGACGTCCTGGATTTCTTCGACATGTCCTCGGCAACTACTCAATCAAGGCTTTAACTTAGCATAAGCTTATGTTTATGATTGTCTCCTTATTATCAAGGAGACCAACTTCAAGTCACACGTGCTGCGAGTGGCTGCTAAGTACAAGGACGTATTCCTTGCTCCGGACTTTTGGACAGCAGGAATCGTCTACCGACGGTATAGGGAAGTGCCGCAATAAAAAAAAAAAAGTGCCATAATTTTATAGTGTTAAAAATATTTTATTGTATGTATGTTAGTCTGTCAGGTATTTATTAATATGGGCCAAGACTTTATCTTTTGTATAATTTGTTCAATGTTGCCTGAAATAAAGAGTTTATTATTATTATACCTAATAGAATAGTCTCAAACATGCTTAAATTTGTAGGTAGGTACCTACACAATAAAAAAATAAAAAAAAAACAAGGATGAGAAACATACATTATATGTTACAGTTACAGAACTGAAATACGAAATAATACTACTGGCCTATCAATGATAATGTTTAAATAAGGAAATGCATTGTATTCCAGTGTTAGATGGACTAAGTTTAGTATAGAGAGTGAAAGGTCTGTTCGGATAAAATTGAGTAGGTGTTGTAATGAGTAATTGTATTGAAATTATGTTTAAACGAATCGTTAAATGCCTAGCTACTAAGTAATGATTTGTGAAATAGCTACATACTATACTTTACTGTTTTATATGATTAATGTGCGAAAGGCATTTACTTTTGATTTTCTTTTTTGTAAAAGGTAGATGTAGCGTATTGATATTAAATCTACCGCACATTCGAACGCCAGCTTCGGCGCGAGAGGGTGTGTGTGGTTTGCGTACTGAATCAATGTGTTTTATTTTGGTATAACAAAGCGAACCTGTACAGTACCTTAAATAGTAAATAATAACAATAACTCTGGTATAGTGAAATATTATTGAGCTCGATCATTGAATTGTTTCAGATGGTGTACGACACGATAATTTTAATACAAAATGAATTTAAGGAGCTTATGGTAAGTTTTCCAATATTGTGGTATATTACTGCCTGGGAGAGGGAAGATAAAGTTCGAATAAAAAAATGCTAACAAAGTTGCGAGGCATTCCATTTGTAAATATGAGTAGATATGTAATATAAAATTATAGATTAGATATAGAATTATATCTTAAAAGAACGGCAGTCTAGTTGCTAGTGACCCCGCCTTCCGATCCTAAAGTCGTGGGTTCAAACCCGGTCGTATACCAATGGATTTTTCTGTGCGAAAAATTTATGTGCGCTATACCAGTACTCTCAAACGGTGAAGGAAAACATTGCGAGGAAACCCGGAAACCCGCGGCTTAGTCAGCTCCGCACGTATTGACCATGTCTTTCCTGTAGACAAGGCCGACTAAGCTGAGAGGATGGAATAGGTGCTGGGCAAGCCTACTCCATCATAATTCGTCCCGGGCACTACAGCGTCCCGTTTGTGAAGGTAAAAGTTGCCTCCTGACGCTGTATAAACGATCTACTATAGATGGTAAAACTGTCCTATCCAGTATAACTAGATGCAGACGTTATTAGGCTTCTCGTAAAGGATTCTAGTTAGGTATTAGGTTAGGTCTTTAATTTTACTTTTATTGTGACTAATTAAAGTGTGAATATTTTGGTAACTTTTAATGATATGGATCTATAATCTGAAATAAATGAGTTAATAATAAAAAAGACCTTAGCACACTTAAAACAAAATGAAAACTGGTGAAATTTGTAGCAAGAGGCATTCTTTTTCCAAGTCTTTTACTCCCAATGAATCCCGTATTCTCGAACAGGCAATTTTTATCGCTTCTTTTGTGTTTCCGAGCCACCGGCGCCCAACCACACGGTAAGTGCGCAGTGTGCGCTCAGTAGGGGTAGGCGAGTACAACCCATTTTAGTACCTTGAAAACTATGGGTTTTGCGTTTTAAGCAATGTAAGGGCCCTGTTTAACTTAAAATATTACATGCATACATATATCACGCCCGTATCCCTAACGGGGTGGGCGGAACCACAAGTAATTATAAGAAAACTTACAGCCACTTCTAATCCAAGAGTTCCAAGATGGATAATGGTGAATTATGGTGGCAGGTGATCAGCCCATCGCCCATATAGATTCTTCATGTTGGAGAGGATATCCCTTAGTCGACTCTTACGACATGCTCGGGGTGAGAAGCAGCTGTACGCATTCTATGTTTTTTTCTTTACAGCTGAGAAGTATAAAATATTACTCATTTAAATTTATAAAAACCGGTCAAGTGAGAGTCGAGTTCGCACACGAAGGGTTCCGTTCCATCGTACATCAAAAATGTTTCTTGTAAAATAAAAAAATGAATATAGCCCCTTTTTATTTTAATTTATACGCTTCCACTGTCTGATGAGCTGGATCAGGTGAGCTATCTATAGACAGTTTGCAACGGCCTTTAGATAGCCCAACTGTTTCTTTTGTATTTTGTAAATTATTATTTGTATTAGTTATTGTCAGTTTCTTTCTGTTAATAAAGTAATATTTATAATTTTATTAAATTTTTATTATTGTAACGGCAATAGAACACACGTGAAAATTAAGTATATTGCTGACAGACAGACGGACGGACGTAAAGCGTAGGCTTAGTAATAGGATCCCGTTTTCACTCTTCGGGTACGGAACCCAAAAAAAAGGTGTGCCATTTGGTCTAACGTAGCAGTACTATAACGGTTGAAAGTTAGATCGTCGACAAGCCCGCTGAATACCCTATCGCGAAGCCAGAATCAATCAACAACTCCACAGACCCATTAGTATTCCAGTCCCGTCCATCACAAACTACTGCGGAGACCGAGCTTGAAGGCCGAGTCGACGAACTGACTCAACCCACGGGATACCTAGGAGACAGCTTGAAAAAAATTTATAGCTCTGTAACAGTTTTTATAGCAACAAGTAACAAAACATTTTTTTTAAACGTACAACGATCAAAAATTGTTATCTACAACATATCTAAAAATACATACATACATAATTATCACGCCCATATCCCTAATGGGGTAGGCAGAGCCACAAGTAAACATAAGAAAACTTGCAGAGGTGCAAAAAACTATGCTAGCTGCTGCAGCGTAATGGTGAGCGCTATACCCCCTGGTGGGCTATACCGATTAGATCTTTATCGGCTTCCAAAAAACTTTCTTGAGTATTTTGCTTGGACGAATAAACACTTATTTTAGTTTTAACTATGTTTCTCAGACCGAATAAAAAGAAAAGACGCCGCGACGTGAACAACAAAAGTGAAGCCACCTTTTTATCTATGTGAAGGTTTTGAGGTTTTGTGTTCCAAGTGTACTTACAATTGAAAAGTGATTCCGTGAGACTTTATGTGATTTGCTACTGTTTTTACAAGTTTTCACTACACAGGAAGGCATAATTCTATTAAATTTAAATTTTAAGTTTACTAGACGACGACTCGAGAGCGATGGTATGATTTTAGTGTATGGTGTGTGCGTGAGCGTGTGTGTTTACATGCGGGAGCACGGTTTTGTGTGGCTTCACTTTTGTTGTTCGCGGCGCGGCGTCTTTTCTTTTTATTTGGTCTGTGACTATGTTTGCATTAGTTGTAAATTTATTCCTGTTAATAAAAGTTATTAGGAAAGCTAAACAGCGCAGTCTCTGAGTATTCTATTCGCAGCCTCCTTGAGTCGGGGACATATCTGCGGATCCTGAGTATTACATCACGGCTTAGGGATAGGCTCAACGAGGGTTGTTTGTATGATTGAATATGTAACAAATGGGATGGAAATCTAGAGATCAATATGAGCTTGAGAGATGCTTACGAATACATTAAACATGTTTTATTAGGTATCGGTATATTATCTTACTTCTTACTTATATTATAAAATTGAAAAGTCTTAGTTTGCTTGAAATTACCGGCGTAAAGCTCAAAACGCAACGATAGCGCGTACTAACTTTACCTGTGCTGCCATCTAGTACGAAAGTTTGTAACGATGTTTGGATGTTTGTGCCTCAATCACGCCTAAACAGCTGAACGGATCTGAACGAAACTTGGAATATACATAGAACATGTACTGGATTAACATATAGGCTATTTTTTATCCGGGTACCACGCGAGCGAAGCCGCGGGCGGCAGCTAGTAAGTACATATTTTGTTTAATGGCCTACTAGCTGCCGCCCGCGGCTTGGCTGACTTCCTACAACTGGTCTAGTTAGCGCATCTGCGCCCAGGGAAATGAATGCGAAATGCACAAACATCAGCATTGCATTTTCACGTCTAAATTCAAAGTCGTTAGGTCCAAAATCCCATGGGCTTTCCTGTCTGAAATTTTAATAGGGTGTGCTAGCTTATAGTAAGGTACTTATCCTATTAACAGTGAAGGAACTCGGCTAAAAAAATTACAAGCAAACTTTTGACAGAACAGCAACATAATGCTGAGGAATGGCCTTTTGGTTCATCACATTTAATTTTTTACCTTCATTTAGTTTTTGTTTAGTTATTGTAAGTTATTGTGTGGTGTACCATTAAATGTATTTTCTTTCTTTCTTTCTTTCTTTCTTTCTTTCTTTCTTTCTTTCTTTCTTTCTTTCTTTCTTTCTTTCTTTCTTTCTTTCTTTCTTTCTTTCTTTCTTTCTTTCTTTCTTTCTTTCTTTAGAACTTTGGTTTATTTTTAGGGTTCCGTACCCGAAAGGTGCCAACGGGACCCTATTACTAAGCCTTTGCTGTCCGTCCGTCTGTCAGCGGGCTGTATATCACGAACCGTAATAGGTAGAGTTGAAATTTTCACATAGTATGTATTTCTATTGCCTCTATAAAAACAAATAATAAAAATCAAATAAAACTGGGACCCAAACAAGACAAAAAAAATTACGTTTGTATTTGATCGTTATAATTAAGCAACACTAGGCGCTGTCAATAATTCGATGACTTTTTGCACATTTTTTATCGTATTTTTGTGTAATTTTTGTTTTCAAACGATCTAAAATTTACTAACTTGATAAAGTAGATAAGGGGGTCCTAATAGAAGAGACACGTTTTATTTTGCATTTTTTGTTTAATAGGAAACGTGCAGTCACCTATAAATAGGTTGCATACAAGAAACATTTATGTACATGTACGGAACCCTTCGTGTGCGACTTCGACTCGCACTTGACCGGTTTTATTTCGTGTTTATCCAGTTATAGACCAAAATAGTGGGCGGAGAACTTAAGCTTATCGCAAAAGAGTTTTAGGGTCGACGTTATCTCATAACCCTTTCTCTTTAGGCATAAGATATTGTTTTATTCTTTCTACCTTTCTCTGTGAAAGGTTTAAGATAAGGACAACAAAAAAAGGCAGTTTAAAAATGTCCTGCTTTCTTTTCGTAATTTGAATATTTATTTACGTAAGTAAGTAAGTTCGTATGAGCTAGTGGCCAACTCTTGTGACGGAGTTTTTAGGCCGCCTAAAGGCCTCCGTCATGACTTTAAGACTTAAAAGCCGGGATCGACAATTTATTTACGTTTGTTCTTAAGATGTTTTTGTATTACCCTCATTATTTTGACTCTGTATCGGTTTTTTTATAGTGAAATGCGAACATCTGCATGATTTTCCTGTGGACAAGGCCGACTAAGCTGAGAGGATGGAATAGGTGCTGGGCAAGCCTACTCCATCTTAATTCGTCTCGGGCACTACAGCGTCCCGTTAGTGAAGATAAAAGTTGCCTCCTGACGTTGTATAAATCATCTACTATAGATGGTAAAAGGCCTTAGTTTCTTGGAACTTTAAATCAGGTGTGGCTACAACCTTTCCTATGATTACTTGAGGCTTGTGGCAAAGCTTGTGCTATGGGAACCAGATGGCTGATAGAATACTTTAGTACTTTTTTTGTAAATAGATACTTATAATGCGTAATATTACAACACCCAGTTCCGGAAGAAATATTTGCAGACCATGCAAACATTTATTCCGCAGCGGGAATCGAACCCACGCCTCTTGCGTCTCAGCCGATCACTCGCCCGCCACGCCACCGAGGTCGTCAGGTACTGTACCTTATCTACCAGTGGCTGGAATAACAGTTAAATCCAACTTCCTTTACTTGTTGTTACAGAAATATACCTTCTGAAACATTTATTTTGCAAGTTATGTGAGTGGGCGAAATTCCCAGAACTGAGCTTGAAAATCATTGGATATTAAGAAACTTTAGTTACATGTATTTATTATGGTGGAAAAGTTAAATTTTCCTGGAAAGCGGTCAATTTGAACACTTCTGAGAAATTCTATTTAGAGCTATTTATTTATTATATATAAAACACAGTTTCAATCTAGTTTGTAACCTTTTGTAACATATCAATAAGTGTTATGCTAATTTTAAGAAGCGTAATTGAATACAAATTTAAAAGAAGCGCCAAGTACCGACTTCGAAATTCGAAAAACCGTGATTCCAAATTCGAATCTACAACTACGTACCGAGGTAGTTGCGGATTTGAATTTGGAATCACATGCGACGCCATCTTGTAGCAATTCCGCGGCAAAACAGAGAAAATCTTTTTAATGCAATCTTTTCAGCCATTACACAGAATAGCCTCCTTTCAGTGCCTCAGAGCAAAAATAATTTCATTGGGTATTTTCCTAGAGCTAGCAAAACAGACTTGCCGTTTATTTTGTGAATAAATGAGCTGGTCTCTTGGGAGGACTAACCCACATCGCTCGCGCTACATTAGCGATTCGACGTGATAACTCGCTCGAGAAATCACGAATTACACCTATTCATCGAAAAGCGTGTAGAAAAATATTACCTAGACCTACATTCGCGAATACAATTTAATTTAGACTTCAAGTACTGGAATGCCAGTAGGTAGTAGGGGGGTGCGTGAAGGGTGATTTCGTTACGTCGTTTCAGCAGCAGATCTGATAAAGTGGCCTTTTTAACCCCCCACATTTGCAACCAAAGAAGCTACCTAAGAAGACTCCTCAGTTAAGAGTTAGAATTGTAGCATGTGTATTAAGCACTTGCTTGTTATCTACGCTTAGTAGCATTTGCTCGGAACTGGCATGCTTTCGTGCTTCTTTGTAGCATGTGTGTCCTTTAGTCTACAAATAAGGTATGACATTTTCAGAGTGGTTGAGCTGTCAACATACGAGTTACCGAATTTATGAGCCCCGATAACTTATACAACTTGACGTGTCTTGATCTATTTTCGGTATAGTGAGTCGAATATAGATAGAAATGACTTTTATCACTCCACATTGGCGCCGTACCCTTGGATTCTCGCCAACAACTGCTCGGAGGCTGTTTGGACAATAATGACACATTATCGTTTGGGTTATATCACCCACAGATAATAAAAGCCAGTAGGTATTATTTAGGTAGCTGAATGACGTCCAGGAACCGGTTATAGAAACGTGATGGGCTTACGATATGGCATCCATCACAGGCCGGACTGGATGAGACTTGCAACGGACCGTGAAGAGTGGCAAACACCCACAGCAGTGGGTGAAGTTGTGGCGAATGATGATGATGAAGATGATGATGTATTATTTATCGACCTATATTAATGACCTCGGTTGCGTGGCAAGCGAGTGCTCGGCTGACACGGGAGAAATGTTTGTACGAGTATGTTCAGCAAATATTTCTTCCGGTCTGGGTGTTGTAGTATTATGTATGTATTCTATCTGGTGCCCATTGTACAAGCTTTGCTTAGTTTGGGGCTAGATGGCGCTGTGTGAAATGTCCACCAATATTTATTTATTTATCGAATACCTATTTACTTAGGTAATCGACATTCACTATCTAAAATCATTTCCACGCGTAAACCCTCCAATATCACTCTGCATTCAGGAAGCAGTTGTGCCCGTTTCGGAAACGTTTTGAATGGCTCACTCACAATGCCGAGTGATGCAATGTGCATTTTCCTGGCGCCGAGCGCTGCAACCATGTCAAGTACTAGGCCGAGTAATTGGCGCTAGTGAATGCGTCTAAAGATCCTACGTGCACTGACTTTTGATGCTTGTTTTTTAAATTGGTCTACACTGAAAACCAGCACTGCGCACAATGTGCGCGGAATAACGCTGAGTGTAGCCCATTTGCCGACCTTTTTTATTTTCATTTTTGTTACTTTATGTATGTTCTGGCAATAAATGTATTTGTATTTATATTTGAAATCCCGAACAAGTTTATTTTTTATTTTTGTGTATTTATCATAATAAAAAGTTTACAAAATATTAAATTAAAAATAGCACCACGAAACCTATGAAGGTTTGTAAAGTAGATGCTACATAAAATGAGTCTTTATTTACGGGTAGGTACGAATTAGGTAGGTAATTAAGTTATGTTATTTTTGTAACACTTTTATGTATTTGTAATGGTTTTGTCAGTAAAGGTCGTTCATATTTCATATTTGGACCATCACCGTCCTAGCACAAAAAATACATGAAAGGTTTACTGTTTTGTGCCTGCGCGCTGACAGAATTTTTTTATTGCCTAGTATTTTTTTCTTTTCGCAGTTTTTATAATCTTCGAACCACTAGACTGGCATCTTTTTTCCTCTAAAGCAAATCACGTTGCTTTGGATGTAAAAAGATCTAACTTTTTGAATAAGGAATAGTGGTTAAACCCTACTACTCAAGAACTATTAAAAACTAGCAAAAAATTGCGTTCTATTTCTGTATTTTGCGCGATCATAGCGCTTAGGCCACACAGGAAAACTTGACATAAGTGACACTAGCGCCATCTGACGGCTATGACGTAGGTACCTAAATGTCAAGTGCCAATCTCGTCCATTTTGCCTTTGCTATTTTTAGTCATGGTCTACACAATTCCATGCCCGTAATGTGATGATTTTTGAGGAAAATCTGCGCAGATGCCTACTTGTCTGCTGGTCAATGGTCAATGAACATTTGGGTGTGGTGGTCAAAAATAGTCAGCGCATTGCAAGGCTCCTTTATAAATATGGGAAGCTGGAAGTCGTTGGCTTCTAGCTTGACTTACTTTGAACACATGCTGAGCTGACGCCCTCTTAGCACTCATACCCTTGTATGATTATGTATATTATCACGCTCGTATCCCTAATGGGGTGGGCAGAGCCACAAGTAGTCACAAGAAAACTTGCAGCCACTCCTGATTCAAAGTACCAGGATGGATATGATGAACCATGGTGACAGGTGATCAGCCCATCGCCTATATAGGTGGTCCATCATGTTGGAGAGGATACTATCCCTTAGTCGACTTTTACGACATGCTCGGGGAGAGAAGCAGCTGGACGCATGTTTGTTTTTACTCCCACTCCAGCAGAGGAGTATAAGTATGAGTGATAAGTCAAAAGTTATGAATAGTAATACCCATATTTCACGTTTCATTCAGTAATTTATTCAGTCATTCTTCAAAGCTGGACGGAACTAGTTCAGCCAAAAACTTTTGCCTGATTACTTAAACAGTGTCCAGTCCCGAGTAGTGTTGGAAAGTCGTTTATGAAGTCGGAAGTTTTCCAACTCTTTCACTTTGTTGGCCAGCGGCCGAGGCTTGACTTAGCAACTAGCTTCTGGCACCAAAAGTTGCCAAGTTTCGCTTAAAAAAACAAGAGATAGTAATTACGTTTTTAGGTAGTGACCCCCCCTTCCGATCCTATGGTCATGGTTCAAATCCGGCCGTGTACCAATGGATTTTTCTGTGAGAAAAATTGATGTCTGTTGTACCAGTAGGTACTCTAAAACGGTGAAGGTAAACATTAGTTAGCTAGGATCAAAAAATGCGGCATGTCATAGAACCTAAAAAGGTCGAAAACATGTCGTGCACTTCAATCCTTTATCACGCTGGTTTCGGATGACCTAGTGATAAAAGTTGTAGTAAGTAGTATTCTTTTATGTATAAGCAATATGTTTCTGTAGTTACATACATACATAAAACAAATTACACGTTAATAACTGCAAAAGTTAAAACTGTGTAGCAGTAGTGCACCAGTGGATTACATTTTAATTCTTAATCTGATTTTAGACCCTCGTGGCAGCTTGATGTTTTACTCAGTTACTTTAGACAATACCATTTTATTGACTGCCTCTATACACTTTTACTCGTATCAAGCATTTTCCTCATAAGATTTCTAATAAAAAGCTTTTATATGATATTTTGGTCCTTCGTGCTGGATGTTTAAGTTACTTTATTTCGTGAGCTAACTGTTTTAATAAAGCTTTGTCCTGAATTCCATCATCCCTGGAATCGTCTGTTTATATTAAGCCCGCTCTGCACTCGCGCCGCGAAATCCTGCGAGGCCGCAAAATCTTGCGAGGCCGCGAAAGTCTGCGAGGCCGCGAAATCCTGCGAGGCCGCGAAATCCTGCGAGACCGCAAAATCTTGCGAGGCCGCGAAAGTCTGCGAGGTCGCGAAACGCGTGTGTAGATGGTTTTGCGTTCGCGCTTTCGGTGTTTCCCCATGAGTACCTAGCATGTGGCATTTTGTAATGCGACTAAGGTTTCGCGCTTTGTTCTTAGCGATACTGCCCGAGTGTTGAGGGTATTTTTGCCACGTGTTCGCAGAATCGCGCCGTAAATCCGCGGAGTGTAGAGCTCACCTTAAGCGATTCCTGAGTTTCAGTCCGCCATATTGTTTTACAGCCGCCATTCCAAGGGTACTTTTAAATAGCCGTTTGATGGTAATAAATCTTTTAAATCGGCGATTTGTGTAATGTGCTGCTTTTCATTGTGTTGTGAGATATTCTAAACATTTGATAATAATATTATTTTTAGGTCACCTCATTTAGCCTCATTTTAATGAATTATGGTGTCAAATGTTGAGAAGCATAATAATATTGACAGTTCCAAGCACATTGTAATGAATGACTTTTGCAACAACCTTTTTATAAATAACATAAACCCTTGCCTTATTTTAAATGTTTAATACAGGTAGGTACTATTATTGCTTTTGCCTAGTCAACACTACGAAAGTGTTAAACACTACTAAATAGTACATAAATAGTCACAACGATTAAAGCGAAAGCATGTTAAAGAATCAGGTAACAAGATACCCGTAAAGTCTAAAATTGCCTTCATAAATCTTGAAGCAGCAACTTAATTTACACAATTCCCTAAAGTGCTGTGAAGGGAGCAAGGAGACTGTTTTTAAACTCGTCAAGTTGTTGATGAAATATAAATAACAATAGGCGAGTGAAGCGGCCTCGGGAAATTCTGAATAATGATGTAGGCAGGTACTTCGCCCGCCCACGGCTCTACTCACGCTGAATTGATAGTTCCTGAAAATTCAAATTCTTGACGCAAATCTTATTTCAAGGGTATGGCTTTGGGCTTTGGTAACTATACTAGATGCCGCCCGCAGCTTCGCTCGCGTGTTACTCGGATAAAAAATAGCTTATATGTTAATCCAACACATGTACTATATATATTCCAAGTTTCATTCATCATACAAACATCCTTACAAACCTTCACATTTATAATATAGTAGGATAGGATTTTCTACAAAATCATCATCATCTTCCTGCCCTTATCCCACTCTATGTGGGGTCGACACAGCATGAACCTTGGATCATGCTGTAAGAGTTTTGGCTAAGGTGTTACGGCCGCCTGCCTGACGTCAACCCTCCTTGGGAATACTTGAAATTTTCTACAAAATATTTTATGTAAAAGTAGTCGAAGAAAATATATTGTATTCTAGGTTACATTATGTCTCTCATCTTGAATATGTACATTGGTTTTAACGAATTTAGGTAATTTTTTTATGTTATTTGAAAGTGTAAGTAGAATAAAGAATTTTGATACATTCATATGTCTATTTCAGGTCTTATCCAAACCGGTTTAGCCGTTTGAGCTACTCTTACCAATATTATAAATGTGAAACTTACAATTGTGTATCACGCTATAGCCGCCTTCCGATTTGTATAAAACTTCGATTAGTAAAAATATTATTAAAAGCTCGTCTTTAGAATAACATAATAGGCTACGCTTTGTCAAGATAACATGCGAGCGAAGCCGCTAATGGAAACTAGTAATGCCTAAGTATAAAGTAAGTTCAACATCAAAACTTCATGGCTTTTTTCCTTTGTCCGCAGACGTAATCAGTTAGAGTGATCTTTCAAACGGCCACAAGACTGAACCTGTGATACTCCCGCCTGCAGAGCTGACAATAACACGGATTCGCTTTATGGAGACACCCACACTTCTATAAGGATATTTATCTAAAGTAAGTGACCCACTAAATCTGTTGGAACGGACATTATTTTCCGTAGGTGTGTCAAAGTGACCTAATTCCTTGGGTACATAGGTATTCATTTTCTCAATAGATAGATAGAAACTGTTGATAAATATCCGGTTCCCTTCTTCAATTAACAGACAACGGATGAAATGAAATGATTGAAATGATTTATTATTAAATGGAGATAGTAAGTTTCAGAAAAAACCCAAAGCGCTTAACTACCTTAAATTAACATAACTTAAATATATACTCTTACCCCCGAATACTCAAACGCATCTCAGAGTTGAGCACGTCTCAAGTGACGAGTTTTTGACAACATTTTCATCAAAAACTGTCAAAAAAACCGTGATTTGAGACGTGCTCAACTCTGAATCGCGTTTAAGTATTCGAGGGTTAGATTACTATAAATGAACCATAGACTGTCATTGAAAATGTCGATATGCTGGAACTCGTAGAGAAAAGCATTTAATAAGTGAAAAGCTCGCAATGTTGGCGCGTTATTTGCGTGAAGGGCTCGTGTGGTTGACAGGAGAACAACAGAACAACACGTAGATTAAGTTCATCATAGCAACGTTGTGTTTAGCAGCCTGCGAAAGAAGCTAATGTTTTTGAAAAGTATTATTACGTGTATGTGAGTTCCTTTGGCTGTCGCTGGATCCCAAACGGCTTTTGACAAAATGTTAGATTTGTGTGGATCACTAGGTTTACAAAGGATAATATATGAAATGTCAAAAAATCCAATATGGCGTCTGTAAGATGAAATTCTACGCCTCTTTGTGTATTATTAGCTGTTGCCCGCGACTCCGTTCGCATTGAATATGGTTTTCAGAATTTTATTTGATCTTGATTAAAAATCTATGGAGTGCAAAAAGGTGTGGTCACCCATCCAAGTACCGGCGATGCTTAACATTCGTTGTCTTGATTCCCCATATAACTTTCATCCCTTCACTCTCTTCAGGATTAATTTTCCAACAAAAATTAGCATATGTTCTTCCCCGGGATGTTATTTATCTACTTGCCAAATTTCATCAAAATGTATTCAACAGTTTAGGCGTGAAAAGGTATAACAGACAGACAGACAGAGTTACTTTGGCATTTATAATATTAAGTACGGATTGTCTTTTAATGAAATACCAAGACCCAGAAAGCGTCGGCGGGACGATCTCAAAGCCTTTGAGAGAAGATGACGGACCGAAATGCTTAACGGTCTTTCAGGGAGTTATTTGTCCAGCAGAGGGACGATATGTAGGTAAAAATTTACTTGTTTATGCTCAGACCAAATAAAAAGAGAAGACGCCGCGCCGCGAACAACAAAAGTGAAGCCACACAAAACCGTGCTCCTGCAAGTAAACATACACTTTTCTTTTTATTTGGTCTGAGATGGTAATATACCAACCGTCAATCGTTAGTTCAGCATGAACCGTGTACCTATAGATTGATTATGTTGTCCAGGTAGGGGTGGTCCATGCCCCACGCGGCGCCAGCTACCGCCATGTCGGCAACGCCGCGTCACCCGCACTTCTACACCGTCGAGGTCGGCGACACGCGCTTCACCATCCTCAAGCGCTACCAGAACCTGAAGCCCATCGGCTCCGGGGCGCAGGGCATCGTCTGGTAAGCGTCACTTTAAAACCATAGAAGAGTATGTAAGAGTCTGAAAGTAGCGCCAGTGACGGACAAGTTGAGGAGCAATAGGTCATGAGAAGGGAAGAATGTCATGTGACGAGAAGAGTGTTAGATATTAATGTGGAAGGATATGTGGGTAGAGGTAGGCCAAAGAAAAGATGGATGGACTGTGTGAAAGATGACATGAGTAATAAAGAAGTGAGTATTGAAATTACTTCTGACAAAGGAACTGGAAGAGGAATACATGTTGTGCCGACCCCACATAAAGTGGGACGAGGTCAGGGAAATGATGAAGAGACATCCGCAGCGGACTACGGAGGTTGCTATAGGCATCCCTATTTTATGGACACGAGAGCACTGGTGGTCTAGTGGCCCCGCCTTTCGATCCTAAGGTCGTGGGTCAAAACCGGTCGTGCACCAATGGATTTTTCTGTTCGAAAAATTTATATGCACTATACCAGTACTCTCAAACGATGAAGAAAATATAGTGAGGAAACCGACATGTCGTAGAACCAAAAAAGCTCGAAAACATGTGTCAAGAGTACGAAAAGAGCCTTTGGGGCGCACATTAAATCCTTTCACCACACTAGTTCGAAAGAACAAGTGACATGACAATTAATACACTTATAGGCATGTGTCCAGCAATGGACTTATATTATATTGATGAGGAGTTATAGAATAGACTCAAGCATTTATTATGGTACTAATGGTAAGTTTAAAAGCTCTGAAGGGATTCCAAAATTATATGTTTTAAGTGTTCCAAGTTATTAGATTGGTAAATATCTCTGAAATGTGGAATATGGAGGTTTATTTCATATCTTCATACGCTGGTGATATTTCACGTATTCCTTTGAAGGTCGTAGAATTAACCCAATACAATGTAATAAAACTCTCTGCTCGATATCAATCAAATATACTGTAAAAGTGAACGATATGTGTAGGTACTTCATCTTTTTACATTTTATCGACAACGATACACGAGGGAAAATGGGATACTAAAATGTTCATTTTACATTATAATGTCGACTTGTGTTTACATAATTCTTCTCATTTCTAAATTCTTCATCATCAAATGGTACAGACAGCATGTTAGTAGGTTATATTCTGGTGCATCCATTTCAACGACTATTAGTTAAGTTTGAAACATTTTATTTTACTTTATCACTATTTAGTTGCACGCACTCGTTTCTGCATGTTTATTTCTCACATCCGTACCACACTACACTCCCAAAACAGTTGACAAAACAACAAAAGCTGTGGCAAAAAGCAGGTAACGCCAATAACTACACAAATAATGACATAAGTAGTTTGTCACTACACGCACACGCAGTAGATGCGTACACCATCACCACAATATAATTTGTTTCTTTTATAGCTGATGCAGTTTTGATTAGCCCGTAGAAATGGTTCCGTATTACTCAGTGACTCTTGGGGACACTGTGTTCACTGTTCCCACGCGGTACACTGAGCTAGTGGGCCGTGGCGCGGGCGCACAGGGGATGGTGTGGTAAGGACGCGCCGCCATTTTGTTGTCATGGGAAAATGGCGGCCTTGTTATGGATAATGGCGGACGCTTTGATTGTTGACGTACTTACGCTTCCAAAACTAATCTTACTCTATGTACTTATTTCTGATATTTTTATTATTTCGAGTATGTACTTTCTGTATTTTTTAATACACTCAGGCGCGTTTATGCGAATCAGCACGCATGGAACTAAACATTCGACCGAGCTTTTTATGGACGGCCACATTTTAGCTTCATAAATCAATTTTCGGTTATTACCTTCCTTCATTCATGTGGTCTTATTGCCATTTTATTGGTCATATTACGTGAAAGTCGTTGTCATAGTGTGCTGGAATCGAACAAGCTACGTGTGAAATGAAAAGCCTGTCCATCAACACGGTCAAAGGCAATAACAGAATGATAATCGATATTAGTTTTCGTCATAACTTACTACCATTTTAGGATTAACGCTATCATAGTCACTAATAATGTTCATTTTCTTCTAACCATATTTAGATGTGCTCGACTCAATCTCGTCTAGTCCAATGGTGACATTTCATTATCAGCATTTTGAATAAACCTTAATGCATCTCACATTTTACTTACATGTAACATTCGACCATTTCATCCTGGATGGCTTATCATTATTTTTTTATCGAATTTGTCTTTGTTTTTACCTTTAAGTATTATATCTTTGTTTTTAGTCTGAAACAAACAGTCTTATGTACAATTATTGTCTACGTTACAGTGCCGCGTACGACACAGTGACACAGCAAAATGTCGCCATCAAGAAGCTATCAAGGCCTTTCCAGAATGTTACGCACGCGAAACGCGCCTACCGCGAGTTCAAATTGATGAAACTCGTCAACCATAAAAATGTGAGTCTGCAACTTACATGATTCTTCATGACTTTAATAAGTATAATCGATTAACATCTCTGGTTTTTTACTCGCGATTTTGCAACGAAACTCGTGAATAATCTTCAAGTGTCACGCCGCCGTAAAAAGTTTAAAATATTGGGTTATTATACGTAGGTATCGTTCATAATCAGCCAACTCAAATGCTATTTAAAAGCAAAGCGATATTATCTAAAATTTAATTTCTATGACAATCGTACTCGCTCTAAATTGCAAAAGACGATACCGCATTACACTGAAGCAATAAAACTGTACGAGTTCAAACTTCCAGTTTGGGCGCCATATTGCTTAAATGGCGCCCAACGTGTGACTTTTGTAATTTTGTCACTTCAGCCGTCTGCGTTTATCTTGTGGACTGCAGGAAATTACTTTCATACGACGAGCATGGATACAAATTCGCTGTAATTTTTTCACTGTACAAAATAAGGGCATTTTTGTTTACCCAAGGGGTTTGTATTATGTATTCTAATGCTGATGCAGGGGATTAAAATCGTGAGAGGCTGTCGCGAAATGTATGTTGGGTTCGGCCAGATAGATGTTATTTAAATATTTTATATGCGGTGTGGTTTTAGAATACCTGCGTTATAGTACTTATTCAATTTTATGCTATTAGGTATTTTACTAAAAGTTGTATAGATCCAAGAGCCTGTGGAGATGTGAGGATATGACTTATCACTATGTTTGCCGTAACGGCTTAAAATATGTATTTAAATGAAACTTAGAATAGCACATAACTTAATACCTATACTATTTTTTATCTGAGTAGCATTCAAGAGAAGCGGGCGGAATGAAGTTTAAAATATGATTCCTGCCTTTCAGATAATCGGCCTCCTGAACGCGTTCACGCCTCAGCGGAGTCTCGAGGAGTTCCAGGATGTGTATCTGGTGATGGAGCTGATGGACGCCAACCTGTGCCAGGTCATCCAGATGGACCTGGACCACGAGCGGATGAGCTACCTGCTGTACCAGATGTTATGCGGCATCAAACACTTGCATTTAGCTGGAATCATCCATCGGGTAATTGTGAACATGTAAACATGTTCGAGATCTATGATAAATAAAAGACTTGAATTGAATTTAGCTCTGAACGGATATTTATTGTTATTTATTTTTATTTAATAGGGAAACAAACAGTCTAAAAAATGAATAGCAATAATCTTATCTTAGCTATGGACCATTTAAAATTTACTGCATATTGAATCTAGTTAAACTTGCTTATCTAAACTTAAACAATTGAAAAAAGAAATAACTAGAGAGATAATAATAAAAAATAGAGTTACAAAATAACAAATTCAAATATGTCCACGTAAGTTTTAAGTGCATCAACATGAGTAATGTTGTTTTAGGATCTAAAGCCTTCGAATATAGTGGTGAAGAGCGACTGCACCCTGAAGATCCTGGACTTCGGGCTAGCGCGCACGGCCGGCACCACCTTCATGATGACGCCCTACGTCGTCACCAGATACTACCGCGCGCCTGAGGTATGCTTCCCATCTCAGCACTATCGGCTACCTTTTACCATCTATAGTAGATGATGTATACAGCGTCAGGAGGCAACTTTTACCTTCACAAACAGGACGCTGTAGTGCCCGGGACGAATTAAGATGAAGTAGGCTTGCCCAGCACCTATTCCATCCTCTCAGCTTAGTCGGCCTTGTTCACAGGAAATGGTCAATACGTGCGGAGCATACTAAGCTGCGGGTTTCCTCACGCCTTCACCGTTTGAGAGAACTGGTATAGCGCACATAAAATTTTCGCACAGGTACACGACCGGATTTGAACCCACGTCCTTAGGATCGGAAGGCGGGGGTCACTACCAACTAGACCACCAGTGCTCTCAACCTAGACCTTTCACATTGTTTATGATAATCGTAAATCTCTCTCTAATATGTTCTATATCCTCGCTGGCTTGTCCCCAGGTGATCCTCGGCATGGGCTACACGGAGAACGTGGACATCTGGTCGGTGGGCTGCATCATGGGCGAGATGATCCGCGGCGGGGTGCTCTTCCCCGGCACCGACCACATCGACCAGTGGAACAAAATTATTGGTCAGTTCACTTTGTATTCAAAATTCTTTCAGAGGCACATCTACACACCTTTATGAACAGCTGGAAGTGTCCAAAAAGGCACGACTGGCTGTGCATAGTTCTTGCTGCAGTAAGAGCACAATGAGAGTCTGTTCAGAATGCGTTGTGTTGTAGTATAATTTTTAATTTCGTTATACAGTCGACAGAAAACCAGCGTTATAAAAGTGACATCTGTTATAAAACCTTCTTTAAGTCACAATTCTACTGTTTTTTCTTTGTTAAATTTTGACAGAAAATAAGTAATACTGGTAGTGATCGCTTGTCCTATACATTTTTTACAGGATCATTTAGCGATTTTGACGTATTTGTGTTGCAGAGCAACTGGGCACCCCGTCGGCGGCGTTCATGGCGCGCCTGCAGCCCACCGTGCGCAACTACGTGGAGAACCGACCGCGCTACGCCGGCTACAGCTTCGAGCGCCTCTTCCCGGACATCCTCTTCCCGTCCGACAGCAACGAGCACAACCGCCTCAAGGTACATGCCCTTTCCAATACCAGCCTAGTGCCTCAGGCTGCGCCTCTTCCCGGACATCCTCTTCCCGTCCGACAGCAACGAGCACAACCGCCTCAAGGTACACGCCCATTCCAATACCAGCCTAGTGCCTCAGGCTGCGCCTCTTCCCGGACATCCTCTTCCCGTCCGACAGCAACGAGCACAACCGCCTCAAGGTACATGCCCTTTCCAATACCAGCCTAGTGCCTCAGGCTGCGCCTCTTCCCGGACATCCTCTTCCCGTCCGACAGCAACGAGCACAACCGCCTCAAGGTACATGCCCTTTCCAATACCAGCCTAGTGCCTCAGGCTGCGCCTCTTCCCGGACATCCTCTTCCCGTCCGACAGCAACGAGCACAACCGCCTCAAGGTACACGCCTATTCCAATACCAGCCTTATATCCCAGAACTGCTACATCTCGGACTCCATAGTAATGTAGCAAATGGCTTTTCTACTACACTACAGCTTGTTTGTAGCCCTAGTAAAAATATTTATTTATTATTTATTTTAACTGCTTGGTGTTGTGTTTGATTGCCATCAAGGAGGTGGTTATAATATTCTTGTTATTACAACCACTACAGTAAAAAAGCAGTTTTTGAAGCAAAAGTCGTGTGTTCAGGCGTCTCAAGCGCGCGACCTGCTGTCTCGCATGCTGGTGATCGACCCGGAGCGGCGCATCTCGGTGGACGACGCGCTCGTGCACCCCTACATCAACGTCTGGTACGACGAGGGAGAGGTCAACGCTGTGAGTATCCATCAACTCATACAGACTGCATCTTTACAGTACATTTTCATTCTTAAAAATAAGATTCTGGGTATATCTCAACCTTCTGAACAAGATAGAGTGAATCGCTTCGCTCGCATTCTTGTTTTTTTGTTATTAAAACTTGAGCTCGCTTCGCTCGCGTTGTAGTCACAGAAAGTCATGTAACGTCGCAGCTTTCCGTCATGTGTGTGTTCTAATAACAACGAAGGTTTGCGTATGCGTGTAAATTCCTAGTACTTAACATAAAGCATATTGTTCATAATAGCACGGTAAAATTTGTAGGGAAAGTAAAAGAAAAAGAAACAACAGCTGAATAAATTAACTGACAGCTCCGTACGTACCCATGCCACGTGATTACAACGCCGGTGTATGCCCTCGCGACGGACACCTACTAGTAAGTGAATCGCTAACGTGGCGGTTGTTGCAGCCGGCGCCGGCGTCGTACGACCACAGCGTGGACGAGCGCGAGCACACGGTGGAGCAGTGGAAGCAGCTCATCTACCAGGAGGTGGTGGAATACTCGGCGCCGCCGCCGCACGCGCGCGCCCTGCCCGCGCCCGACGCCGCGCCGCAGCCCCTCGCCACCTAGAGCCGGCAGGTATAGCGTGCGGCGGCGGCGGCTTGTCGCCCGCACCGCCTTCCATACACAACGAACACATTTGTGTGTGGAATGCCGGTGTGCGGCGGTCCTCAGTGCCTAAAATAAACAATGTGCATTCCCGCCCAAACCACGTTCCATAGACAACAAACACATTTGTCTATGGAATGTCGGTGTGCGGCTTGCCTAAAAAAATAAACAATACGTACGTATTCCCGCCCAACCCGCGTTCCAAAGTAAAAAAACATTTATCTATGGAATGCCGGTGTGCGAGCGGATCTCACTTCCAAAAAATTAAACAATGTGCATCTTCTTGTGAAACTGCAGCAGCAAAGTTTTTTACCTTCGTTATCTCATCATTGTAGCTGCAGTTTTACATGGTTGGATGCTCATTAGCTCATTTTGACAAAAACTAAAGATGATTTCAATTCGTTCACCAACACCTTTTTACGTTAACCTGACTAAAGTCATACAAAAAATCTTAAATGTTGCAAGTATAGATTTTCAAATTCTACCAAGTCAACTAACAAAATAACGTACCTAAGGCTTTAATTTCAGTGAGTACCTGAAAACTCAACCTTATTTTAATATTTCAGGTATCAGCTGAAGCGTCCGCCGAAATCTAATCTGAGGGTATATAGTGCAAGGACAATTTTCTGCGCACTGCACTGAGTCGTGTAACGCTGGCTACACCGGTAGCCGCATTGGCGGGCTTAAAGCTAAAAGTGATCCAAAATACCTTGTTATCATACATACAATAACTGTTGTATATATTTATCGTGGAAATGTTATGTGCAATACTCGACGGAATGAAATCAAGTGCAAAATTAAAGGTAAAATTTGAATCGTTCATTTTCTCGTTTGTAATTCGGAGGTATGTATCAAGGACTTGATCAAATTTAGGCAGCGTAATAACCCGTAGCATGTAGCTGACGTAACATTAAACTATTTATGTAATTAATGGTTTGGTTGTATCATTTGAGAACCGTTATCATCTTGTCTACTTGTAGTTTCTTCCCGTTTCTTATGAATATAAATAGTTGTAAGTTTAAATTTAAGTTGACAGTTATGGAACGCTTTTACAATGAGCTCAACGGTTTCGACGATCGGTTCCTAACCCCACCCCGTTTTACATGAATTTTGAAAATTAATTTGCATTAAGGAGTGCCTTTTGCGAATTGCTAATAAAGTTGGTGATTTCCGCTTGTGGACTGACTTTGATATGTTTGGATATTTTTGTAAAGAGGACATTTTAATAAATGAACGGTGAAAGTTATTGCCTATTGAAGCATGCAATATTTTTTATCGAGACTATTATGTTTTATTTTGTACATGGAATTATTTTATTACATTAAAATATTTATAATATTCGTATTTGAGCTTAGGTATGTTATTGTAAATTATGAATTATGATTTTAACTTTGTATCTCTTGTGCAATCAATATTAATTTGTAAGCTATGAGGTGTCTTGACGACTTGGTTTGTATGATCTTGATCACTATTGCAAATTCACTTTTTTCCCCAATTGCCAATAACCCAATGAATCTATACGAATTATAATTACAGTGCCATCATCGATCTATTGCCATAGGTACTTGTCAGGATGTGATTACTAGTATAATCAGCAATGTGAGTGTGATTCATTCTTGAAAGTGATTTAATTTCTTAGCCATACGCATCGTCAAATAGTTGGGATTTTGTGATGTTTATAGTTTTTTGTAAGTAGGTAGATCTTAGTTACGTTGTTGATAATAAAAATGTATTGGCCCGCGAGGCAGTAGGTTATAAGTACAGTTCTACATAAGTAGCCTCTTTTAGGTCGCCTCACACGTTGCTGTCGAGAACTCAATCTTAATTACGTAAATTGACATCGGAGTTCTCGATATAAACTCTTATACTTTGATTTGACTGTTAAAGCTATTTGGGTATATAATCTTTCCCTGGTCGCCACGATCCAGGCTTCTGCCTAGTGTAGGGACCGAGATATAGTTTCACTATGCCAAATATTTTGATTTGCATATTGTATCTTTTGTTTTTTTTCTGTGTAAGTAGAAGTATAATAATAATAAACATTTTTTAAATTTTTCATTTCATTTGAATAATAAAAATTAAATATTAGTTTCGAAATTTTCTTTGACTGGTGGTCGTTTAGTCAACAGAAGATTTTGAAAATGCATATTAATATGTTCAAATGTCGACTAGCTTTTTTTTATTTTTCTAGTGTACAACGTGTGAGGTTGCGTAGGTTATAACCTCACTAGGTGATATAAATATAAAGTAAGGATAATAAAGAATGATGATAGTTTTTTCGGATGGTTTCTGAATATAGCACAATTTATTAGCTATAGAATAAAAAGCTGGGCGGTTTGTGATGTTCGCGAGTCGTTTTGTATAACCATTAATGTTAAAACGAAAGCAATAATGCATCCCATTATTTTTCATACAGTTTCGTGAGCGATCAAAGTATTTAAATCATTATTATTTTATGTCAACATATCATGGACCGAAGATGAAGTAATTTTGGACATCATTCCATTGCTATACGATACTTTGATCGCTCGTTCGTAGCCCTGCGTTAGTTTTGTTCCATAGTTATTGGTTTACGAGTTTAAAATGTATGAAAACATTGTATAATGTTATGTATAGCTCTTGTCAATTTTGTATCATTATACCAGATTTTATAAATCTTCGCAACAATTCTAATTCTAAGATTTTGAAGTTGTTGCTTAGTTTTGTTGATTCTATACAAACCACTATGGAACAAAAGTTAATGCATTACGAGTATATCTATATAACCTTAGAACATCCTGTTAATCACTATAGTAAATAAAATCACAACTGTACGTCCAAAATGTCCATTTATACGTTAAAATGTACCTAATACAAATTACAATGTGTAATGTAATCTTTAGAATGTATTAAGTAGGTACACTTGGTAAACAAGGTGTTAAGGTAGGCGCCATGTTGAACGCCGCGCAGTGCGGCTTCTAGCGATATGAATACTTGGATTAACACTTCGATGAATATCTTAAAACAACTTATTTTTACTGTACACGTAAGTTATTTCATATTTTAACTGAATAAATCAAAATGGTTAATATAAAAATCGTTTTATTTGGCTGTATACAATCACATAACTCATTTGATCATACACTATCACACAGTAAATATTGTATGACTAGTTTTCTCCTGCGGCTTTACTCGCATGGTACCTAGGTTATTCCAGTACACGTAACTATGTAAGTATAGTAAGTATATACCTACCTATATATATTCCAAGTTTCATTCAAATCCGTTCAGCCATTACGGCATGACTGAGGTACAAACATAGGTACATCTAATAGATAAACATACTCAATTTTTTTTTTAGTACCTATGTACCTATTGATAGGACGCGCACAGTATATTTTTTTGATAATATTATTTATTTTATGTCCTTACCGTGCACATTTAGGAATAAAATGTAGAGCGTAATCATTAACATAGAACGCTCCATAGCCCGTTGCGCGAGTTTCATTCGTGTAGTTTCTTTAGTTTTGGCTCCTTACGTTAGGGTGGGCAGGACACATTGAGAGTTTGGTGTTCAGGCACTGCGGTATCTTTCCGGACTTGAATAAGTAGGTACCTACGTCTTCGAGTTTGCCAAAAGCGGCCCAGGCTAATTGAATACGGCGAGATATCTTCTTCGTGCGGCCGAAGGATGGAACATGTCCCAGGTACCTAGGTGTAGGTAACATTAGTCAATTTCCAGCGACTTGCCCCCTGCAACAATAGTTGACCTACTGGATATACCTACTGGTTATCACCTTTTCATAGACATGTTCAGTTCATTCTCAAACCTACGGCGAGAGATGCATCGTATAGGTATTTTAACAAAGATTTTGCATATTTTAATCAAACAACTAAATCATCCACAAAGCATCGATAGATTTTCATTGTTTTCTAGGATGGCAGAGAAAAACTTGAGTTAGATGGTTATCTTATCCCCTTGTCGCATACCCCGCCCTAACGGGATTTTTTTTATTACCTACCTACCTAATACCTAACCTACTAGTTTTCACAAAATTGGTGAGTGCAAAGAAAAACTACTATTTTGGTAGTTTATTTTATTTCCATGTAACGTTTTTCTAGATCAATGAATCTAGATCTCTAGATAGAGGAAAGCAACTTCAAATAAGAAAGGGCCAAAGTGTTAAAAAGCCAGGCCAGAAAACAAAAAATCTATGAGAAGTGAAGTATTGTCAACGTCAACGTCAAAATTGAATTGTCAGCGAAACTGATTGTTCGGTGATTTTTGACACTGCGTTTCGTTTCACTAGGTTTCTTTTCTTTCACTATTGTGTTATGTTGTGGTAGTGTTGAGTAGGACACGGTTTCAAAATGAGTTTGTATGAGGCCCTCATTCTATTTCGTGAGGTGGGACAATGTCATGCTTCAAATGTCATGTCACATACTGTAAAATGTCATGTTGCGAGCTCGTGCGAGGTAGTGAGGTATTATTGTTAGCAACTTCCCCACCAGGAGGCAAACAAGGCGACCGCCTATAAATAGCGGGCCGAATCGAGGCTTGCGGTCACTTCGCTCGTGGTGCTCGACAGTGCAACATCTCATGGACAGTAGAGTTTTATTGTTTTTGTGTAATTTCGGTGTGAAGGACGCGTGAGTCATATTGTGTTTTGGTTATGTCATTTTCATGTGTAATCTAGATCATTTTCAATGTGTGTGGTCCAATCTGATTGTAGTAGTTTTGTTTAATTTTGATTAAATTGATTGTTAATGTTTAGATAAGCCTGTGGTTTATTTTTTTTAATGAATCAGATCCTTTTTACCTAAAATCAGAAGTGAGGGATAATAAAATCCATAAAGCTCACGAATTTCGAGTAAACAGATTGGAACTACCCACACATTGAAAAGATAGCCAGATTCTGTGCAGTTTGTTGTTTTATTCTCTCAGTTGCATTCTCTTTGTTATTCTTGTTTACGTAACCTTGGTAAATTCTCAGCATGCCTAGAAATAAAGACCGTGGTAGAACGAAACATCGTACACAAGGTGACTCACGTGTCCGAACACGACGCCGTTCTCGGTATCGGTTTCGTAGTAGAACTCTGTCATCCATGCGATAACTTTCGCGCTGTAAGTTACGGTCTCTGTCACCTAGTGTCTTTTATGGTCGAGCACCACGTCGGAGCAGAACAATGACGCGCAGTAGGTTCCGTGTCCGATCACGAAGCGTCTCCCGCTGTCAATCTACCCAAAGACGTTCTTTTGTCAGGGTGCGTCACCGTTTGCGGACTTTGTCGCGCAAAAGGGGTAGTTCGCGCCGTAGTCTATTTAGATCCCGATCTGGAAGTTCATTAGTAGGTCGAATGCCACGACGCAATTATGGGGGTAGGGTTCGTTCTCTGTACTAATCTCGATCACGCTCATCAAGCGTCGATCGCCGTTGCTATCGCTGGTCTCGTTCTCGTAAGTCATATGATGGTCAAATATCTTGGCAGGGTTTGTGAGTCAGGGTCAGGTAAAGCCGAGCCCACGAAAGGTCGAAACTTTGATGTATACCTCTCCACTTAACAGAGTTACACAGGTACCGAAGGGACGACGCCTGTTATTCGCGCGTTTTGACGTCGCTGCTCGGAACACAAGGCCGAATCGTGAGGGTCTACGTGAGATCACGCGGAGCAGAGCTCGACGGCTGTGAAGGATAACCAAGCCATATAAGATGAGTATTCAAATAGAGAAAGACTCTCACCTCGTCAATTTGTTTACGTAATAAAGTGTTCTCAGTCCACAGAGAAGCTGGACTCTGCGGTCGTTACGAGCTGAAGCTGTTGAGCGGAGGCTACGGGAGAACGACTCTGGCTGCCGTGCAGTACATGGTACCGTGGCGAGGCGAGTGGTGCTCGGAGACGTGTGCCGCGTTCTTCGATAGCGAGTACCACAATACGACTGCTTGAGTAAAAGGGCCCTATTTCATTATTTTGAGACGTCTCTGAGGTGAAGTCTGTAAGATTGAGTTTGAAATTTATGAATGTTGTGCGATGTATGAATTAAGTGAAAGAGATATTATGAACGGAGGATGAAAAATTAGGTGGCGGTTTTAAAGATACTGAGCGCCTATTTAAATATGTGTTGTTCTTTCACAGATGAGGGATCAAGTGTTCTGCGATCCATGCCTCTGTTAGTTGCAGACCCTGAAGCCGGACCCTCGACAGCAGCTGGCGCTGGTCTCTGTAGATCGACACCGTACGACCGGGCCGAGGACGACCCTTCGTCAGGAGAGGCCGTGTTAGCAACTTTGATGTAGGTATACCTCTCCACTTAACAGAGTTAAACAGGTACCGAAGGGACGACGCCTGTTATTCGCGCGTTTTGACGTCGCTGCTCGGAACACAAGGCCGAATCGTGAGGGTCTACGTGAGATCACGCGGAGCAGAGCTCGACGGCTGTGAAGGATAACCAGGCCATATAAGATGAGTATTCAAATAGAGAAAGACTCTCACCTCGTCAATTTGTTTACGTAATAAAGTGTTCTCAGTCCACAGAGAAGCTGGACTCTGCGGTCGTTACGAGCTGAAGCTGTTGAGCGGAGGCTACGGGAGAACGACTCTGGCTGCCGTGCAGTACATGGTACCGTGGCGAGGCGAGTGGTGCTCGGAGACGTGTGCCGCGTTCTTCGATAGCGAGTACCACAATACGACTGCTTGAGTAAAAGGGCCCTATTTTCATTATTTTGAGACGTCTCTGAGGTGAAGTCTGTAAGATTGAGTTTGAAATTTATGAATGTTGTGCGATGTATGAATTAAGTGAAAGAGATATTATGAACGGAGGATGAAAAATTAGGTGGCGGTTTTAAAGATACTGAGCGCCTATTTAAATATGTGTTGTTCTTTCACAGATGAGGGATCAAGTGTTCTGCGATCCATGCCTCTGTTAGTTGCAGACCCTGAAGCCGGACCCTCGACAGCAGCTGGCGCTGGTCTCTGTAGATCGACACCGTACGACCGGGCCGAGGACGACCCTTCGTCAGGAGAGGCCGTGTTAGCAACTTTGATGTAGGTATACCTCTCCACTTAACAGAGTTAAACAGGTACCGAAGGGACGACGCCTGTTATTCGCGCGTTTTGACGTCGCTGCTCGGAACACAAGGCCGAATCGTGAGGGTCTACGTGAGATCACGCGGAGCAGAGCTCGACGGCTGTGAAGGATAACCAGGCCATATAAGATGAGTATTCAAATAGAGAAAGACTCTCACCTCGTCAATTTGTTTACGTAATAAAGTGTTCTCAGTCCACAGAGAAGCTGGACTCTGCGGTCGTTACGAGCTGAAGCTGTTGAGCGGAGGCTACGGGAGAACGACTCTGGCTGCCGTGCAGTACATGGTACCGTGGCGAGGCGAGTGGTGCTCGGAGACGTGTGCCGCGTTCTTCGATAGCGAGTACCACAATACGACTGCTTGAGTAAAAGGGCCCTATTTTCATTATTTTGAGACGTCTCTGAGGTGAAGTCTGTAAGATTGAGTTTGAAATTTATGAATGTTGTGCGATGTATGAATTAAGTGAAAGAGATATTATGAACGGAGGATGAAAAATTAGGTGGCGGTTTTAAAGATACTGAGCGCCTATTTAAATATGTGTTGTTCTTTCACAGATGAGGGATCAAGTGTTCTGCGATCCATGCCTCTGTTAGTTGCAGACCCTGAAGCCGGACCCTCGACAGCAGCTGGCGCTGGTCTCTGTAGATCGACACCGTACGACCGGGCCGAGGACGACCCTTCGTCAGGAGAGGCCGTGTTAGCAACTTTGATGTAGGTATACCTCTCCACTTAACAGAGTTAAACAGGTACCGAAGGGACGACGCCTGTTATTCGCGCGTTTTGACGTCGCTGCTCGGAACACAAGGCCGAATCGTGAGGGTCTACGTGAGATCACGCGGAGCAGAGCTCGACGGCTGTGAAGGATAACCAGGCCATATAAGATGAGTATTCAAATAGAGAAAGACTCTCACCTCGTCAATTTGTTTACGTAATAAAGTGTTCTCAGTCCACAGAGAAGCTGGACTCTGCGGTCGTTACGAGCTGAAGCTGTTGAGCGGAGGCTACGGGAGAACGACTCTGGCTGCCGTGCAGTACATGGTACCGTGGCGAGGCGAGTGGTGCTCGGAGACGTGTGCCGCGTTCTTCGATAGCGAGTACCACAATACGACTGCTTGAGTAAAAGGGCCCTATTTTCATTATTTTGAGACGTCTCTGAGGTGAAGTCTGTAAGATTGAGTTTGAAATTTATGAATGTTGTGCGATGTATGAATTAAGTGAAAGAGATATTATGAACGGAGGATGAAAAATTAGGTGGCGGTTTTAAAGATACTGAGCGCCTATTTAAATATGTGTTGTTCTTTCACAGATGAGGGATCAAGTGTTCTGCGATCCATGCCTCTGTTAGTTGCAGACCCTGAAGCCGGACCCTCGACAGCAGCTGGCGCTGGTCTCTGTAGATCGACACCGTACGACCGGGCCGAGGACGACCCTTCGTCAGGAGAGGCCGTGTTAGCAACTTTGATGTAGGTATACCTCTCCACTTAACAGAGTTAAACAGGTACCGAAGGGACGACGCCTGTTATTCGCGCGTTTTGACGTCGCTGCTCGAAACACAAGGCCGAATCGTGAGGGTCTACGTGAGATCACGCGGAGCAGAGCTCGACGGCTGTGAAGGATAACCAGGCCATATAAGATGAGTATTCAAATAGAGAAAGACTCTCACCTCGTCAATTTGTTTACGTAATAAAGTGTTCTCAGTCCACAGAGAAGCTGGACTCTGCGGTCGTTACGAGCTCAAGCTGTTGAGCGGAGGCTACGGGAGAACGACTCTGGCTGCCGTGCAGTACATGGTACCGTGGCGAGGCGAGTGGTGCTCGGAGACGTGTGCCGCGTTCTTCGATAGCGAGTACCACAATACGACTGCTTGAGTAAAAGGGCCCTATTTTCATTATTTTGAGACGTCTCTGAGGTGAAGTCTGTAAGATTGAGTTTGAAATTTATGAATGTTGTGCGATGTATGAATTAAGTGAAAGAGATATTATGAACGGAGGATGAAAAATTAGGTGGCGGTTTTAAAGATACTGAGCGCCTATTTAAATATGTGTTGTTCTTTCACAGATGAGGGATCAAGTGTTCTGCGATCCATGCCTCTGTTAGTTGCAGACCCTGAAGCCGGACCCTCGACAGCAGCTGGCGCTGGTCTCTGTAGATCGACACCGTACGACCGGGCCGAGGACGACCCTTCGTCAGGAGAGGCCGTGTTAGCAACTTTGATGTAGGTATACCTCTCCACTTAACAGAGTTAAACAGGTACCGAAGGGACGACGC
This sequence comes from Scotopteryx bipunctaria, assembly GCA_949320045.1. NCBI lineage: Eukaryota > Metazoa > Arthropoda > Insecta > Lepidoptera > Geometridae > Scotopteryx > Scotopteryx bipunctaria. The sequence goes on from OX439455.1 coordinate 10,143,607, forward strand.
CTGTTATTCGCGCGTTTTGACGTCGCTGCTCGGAACACAAGGCCGAATCGTGAGGGTCTACGTGAGATCACGCGGAGCAGAGCTCGACGGCTGTGAAGGATAACCAGGCCATATAAGATGAGTATTCAAATAGAGAAAGACTCTCACCTCGTCAATTTGTTTACGTAATAAAGTGTTCTCAGTCCACAGAGAAGCTGGACTCTGCGGTCGTTACGAGCTGAAGCTGTTGAGCGGAGGCTACGGGAGAACGACTCTGGCTGCCGTGCAGTACATGGTACCGTGGCGAGGCGAGTGGTGCTCGGAGACGTGTGCCGCGTTCTTCGATAGCGAGTACCACAATACGACTGCTTGAGTAAAAGGGCCCTATTTTCATTATTTTGAGACGTCTCTGAGGTGAAGTCTGTAAGATTGAGTTTGAAATTTATGAATGTTGTGCGATGTATGAATTAAGTGAAAGAGATATTATGAACGGAGGATGAAAAATTAGGTGGCGGTTTTAAAGATACTGAGCGCCTATTTAAATATGTGTTGTTCTTTCACAGATGAGGGATCAAGTGTTCTGCGATCCATGCCTCTGTTAGTTGCAGACCCTGAAGCCGGACCCTCGACAGCAGCTGGCGCTGGTCTCTGTAGATCGACACCGTACGACCGGGCCGAGGACGACCCTTCGTCAGGAGAGGCCGTGTTAGCAACTTTGATGTAGGTATACCTCTCCACTTAACAGAGTTAAACAGGTACCGAAGGGACGACGCCTGTTATTCGCGCGTTTTGACGTCGCTGCTCGGAACACAAGGCCGAATCGTGAGGGTCTACGTGAGATCACGCGGAGCAGAGCTCGACGGCTGTGAAGGATAACCAGGCCATATAAGATGAGTATTCAAATAGAGAAAGACTCTCACCTCGTCAATTTGTTTACGTAATAAAGTGTTCTCAGTCCACAGAGAAGCTGGACTCTGCGGTCGTTACGAGCTGAAGCTGTTGAGCGGAGGCTACGGGAGAACGACTCTGGCTGCCGTGCAGTACATGGTACCGTGGCGAGGCGAGTGGTGCTCGGAGACGTGTGCCGCGTTCTTCGATAGCGAGTACCACAATACGACTGCTTGAGTAAAAGGGCCCTATTTTCATTATTTTGAGACGTCTCTGAGGTGAAGTCTGTAAGATTGAGTTTGAAATTTATGAATGTTGTGCGATGTATGAATTAAGTGAAAGAGATATTATGAACGGAGGATGAAAAATTAGGTGGCGGTTTTAAAGATACTTAGCGCCTATTTAAATATGTGTTGTTCTTTCACAGATGAGGGATCAAGTGTTCTGCGATCCATGCCTCTGTTAGTTGCAGACCCTGAAGCCGGACCCTCGACAGCAGCTGGCGCTGGTCTCTGTAGATCGACACCGTACGACCGGGCCGAGGACGACCCTTCGTCAGGAGAGGCCGTGTTAGCAACTTTGATGTAGGTATACCTCTCCACTTAACAGAGTTAAACAGGTACCGAAGGGACGACGCCTGTTATTCGCGCGTTTTGACGTCGCTGCTCGGAACACAAGGCCGAATCGTGAGGGTCTACGTGAGATCACGCGGAGCAGAGCTCGACGGCTGTGAAGGATAACCAGGCCATATAAGATGAGTATTCAAATAGAGAAAGACTCTCACCTCGTCAATTTGTTTACGTAATAAAGTGTTCTCAGTCCACAGAGAAGCTGGACTCTGCGGTCGTTACGAGCTGAAGCTGTTGAGCGGAGGCTACGGGAGAACGACTCTGGCTGCCGTGCAGTACATGGTACCGTGGCGAGGCGAGTGGTGCTCGGAGACGTGTGCCGCGTTCTTCGATAGCGAGTACCACAATACGACTGCTTGAGTAAAAGGGCCCTATTTTCATTATTTTGAGACGTCTCTGAGGTGAAGTCTGTAAGATTGAGTTTGAAATTTATGAATGTTGTGCGATGTATGAATTAAGTGAAAGAGATATTATGAACGGAGGATGAAAAATTAGGTGGCGGTTTTAAAGATACTGAGCGCCTATTTAAATATGTGTTGTTCTTTCACAGATGAGGGATCAAGTGTTCTGCGATCCATGCCTCTGTTAGTTGCAGACCCTGAAGCCGGACCCTCGACAGCAGCTGGCGCTGGTCTCTGTAGATCGACACCGTACGACCGGGCCGAGGACGACCCTTCGTCAGGAGAGGCCGTGTTAGCAACTTTGATGTAGGTATACCTCTCCACTTAACAGAGTTAAACAGGTACCGAAGGGACGACGCCTGTTATTCGCGCGTTTTGACGTCGCTGCTCGGAACACAAGGCCGAATCGTGAGGGTCTACGTGAGATCACGCGGAGCAGAGCTCGACGGCTGTGAAGGATAACCAGGCCATATAAGATGAGTATTCAAATAGAGAAAGACTCTCACCTCGTCAATTTGTTTACGTAATAAAGTGTTCTCAGTCCACAGAGAAGCTGGACTCTGCGGTCGTTACGAGCTGAAGCTGTTGAGCGGAGGCTACGGGAGAACGACTCTGGCTGCCGTGCAGTACATGGTACCGTGGCGAGGCGAGTGGTGCTCGGAGACGTGTGCCGCGTTCTTCGATAGCGAGTACCACAATACGACTGCTTGAGTAAAAGGGCCCTATTTTCATTATTTTGAGACGTCTCTGAGGTGAAGTCTGTAAGATTGAGTTTGAAATTTATGAATGTTGTGCGATGTATGAATTAAGTGAAAGAGATATTATGAACGGAGGATGAAAAATTAGGTGGCGGTTTTAAAGATACTGAGCGCCTATTTAAATATGTGTTGTTCTTTCACAGATGAGGGATCAAGTGTTCTGCGATCCATGCCTCTGTTAGTTGCAGACCCTGAAGCCGGACCCTCGACAGCAGCTGGCGCTGGTCTCTGTAGATCGACACCGTACGACCGGGCCGAGGACGACCCTTCGTCAGGAGAGGCCGTGTTAGCAACTTTGATGTAGGTATACCTCTCCACTTAACAGAGTTAAACAGGTACCGAAGGGACGACGCCTGTTATTCGCGCGTTTTGACGTCGCTGCTCGAAACACAAGGCCGAATCGTGAGGGTCTACGTGAGATCACGCGGAGCAGAGCTCGACGGCTGTGAAGGATAACCAGGCCATATAAGATGAGTATTCAAATAGAGAAAGACTCTCACCTCGTCAATTTGTTTACGTAATAAAGTGTTCTCAGTCCACAGAGAAGCTGGACTCTGCGGTCGTTACGAGCTCAAGCTGTTGAGCGGAGGCTACGGGAGAACGACTCTGGCTGCCGTGCAGTACATGGTACCGTGGCGAGGCGAGTGGTGCTCGGAGACGTGTGCCGCGTTCTTCGATAGCGAGTACCACAATACGACTGCTTGAGTAAAAGGGCCCTATTTTCATTATTTTGAGACGTCTCTGAGGTGAAGTCTGTAAGATTGAGTTTGAAATTTATGAATGTTGTGCGATGTATGAATTAAGTGAAAGAGATATTATGAACGGAGGATGAAAAATTAGGTGGCGGTTTTAAAGATACTGAGCGCCTATTTAAATATGTGTTGTTCTTTCACAGATGAGGGATCAAGTGTTCTGCGATCCATGCCTCTGTTAGTTGCAGACCCTGAAGCCGGACCCTCGACAGCAGCTGGCGCTGGTCTCTGTAGATCGACACCGTACGACCGGGCCGAGGACGACCCTTCGTCAGGAGAGGCCGTGTTAGCAACTTTGATGTAGGTATACCTCTCCACTTAACAGAGTTAAACAGGTACCGAAGGGACGACGCCTGTTATTCGCGCGTTTTGACGTCGCTGCTCGGAACACAAGGCCGAATCGTGAGGGTCTACGTGAGATCACGCGGAGCAGAGCTCGACGGCTGTGAAGGATAACCAGGCCATATAAGATGAGTATTCAAATAGAGAAAGACTCTCACCTCGTCAATTTGTTTACGTAATAAAGTGTTCTCAGTCCACAGAGAAGCTGGACTCTGCGGTCGTTACGAGCTGAAGCTGTTGAGCGGAGGCTACGGGAGAACGACTCTGGCTGCCGTGCAGTACATGGTACCGTGGCGAGGCGAGTGGTGCTCGGAGACGTGTGCCGCGTTCTTCGATAGCGAGTACCACAATACGACTGCTTGAGTAAAAGGGCCCTATTTTCATTATTTTGAGACGTCTCTGAGGTGAAGTCTGTAAGATTGAGTTTGAAATTTATGAATGTTGTGCGATGTATGAATTAAGTGAAAGAGATATTATGAACGGAGGATGAAAAATTAGGTGGCGGTTTTAAAGATACTGAGCGCCTATTTAAATATGTGTTGTTCTTTCACAGATGAGGGATCAAGTGTTCTGCGATCCATGCCTCTGTTAGTTGCAGACCCTGAAGCCGGACCCTCGACAGCAGCTGGCGCTGGTCTCTGTAGATCGACACCGTACGACCGGGCCGAGGACGACCCTTCGTCAGGAGAGGCCGTGTTAGCAACTTTGATGTAGGTATACCTCTCCACTTAACAGAGTTAAACAGGTACCGAAGGGACGACGCCTGTTATTCGCGCGTTTTGACGTCGCTGCTCGGAACACAAGGCCGAATCGTGAGGGTCTACGTGAGATCACGCGGAGCAGAGCTCGACGGCTGTGAAGGATAACCAGGCCATATAAGATGAGTATTCAAATAGAGAAAGACTCTCACCTCGTCAATTTGTTTACGTAATAAAGTGTTCTCAGTCCACAGAGAAGCTGGACTCTGCGGTCGTTACGAGCTCAAGCTGTTGAGCGGAGGCTACGGGAGAACGACTCTGGCTGCCGTGCAGTACATGGTACCGTGGCGAGGCGAGTGGTGCTCGGAGACGTGTGCCGCGTTCTTCGATAGCGAGTACCACAATACGACTGCTTGAGTAAAAGGGCCCTATTTTCATTATTTTGAGACGTCTCTGAGGTGAAGTCTGTAAGATTGAGTTTGAAATTTATGAATGTTGTGCGATGTATGAATTAAGTGAAAGAGATATTATGAACGGAGGATGAAAAATTAGGTGGCGGTTTTAAAGATACTGAGCGCCTATTTAAATATGTGTTGTTCTTTCACAGATGAGGGATCAAGTGTTCTGCGATCCATGCCTCTGTTAGTTGCAGACCCTGAAGCCGGACCCTCGACAGCAGCTGGCGCTGGTCTCTGTAGATCGACACCGTACGACCGGGCCGAGGACGACCCTTCGTCAGGAGAGGCCGTGTTAGCAACTTTGATGTAGGTATACCTCTCCACTTAACAGAGTTAAACAGGTACCGAAGGGACGACGCCTGTTATTCGCGCGTTTTGACGTCGCTGCTCGGAACACAAGGCCGAATCGTGAGGGTCTACGTGAGATCACGCGGAGCAGAGCTCGACGGCTGTGAAGGATAACCAGGCCATATAAGATGAGTATTCAAATAGAGAAAGACTCTCACCTCGTCAATTTGTTTACGTAATAAAGTGTTCTCAGTCCACAGAGAAGCTGGACTCTGCGGTCGTTACGAGCTCAAGCTGTTGAGCGGAGGCTACGGGAGAACGACTCTGGCTGCCGTGCAGTACATGGTACCGTGGCGAGGCGAGTGGTGCTCGGAGACGTGTGCCGCGTTCTTCGATAGCGAGTACCACAATACGACTGCTTGAGTAAAAGGGCCCTATTTTCATTATTTTGAGACGTCTCTGAGGTGAAGTCTGTAAGATTGAGTTTGAAATTTATGAATGTTGTGCGATGTATGAATTAAGTGAAAGAGATATTATGAACGGAGGATGAAAAATTAGGTGGCGGTTTTAAAGATACTGAGCGCCTATTTAAATATGTGTTGTTCTTTCACAGATGAGGGATCAAGTGTTCTGCGATCCATGCCTCTGTTAGTTGCAGACCCTGAAGCCGGACCCTCGACAGCAGCTGGCGCTGGTCTCTGTAGATCGACACCGTACGACCGGGCCGAGGACGACCCTTCGTCAGGAGAGGCCGTGTTAGCAACTTTGATGTAGGTATACCTCTCCACTTAACAGAGTTAAACAGGTACCGAAGGGACGACGCCTGTTATTCGCGCGTTTTGACGTCGCTGCTCGGAACACAAGGCCGAATCGTGAGGGTCTACGTGAGATCACGCGGAGCAGAGCTCGACGGCTGTGAAGGATAACCAGGCCATATAAGATGAGTATTCAAATAGAGAAAGACTCTCACCTCGTCAATTTGTTTACGTAATAAAGTGTTCTCAGTCCACAGAGAAGCTGGACTCTGCGGTCGTTACGAGCTGAAGCTGTTGAGCGGAGGCTACGGGAGAACGACTCTGGCTGCCGTGCAGTACATGGTACCGTGGCGAGGCGAGTGGTGCTCGGAGACGTGTGCCGCGTTCTTCGATAGCGAGTACCACAATACGACTGCTTGAGTAAAAGGGCCCTATTTTCATTATTTTGAGACGTCTCTGAGGTGAAGTCTGTAAGATTGAGTTTGAAATTTATGAATGTTGTGCGATGTATGAATTAAGTGAAAGAGATATTATGAACGGAGGATGAAAAATTAGGTGGCGGTTTTAAAGATACTGAGCGCCTATTTAAATATGTGTTGTTCTTTCACAGATGAGGGATCAAGTGTTCTGCGATCCATGCCTCTGTTAGTTGCAGACCCTGAAGCCGGACCCTCGACAGCAGCTGGCGCTGGTCTCTGTAGATCGACACCGTACGACCGGGCCGAGGACGACCCTTCGTCAGGAGAGGCCGTGTTAGCAACTTTGATGTAGGTATACCTCTCCACTTAACAGAGTTAAACAGGTACCGAAGGGACGACGCCTGTTATTCGCGCGTTTTGACGTCGCTGCTCGGAACACAAGGCCGAATCGTGAGGGTCTACGTGAGATCACGCGGAGCAGAGCTCGACGGCTGTGAAGGATAACCAGGCCATATAAGATGAGTATTCAAATAGAGAAAGACTCTCACCTCGTCAATTTGTTTACGTAATAAAGTGTTCTCAGTCCACAGAGAAGCTGGACTCTGCGGTCGTTACGAGCTGAAGCTGTTGAGCGGAGGCTACGGGAGAACGACTCTGGCTGCCGTGCAGTACATGGTACCGTGGCGAGGCGAGTGGTGCTCGGAGACGTGTGCCGCGTTCTTCGATAGCGAGTACCACAATACGACTGCTTGAGTAAAAGGGCCCTATTTTCATTATTTTGAGACGTCTCTGAGGTGAAGTCTGTAAGATTGAGTTTGAAATTTATGAATGTTGTGCGATGTATGAATTAAGTGAAAGAGATATTATGAACGGAGGATGAAAAATTAGGTGGCGGTTTTAAAGATACTGAGCGCCTATTTAAATATGTGTTGTTCTTTCACAGATGAGGGATCAAGTGTTCTGCGATCCATGCCTCTGTTAGTTGCAGACCCTGAAGCCGGACCCTCGACAGCAGCTGGCGCTGGTCTCTGTAGATCGACACCGTACGACCGGGCCGAGGACGACCCTTCGTCAGGAGAGGCCGTGTTAGCAACTTTGATGTAGGTATACCTCTCCACTTAACAGAGTTAAACAGGTACCGAAGGGACGACGCCTGTTATTCGCGCGTTTTGACGTCGCTGCTCGAAACACAAGGCCGAATCGTGAGGGTCTACGTGAGATCACGCGGAGCAGAGCTCGACGGCTGTGAAGGATAACCAGGCCATATAAGATGAGTATTCAAATAGAGAAAGACTCTCACCTCGTCAATTTGTTTACGTAATAAAGTGTTCTCAGTCCACAGAGAAGCTGGACTCTGCGGTCGTTACGAGCTCAAGCTGTTGAGCGGAGGCTACGGGAGAACGACTCTGGCTGCCGTGCAGTACATGGTACCGTGGCGAGGCGAGTGGTGCTCGGAGACGTGTGCCGCGTTCTTCGATAGCGAGTACCACAATACGACTGCTTGAGTAAAAGGGCCCTATTTTCATTATTTTGAGACGTCTCTGAGGTGAAGTCTGTAAGATTGAGTTTGAAATTTATGAATGTTGTGCGATGTATGAATTAAGTGAAAGAGATATTATGAACGGAGGATGAAAAATTAGGTGGCGGTTTTAAAGATACTGAGCGCCTATTTAAATATGTGTTGTTCTTTCACAGATGAGGGATCAAGTGTTCTGCGATCCATGCCTCTGTTAGTTGCAGACCCTGAAGCCGGACCCTCGACAGCAGCTGGCGCTGGTCTCTGTAGATCGACACCGTACGACCGGGCCGAGGACGACCCTTCGTCAGGAGAGGCCGTGTTAGCAACTTTGATGTAGGTATACCTCTCCACTTAACAGAGTTAAACAGGTACCGAAGGGACGACGCCTGTTATTCGCGCGTTTTGACGTCGCTGCTCGGAACACAAGGCCGAATCGTGAGGGTCTACGTGAGATCACGCGGAGCAGAGCTCGACGGCTGTGAAGGATAACCAGGCCATATAAGATGAGTATTCAAATAGAGAAAGACTCTCACCTCGTCAATTTGTTTACGTAATAAAGTGTTCTCAGTCCACAGAGAAGCTGGACTCTGCGGTCGTTACGAGCTGAAGCTGTTGAGCGGAGGCTACGGGAGAACGACTCTGGCTGCCGTGCAGTACATGGTACCGTGGCGAGGCGAGTGGTGCTCGGAGACGTGTGCCGCGTTCTTCGATAGCGAGTACCACAATACGACTGCTTGAGTAAAAGGGCCCTATTTTCATTATTTTGAGACGTCTCTGAGGTGAAGTCTGTAAGATTGAGTTTGAAATTTATGAATGTTGTGCGATGTATGAATTAAGTGAAAGAGATATTATGAACGGAGGATGAAAAATTAGGTGGCGGTTTTAAAGATACTGAGCGCCTATTTAAATATGTGTTGTTCTTTCACAGATGAGGGATCAAGTGTTCTGCGATCCATGCCTCTGTTAGTTGCAGACCCTGAAGCCGGACCCTCGACAGCAGCTGGCGCTGGTCTCTGTAGATCGACACCGTACGACCGGGCCGAGGACGACCCTTCGTCAGGAGAGGCCGTGTTAGCAACTTTGATGTAGGTATACCTCTCCACTTAACAGAGTTAAACAGGTACCGAAGGGACGACGCCTGTTATTCGCGCGTTTTGACGTCGCTGCTCGAAACACAAGGCCGAATCGTGAGGGTCTACGTGAGATCACGCGGAGCAGAGCTCGACGGCTGTGAAGGATAACCAGGCCATATAAGATGAGTATTCAAATAGAGAAAGACTCTCACCTCGTCAATTTGTTTACGTAATAAAGTGTTCTCAGTCCACAGAGAAGCTGGACTCTGCGGTCGTTACGAGCTCAAGCTGTTGAGCGGAGGCTACGGAAGAACGACTCTGGCTGCCGTGCAGTACATGGTACCGTGGCGAGGCGAGTGGTGCTCGGAGACGTGTGCCGCGTTCTTCGATAGCGAGTACCACAATACGACTGCTTGAGTAAAAGGGCCCTATTTTCATTATTTTGAGACGTCTCTGAGGTGAAGTCTGTAAGATTGAGTTTGAAATTTATGAATGTTGTGCGATGTATGAATTAAGTGAAAGAGATATTATGAACGGAGGATGAAAAATTAGGTGGCGGTTTTAAAGATACTGAGCGCCTATTTAAATATGTGTTGTTCTTTCACAGATGAGGGATCAAGTGTTCTGCGATCCATGCCTCTGTTAGTTGCAGACCCTGAAGCCGGACCCTCGACAGCAGCTGGCGCTGGTCTCTGTAGATCGACACCGTACGACCGGGCCGAGGACGACCCTTCGTCAGGAGAGGCCGTGTTAGCAACTTTGATGTAGGTATACCTCTCCACTTAACAGAGTTAAACAGGTACCGAAGGGACGACGCCTGTTATTCGCGCGTTTTGACGTCGCTGCTCGGAACACAAGGCCGAATCGTGAGGGTCTACGTGAGATCACGCGGAGCAGAGCTCGACGGCTGTGAAGGATAACCAGGCCATATAAGATGAGTATTCAAATAGAGAAAGACTCTCACCTCGTCAATTTGTTTACGTAATAAAGTGTTCTCAGTCCACAGAGAAGCTGGACTCTGCGGTCGTTACGAGCTGAAGCTGTTGAGCGGAGGCTACGGGAGAACGACTCTGGCTGCCGTGCAGTACATGGTACCGTGGCGAGGCGAGTGGTGCTCGGAGACGTGTGCCGCGTTCTTCGATAGCGAGTACCACAATACGACTGCTTGAGTAAAAGGGCCCTATTTTCATTATTTTGAGACGTCTCTGAGGTGAAGTCTGTAAGATTGAGTTTGAAATTTATGAATGTTGTGCGATGTATGAATTAAGTGAAAGAGATATTATGAACGGAGGATGAAAAATTAGGTGGCGGTTTTAAAGATACTGAGCGCCTATTTAAATATGTGTTGTTCTTTCACAGATGAGGGATCAAGTGTTCTGCGATCCATGCCTCTGTTAGTTGCAGACCCTGAAGCCGGACCCTCGACAGCAGCTGGCGCTGGTCTCTGTAGATCGACACCGTACGACCGGGCCGAGGACGACCCTTCGTCAGGAGAGGCCGTGTTAGCAACTTTGATGTAGGTATACCTCTCCACTTAACAGAGTTAAACAGGTACCGAAGGGACGACGCCTGTTATTCGCGCGTTTTGACGTCGCTGCTCGGAACACAAGGCCGAATCGTGAGGGTCTACGTGAGATCACGCGGAGCAGAGCTCGACGGCTGTGAAGGATAACCAGGCCATATAAGATGAGTATTCAAATAGAGAAAGACTCTCACCTCGTCAATTTGTTTACGTAATAAAGTGTTCTCAGTCCACAGAGAAGCTGGACTCTGCGGTCGTTACGAGCTGAAGCTGTTGAGCGGAGGCTACGGGAGAACGACTCTGGCTGCCGTGCAGTACATGGTACCGTGGCGAGGCGAGTGGTGCTCGGAGACGTGTGCCGCGTTCTTCGATAGCGAGTACCACAATACGACTGCTTGAGTAAAAGGGCCCTATTTTCATTATTTTGAGACGTCTCTGAGGTGAAGTCTGTAAGATTGAGTTTGAAATTTATGAATGTTGTGCGATGTATGAATTAAGTGAAAGAGATATTATGAACGGAGGATGAAAAATTAGGTGGCGGTTTTAAAGATACTGAGCGCCTATTTAAATATGTGTTGTTCTTTCACAGATGAGGGATCAAGTGTTCTGCGATCCATGCCTCTGTTAGTTGCAGACCCTGAAGCCGGACCCTCGACAGCAGCTGGCGCTGGTCTCTGTAGATCGACACCGTACGACCGGGCCGAGGACGACCCTTCGTCAGGAGAGGCCGTGTTAGCAACTTTGATGTAGGTATACCTCTCCACTTAACAGAGTTAAACAGGTACCGAAGGGACGACGCCTGTTATTCGCGCGTTTTGACGTCGCTGCTCGAAACACAAGGCCGAATCGTGAGGGTCTACGTGAGATCACGCGGAGCAGAGCTCGACGGCTGTGAAGGATAACCAGGCCATATAAGATGAGTATTCAAATAGAGAAAGACTCTCACCTCGTCAATTTGTTTACGTAATAAAGTGTTCTCAGTCCACAGAGAAGCTGGACTCTGCGGTCGTTACGAGCTGAAGCTGTTGAGCGGAGGCTACGGGAGAACGACTCTGGCTGCCGTGCAGTACATGGTACCGTGGCGAGGCGAGTGGTGCTCGGAGACGTGTGCCGCGTTCTTCGATAGCGAGTACCACAATACGACTGCTTGAGTAAAAGGGCCCTATTTTCATTATTTTGAGACGTCTCTGAGGTGAAGTCTGTAAGATTGAGTTTGAAATTTATGAATGTTGTGCGATGTATGAATTAAGTGAAAGAGATATTATGAACGGAGGATGAAAAATTAGGTGGCGGTTTTAAAGATACTGAGCGCCTATTTAAATATGTGTTGTTCTTTCACAGATGAGGGATCAAGTGTTCTGCGATCCATGCCTCTGTTAGTTGCAGACCCTGAAGCCGGACCCTCGACAGCAGCTGGCGCTGGTCTCTGTAGATCGACACCGTACGACCGGGCCGAGGACGACCCTTCGTCAGGAGAGGCCGTGTTAGCAACTTTGATGTAGGTATACCTCTCCACTTAACAGAGTTAAACAGGTACCGAAGGGACGACGCCTGTTATTCGCGCGTTTTGACGTCGCTGCTCGAAACACAAGGCCGAATCGTGAGGGTCTACGTGAGATCACGCGGAGCAGAGCTCGACGGCTGTGAAGGATAACCAGGCCATATAAGATGAGTATTCAAATAGAGAAAGACTCTCACCTCGTCAATTTGTTTACGTAATAAAGTGTTCTCAGTCCACAGAGAAGCTGGACTCTGCGGTCGTTACGAGCTCAAGCTGTTGAGCGGAGGCTACGGGAGAACGACTCTGGCTGCCGTGCAGTACATGGTACCGTGGCGAGGCGAGTGGTGCTCGGAGACGTGTGCCGCGTTCTTCGATAGCGAGTACCACAATACGACTGCTTGAGTAAAAGGGCCCTATTTTCATTATTTTGAGACGTCTCTGAGGTGAAGTCTGTAAGATTGAGTTTGAAATTTATGAATGTTGTGCGATGTATGAATTAAGTGAAAGAGATATTATGAACGGAGGATGAAAAATTAGGTGGCGGTTTTAAAGATACTGAGCGCCTATTTAAATATGTGTTGTTCTTTCACAGATGAGGGATCAAGTGTTCTGCGATCCATGCCTCTGTTAGTTGCAGACCCTGAAGCCGGACCCTCGACAGCAGCTGGCGCTGGTCTCTGTAGATCGACACCGTACGACCGGGCCGAGGACGACCCTTCGTCAGGAGAGGCCGTGTTAGCAACTTTGATGTAGGTATACCTCTCCACTTAACAGAGTTAAACAGGTACCGAAGGGACGACGCCTGTTATTCGCGCGTTTTGACGTCGCTGCTCGGAACACAAGGCCGAATCGTGAGGGTCTACGTGAGATCACGCGGAGCAGAGCTCGACGGCTGTGAAGGATAACCAGGCCATATAAGATGAGTATTCAAATAGAGAAAGACTCTCACCTCGTCAATTTGTTTACGTAATAAAGTGTTCTCAGTCCACAGAGAAGCTGGACTCTGCGGTCGTTACGAGCTGAAGCTGTTGAGCGGAGGCTACGGGAGAACGACTCTGGCTGCCGTGCAGTACATGGTACCGTGGCGAGGCGAGTGGTGCTCGGAGACGTGTGCCGCGTTCTTCGATAGCGAGTACCACAATACGACTGCTTGAGTAAAAGGGCCCTATTTTCATTATTTTGAGACGTCTCTGAGGTGAAGTCTGTAAGATTGAGTTTGAAATTTATGAATGTTGTGCGATGTATGAATTAAGTGAAAGAGATATTATGAACGGAGGATGAAAAATTAGGTGGCGGTTTTAAAGATACTGAGCGCCTATTTAAATATGTGTTGTTCTTTCACAGATGAGGGATCAAGTGTTCTGCGATCCATGCCTCTGTTAGTTGCAGACCCTGAAGCCGGACCCTCGACAGCAGCTGGCGCTGGTCTCTGTAGATCGACACCGTACGACCGGGCCGAGGACGACCCTTCGTCAGGAGAGGCCGTGTTAGCAACTTTGATGTAGGTATACCTCTCCACTTAACAGAGTTAAACAGGTACCGAAGGGACGACGCCTGTTATTCGCGCGTTTTGACGTCGCTGCTCGGAACACAAGGCCGAATCGTGAGGGTCTACGTGAGATCACGCGGAGCAGAGCTCGACGGCTGTGAAGGATAACCAAGCCATATAAGATGAGTATTCAAATAGAGAAAGACTCTCACCTCGTCAATTTGTTTACGTAATAAAGTGTTCTCAGTCCACAGAGAAGCTGGACTCTGCGGTCGTTACGAGCTGAAGCTGTTGAGCGGAGGCTACGGGAGAACGACTCTGGCTGCCGTGCAGTACATGGTACCGTGGCGAGGCGAGTGGTGCTCGGAGACGTGTGCCGCGTTCTTCGATAGCGAGTACCACAATACGACTGCTTGAGTAAAAGGGCCCTATTTTCATTATTTTGAGACGTCTCTGAGGTGAAGTCTGTAAGATTGAGTTTGAAATTTATGAATGTTGTGCGATGTATGAATTAAGTGAAAGAGATATTATGAACGGAGGATGAAAAATTAGGTGGCGGTTTTAAAGATACTGAGCGCCTATTTAAATATGTGTTGTTCTTTCACAGATGAGGGATCAAGTGTTCTGCGATCCATGCCTCTGTTAGTTGCAGACCCTGAAGCCGGACCCTCGACAGCAGCTGGCGCTGGTCTCTGTAGATCGACACCGTACGACCGGGCCGAGGACGACCCTTCGTCAGGAGAGGCCGTGTTAGCAACTTTGATGTAGGTATACCTCTCCACTTAACAGAGTTAAACAGGTACCGAAGGGACGACGCCTGTTATTCGCGCGTTTTGACGTCGCTGCTCGGAACACAAGGCCGAATCGTGAGGGTCTACGTGAGATCACGCGGAGCAGAGCTCGACGGCTGTGAAGGATAACCAGGCCATATAAGATGAGTATTCAAATAGAGAAAGACTCTCACCTCGTCAATTTGTTTACGTAATAAAGTGTTCTCAGTCCACAGAGAAGCTGGACTCTGCGGTCGTTACGAGCTAAAGCTGTTGAGCGGAGGCTACGGGAGAACGACTCTGGCTGCCGTGCAGTACATGGTACCGTGGCGAGGCGAGTGGTGCTCGGAGACGTGTGCCGCGTTCTTCGATAGCGAGTACCACAATACGACTGCTTGAGTAAAAGGGCCCTATTTTCATTATTTTGAGACGTCTCTGAGGTGAAGTCTGTAAGATTGAGTTTGAAATTTATGAATGTTGTGCGATGTATGAATTAAGTGAAAGAGATATTATGAACGGAGGATGAAAAATTAGGTGGCGGTTTTAAAGATACTGAGCGCCTATTTAAATATGTGTTGTTCTTTCACAGATGAGGGATCAAGTGTTCTGCGATCCATGCCTCTGTTAGTTGCAGACCCTGAAGCCGGACCCTCGACAGCAGCTGGCGCTGGTCTCTGTAGATCGACACCGTACGACCGGGCCGAGGACGACCCTTCGTCAGGAGAGGCCGTGTTAGCAACTTTGATGTAGGTATACCTCTCCACTTAACAGAGTTAAACAGGTACCGAAGGGACGACGCCTGTTATTCGCGCGTTTTGACGTCGCTGCTCGGAACACAAGGCCGAATCGTGAGGGTCTACGTGAGATCACGCGGAGCAGAGCTCGACGGCTGTGAAGGATAACCAAGCCATATAAGATGAGTATTCAAATAGAGAAAGACTCTCACCTCGTCAATTTGTTTACGTAATAAAGTGTTCTCAGTCCACAGAGAAGCTGGACTCTGCGGTCGTTACGAGCTGAAGCTGTTGAGCGGAGGCTACGGGAGAACGACTCTGGCTGCCGTGCAGTACATGGTACCGTGGCGAGGCGAGTGGTGCTCGGAGACGTGTGCCGCGTTCTTCGATAGCGAGTACCACAATACGACTGCTTGAGTAAAAGGGCCCTATTTTCATTATTTTGAGACGTCTCTGAGGTGAAGTCTGTAAGATTGAGTTTGAAATTTATGAATGTTGTGCGATGTATGAATTAAGTGAAAGAGATATTATGAACGGAGGATGAAAAATTAGGTGGCGGTTTTAAAGATACTGAGCGCCTATTTAAATATGTGTTGTTCTTTCACAGATGAGGGATCAAGTGTTCTGCGATCCATGCCTCTGTTAGTTGCAGACCCTGAAGCCGGACCCTCGACAGCAGCTGGCGCTGGTCTCTGTAGATCGACACCGTACGACCGGGCCGAGGACGACCCTTCGTCAGGAGAGGCCGTGTTAGCAACTTTGATGTAGGTATACCTCTCCACTTAACAGAGTTAAACAGGTACCGAAGGGACGACGCCTGTTATTCGCGCGTTTTGACGTCGCTGCTCGGAACACAAGGCCGAATCGTGAGGGTCTGCGTGAGATCACGCGGAGCAGAGCTCGACGGCTGTGAAGGATAACCAGGCCATATAAGATGAGTATTCAAATAGAGAAAGACTCTCACCTCGTCAATTTGTTTACGTAATAAAGTGTTCTCAGTCCACAGAGAAGCTGGACTCTGCGGTCGTTACGAGCTGAAGCTGTTGAGCGGAGGCTACGGGAGAACGACTCTGGCTGCCGTGCAGTACATGGTACCGTGGCGAGGCGAGTGGTGCTCGGAGACGTGTGCCGCGTTCTTCGATAGCGAGTACCACAATACGACTGCTTGAGTAAAAGGGCCCTATTTTCATTATTTTGAGACGTCTCTGAGGTGAAGTCTGTAAGATTGAGTTTGAAATTTATGAATGTTGTGCGATGTATGAATTAAGTGAAAGAGATATTATGAACGGAGGATGAAAAATTAGGTGGCGGTTTTAAAGATACTGAGCGCCTATTTAAATATGTGTTGTTCTTTCACAGATGAGGGATCAAGTGTTCTGCGATCCATGCCTCTGTTAGTTGCAGACCCTGAAGCCGGACCCTCGACAGCAGCTGGCGCTGGTCTCTGTAGATCGACACCGTACGACCGGGCCGAGGACGACCCTTCGTCAGGAGAGGCCGTGTTAGCAACTTTGATGTAGGTATACCTCTCCACTTAACAGAGTTAAACAGGTACCGAAGGGACGACGCCTGTTATTCGCGCGTTTTGACGTCGCTGCTCGAAACACAAGGCCGAATCGTGAGGGTCTACGTGAGATCACGCGGAGCAGAGCTCGACGGCTGTGAAGGATAACCAGGCCATATAAGATGAGTATTCAAATAGAGAAAGACTCTCACCTCGTCAATTTGTTTACGTAATAAAGTGTTCTCAGTCCACAGAGAAGCTGGACTCTGCGGTCGTTACGAGCTCAAGCTGTTGAGCGGAGGCTACGGGAGAACGACTCTGGCTGCCGTGCAGTACATGGTACCGTGGCGAGGCGAGTGGTGCTCGGAGACGTGTGCCGCGTTCTTCGATAGCGAGTACCACAATACGACTGCTTGAGTAAAAGGGCCCTATTTTCATTATTTTGAGACGTCTCTGAGGTGAAGTCTGTAAGATTGAGTTTGAAATTTATGAATGTTGTGCGATGTATGAATTAAGTGAAAGAGATATTATGAACGGAGGATGAAAAATTAGGTGGCGGTTTTAAAGATACTGAGCGCCTATTTAAATATGTGTTGTTCTTTCACAGATGAGGGATCAAGTGTTCTGCGATCCATGCCTCTGTTAGTTGCAGACCCTGAAGCCGGACCCTCGACAGCAGCTGGCGCTGGTCTCTGTAGATCGACACCGTACGACCGGGCCGAGGACGACCCTTCGTCAGGAGAGGCCGTGTTAGCAACTTTGATGTAGGTATACCTCTCCACTTAACAGAGTTAAACAGGTACCGAAGGGACGACGCCTGTTATTCGCGCGTTTTGACGTCGCTGCTCGGAACACAAGGCCGAATCGTGAGGGTCTACGTGAGATCACGCGGAGCAGAGCTCGACGGCTGTGAAGGATAACCAGGCCATATAAGATGAGTATTCAAATAGAGAAAGACTCTCACCTCGTCAATTTGTTTACGTAATAAAGTGTTCTCAGTCCACAGAGAAGCTGGACTCTGCGGTCGTTACGAGCTGAAGCTGTTGAGCGGAGGCTACGGGAGAACGACTCTGGCTGCCGTGCAGTACATGGTACCGTGGCGAGGCGAGTGGTGCTCGGAGACGTGTGCCGCGTTCTTCGATAGCGAGTACCACAATACGACTGCTTGAGTAAAAGGGCCCTATTTTCATTATTTTGAGACGTCTCTGAGGTGAAGTCTGTAAGATTGAGTTTGAAATTTATGAATGTTGTGCGATGTATGAATTAAGTGAAAGAGATATTATGAACGGAGGATGAAAAATTAGGTGGCGGTTTTAAAGATACTGAGCGCCTATTTAAATATGTGTTGTTCTTTCACAGATGAGGGATCAAGTGTTCTGCGATCCATGCCTCTGTTAGTTGCAGACCCTGAAGCCGGACCCTCGACAGCAGCTGGCGCTGGTCTCTGTAGATCGACACCGTACGACCGGGCCGAGGACGACCCTTCGTCAGGAGAGGCCGTGTTAGCAACTTTGATGTAGGTATACCTCTCCACTTAACAGAGTTAAACAGGTACCGAAGGGACGACGCCTGTTATTCGCGCGTTTTGACGTCGCTGCTCGGAACACAAGGCCGAATCGTGAGGGTCTACGTGAGATCACGCGGAGCAGAGCTCGACGGCTGTGAAGGATAACCAGGCCATATAAGATGAGTATTCAAATAGAGAAAGACTCTCACCTCGTCAATTTGTTTACGTAATAAAGTGTTCTCAGTCCACAGAGAAGCTGGACTCTGCGGTCGTTACGAGCTGAAGCTGTTGAGCGGAGGCTACGGGAGAACGACTCTGGCTGCCGTGCAGTACATGGTACCGTGGCGAGGCGAGTGGTGCTCGGAGACGTGTGCCGCGTTCTTCGATAGCGAGTACCACAATACGACTGCTTGAGTAAAAGGGCCCTATTTTCATTATTTTGAGACGTCTCTGAGGTGAAGTCTGTAAGATTGAGTTTGAAATTTATGAATGTTGTGCGATGTATGAATTAAGTGAAAGAGATATTATGAACGGAGGATGAAAAATTAGGTGGCGGTTTTAAAGATACTGAGCGCCTATTTAAATATGTGTTGTTCTTTCACAGATGAGGGATCAAGTGTTCTGCGATCCATGCCTCTGTTAGTTGCAGACCCTGAAGCCGGACCCTCGACAGCAGCTGGCGCTGGTCTCTGTAGATCGACACCGTACGACCGGGCCGAGGACGACCCTTCGTCAGGAGAGGCCGTGTTAGCAACTTTGATGTAGGTATACCTCTCCACTTAACAGAGTTAAACAGGTACCGAAGGGACGACGCCTGTTATTCGCGCGTTTTGACGTCGCTGCTCGGAACACAAGGCCGAATCGTGAGGGTCTACGTGAGATCACGCGGAGCAGAGCTCGACGGCTGTGAAGGATAACCAGGCCATATAAGATGAGTATTCAAATAGAGAAAGACTCTCACCTCGTCAATTTGTTTACGTAATAAAGTGTTCTCAGTCCACAGAGAAGCTGGACTCTGCGGTCGTTACGAGCTGAAGCTGTTGAGCGGAGGCTACGGGAGAACGACTCTGGCTGCCGTGCAGTACATGGTACCGTGGCGAGGCGAGTGGTGCTCGGAGACGTGTGCCGCGTTCTTCGATAGCGAGTACCACACCTCTTATAAGACCAAAACGTCATTTATGGCTTTGCCGGTTGTTATCCTTTCCCATAGTTAGATTAACCAACCAACCCCTTAGTGTTTTTCGTAGTAGGTAGGTATAGTCCCCCCTAGGATAGTAGATATGAAAAAGTCCCCCCTCTTGTAAGTGGATAACAGACGACATTGCTATATATGTCAGGTCGAATAAGGTGGTTGGCTGGTGTTGGATAGTTACCAAGGGTGGTGACTGGGCGATTACTAAAGGTGGTAATGCGCACAGGTTAATGCACAGAGAGTGTGTTAACCTGAGGGAGATGCTTGGTGCGTCTGGCGTCAGAAGTGCCGAAGACAGAAGCCGGCGCGGCTGCTGCTGAAGACGGTGCAGTAGGCGACGTCCAGAGATACGACTGCTTGAGTAAAAGGGCCCTATTTTCATTATTTTGAGACGTCTCTGAGGTGAAGTCTGTAAGATTGAGTTTGAAATTTATGAATGTTGTGCGATGTATGAATTAAGTGAAAGAGATATTATGAACGGAGGATGAAAAATTAGGTGGCGGTTTTAAAGATACTGAGCGCCTATTTAAATATGTGTTGTTCTTTCACAGATGAGGGATCAAGTGTTCTGCGATCCATGCCTCTGTTAGTTGCAGACCCTGAAGCCGGACCCTCGACAGCAGCTGGCGCTGGTCTCTGTAGATCGACACCGTACGACCGGGCCGAGGACGACCCTTCGTCAGGAGAGGCCGTGTTAGCAACTTCCCCACCAGGAGGCAAACAACAAGGTGACCGCCTATAAATAGCGGGCCGAATCGAGGCTTGCGGTCACTTCGCTCGTGGTGCTCGACAGTGCAACATCTCATGGACAGTAGAGTTTTATTGTTTTTGTGTAATTTCGGTGTGAAGGACGCGTGAGTCATATTGTGTTTTGGTTATGTCATTTTCATGTGTAATCTAGATCATTTTCAATGTGTGTGGTCCAATCTGATTGTAGTAGTTTTGTTTAATTTTGATTAAATTGATTGTTAATGTTTAGATAAGCCTGTGGTTTATTTTTTTTAATGAATCAGATCCTTTTTACCTAAAATTATTATTTCGCTCGTTCAATCTACTCATTTGTCATGTCATGTCACAAGAGAAGAGGTATGAGGTGTCTTGATGAGTGTCATGTTTTCATTTTGTCACTAAAAGTGAGGCGTTTTACTTGATGAGTAAGTATAATTCTTTTTACTATTATTGTTTGTACCTATGATAGATTAGGTTAGATGACAAGCAATGTAGGTAGGTATGTCTTGGTCAGTTTTTTTTTTTTATTTATTTATCATAATAAAAGTTTACAAAAATGTAGCAACTAAAATAGCACCACGGAAACCACTAAGGTTTGTAAAGTAGATGCTATATGAGTCTTAGATTTACTCAACTGTTAGGTACTAACTAGGTAGGTAATTAAATTATACTAATGGCAATAATGTAGGTAGCTGTAAAGTGACTATGTAAAATATTGGAGCAAGGTAAGTACATTTAATGACTGGCTTGACCCCAATAATAATAAGCGCCCTTTGTTAGAACAGTTCCTACAGTATCTGGATCTTAAACAAGTTATCACTGAACCTACGCACTTTTTTGATAAACATACTCAAACCTTAATCGACGTTGTTTGCACAAACACTCCTATTAGAAAGATCGCTATGAAGCACACTCCCGACTTGGGTCGCCATGCAATGTTGCTCGTTGAGTTCAACATTAAGAAAAATAAAGAACCGCCACGCTATGTTACCTACAGACCTATCAAGAGCATTGACTTAGAATTACTAACAAACGACCTCAACTCCATTAACTGGGATTATTCTCATACGTCATCTGACATTGAGAGTCAGGTGCTGACCCTAACTTCTATAATTACTACTTTATTTGACTTGCATGCTCCCATTAAAACCAGTAAATTTAGAGCCCCCCCTCACCCATGGATAACTGACACTGTGAAAACCATGATGAGAATTAGAGATGACTATCATGGTAGACACAAGTCACTAAAATTGGATAGCCTGAAATCATTCTACAAGTCTATGAAGCATATAGTGATTAAGGCTATTGAGAGTGAAAAAACTGCATTTTTCACTCAGAATATAAACAAAAATATTTATAACCCCAAAAAGTTGTGGAAAAACTTAAAAAAAGATATCTTACCCAATAAAAAGAATGTAGACGAGCTCCCCCTTCAATTTGATGACCCTAATCTAATAAACTCACACTTCCTCAATGTCCCAGGCGACGGAATTGTACAAATATCACGTTTAACATACTATGAGCATCATCGTTTTAGGCCCGACTCTGCTGGTTTTTCTCTGCAACCAGTTACTGACTATGCAGTACTCAAAATTCTCCAGTCATTCAAATCCAACGCTCAAGGCATTGATGGAATTTCTCTGGATATGGTGCTTATGACCCTACCTCAGTCTCTATCTGCAATCACTGCTATCATCAATCAATCCATATCTAGTGGTATCTTTCCAGAGTCTTGGAAGGTAGCAGTTGTAAAGCCCATTCCCAAAAATAGCCAGCCCTCCACATTGAGTGATATTAGACCGATTAGCTTACTGCCATGTCTCTCTAAGCTGTTGGAGAAAGTAGTTAGCCTACAATTGACGAAATACCTCGAAGATCATGGCATTCTCCCACAGCTTCAATCAGGTTTCCGACGGGGACACAGCACTGCAACTGCTCTACTTGATGTGGTGGATCATTTATTGGCGGCTCAGGATCAGGGACTGTGCACCATCCTGGTCCTCTTAGATTTTTCACGGGCTTTTGATTCAATCAGCATTCCTCTTCTTCTATCCAAATTAGCATACTATGGTTTTGACTTAAATGCAATAAACTGGTTTTCTAGTTATCTGAGAGATAGGAAGCAGTGTGTAGAACTTAAGCTGCCTAATGGTCATTCACTCAGATCTTCTTTTGAACCAGTTCCACGTGGCGTCCCTCAAGGATCTATTCTTGGGCCAATCCTTTTCATTCTATATTGTGCAGATATAACTCAAGCTATTACATGTTCTAAGTTTCATCTCTATGCAGACGATGTACAATTATTTCATTCTTTCCTTCCGCATGAATGCCCCGATGCTATAAGTAATGTTAATAGTGATTTAGGCAAAGTCCTATGCTGGTCTCAGGAAAATTCCTTAGTGCTCAATCCAAAGAAGTCTAAATTCATGCTGTTCGGGACTAGAGTTGGGCTTGCTAAGCTTGCTAATGTTCATCTTAACATTCAGGTTGGTAGTGTGGATGTAGAAAGAGTTTCTGAAGCAAAAAGTCTCGGGGTTACACTGGACAGTGATCTCCGCTTTGAAAGCCACATTACTGAATGTGTGCGTAATTGTTTTTATCGAATAAGGACTCTTTACAAAATTCGTCCCTATCTAAGTGAAGAAGTCCGCATCTCGGTATGTGAGTCACTAATACTTTCTAAACTTAACTACTGTGATGTGGTCTACGGACCCTGTCTGCTGGGCAGAACAGAGAAGCTTGTTCAACGGGTTCAAAACGCTTGTGCTCGCTTTTGTTTTCATATCCCACCACGCACACATGTTACCCCATATCTTAATTCATCTGGCCTGTTGAAAATGAAAGAACGAAGAAAACTCCACCTAGCTACACTCCTGTTTGGAATCATTGCCAATAAACTGCCGTCTTATCTTTTCCTAAAGCTAAAATGGACCAAAGATCATCATCGCTACCCAAATAGATATTGCACTCAGGTTTTTGTTACGCCAAGACACAGGTTGGTATCTTTTCGTGGTTCTTTTAGGTTTGCAGCTTCTCGATGCTGGAATGATCTGCCTCCTCCCATTCGTGCCTCAAAGTCATTAAATACTTTTAAAAATAGTCTAAAGAAACATCTTATTTCAAAGCAAAATAGAGATTAAGCTGCTCACCACCTTTATTAACACTTGAGTAACTCTCAGTCTCTACCTTTTCTCGTTTTACTCAATAACTTTTGTACTTATTGTCTATTGAATTGTTAGGTATCGGTGGCTTTTCGTTCTTTTCTCTTCAAGTAGGTAGTTTTTATTTATGTTTTATTGTATTGTTTAAATATTTTGTTTTGGTATGCTGGCAACGCCCTCTACATTACTTTACCCTTTGGCCATCAAGATTACAATTATTAATAGATGTCAGTGTCAAAGAGACAAGCTAGTGTTTTCTGGAGTATTGTTATGTTTAATTTTATATATGATTTATTTATTTATTTATAAAAAGGTATGTATGTATTCTTGTTGCGGATTTTATATTTTATTTCATTTAAATTTTAATAGTTTGTGACGTCACCCTTCTCAAGGTCTTGACTGAAAACCAGCGCTACTTCACCTGGTAGGTACCAAGTGAAGTAGCTCAAAGCTGAGTCAGGACCTCTTGGCAACTCTTTAATTGACAGAGCAACCAGGACATGTGCTATGTAGGTTAGGTCTGTTTATGTATTTTCTTCTCTTTTTGTCTCTTTTTGCCCTATTACTCTATCTTAATTATTGCTCTGTCTTTTAATTTTATTTTTTGTTTTAATTTTATTTTTATTTTTTTCATTTCTGTATTTTTTGTGTACCTACCTAGGTTGCCAATAAATCATTTTCTTTCTTTCTTTCTTTCTTTCTTTAATTTAATGAACATTGATATTTTTCTAAATTATTTAAGAAGTATGACTTTAGTTTTAATTTAATATTATTGTGTGTTATACTATCGCGTAAGTCAGTGGGTAAGTCATTAATTAACCGAGGAATCATATGCCTGCCTGTGCGCTCGCCGTACCCATTGTTCGCGCGCGGTGCGCATAACCTGTTTTGAGCAACTGCACGAGTGTATACAGGGTGCTTTATTTCTTTTTGAAGTGATTCGTTAAAAAATTGTTCTTTCAGTAAACTATATTTAACCAACGTATGAACTGGTAAGATTTTGCAATGCCTAAATAGGCCAAGGTCATTGCCATAAAACTGCTGTTTGATTTTATTTGAAACAATGTTTTTTAATATTTTTAATTGGAGCTTGTATATTAGATTAAGATATGTGTTAAATGTACGACCATAACTACTGATTCCATATTGGATATAGGATTCGGCCAGAGAGTTATATAACATTAGCTTGACTTTGAATGGGATACGATCTTTTAGTAAAGAAATATTTGCTAAAAATTGTCTTAATTATGGTTGTAGACAATTATGGTTATGGACACATATATTTATGATAGAGAAACATTTAATAAAAGGGGATTTAATGAGAAGTAGTTTGGTTTTATTCGGATTTATTACGAGGCCAGCATCGTGGCACCATCTTGATACGGCGTTGAGGTCTTGTTGCAAGAGAGCACTAGCCTTTATTGGGTCTTTGTCCGCTATAAGGAGGCACGTGTCATCGGCGAACTGATAACAGGTGCAATAGTTAATGCAGTTACTCATTTCGTTGACATAAGTCAGGAAATGAAGAGGTCCTAAAACAGATCCTTGTGCTGTGCCCTGAGTTGTTGTAATTGGTTCACTGTAAATGTTGTCTATTTTAACAGTAGATGATCGGTTAGTTAAATAGTTTTCTCACCACTTAGTTAAGTAGGTTAGGTAGATATAATTTTAATGTTTTACATTAGATACCTACTTATCCTACCTATTAGTTTAGGAGTATAGTACCTATTATATTATCTGTGGTTCAGGTATGTAGTGTTTAGTAAGTACCTAAATTGTGTTATATGAACGATAACTGATTGATATTGAGGTAATCAAGTAGTAAAATGGGTACCTAGGTAGGTAGGGAGGTACCTACCTAGATAATTTTGATGTTTTGTATGTAGTGATGGGTAGGTAGGTATTAGTAGATTATTTGGGTACCTACCTGGGCAAGGGGTAAGTAGGTACCTACCTCGATACCAATTGCAATGTTTTTTACCTACTTATTAGTTCAGTAGGTACTTACCTAAGTATCTAGTAGGATTAGGTTAGGATGAGTAGGTAGGTAGATAAATTAGGTAGTAGGTACTATCGACAAAAATTGTAAAAACTATGTACTTAGTTGGTAATTCGAAAACTATCAAGTGCACGAAAGGAGCATTTTTGAGGCGCACTTATACTATAAGTCCTTTCATCACACTGGTTTAAAAGAACTATTGACACGATAAGAAAAAGAAGAACAAACATATTATATTACTTACCTACATAAATGTACTTACTTAATGTACTCGTACCTACCTACAATGTGAAATCTATCTACTTCATATTTACAGATATAAACAAAAGTTTTGACACTTTTTCACCACTGAGACGGTTACAAAACTAATTTTGTTGTAGGTTTCTATCAATCAACTTCAAGCAATTCATTCAATTTTTAGCTACGTCAATTACCTACTTACGTCATACGCCACTGTGATGTCATTTCAACGTACGATCTGTCATTCGATCACGCAATACATCAGCTCACTCACTCCTCACTCGCTCGAATGAAACATTTGTATTTCCCTCGTTCGTCCCGCTCGCGCTCGCACGTTACGTCGTTTGGTGAGTGTGACACGAATTGTGAGGTGGTACAACGATTGAAAATGAGGTCCATGACATTTCTGAGCGAATGTATGGGACAAACGAGGTGCCTCACGTATGTCCTACTCAACACTATGTTGTGGTGTTGTCCCGTCCGTGGCGTTTGTTGTTATAACCTTCCCCTAAATAAAAGTAACTAATCTATTGTTTTATCGAACGACGCATTTATTATATTTACGTTTTACTGCTCTGAACAATACAAACGCTCACCATGTCTGACAAAGACAAATCAAAAGCGAGCAACCAAGCCAAACACATGCCAAAAGATGCCCATGTTATCATGTCCATCATGAAAGAAGTCGGCGTCACGGATTACGAGCCCCGTGTCGTGAACCAGCTTCTAGAATTCACGTACAGATATGTGACCTCGGTGCTGGACGATGCCAGAGTATTTGCGACACATTCGAAGAAGAAAACGATAGATTTGGATGATGTGAGGCTGGCCGCTCAGACGCAGCTGGATAAGGCTTTTACAAGTCCTCCACCGAGGGAAGTGTTGTTGGAGCTCGCTCGTTCGAAGAATGTGACTCCGCTGCCGCTCATAAAGCCCCATTGTGGATTGAGGTTACCTCCTGATAGGTAAGTTACTTGAAGCAATAAGTTTTCGAATGTAGGTATCAAAGTACTTAGTTTTCCTCATCAGCATCCTCAGCCCGTATCTATTACTACTTCTATCCACCCCTGGGTATAGGACTCGCTCATTTTATGCCATTCACATCTGGATAAGTTTTACGATTAAATTTCTCTTGTGTAAGTTCACCCTTCAATCATATCAGTCATTCATACAATCTCTTTCAGATACTGTCTCTCAGCCTGTAACTACCGTCTCAAGAATGCTGCCAAGAAGCCAGCGAGCAAGACCACAGCCCCTGCTGCACCCGCCATCAAAACTATTACCACGCCCAAGCCACAGAATATTGTAATGAAGAGACCAGCGGGAGCTATAGTCAATGTTGCCGGGAATAAGCCTAATGTTCCTAAACCTGTGCTGAAGTTCAGTTCTACTAGCAAGGTAAGATGGAAGTCTATTTGATATTTTTTAAAAAAGCAAAGCCTATCTTATTTTCCACTAATTTCTTCACCAGATATAAACTTCCGTAGTGCTCCTAGCAATTATTAGTTGTGAGTTTTTATTTGTAGGTATATTAATATACTTTATTTTTTTAGATTGTTGCAAAGCCAGCAGTCAGAGTGACTGCTGGCCCCTCCCCTCAGGTGAAGATGGACGTGGATGACCTCACCTCACTCAAACGAAAGAGAGATGACGATGATTATGACATGTAGACTAATTTGTAAATAACTTTAACTTAATTCTTTGTAAGTAGTTCTAAGGACATAAAAAACTAATTTTCATTTGTTGTTTGAAATTTTTTGCGTTAGAAGAAAAGAAGCTATAAAAGATATGATTTAATAAACATTCATACAATAAATACTTGTATTAAAACATCAACATGCATAAAAACTTTACTCAAATAATTGATTTATCGTATTTGTTTTTTGAAGATTAACTGCACCAGAATTATTTAGTTCACAACTGACCTAATCTCAATATAAAAAGTGTAAATCATGTTGCAAACAGGCTCCATTTGAAACTGTCAAATATAATGTTTTTTTTATCAAAGCTGTCATTTTTGATAACAGACTTAAAGAAAATGTATGCAACAAAGATACATAGTCACCATGCAGATTATTGTAAATATTTTTGGTTTAATAATTATTATTTCTTCTCATATTTATAGAATCCCTCCCCAGTCTTAACTCCCAACTTTCCCTCAGAAACCAGCTTGTTGAGCAGAGGAATGGGTTTGAAGAGAGGCTGATCTGGGTACTTCTTGTACCAGCCATCAAGTATAAACTTGTTAGTGTCCAATCCTACATAGTCAGCGAGCTCTAGAGGGCCCATCGGGTAGCCGGCTCCAAGCTTCATTGCAATATCGATGTCGCGAGCTGAGGCGTCACCTGAAAGCCAAGAGAAGTTTTAATACAGGCTGTACCTAGGTTATTCTGTCACTGGTTCATTATTGACTAACTGCATTTTTAAATTACTCCTAAAAATTCTACTTGGAAGTAACTTAAATGTGCAAACCTGGCTTCAGTGCTCCGCTTTATGATTGAATCCTGGGTTAATTATCACCATTATAAACCCTGCAATTGATCAATGAATACTACTGGTAGCTGTTGTCAGTGTCACTGATACTAAAAACTGATGTGTATTCAAGCTAGCCGTACGCGGCGCCACTGTAACCAACCAGTAATAAACTAACTTCTGTCTAAGCCGGTCGTTTCTTTACCGCTCCATACCTGCATACATTTCACTGGCGAACGTTGGATTACCTACCCACGCAAAAGAAAATAAAATAAGATGAATTCTTATTTAGGTAATTTGCCTATTTTTGACCACAAAACCAACGAATGGTTGATACATAAAGGCAAGCTGACACAGTTTTTGAAGATAAACAGTGTGGACGATGAGAAGAAGTGCGGGATATTACTGACCCATCTCACTGAAGAAACATACCGTCTTGTACTTAACCTCGCATTTCCAAAGGAATTGGAGGCGTTGACTTACAAGGAGTTAGTTGAATTACTCGATGGTCATTTCAAGCCCAAAAAGTGCTCATTTGTGGACAAGGCAAAATTTTTTGGTGCAAACAGAAAATCAGGCGAGACGTTGGAGGAATGGGTGGCGCGATTAAGAGGGTTGGCATCGTATTGCGACTTCGGCACCGCCCTGGAAACGAATTTGAGGGATCGTTTCGTCCTCGGTCTGGGTGCTGGTCCAGAACGCGACAAGCTATTTGAGCAGAGTCCGTCAAAGCTTACGCTGACGCGGGCAATTGAATTGGCGGAGCAGGCGGCTTGTGCTAAGGAGGCAAAGGTCATGCTGGGCACCAGCACTGATGTCGTATCCATCAAGGAGGAACCTGTATATCGTGCGAGATTCCAAGGTCAATCCGGCCGTGGTCGTGGTGCTGGCGGAGTTGGTGCGGGCGGCAGCGGTGCGGGCGGCGGCGGTGCTGCTGGAGTACACCCATCTGCGCGCCGCGATATGGAGCGCTGCTCGGTTTGTGGAATGAAGAACCATAGTAGTGATAAGTGTCGCTACAAAGGTTATAAGTGTCAAAGGTGTGGTGTCAAGGGACATCTAAAAAAAGTGTGCGGTAATGCTAAAAATTCGTGTGTCTACCATGCTATGAACTCTGATCAGGATTGCGGCCTTGCCGATTACCCAAATGAAGGAACCGGCTGTGAGGAGTGTCAAAATTTTAATATAAGGTACGTGGCAGATAGGCCTATTATAATAGATTTGTTATTAGGGAATAAAAATGTTAAAATGGAACTAGATTCAGGATCAGGTAGCAGTGTAATTTCAGATAAATATTACAAGGATAATTTTTCGCATTTTCACCTAAGAGACTGCAACATTAAAATGTGTTTGTATAATGGTCATAAAATCGCTCCTTTGGGCTATTTTGCAATCGAAGCTCGTTATAATAAAATTAAAAAAATAATTAAAGTGTTTGTAGTTAAAAACGGTGGCCCCCCCTTGCTGGGCAGGGATTTTATGGCCGCTTTCAATTTGATAATAACAACTGATATTAAGTCATTAGTGTGTAGCGATACGGAGGTATTGGAATTATTAAATAAATTTCCTGATCTATGGCGAGATGAATTGGGGTCATTCAATAAATTTGAAGTAAGCCTAAAACTAAAAGATGACTCAGTTCCAAAATTTTTCAAGCCGCGAACTGTACCTTTCGCGTTAAGAGATAAGGTCGAACAGGAACTGAAGCGACTAATAGGTTTAGGTATTCTAGTTCCTGTAAATCACACGAAATATGCCACGCCGATAGTACCCGTTTTAAAGGAAAATGGTAAAGTTCGAATCGCAGGAGACTTTTCAGTCACGCTAAATAAAGATCTTTTGATTGAGAAATACCCCTTGCCTAGGATAGAGGAAGTTTTTGCTAAATTAGGAGGGGGTGACCTGTACAGTAAAATTGATTTAAAAAATGCTTACAATCAATTTATTCTAGATGAGTCATCTCAGGAGCTTACAACAATAAACACACATAAGGGTTTATTTAAGTACTCTCGTCTAGTTTACGGTCTTGCAAACGCACCCGCAATTTTTCAAAGGGCTATGGAGACGCTGCTTTCCGATATCGAAGGGGTCAGCGTTTGGCTGGATGATATATGTATTACAGGTCCAGATAGACACACTCATTTAAAGAGACTAACGGAAGTGTTAGGTAGATTGAATGGCGCCGGCCTTCGTTTACAAAAGGAGAAGTGCGAATTCTTTAGACAGAGCGTCCAATATTTAGGATATGTAATTAGTAAAGTAGGCTTGACGACTAGTCCTGATAAGGTCCAAGCCATATTAAGAGCACCGGAACCGACGAATGTAACCGAAGTTAAAAGATTTTTAGGCGTCGTTAATTATTATAGAAACTTTATACCGAACGCCTCGTCTTTACTGAGCCCTCTTCACGAACTACTGCGTAGTGATGCGCCATGGGAGTGGGGAGAGAGGCAGCGCCACGCCATGGCGGTGGTGCGGCGCGAGCTGGCCTCGGAGCGCGTGCTGGCGCATTTTGAGCCGACGGCGCGGCTCGCGCTGACGGTAGATGCAGGGCCGAACGGACTAGGCGCGGTGTTGTCACAGTGGGGCGAGGGCGATGCGCACGAGCGTCCTCTCGCTTACGCGTCGCGTTCGCTGACCGCCAGTGAGCGAAATTATAGCCAAATTCAGAAGGAGGCGACAGCAATCATATTCGGCGTTAAACGATTCCACCAATATTTGTACGGTAGAAGCGAACCATTCATACTGAGAACCGACCATAGGCCGTTGGTATCTATTTTTAATAGTAAAAGTGGTATCCCGGTAACTACAGCGCTCAGGTTACAGAGATACGCTATTATATTAGCAGCTTATAATTATGTAGTACAGTATGTATCGGGCGATAAGAACTCAGTAGCCGATTATTTTTCGCGCGCGCCATTGGAATGCACAAACAAATCGGAAGGTACCGACAGCGACGTCGACACCCGTTACGCAATCAAATTTCTAGACGTAGGTTCACCGGCTATAACCACTCGTGAGATAGTTCATGCAATGGAACGCGATAAGACGCTTCAATCTGTAATCAAGTATATGCAAGTAGGTTGGCCTCGTAAAATAATTTGTAAATCCGTACTACCATATTTTAAATGTAAATCAGACTTACAATTTGAGAACGGGTGCCTATTTAGGGGACATAGAATTGTAATACCATCAGTTCTCAAGGAAAGGATGTTACGCGAATTGCACGACAGTCATCTAGGTATAATAAAAACAAAAGGTAATGCTAGGAGTAGAATGTGGTGGCCGGGCATCGACGCGGATATCGAACAATGGATAGGCTCCTGCGCAACTTGTGTGAGCGTGCGCGCGGCGCCGCCGCGGGACCCCCCCGCGCCCTGGCCCGCCGCCGCCGGCCCCTGGCAGCGCGTACACATAGACTACATGACGGTCGCCCAAAGAGTTTATCTGGTGGTAGTAGATTCATTTAGTAAATGGGTAGAATGCATCCTTATGCATAATGGAACTTCAACAGGGGCGTTATTGACAAAATTAAAATCATTATTTTCTACTTTTGGTTTACCTAATGTGTTGGTATCTGATAATGATGTTAAAATTAATTCAGCGGAGTTTAAAATGTTTTGTTCATGTAATGGTATCAAATATATGACCTCGCCAATATATCATCCACCCAGTAACGGCCAAGCCGAAAATTCAGTCAAAACGTGTAAGAAAATGTTAAAGTGTATATTAAATGACAATTTAACTCTGTATCAAATAAATGAACAGCTACAAGGTTACTTGTTCAACTACAGAAATACGGTGCACTGTACCACAGGAGAAACGCCTGCTAAGCTGATGTTTGGTAGGAATTTGCGAACTCGGCTCGATTTAATTGTACCCTCCAGTGAATCGCGCGTAATTTTACCTGAGTTTACCGGTAAAAGACAATTTTCAATAAATGATATAGTTTGGGCCCGGTGGTATAGTGCAAGGAAGGAGACTTGGCAATTAGGTATTATTAAAAATAAGGTAGGTATTAAAATGTACAACATTTTTATAAGGGATCTTGATGTTTACTGTATTAGACATATCGACCAAATTATTAAATACACGGGTCAAAATGTTCAGCAATTATTCACCGATATAGTTAGTGATAAGAATACTGTGCCTCATCAGTTTCAACCGTCGTCATTCCAATCAACTGATAGCAACACGCAAAATGTCGATGTACCATCGCCCGGGGAAACTGAAGCTGATGAAGCACCAGTTTCTGATGCTGTAGGAAATAAGGAAGATCGGGGTGATTGTGAGGCTGAAGGGAGTGAGGGAATGATCGTTGAGCCAGCAGCCGCGCCGGCGCAGGCCGCCGCCGTTCTCGGGCTCGCACCTGAGAGCGATCGTGTTCAAAGCACGACCGCGCGTGATACTGGGGCTACACCAATATCTTCACCCACTCTCTCTCGTCCGAAGCGTTTAGGGAAAAAAGTAGATTATAAGAAATATTTTTAATAAGTAAGTGTATCCTACCTAGATCATTATTATGTGTTCGTTATTGTATAGTAGGTATATGTTTAAACAATGTTGCATTTTGTCTCCAGGTGTCAAAATCTAAGTGTGGAGGAATGATGTGTATTCAAGCTAGCCGTACGCGGCGCCACTGTAACCAACCAGTAATAAACTAACTTCTGTCTAAGCCGGTCGTTTCTTTACCGCTCCATACCTGCATACATTTCATAAAAAATAATAATTGCATAATTTAAAAACCCAGTGTATAAATTGTTCAGCTTTTGAGCATGTAATTTTTGCAAACATAGCATTATATTTTGTTAATAACAATGAAGGAACATTGTTAATATGGAAAAATTTAACTAAAAGTCTTTCTACACTATTTTAAGATACATCCCACCCAACTGAACAACAGGACCAATTTGATAATTGTCTACTACATCAATAAGGAAACAAAACATATTGTTATATTGACGACCTCGATGGCGAGTGCTCGGCTGAGACGCAAGAGGCGCGGGTTCGATTCCCGCTACGGGAGAAATGTTTGTATGTTCTGCAAATATTTTTTTCCGGGTCTGGGTGTTGTAGGTATGTATAATCGTAAGTATGTATTTACAAAAAAAAGTATATAAGTATTCTATCAGCCATCTAGTTCCCATAGTACAAGCTTTGCTTAGTTTGGGGCTAGATGGCGCTGTGTGAAATGTCCACAAATATTTATTTATTGTTTTAGAAATGTTCCTTAGTCCAAAATGTTGACTTCATTTGCTTACCTCTTTCATACAGCCTGATTGCCTCACAAATGTATGGCACCAGCAGCCTGTTGACCACAAAGCCGGGAGTGTCCTTGCAGGTGATGCAGGTCTTGCCGACGGCCTTGCCCCACTGCATCATGGTAGTGTAGGTGCTGTCCGAGGTCTCGGCGCCGCGCACCACCTCCAACAGGCGCATCACTGGCACCGGGTTGAAGAAGTGAAGACCACCAAACCTGGAATAAAAATAAATAAATAATAAATATTTGAGGACATAATCACACAACACCATCTAGCCCCAAGGAGGAGCGGGAATTGTTTTTCCCATTCATCTCTAGAATACCCTAGAATACCATTCCTATAGTCTGTAGACATCCTTTCAAATTTGCAGACTATTAACTACTTGATGATGTCTAAGGAGGTTTTCAGAGGCACATCCAAACTAGAGAAAACAACTTTTTAAACTGATATAAAATACCCAAATGGATTGCTTACTTGTCTTTCCTCTTCACCGCTGCAGCAATCTCATTAATGGACAATGATGATGTGTTTGATGCCAGAATAGTGTGAGCGGGGGCTGCCTGGAAAGTAGTTACATAGCTAAGGTTAAATAAGTAACTTTATGTACAAAAGATGTTAAAGTATGTTTTGTTTAATAAGATAAAAGTAACAGTATTATTGGGCTTTGCAGAGTAGACTGCAATGTGACCTATTCATTCAAGATGGCTACTCAGACATTATAAATGCGAAAATTTGTGAGGATGTTTGTGGCTCAATCACACCTAAACGGCTGAACGGATTTAAATGAAACTTTGACAATGATTTATTTTGTAGCTGACTTCAATATTATAATTTTTGTATTTTATAACTGTGACTAACTATGCATTGCATTAGGTAATAATAATATAATGTAATAATAGTTGTAAATGAAATAAATAAATAAAAGATTGTAATGTGTTTTTATGCCTAATCTACATGATCTTCTTGTTAAGAGCATGTTGCTTTTACTGAACAGGTAATTAAGAAATATATTTACAGCATCAAGTTTCTTGAACAGCTCATGTTTCACCGACAGATTCTCAACAATAGCTTCAACAACCAAGTCTGTAGTCTTCACAGCAGCAATTGGGTCTGAGCTGGTTTTGATTCTACCGAGGGCTTCTGCGACAAACTTCTCTCCTTCTTGAGGGTTCTCTTTGTATATCTTCTTGGCGACTCTGCCGAGGTTGTTACCGATAGACTTCTGGGCTTTTGCTAGGACATCGGAACTCACATCTACAAGAGTCACATTCTGACCTGCTTGAGCTGAGACCTGAAATAGTGAAAAAGTTATATTGGTTTTAAAAATCAATGAGTAGCTGCCGTTTTTCTATTAAGATTTCCTTACCTGTGCGATACCAGAGCCCATAAGACCGCCGCCGATAACAGTAACATTTTTGATTGCACTTTGTACCGCTGAAGTACTTGAAAAGCTTCTTGCAATAACACCGAATTGTATCATTTTAGACACACTTTTTACTTACACACTAACTATTGTAAATATTTCTGAAATATAAAAAGTTAAATAAAATACGGTTTGGAGATAGAAAACGAACAACCAAAGTTCTTATCAAATTCTGCAAGTGCCACAAAAGTTGAAGAAAGTTCATCGGCCAACAAACCTCTGTGGCTCTGAATTGTATGGTTAGTGCGATTCGGTATTTCAACGAACAATACCTTGGTCTATCAGTGTCACTGTCACAGTCAGCTGGTGCGTTTCATTATACGCAAAATTTCCAATTAAATTGCGTACCACCTATGTACCGACAACAGTTTGATGTTTTACTGAACTTAGTAAAGTAAAACTTGTTATCTTTTAGCAATTTAGTTCTTGCTTTCTTTTCTTTAGTGTATGCGCTGAATGTGATTTAATCTATCAAAATGTGTAGTGTGTTTGCACCGCCTAAGTGCTTTTATGGCATGTAAGTAATACCCTAATTCGTTTATAGTAGGCATATCACATTGATGCTGATAATGTTATCATTACCTATCTCTAAAAAATACCTTTGGCCGGACTCCGTACACGGTTGATTTTAATTAAAAGAAGTAACATGAAGTGAGTCGTGAATCGGTTGAATTTTTCCGCATCATTTCGCCGCCGGCCTCCGCTGAGTTAACTTGTTATTATGAATAAATTGGCAGGGTTTGCAAGGAACTTTTCAAGTTCTCCGACTTTAGATGCTATAAAAAATGTGACTGTAGTCGGCGGGGGTCTTATGGGCTCAGGAATAGCACAGGTAAGAGTACAATTTCTATATAACATGAATTTTCCAAAAGTTTACTATGTTGCTTTCTAGTGAGTAAGTAGGTACATTGAACTCTCCCACTTGTTGATTTTATGCATGTATGTAAATTGGCTATGTTTATGTGACTAAGGCCTTCAACCAAATATACTGGATGATTTATACAGCATCGGGAGGCAACTTTGCCTTCACTAATGGGATGCTATAGTGCTCGGGACCATTTAAGATGGAGGAGGCATGCCCTGCACCTCGCTCGGTCCTCAGCTTAATGGACCTTATGTTTATGTAAACTTGTCTAAATAAAAAAAAAGAAATGCATTGGGTTCAAACATCCATAGGTGAGTATTAACTTTGACCATGAAAATAACAGATAAGATACTGTCAGCTTAACACTTCTGCATATTTTTATCTTTGGAATTATCACCTTTTCGGCCATCTTATTTATCATTGCTATGTAAGTACATAACATTGGTATCTATAAAAATTGTGTAATAAGTTAAAAGTAAACAGAATACCAACTATTAGTAATCATGATTTAAAACTAATCAAACATTATCTGAAGGTTGCAGCTCAAGCTGGCCAAAATGTGACCCTGGTGGATCTCAAACCTGAGCTTCTGGAGAAAGCTCAGAAGTCCATCCAGGGAAACCTCAACCGAGTGGCCAAGAAGATCCACAAAGATGACAAGGCTAAGATCGAGGGTTTCGTCAAGGAGTCCTTCGATAGGATCAAGGTGTCTACAAATGTGGAGGACGGAGTGAATGCTGACCTCATTGTGGAAGCCATTGTGGAGAAGTTGGATGTGAAACAGGAGTTATTTAATAAGCTTGATCAGGTAAAGTCTTTAGTTTAAAATATGTAGCTCTTTACAAGGTATCCAGTAGGATAGTATGTATGTATGTTTAAATTAGGGTATTAACCCTGTTACCCTGTTTTATACAATTGAACCCGCGCCTCTTGCGTCTCAGCCTTACACTCGCTCCCACGCCACCGAGGCTGTCAAATTACTATCTGGTTTGTCTTTACAGTTGGCTCCAGAGCACACAATCCTCGCGACAAACACATCTTCAATCTCTGTGAACGCCATAGGCGCCGGCATTAAGCGGAAAGACAAGTAAGTCTACACTATATATCTACACTAATATTATAAAGAGGAAAACTTTGTTTGTATGTTTGTTTGTTTGTACTGAATAGGCTCAAAAACTACTGGACCGATTTTAAAAATTCTTTCACCATTCGAAAGCTACATTATCCACGAGTAACATAGGCTATATTTTATTTTGGAAAAAAATAGGGTTCCGTAAGATATTTGGGTTTTTCGGACACAAGGTGTAAAAAATCAACCAGAAAAGTTACTTATTTTGCGTACGCTGCCTAAACTATAAAAGATAGAACCATAAAATGTTCTAATTAATTGTAGATCTTATAAATATCTACAAAAAAGTCCGCGACACACTATAC
This sequence comes from Scotopteryx bipunctaria, assembly GCA_949320045.1. Classification (NCBI taxonomy): domain Eukaryota; kingdom Metazoa; phylum Arthropoda; class Insecta; order Lepidoptera; family Geometridae; genus Scotopteryx; species Scotopteryx bipunctaria. The sequence goes on from OX439455.1 coordinate 10,180,369, forward strand.
CCATCTATGTCGAGTGAGGCACAGCAACCATTTTTTTATTTAAAAATCTTGAATTTTTTTTGGACTACATTTAAACGCGTTTATTTTACTCATGCTATTAATCCTTATCAAAATAAATGATTTCATCACTAAGAACAGTTTATGGAGATAATATTTGGTCTTTGAATGATTAAAATTGGACGTTTGGTTTTGAAGTTATGGCGAAATTAAAATATTACGATTTCTGCTGCACGGCCCGTTGCGAAGTGGGCGTCACCAAGGCGGGGGTGCGCGTGCGGGAGGGGAGTTTAGATCTATGAGTAAGGTACCCGCGCGGCTCAGTCGCGAGGTCGGCTCCTATCGACTTCCACGCGGGCGGAGCCGCGGGCGACCGCTAGTCGTTTATAACTACCAATGTTTTTATTACAAATCTCATCTAAAAACATACCTACACTAGCAGCCCGCCCCGGATATTTAACAAATTAGGATTTTTTAGGTAAATTTTTGACTGACAGACTAAGCCGCGGATTTCCTCACGATTCAAACTCACTCACTCACGGTCGTGGGTTCAAATCTGGGTCGAGTACAATGGATTTTTCTTCGAAAAATTTATGTGCGCTATACCATACTCTCAAACGGTGAAGGAAAACATCGTGAGGAAACCCGCGGCGTCAGCTCCGCACGTATTGACCATGTCTTTCTTGTGGACACGTATTGACCATTTTAATTCGTCCCGGGCACTACAACGTCCCGTTTGTCAAGGTAAAAGTTGCCTCCTGACGCTGTATAAATCATCTACTATAGATGGTAAAAGGTAATAACTGTGTTATCCAGGTTCGGCGGCCTGCATTTCTTCAACCCGGTGCCAGTGATGCGGCTGTTGGAAGTTATCAAGAGCGATGAGATCTCCGAGGAGACGTACCAGGCCATGATGGCGTGGGGCAAGTCCGTCGGCAAGACTTGCATCACTTGCAAAGACACGCCCGGCTTCGTGGTGAACCGGCTGCTCGGGCCTTACAGTGCTGAGGCACTGAGGATGTACGAACGAGGTAAAGTCTTACTTCTGACGACCTCGGTGGCGTGGCGGGCGAGTGCTCTGCTGAGACGCAAGAGGCGCGAGTTCGATTCCCGCTACGGGAGAAATGTTTGTATGTTCTGCAAATATTTCTTCCGGGTCTGGGTGTTGTAGAGTATGCATTTACAAAAAAAGTATATAAGTATTCTATCAGCCATCTGGTGCCCATAGTACAAGCTTTGCTTAGTTTGGGGCTAGATGGCGCTGTGTGAAATGTCCACAAATATTTATTTATTCATTCTGATATGCTCATTGGATGGGATAACTTTAATTGAAGCATGTGAAAGATTTCTTGCGTGAGGTAGGTTTAGGTTTATAAAAAATAAATCGGTCTTGAATCCTATTTGTTGATTTATCTAATAACCAGCTGTATTTGTGTTCAATCAGGTGATACTTTACTGTGTGAGTACTTAATTTTTTTTTGTAGCACAACAATCAACTCTTATTATTTTTGATAATAATTGCATCATTGTAACTAACTTCATTTTACACTCACTAACAAGTCGTTAAGCCATGACGGAGGCCTTTAGGCGGCCTAAAAACTTGGTCACAAGAGTTGGCTACAATGGCTCATCAATCAAGAACGTCTAAACAAGCTACGCCACGAGTGCTTCTACTGCAATAATATTTATCAATATCTGTGTAGCAGTTACGAACGCCCAACTTCTGACATGAATTGTAGTTTGTTCCAAACTCGATTCATACAACTGAGAAATTAAAGAAATAAAACTAAAACTATGCTCTACAGAACGGTATTAGTACCTTTAGGTCTATAAATAGTAAATATCAAATTGTCTCAGTATTTAAAATACAAAATAAATATTTTAGATAATTCTTTGGAACACAGTTTTGGTTCTCTTCTGGAGGCGGGCCTTGACTCTGCTGCACAGTACCTATTTACTTTTGCATTTGTCAACGTGTCATTTGCTTTATGTACCTGTAATGTTTTTGCTCCAAAAAATAAAATTTTGTATTTTTGTATTTCTAGGAGACGCAAGCAAAGAGGACATCGACATAGGCATGAAGCTCGGCGCTGGCTACCCGATGGGTCCGTTCGAGCTGGCGGACTACACCGGACTTGACACCAACAAGTTCGTGCTCCAAGTCATGTACGAGATGACCGGAGACCCGGTCTTCAAGCCCATCCCGCTGCTAAACAAGATGGTGGAGGAGGGGAAGCTGGGGATCAAGGTCGGGGAGGGATTCTACAAGTATAATGTTAATAAGAAGTAAAAGAAGAGTCACAGAAATTGTCTTTGACTATTAATTACTCTGTTCCATAACAAAACTGCCATCATCCATAGTTCTGTAAAAAGTGTGTCAAATTTTTTACTTTTCTTTTTGGTGACGGTCAAATGCGGAACAGATTTAGTCTGAAAGTTGGCTGAAAACAGGAATATAATATGTATTATGCAATAATAATAATTAGTTAAGTATACAATGCTTTCTTGTCAGGAATATTAATATTTTTATGAAGTTTTCTTAAACTAATGTGCTCTAAGCACATAAAGAATTTTATTTTTGAAAAAGGTTTTTTCATCTTTGCTTAGAATTATGCATTTTTATCGCCTTATTTTTAAAGTGAATAAAGTATTTTTTCTTGAAATTGTTATTATTTTTTAAACATATTTTTGCTTTTACAATGTAATATGTTGTCACGTGAAATACATGTACTAAAGGTCTCTCGAATTTCAACTAGGTAACATTATTTATTTCAATATAAAGTTTGGATTACCTACAAATTATTTTAGACATCTACATGGAATTTATTTCTATGATTCTCACGAGCGTTAAATAAAATAGTGAAATACATTATTCATCATTTTCCTGCCCATGTCCCACTAGAAGGAGTCGACACAACATGTTAGTGTGATTATAGGAGCACTGGTGGTCGTGGGTTCAATTCAAATGCAATCGAATAGATTTTTCAATTCGAAAAATGTATGTGCGTTATACCTATCAGTACTCTCAAACGGTGAAGGAAAACATCGTGAGGAAACCGGCATGTCGTACAACCTAAAAAGTTCAAAAACAAGTGTACGAAAGGAGCCTTTAAGGTGCTCAAATCCTTTCACCACACTGGTTCAAAAGAGTTAGTGACACGATTTGATAGAGATAGTTAAGAGTGTGAACATTTAAAAATAGTAAAAACCTAAAGCAAAGGGCCATGAATTTACACATAATTTTTCTCTATAATATCATCATCAATTTGTAGGCGACGCCTCGGCGCGCGACATTGATACCGCCATGAGACTTGGCGCAGGCTACCCCATGGGGCCGCTGGAACTGGCCGACTTCACTGGCCTAGACCTGAAGCAGCATATCCTGGCCATCATGCTCAAGGAAACAGGGAATCCCATCTTTGAGAGGATTCCACTGCTCGATAAGTTGGTGCAAGAAGGGAAGTTTGGAAGGAAAACTGGGGAAGGAATCTACAAGTATGAAAAGTAAAGAGAAAGGACGTACCTACCTAGCCATAATTTGTAGGTATTATAAAAAAATAGTGATATGATTTCGAAATGTAAAATAATAGGCACCTAATTAAAGTTACAGTTGTTTTATTTTATTTCTTTTACCAACCCTATATGTAGGTACCTATTCTATGGCCGAACGTTTTTTTAAGTAGGTTCCTAGGTACCTAATGACTTTTTTTTCAATTTCAAAGTCACTTTTGTAACAATTATACAGAATATGTAATACTTATTTAGATTATTGCTACCTCCTTATTTATCATAGTACTAGCTGTTTCCCACAGCTTCGCTCGCATGGCACCCGAATGAAAAATAAAATTATTTTAATCCAGTACATGTACCTACTATGTATATTCCAAGTCGAATTCAATGAAACGAATGAATGAAAATGAAATTTATTTAATTGATTATACAACGTGTAACATAATGTCCCTATAAGCCCGAAACGGGGGTGTTCTATACGTCATTGCGAACAACGTTTGTTCAACGACTTTTAAAATTTCAAAGGTTTTCATTCATGAAATGTCTCTTAAACTTTGCTCCAATACGTAACTTGACACAACGTGAGGCATCCCTATTTACAGCTGTTTTTTGACCTTTAAGTGTGAACTCTAGATGAAACAGGTAACAGAACAGACACCATTAGTAAAATGCCTACCTACTAACCTAATAACGAGGTGGCTTAATAAGTAATTTCTATTTTTTTTTGAAGGCCTAGTGGTACCTTGGTATTTATTGGTAATTAAAATGTAAGGTCACATCACGACTAAAATCCCTAGGCACCGTAAACATCCTTTCAGATCTCTTTGTTAAGTACCTAGGATAGGAGATAGGTACCTTACCTACTCAATTTTGTACCTACCTACTCGGGCCTTAAAGGTATCCTCAGTGGGTGCCAAGGAGTATGAGAGGATGTCTACCGTGCCTGAGGATAAAGCCGTGATACCTACTCAATTTTGTACCTACCTACTCGGGCCTTAAAAGCATCTTGAGTAGGTAACAAGAAGTATGAGAAGAGGTCTACCGTGCCTGAGGATAAAGCCGTGACCCTATTCCACTTTAGTTTTTCCAACGATGTATTATTCCAATATTCATTGGAGCATTTTTCAATGCAATTTTGTACCTACCTACTTGGGCACTAAAGTCAAAGGTTGTGACTTATCTGTCTTACTAATCTTCATTTTCATCGTGAACAGCCTATTTGTCATTGGTTGCATTGAAACAACAACAACAACTAGTGGGATGGCACCTCGCCCTAATTGGCTGTCGGTGCCTTTGCTAAATTCAAAATCCGCAACCGTCAACCGACACCGCACCGCAAGCGTTTGTTTAATAAAATCAAATTGGTTCCGTAGGTTTATTTGTTTTTTACTTTTCTTGATTGAACTACGTAATTGTTGGTAGGTTATTATGTAAGTAGGTAGGTACCTAGTAGCAAATGGGGATGGAGCACATGGTAGCATATTGGTATGAACCCCGCCTTCCCATCCTTAAGTCGTGAGTTCGAATCTATGGATTTTTCGATTCGAAATTTATGTGTGCAATATCAATGCTCTCAAACGGTGAAGGAAAACCTCGTGAGGAAACCAGGCATGTCATAGACGTGTGTCAAAGTGTACGAAAGGAACCTTCAAGGTGCACTCTAATCCTTCCACCACACTGGTTCAAAAGAGCTAGCGACACGGACACGACGACAGTAGTAGTAGTAGATGTATGGTGAAGTTTTTTTCCTTTTTTTTCCCAATCGGTATTTAGTGGGTTACCCCAGACAAGGAACCCTAAAAATTCGGCTTTCGGCAATAGGTACCTACTTTTGGTCGCAAAACAGATCGGTTTTTATCAGTCGCAATTAGCATTCGTTCCTTGCAACAACTGCAACAAGCAATCTCTCGGTTCGCGTAACTAATTAACGATATGATGTCGGCTTTGTACTCAAACAGTGAGTATTATGATATGGTGTTGTGTGTGTGTGTTGGAGCAGCACCAAATAATTAATAGCTTAGTAGCGGCGCGTCAGCTCTACAGAGAGCGTTATCCAGGGCGGCCATTGCCATCTTACGGGCTATTTTCTGGGATTGGTGAACCGTCTTCTCTCGACGGGATCTTTCCACCGGCGCACCAGTGAGGGAAGACCGGGAATTCGGTGGTGTGTTGTACCTACTTCCCTTTGATGGATACCGAGTACCTACTGTGTGTGTCAACAGTGATAAAATTCAGTGATAGGTAGGTATGATGATAGGTACCTAACCTATCACCCTACCTAGTAGGTACCCCATTAGTACCTAGCTTACTAATAAAAAATGACAAAAATAATTTTGTGATTGTGAATGTGAATGTGTACCAGTAATACCAACCTAGGTACCTACATACCTACCTAATACCTACCATGTCAATTAGCCGTGTTCCGAGCCAACCAAGAAGAAGGGAGAAAAGGTATAACTTAACTTTTCCTGTACCTAGGTCCTTAGGTAACTACCTAGGTAGATGTAGGTAGGTAGTTGTTTTTTTATGTGTGAAAGATATCGTGATTTTAATCTTCGACTTTAATTTCTACGTAGAATAAAAAAAATTGCAAATTCTTACGAAAACTTTGGTGATTACACCTAGGTACTTTTTGAAACTTGCCGCGCGTTCAATTGTCTGCGTATGTGTGGGTCCGACGCGATAGGAGGGTGCGCGTGTGTTTGTTACCTACGCAAATGGTAAACAAACACATAGGGTTGTCACAAATTTCTCATGAAATAATTTGTTTTTAATTGTATTGGAATTTCAAATATGATGTATTGAACTTTTGCACACGTCAATGTATTCAAGTGCTCGGTCTGAATACACCCCTTTCGGGCTTATAGGGACATTATGTTACACGTTGTATAAATTATAATATAATAAATTTATTTGATTTAAAGTACTTATATCCTTTTTTAGGGTTCCTTACCCGAAGGGTGCCAACGGGACCCTATTACTAAGCCTCCAACTCCGTCCGTCCGTCCGTCTGTCAGCGCGCTGCTGTAGGTATCTCATGAACCGTACCTAATAGGTAGAGAGTTGACAGTGTTTATTTCTATTGCCGCTATAACAACAAATAAAAATAAAAGAGGGGCCCCATACAATAAACATTTGTGTACATGTACCATGGTACGGAACCCTTCGAGTGCGAATTTGACTCGCACTTTACCGGTTTTATTTTGTGAATATTACAACACCCAGACCCGACATAAATATTTGCAGAACAAAACATTTCTCCCGCAGCAGGAATCAAACCCGCGCCCCTTGCGTCTCAGTCGAGCGCTCGCCCGCCACGCCATCAAGTTAGTCTAAATTACAGAAAAGCAAACAGGAAAAAATCGTGAATAATGATGACTAAATTTTTTTATGGGTCGTAAATGATAATGATCATTACGATTCATATGACATTATGATATAATTCGATTAGATCTTATCTAAATCTAAAAAAAGTGTGTCATCCGATCCGACGACTACCTAATTTAACTATACTACTTAAAAGTTTTATTCTTACATGTAGGTACTTAATTAAAAAGTAGGTAAGTTTTAGGTTGTGTGGGCGGTTTATTTACATAAATTGTATCACCAGTTTGGCTGAAGAATAGGTGTTGTAGTTAGGTATGTACCTTTGTTATTGTATAGTCCCACGTGATATATTAACTGTCTTAAAAGAAAATACAAAGGCGCTGCGGTTTTTCCCTAGAACTAAGCTTAAGGCTACTTTACAATGTATAAATACCTAAACGACCTTAAAACTAAGACCTTTTACCATCTATAGTAGGTAGATAATTTATACAGCGTCAGGAGGCAGCTTTTACCTTCACAAACAGGACGCTGTAGTGCCAGTAGGCTTGCCCAGCACCTATTTCATTCTCTCAGCTTAGTCGGCCTGTCCACAGGAAAGATATGGTCAATACGTGCGGAGCTGACTAAGCCGCGGATTTCCTCACGATGTTTTCCTTCACCGTTTGAGAGTAATAGCGCACATAAATTAGAAAAATCCATTGGTACACGACCGGGATTGAAACGACCTTAAATAGTAATAATAACCGTACAAGAAGAACTGGCAGACGAGTGAGACGAGGGCGATGGATTACTGACGTGCGGAAATCAATAAGGGACAACAGTAACACCCAACAGCCACGTGACCTCGGTGGCGTAGCGGGCGAGTGCTCGGCTGAGACGCAAGAGGCGCGGGTTCCAGCCCCGCTACGGTAGAAATGTTTGTATGTTCTGCAAATATTTCTTCCGGGTTTTATGTATTGTATGTATTTACAAAGGGGCAGAGCCACAAGTACCTAAACATCAAAACTTACAGCCACTCCTGATTTAAAGTCCTAAGATGAATATGGTGAACCATGGTGACAGGTGATCAGCCCATCCAACCAATATAGCTGGTTCATCATTTTGGAGAGGATACTGTCCCTTAGTCGACTTTTACGACATGCTCGGGGAGTGGAGCAATTTGACGCATTCTATGTTTTTTCTTAACTCCCAGTCCAGCAGAGATGTATAAGAAATAAAGACTAGGAAAGTATCTACTTACTGTCAAACACACTCATCATCATCTTCCTGCCCATTCCACTCTATGTGGGGTCGGCACAGCATGAACCTTGGATCATGCTGTAAGACTTACTGTCAAACGTGGAGTAATAATTTATTATCTATAGGTATTTACATACCGTACCTACTTATAAAAGAGCTTTATCTGACTGACTGATTTATCTTTACTGAGCCGAAACCGCTGATGCTAGAAAGCTGAAAGGAAGGTAGCTTCTTTTTATTGTAAAAAGAACCAATTTTTTGAAATTCAACCTCTAAAGGGGTGAAAACGTTTGTATGGAACTTTTTAACGCGTGGTGCGATTTAGTTGAACCTCGGTTCGGATACTGTAAATGCAAAATAAATGGACTCGTGTTTTAGGATTTTTCAAAATAACTCCTAAAAGAGGTGAAATGGGTACTTACTTATAAAAGAAGTCTCGGTCAACAGCTAGATATAATTTAGACCTCTAGACTTATCTTAGGTTATTTATTATGTACCTATGGATATTACTGTTAAGTAACCGATCGACTACGGGTCAGTACTTAATTTACTAGGTACTATATAGTCTGCACACGAGGACATTTGACCTTGCGTGTGGCCGACTCACAGATCAAAGATTAGAGCTAATAAAATAAATAAATATTTGTGGACATTTCACACAGCTTATACCTACTATGGGAACCAGATAGCTGATAGAATACTTAGGTATATTCTTTTTTGTAAATACATACTTCCAATAAGTACCTACATAAAACTACAACACCTGAAAGAAATATTTGCAGAACATACAAACATTTCCCCGGTAGTGGGAATCGAACCCGCGCCTTTTGCGTCTCAGCTGAGTATTCGCCCACCACGCTACTGAGGTCGTCGAAATGCCATCTATCGACTCATAATCATCCCTATAGAAGTCGCCTGCTAGACATACATTATAGGCTTCATATAGGTAGGTAGGTACTTCCAGGACGAACGATTCTATGCTGCCTCCATCTATCGACCACCGAACATCACAATATAATCGGTCCATCAGGTGGGGATCTTACACTTCGCTTCCCTGTCCGTGGCCGCCATTTCTATCGACTGTAAACTCACTAACTCCCGCCCGCGGCTTTACCTACATTATTGCAGCCCACCTACATGCAAGGTTCTGTTTTATTTACTAAATCAGTTTATCTGTTACACAAACATTCTCCTTTTTCTCCGATTATGACGGTTAGTCATAATCGCTGCTTGTGTAAAAAGTGACTTATAAATTATAAGTCACTTTTTACACAAGCAGCGAAAGCAAGAGATTATTATAAGTTATAATAATCTCTTGCTTTCGTATCACGTTATTTAACGCGTGGACTGTCTGTATACATAATTATGTACCTAACCTACCTATGTCACACTACTTACCTATATGTAACAGTGTTTCTTTATTAAATTCCTACAAAGCACTATCCCTATATCCTCAAACTTTACTAGGTTAGCTGGAACAAAATGTTTATTAGCATTAAGTTCGCCGGTGTCCATTTTTTTTATGTCATGAAATGTATTATTTTTATTTTCTATCTATGTATAAAATGTATAATTATAATATAAAACAAAAAGCATTTTTCTGCAATCAACGCACACGTTAGCTTCCTTTCATAGCAAAACAACCCACTAAGGCGGAATTTTTCGAAAATCAACCCCTAAAAGGGTGAAAACGTTTACTTGTATGGAACTTTTTAACGTGTTGTGCGATTTACTTCAAACTCGGTTTGGATACTTTAAAATAAATGGACAAGTGTTTCAGGATTTTCTAAAAATAACTTTCTTAAGCTGAATGCTGGGGCCACATCAGAATTCAGCGAACTTGTCGCATAGAGTGACAAGTTTAGCCATATGATTGTCACAGGATAGACAATGAAGCCGCGCGTGTAAGCTAATCTAAGCTATAAAACAAGGAAGGCCTTGGCCCTGCAGTGGGACGAACGAAATAGATTGAAAATAAATATTATTTATATCTATATGGTTAGTGTGAACATCGCTTTACATTACAACGGAAACTGAAAACCGATAACGCTCAAATCTTGATTTATAGTTAGTCCGCTGATTAGATAAATCAATAACTTAGGTATTTGTTTATGCGAATTCAGTTATAACTTCTCAGATCTTGTGATCGTACAAGGAAATTGTGTTACTATAATATTTTGAAAAGGTAATAAGTGTTCATTTTCATTGATTTGTGGAAATTAATTATTACTTTTGTGTCCTGTGGCTGTGATGTAACATTATTATTTGAACAAATATGAAAGAGTAAATACATCATCGACCAATTTTTTTTGTCGTATTTTACGAAATAGGTATAGTTCAAGAAGTATACTTGTAAGTTAAAAGTGAGATTGAAGCATTTACACGGCGCCTAAATATAAAATCTAAACACTTCAGATCAAAGAAGTCGCGTGAATAAGTAGGTACTTAGGAGGTACTCAAATTTGTTATCAAAGAATACATCGGCTAGGAAAATATATAAATAGGTACTTACTTAGTTGTCTTATCAGTTCATACTTCATTTGGCGCCATTTCCGAAAACTGTTTTTATTCTATTTTTTAAATTGGGGGTAGGCGAGTTTTTTACCGCTACAAACTGGTCAGAAACATGGAAACACGTCAGAAAAACTGACGTTTTAATGTTTAATGGTTTTTAAAAGGTTAGTTAATTGATTTGTCATTTAGCGCAGTCATTTGTGAAGGTTAACAAAACCGACAGCTACTATTCAGTGTCTATGAATTAGAATATTCATAGATAGTTTGTCGCGTTGATATTACCAATCACTCGTGTCTAAACCTAGTTCTTTCAAATCATTGTTGTGAGAAGACTAAGGAGTCTACTAAGAAGCTCTTTCAGTACACTTGACATGTTTTTGAACTGATTCTACGACATGCCGGAATGCTCCTTCTTTCCAGAATTCTAAATGAGCTATGAGGACAAGAGAAGCAGCGTCCGCCATCAGCGGTCCATCTGCCAAGTGCACTACAACATCAGGAGACGGGAAGAGATGACTGCGCGGCCGATATCAGCGAGGGGCGTCTCGCCGGAGGTCACAGCGTATCACCAGCAGGTGGCAGGGCATAGGGGCAGTGAGGACACCAAGTACTTAGGTAAGACTAAGGAGACATTAGAGAAGCAGCGTCTGTCGCTAGCGGTCTATCTGCCAAGTGCACTACAACATCAGGAGACGAGAGGCCGATATCGATATCGAACAAAACATCTTCACAGGGTTACTACAATGCAACAACGGCACCATCCTTAAGCCCATCATCAAGGAGTCCCAGAAACGCGAGGTGGAGTTCTACTCGCGCATAGCGGCCGCCACGGAGCCCGAGCTAGTAGAACTACGGAGACTGGTGCCAAGGTACTGCGGCACTACGCGGTACTCGTACGGGGGACACACACTGGAGTACATCGTGATGGAAGACCTGGCGCTGAGGATGCTGGAGCCCTGCATCATGGATGTGAAAATTGGTGAGAGCTGATCGATAGTTCTATGAAACTATATACTTTTATCGTAATCATTAGATGAAAAACCGTCTAGATACTCCTAGGCTTATTCTTATTCCATCGAACCAGATTGATTAGTAACTAACTAGTCGTGTCACAGTTCCTTCGAACCAGTGTGATGAAAGGATTATGAAAAAAGGTAGAGCATTATCCGTTTAATGCTTTTGTTACCCAGGCCGCCGAACCTGGGACCCTCTAGCCACAGAGGAGAAGATACATAACGAGCAATCCAAATATGCTCTCTGCAAGCAACAGTACGCGTTCTGCATTCCCGGCTACCAGGTGTACCGCGGCCCGCGCCGCGCGCGCTACGGCAAGGACCACGGCAAGAAGCTCCACGGCCAGGCCGTTAAGGACGGTGAGTGTTGAGTGAGCAGGCTAATTATTTTGCAAGCAATTGGACGCGTTCTGCATCTCCGGCTATCTGGTGTACCGTGGACTGCGGCGCGCGCGCTTTTGCCAGGACAATGCAAGAAGCTCCATGGCCAGGCCGTGATAGACGGTGAGTATTGAGCGACCAGGCTACCACGTGTACCAGGCCTTCAGGGACAGTCAATTTTTGTGCTTTAACCCTTTTGAAGAATGAGCTAGATATTAAATTTCAGTTTATTTAAGTATTTCATTTCTCTGACAAAAAATTCTGAAACTCTATTTCGTCTATTAATTATCACAGAACTTCATTGTGAACCTGTTTCGTGAGAGACTGGTGCCTGGGAAAGGTTCGAAGACGTTGTTTAGTTTAGCTACGTGCAATCGTCTCGGCTAAATCTGTGGTCTTTTTTTAAGGAACTTTACGTCGATTGACGACGAAATCTGTTCCACCGTATCTTCTATTGTATATTCATACATCAACAGCTTGGTTGTTACATTTGACATTGCAGCGATAAAGAACTACTTGAACGGCGACGGCCGGCTTTGCCGCGCGTTGGTTCTGCAACTGCTGGCTCAGCTGTGGCGCATCCAGACGTGGAGCCGGCACCAGCGCGCGCTGCGGCTGTACAGCGCCTCCCTGCTGATCGTGTACGACGCCGCGCGGCTCAGGCAGTGCTGCGACGACCTCGAGTGAGTACACACGTGAGCCGGCACCACACTGGAAAATAGTAGCGTGAGATATTAACGAGGAAGTGTTGAAAGATTTTGAAGCTCATTAAAAAAGTCGAGGGAAAATGATTGATTATCTTAATTCAATTCAATTTATTTGTAACAATAAAACATAAAACATGTCAGTTTTGTATTAATAGTTAGGTTAAATACATACATTGTGTTGTAAATTCTCGTACCTACACCGGCATGATAACTCTTATGCCTGATAGCTTCATAACTACTAAAGATAGAAAAAAGGATAGAAAGCTGAAATTTGGACGGAGCTTTCTTTTATAACAAATCCGCAAGGCGGGATTTTTCGAAATTCGACCCCTAAAGGGGTGAAAACGTTTGTATGGATTTTTTTTAACGCTTATTGCGATTTGCTTGAATTTCGGTTCGGATCTATAAATGCATAAATAAATGGACATGTGTTTCAAGATTTTTCAAAACAATCCATAAAAGGGGTTAAAACGGGTGTCAAAGTTTATATAAGTACGAGAACTTTATAGCGGGCGGTGTGATCGGCTTGGAACTCTGTTCGGATACTTTAAATACAAATAAATGGACACGTGTTTTAGGGTTTTTCAAAACAATCCATAAAAGGGAATGTCAAATAGCGATCTCTAAAGCCGCGTCGAATGGTCTATGTCTCGTCTTTCTACGATGAAAAATTTTATGATACGCCCTTGATTTTTTCCTAGTTTTTTACTGTTCACACGACTAATTGCTGTAAATAAAGGTTTTCTCTGGTGTAAAATTGAATATTTTGAGATACGACAAAATTGCTTTCTTCCGTCGATATACCTATGTACGTATGTAAAATGCAAGCGAAGCGGCGCGTGTAAAGGTACGAGTTGGCAGCAGACGACGTGTCGAAGCAACACTACTGGTTTCTATGTATTTCTATGAAATTCCCTCCGTAGTTAGCGACACGAAGCTAGCGACGCGTTTCATAGAAATACATAGAAACCAGTAGTGTCGCTGCGACACGTCGTCCGCTGCCAACTCGTACCTTAATCTATACGTTGTATGTAACAGGTCTACGACGGAGTGCTCGGCGGCGGCGGCGGCGGGCGCGCGGCGCCGCTCGCTCCACGCTCTTCACACCAGCGCCAGCTTCAGCGGACAGCTCAGCGCCGACGGACCCGTCTACAAGAAGGTAGCTGATTTCTCTCATTGGCTCGGTAATAATAGCAAGTCTCGCAAAAGCCGCCATCAGACGCTTCATAACCACGACCACGCCAGGAGTGTACGACTAAGAATTAAAAAGAATACCAGTCAAGTGCGAGTCGAATTCGCACACGAAGGGTTCCGTACCGTCGTACATGTATGTTTCTTCTATGCCGCCTATTAATGGTGACAGCACGTTACCTATTAAAATCTAGCAAAAAAAATTGCAAAATGAAGCAAGTCCTTAATTTTTAATTGTATTATTATTTTTGGTAACAAATCAGTACCTACCTACGTATTTACAAAAAAAAGTACATATATACTTTTTTTATGTGGGCATCAGATGGCTGATCGAAGACCTGTATTCTATGAGCCAGCTGGTGCCCATAGTACCTACAAGTACTTTGCTTAGTTTGGGGCTAGATGGCGCTATGTCAAATGTCCAACAATATTTATTTATTTACTATTTCCAGGTGAATTCCGTTCCTGTAACATCAATGAGCCTGACTCAGTCCGCCTTCACTCCCCACTCCTCAAGGCAGGACTCCTCCTGGGAGCGGCTCAACCACAACCATTCCTTCCACCACAACTACGAGGACAAGCTATCCAAGATCAAGATGAACTACCGCGCGATGCTCGACCAGCTATCCAACGATAGCCCCAACCCCAGCCCCTGGGGGACCGTGAGGATCATAGACTTTGCGCACGCCTTCTTCAATGAGGAGGAGGAAAGGGCCGTAGATGATAACTTTAGGGAGGGGGTTGAGAGCCTGGTGGAGATTTTTGAAGGGTTTCTGAGGGAGACTGATGATCAGGTCGTTTGAATACAAAGCCAGAAATGTAGCCACTATACGTCTACTATATTTCGGTGTAGGCAGTGACGGATTAAGACTACTTGATGCCCTAAGCAATCCATGCCTGTGGGCCCCCCCTATCCGTATGTCAACTAGAATCGGTCTTTAAACCTTTACCGCCTAAAAACATTAGTTTTTTGTAAAATAAGATAATGAGATGTAACGTGATAGTGAGACGTGACGCCCAAAGGACGGATTTTTTTTGTGCTTCTTCTGGTGCCCCCTCAGACGTGATGCCCTAGGCAATTGCTTAATTTGATTAAGGGTTAATCCGTCACTGGTTGCAGGGCTTACATGTCCGCCGCAGTTGGAAATCGAACCCGAACCTCGTGTCAGCCGGTTGCTAGCCAAGTTACCGTCACCAATTTAAAATGAATTTAGATATCCTGACAATTTTAAAATAGGTAGTTAAAGTATAAAATGTAGTTAGTCAATGTGTCATAAATAGTGTTTAGTTATTGCTCAATTTTGTGTTTAGGTATAAGGTGTAAAAAATCGTCCTATGTAGTACTTAATTATACTAACTTTATCAGACAAAAGCATGAAGAAAACAATTTGCGTGTTAAATAACTTTCAAATTCTTCTAAGTGGTCCAAAATGTAGGTTATTTTAACTAAAATTATATTTCTTACTCCATGCCAAATCCATTTAAGTCTATATATTATTTATTAGTTTTAAGATTGTAAATAAATAAATTGTTTCGCTTTCGCATTATAAATATTTATTTCTCATAAATCAGCCAAAATTATATATCCCAAATAAAAATTAACTATAAACTTAAATGATTAGAAATCTATTATGAAAATTATGAAGTAGAATCAGCCTATAGAGTCTATACAGAGTCAAATGTGGGTTAAAAATACAATTCTATACGATTTGACAGTGTATAGAGTATGTTGAAAAAGTATGAAAGATCATCGATACAATCCATTTTCGTACATTAAAATATTGCGCGCATGTAAATGAGGGTAGACGATTTATTCTCAGTAGATACCTGCCCAGAGGCAGGCACAAACAAAAGCATTTTCCTTTAAAAACATCTAAGCCACAAAAACTAATGCCGACCATTACATGTTCAATATTACTGGTATAATAGTTTAATTATGATCATGATGCTAAAAAGTGAATTCGTTTTTAATTTTTTTAGTGTTAACTACGAACTTATTTTGACACTAATGACACTGTGCTTCCGCATTACTTTGTGGCAAGTAAAATGAGTTATTTTTAACTGTTCCATAGAAAAACTTGCGAGAACATAAGATAGTCCTATACTTCATAACCTAACTACTGAGAATAAACCACTGTGACAGTTAATAATAATAATAAGAATAATAGCGGCGTGCATTCTAGAACTATTTTGGTCTAGAATAACAATCTGGTGATTAGGCCTAGGAGTCTTGCTACTCGTTAACAAGCAAATACAAACTCGGACTACTCAGTACTCCTCAGTAGACTCAAATTCTACTTTACATTAAATATAATTAGTAAAACAAATACAACTAAACGAGAATTTAGGAATCCGAAACATTCAACCACAAATAGATGGAATAGACACGGTCTACTTCTAATGTGTACAGTGCATGGATGACCTCCCACCGAGCGGAAACATTGAAAACGTTCTATTAAGATTATACAAGATAAAAATTGAATAACAACAATATTTCTGTGTTCAAACTTCAAACGTTTAAGTGACTTATCGAATATTAGAGCCGTTAAAAGATTTGATCACCAAAATGAGAAAAGCATTCAACTTATCAACTAGTTACAATGAAATTCATTATAAAAATAGGTTTTTTTTTTTTCAAACTATCATCTAGGAAAATAATTCACAAAACCCACACAAAAATACATCTACCATAGACAAGCAAACTTGTAATTTTAATAAAAATTACATAAATAGTTTATACCCACAGGTATAAATAACGTGCATTGATACTCTTCACAAACAAACCGTCTACCTACATTCAGAAATATATCTAACTAAACAGTTAAACCATAAGTTTCAAGTCAAAACAAATATCAGTACAAACATTTGAAAGTTTTAAAATAATTCCTTACCCTTGTAAACTGAAAGTTATTCTAATATGATTATTTCTCTAGAGCGTTAGAGCAGGTAGCCTATCTTAGAGTATTTACTGGAAGTATATTATGGAAGTTACGTCTGTGATCTTCGGCAAATTGTACAAATCGCTTTACAGAACACCAAAGAAATATCGTTCTTACTGAAATTTGGATCAACTGCCTTCTATAGGGTTTCCTATGAAAACCGTTTATTTCCTGTAGCAAGTATAATTTGAAATAATTACCGAAATACCATACTAATTAAATCAACATACACTTCTAAGATAAAATGTGGTCTCAATTCATCAAAGCCTGTAGACAAGTTACTTTGCGTCTGCCGAAGCCGCAAAACGGCTCCGAACGAAGAGATTTCATCAGGTTTTTATGACTTTGAATAACTCAAGCCAATCGCCCGTACAATTTGGTATGAGACAATTTGAGTCACGTATTCAAGAGGGTTACATAAACTAAGGTACGTTATTGCAATAATTTCAGTGATCAAATCTGCACTATAAAAAAAATATCTAAGATGACATTCCCAACGGATTCTACGCGAAATTTTGTACCCTCTTCATTGTTGAGATTTATCACAGTAATCAGGCGAAATTATAGGAAGATGTTGGAAACATTTAAATAATCTAATGGAATCGGGAATACGAATAAGTAGCAGCATTTCATGTTATTTCGGAAAATTAAAAAACAAAAAAAAAACTGAAAATAACAATCATAAAACAAAAGAAGCAGTTAGTTTTAAGAAATGAATTAAATTGAAAAAAAATTTACTTAATGCATTTTTGAAAAAAATCGTGACTTGACTTTGATTTACAAAGTAGTCTACTTTTTTCATCTTAACAAAATAATAAAAAACAGAGAAGGTAGTCCTAGAAAATAAGTAAACAAACTTTAAGTTCGAAAACATATGTCGAGTGCACGGAAGGAGCCTTTGAGGCGCACTTTAAGTTCTTTCACCACACTGGTTCGAAAGAAGTAGTGACATGACTAGTCTAAATGCCGCTATATTTTCGCATAATCCGATCCCACGTATCAAATTTTTTAACTAAATTGCTTAGTCAGGAATGCCATCGTAGAGAACTCCCGGTAATACGAATTAAAAACAATTATGTATATAATTATAAAGCATTCATTACACTAGTGTTACAATGTAATATACAACAACAAATGGGCCGGGTGCACACTGAGGTACTGCAACAAATTGTTATTGTTGCTTAGGAACTTTTGGGGACCGTTGTAACATTCTCGAATGAGTTTCAGCTTATAACCGTATACTGTGGTATATTTGTTGAATCTATATAAATTATCATCATATTTAGGGCATACATATCACGTAATTTTGTGTGACGGTGTTGAAAAACTACATGACTATAAGAGATATTGCTAGCTAAAGTAGGTGTTGAGTACTGAAGGAATTTATCTAATCATTATAAAGACAGTTTGCCTGTAATTATGTGCAGTATGTTATTTCAAAGTCTAGCACAAAGCTTTCATCTGTCAATAGCTGTTTTGTAAAAAGACTACAAAAATTGCACGCGTTAGCTCCGCTTACTGTAATTTTAATAAATAAATTCAACTGTTTGGATAAATGATAAGAAACAAAAAACAAACATTTTGAACAATAACAATTTGTAACAACCGAGTCAGTGTGTCCCCGGCTTAGAAACCATACAAATACTAGTGATCTAGCACAAAAAGCACCTCAAATCGTTAAGGGCCGTTTTTAGAACTCTAATTTAATAATTATAATTTTTTTGTCAATTTTTCACAATTATTTCTTTACAAAAAAACAAACACACACATGGCAGATGATTTTTCAACATTTTAATCTTAATTTTAGGTCAAAATATCATATCACATTTCGTTCGACTCCGCGCCTACAATTTAAAGGCCCTGCGGGCGACGCTAGAACGAAAAATACCCTAAAACTCAAAATTGGTACAAGCGTACAACTAGACTAACCCGGAGTCCTTCAAACGTTAACCCCCAGTTACTACAGGACAGGCAAAACGTACGCCAATCGACCAGTTAATAATTTTTATCTGAAGGTTAGGAAATCGAGTCAGAGAAACATAACCAACCAATACGAAGGAGTCGCGAGCTTTCGTGCATTATGAAATAATAAAAAATAAATTGTCCTTCCCTCAGTAACAAAGCACTGGATATGAACACATCATCAACACATGGATGGACACATCTTAGGAGGCGTATATTGTCGCTAATACCGTGCGGCCACTGATCAGCTGCCTTATTTAGTAAGCATGTCGCCAAAGCGTCCTCACGAGTTGAATACACTCAATATTCATGCATAGGAGAATGTCAGCGGGACGGCTAAATATTGAGGATGGGTTATTCTGTAGTGTTGTCAATGAACGGTTATATCCTGCCTGGGCAGATGCAGTATGGGACACGCCATCCAGTCGTTAACATGGATGCACAGTGGGATAGTGTGAGCGGAACAGCGCGGTTTAACTTCCAGTGCAAGCGGGACGGCTATAACATGGGCAGCTTGGACGTTAGCGCCAGGGCGTGAATTTACAGCGTGTATGAATTGAATAGGTGGGCCGACACCGCACTGTGCGAGCGGGACGGCTATATCCTGGCCAGCTTCGGCATTGGTTGGCGCGGTTTGTCCTGTACTGTGTGAGCGGGACGGCGGGTTAAACCTAGGCTTGGGTTGACGATGCAGTGCGGTGCGAGCGGGACGGCTATATCTCTATCAGTAGCTGGCGCGGGTTTGTCTGAAGTGTTGTTAGAGCGGGACGGCTATATCCTGGGCGTGGGTTATCCTGCAGTGCGAGTGCGAGTGGGACGGCTATATCCTGGGCAGCTTGGGCAGCTGCAGCGCGCAGGCGTGCGCCTCGGCGTAGCGGTGCGGCGCACAGAGCGCGGCGCCGCAGCGGCACGTGTGCAGCGTCGCGATGCTCAGTCGCTTGCGGCACGCGAAGCAGCGCACCCGCTTCTTCTCGCGCTCCTTCGCCGGCGGCGGCGCCGGCTCGCTGTAGTCCTCCAGTCTGGAAACAAAACAATACATTTACTCAAAATACTATAGGTGTTTGGGGATGAGCCAAGCAATAACGCTAAGCTGGGGTAAAACTGCTAAGGGATGCTAGCTAGCTGAAGGGTGGTAACTTTGAAGAGAATAAAAAACCGAACCCGTCGAGTGTTAGACGTACACTGGTTTATTGCGTTACGAAATGTTGAAACTAGGACAATGCTAGCTAAGCTAAAATTAATATAAATTATTTGTACAAAACAAGTATGAGCTGAATGTGTGCGTCAGCTCGTACAATGGGGTATATAACCTTGTGATCACACTATCATCCTATGTTTGAAAATGACTACTAGCCGGCGCGGGACTACGCCTGGAAGTAATGCTGCTTTTATTCTGTGACGGGTGAAGATTATGCACCACTGTAAGCTATTGAAAATTAAATGCTACTCTGAGCTACGTGAAGATCGAACACTTTTCCTTGATTTTATGCCACATTAAGTCATGGAGAAAATACTTAATAATACCCCGTTCTGTGACGTCGTCGTCCTAATAGCAACGTAAACAGTAGTACCTGAGCGGGTGTTGCCTGTGCAGGCGCGGCGGGGGTGCGGGGGGAGCGGTCGGCGCGGGGGGCGCGGGGGGAGCGCGGTGCAGGTGCTCGTCGCTGAGGTGCAGGTGCTCGCGGTTGCGGTGGCGGCTGAGAGCGGGCAGGATGCGGCTGCAACAATACACAGGATTAGAATACTACTCGTATAGTTAAGTGACGGGATATTGAACCTTATTTCAATGCGCTAGTCACCTATTTCGCTTCAGCGACGGGCGGTGTTATAGGGAGAAGGGTCGCGGGGGACGGGGACCACGCGCGCTAGATTGCCACGCGATATTCAATCTAGTTTCTTAAGCACTAGTCAATTGTTTCTGTCACGCTATATTGAACCTTATCTCTACGCGCTAGTCACCTGTTTCCTTTAAACTTTAACTTCGAGGTAAACGGTGCGAGGCGCGAACCTGCCACGCTATATCCAACCTTATTTCAATGCGCCAGTCGGCTGTTTCGCATCAGCGGCGCGGGGCAAGGCTGCTGCGCGAGTTTGAACCTTATGCGTACGTGATAGTCACCTGTTTCGCTTGAGCTTCTCAAGCTCCGAAGTGGAGGAGCTGAAGAGTGCGTCGGAGAGGGGCGGGTGGCGCGGCGCGGGCGTCGGCGCGCGCAGCTGCAGCGACGAGGCGGAGTGCGAGTGAGAGTGCGGGGCGCGGGACGGGGAGGGGGACGGGGAGGGGGAGGGGGGCGCGCCCAGCGACACCGCGCGCCACGCCACGCCACCGCCCACCAGCGGACCTGAGAACAGATCTTGCAATTAGATTGGTAGTGACCGTGCCTTCCGATCCTAAAGTTGAGAGCACTGGTGATCTAGTGGCAGTGGCCTTGCCTTCAGATCCTAAAATTCGCGTGTTCAAATCCAGTGGTGCACCAATAGATTTTTCCGTTAGAAAAAATTATGTGCGCTAATACCAGTACTCTCAAACGGTGAAGGAAAAATCGTGAGGAAAAAGACATGTCGAAAAACCTAATAAGTTCCAAAGCATGTGTCATAAGTGCACGAAAAGAGCCTTTGAGGCGCACCGTAAATCCTTTTGGAATCGGCCCATTTTACGAAAGTTACAGGAATCTCTTAAGATTTGCTATAAAATCGAAAAATTTATTGCTATAGATGAAATTCTCTCCCCGAGCATGTGGTAAAAGTCGACGAAAAGATAGTATCCTCTCCAACATGATAGATCATCTATATGGGGAATGGGTTGATCACCTGTCACCATATCCATCTTGGGACTTAAATCAAGAGTCGCTGCAAGTTTGTTATGATCACCTGTGGCTCTGCCCACCCCATTGGGGATACGGGCGTGATAATATGTATGTATGTACGTACCACGTGAGCGAAGTCGCGTTCGGAAGCCAGTTCAGAAGGCGGGATCACTACCAACTAGACCACCAGTGCTCTCATAATAACTCACCGCCAGCTTATACTCAAAATAACTCACCATACTCCGCTGTGGAGATGGGCGCCAGACTCTTAGCAGCCAACTGCGTGTTCTGCCTCAGCCTGCACTCCTCACTGTCGATCTCCTCCAGAATAGCTCCATCCTTCTTCACCAGGATCGACCCGGCCAGGGTATCGCTTAGCTTCAGATCCTCGTCGGGATCCGTAACCGTACTCCTGGTCCCGATGGGGGATATTAGAGGGGGGAGGGTGAATCTGTCGGTGAAGGTGCAGTCGTAGTCGTATCGCGTGTAGTTGCCGTCGTAGAGCGGCGCGAAGGTATCCTCCGTCTCGTACGTGTGTGAGTAGGTCCGCTGGAAGGGTTCCGAGTCGTCGAGGAGAGATGGAACGGAGAGGGTTTCCTCGCTTCTTGTCTTCTGGATGTCTGCTTTCTCTGGAAGGTGGAAATGTCGTATTAGATCATTCAATCCATACTAAAAACTAGTTCGAGGGACAGCAGAAATGATCCCTAATCAA
This sequence comes from Scotopteryx bipunctaria, assembly GCA_949320045.1. Taxonomy (NCBI): domain Eukaryota; kingdom Metazoa; phylum Arthropoda; class Insecta; order Lepidoptera; family Geometridae; genus Scotopteryx; species Scotopteryx bipunctaria. Next base: position 10,202,665 of record OX439455.1, read on the forward strand.
CTTTGTTGTCAATGGAAAAGTCCCAGCGTGTATTTTAACGTTTGTTTAGTTTAGCATTAATTTAGTTTTAGTCTTGGTTGCCTGGAAGGAATAGCAAACGATAAGGCCACCCTTTGCCAGCAATTGTTAGGTTGGTTGCAATAAAGCTTTTTTCATTTCAATTATGAATGCGAAAGTTACCCTGTCTGTAAATCTGTCTGTTACCTTTTCACACCAAAACAGAAGACTTAACTTAAAAACTGCATCGCAGTTTCCAGCGCCCCCTCCCAACTGGTATGATCTTAATCAATACTTTACAATAAAAACATAAGAAATAAAAATGAAGAGACACAAAATCAATAATAATAAAAAATAACAGTTACACGAAAATAGATACCAATCGTTTGTGACCAAGCGTTGCATTTGTTTTATATAGTCTGTGGATCGACGAGCGGCATTGAAGACTCACCCTGCCTGGAGCCGCCCTGCCTCTGCAAGGAGAGCCTCTCCATGCGGCGGCGGATCTCCATCATCTTGTTCTGCGTGACCGTGTTCTCCTGCAGCGCCGCGCCCTCCGCGCCGCCCTCCGCCAGCTGGCACAGCGACGACGAGTCTGCGGACCGACCACCGACCGTTAGTACTGGAATTGATCATGAAAATGAAAATGTTTATTTGCTTTAACTTAAAATAAAAATATAACAAGGTTTGGAAACTCCTTTTAAGCAAGAAAAACGCCTGTGTTAGGAAAAACCGCTCTAAAATAGCAGGTTTAAAGAAAAAGTAAGTTTTCATATTTTTATTTATATAAAGCGAAGGATGCAACACAGCATTTGCTGTATGACACACAGCCATGCAACGCTGTATTTCAATTTACCCCTATCGGGTAGAACTTTGCTGAGAATTGACGGCCTCGGTGGCGTGGCTGGCGATTGCTCGGCAGAGTCGCAAGAGGCGCGGGTTCGATTCCCGCTGCGGAAGAAATGTTTGCATGATCTGTAAATATTTCTTCCGGGTCTGGGTGTTGTGGTACCATGGTACTCGTAGTTTCTGATACCCACGACACAGGAAATCCTGGTGTGGGGTCAGGACTATGTATGTGACTGTTGGGTGTTATTTATTTTTAAAAACTCGTCACTTGAGACGTGCTCAACTCTGAGATGCGTTTGAGTGTTCGGGGGATAGTATCAGCATTGCACCCGTGTGAAGACGGGGCGGGTCGCTAGTTATTTAGTGGAGTGACAAGCGTAGGCTAGGCGAAGGTGTTGGATAGGTACACTTGGTGTGGTCGATGGGCGAGTAGGTGCCGTCGTGGTTCTCCCTCACGCGCAGCATGTTGACGCGCTCCCCGTCGCGGAACACCAGCACCGTCACCTTGCAGCCGCTGCCGGCGCCCCACTCGCCTTCATCCCTGGAACAAGAACAATACTTATGGACTAAACTAACTATGAGCTAGTGACAAACTCTTGTGACGGAGTTTTTAGCCCGCCTATACGCCTCCGTCGTGACTTAACGACATAAAAATCGGAAAATTCATCTTGGGGAGTCTTAGATTGGTGGTTCTGCCCACCCCGTTAGGGACACGGGCGTGATAATATATGTATGTATGTTGGAAAGGATAACTATCCCTTAGTCGGCTTTTACGACATGCTCGAGAAGAGAAGCAGCTGGACGCATTCTATGTTTTTTAACTCCCAGTCCAGCAGAGAAGTAACCACCACAACCAAAATACGTATATTATGCATCACAATATCAGAATCGGTTCAGTAGTTTCTGGAGATTTGGAGATTAAGTTGACGCGGACCGCCAGGATGACGAGTCGCAGACATACTAGAGCAGGGGTTCCCAAAGTGGGCGATGACGCCCCCTTGTGGGCGCTGCAGGCCTAAAGGGGGGCGGTAAGAGACCAAAAAAATGGGGGCGTTGTGTAGAGGCTTGGGGGGCGATTTGTAATTTCAACTAGGTGGACTCTTAGACACCGACTGAGCACTCGACTCTCAACTTGCGAACATCAACTAATATTAATTCATATTATGTCTGAATACTATAAAGTTGCGTTTCAATAATCATTCTCAAGGCTGCTGCGCGAGTTTGAACCTTATGCGTACGTGATAGTCACCTGTTTCGCTTGAGCTTCTCAAGCTCCGAGGTGGAGGAGCTGAAGAGTGCGTCGGATCATCAAATCTCAATCAATTGATCAAACATCAACTAATATTAATTAAGATTATGTCTGAATACTATAAAGTTGCGTTTCAATAATCATTCTCATTGGCAGGTGTAGCCCGTAAGAGTTAACTTGAGACCTGAGCGGCGTTGTGTACTACCTACTGCCCTCAGGTCTCAAGTTAACTCTTGCGGGTTATAGTAAAAGTCTCGTTTAGAATGAATGTTTAATCTCCGCTAATATAGCTAATATAGGTTACAATAATTAATTTAATTTGAAGTTATAGTGGTTTTTAAGTAGATGAAAAAATGGGGGCGCTAAAAAATAATTTATTCTCAAAGTGGGTAGACAAAACAAGTTTGGGAACCCCTGTACTAGAGTCTGGTGACACGTACCTATTGGAGTCTAGAAGACGCTCGATATCCGGCCACGGTTCGGCGTGGTCGGGCGCGGGCGGCGGCAGGCGGCGCGTGGATATGGGCCCGCCGCGCATGCCCAGCACGAGCCTCAGCCGCGCTCCGTCGGAGATGGCGTGCTCGCGCAGAGAAGTAGAGTCATCCAACTCCTTCAGGTTGTATAGGAGATGCTGCTGGGATATCGGGATCCCTGGAATGTGTAAATAATAATAAATAAACAACACCCAACAGTCACATACATAGTCCTGAACCCACACTAGGATTCCCTGTGTCGTGGGTATCAGAAACTACGAGTACCATGGTACCACAACACCCAGACCCGGAAGAAATATTTACAGATCATGCAAACATTTCTTCCGCAGCGGGATTCGAACTCGCGCCTCTTGCGTCTCTGCAGAGCAATTGCCCGCCACGCCACCGAGGTCGTCATGTTCAATATGTTTTTTATAGCTTCTGATTACTAGGATTTACTTCTCTGCTGGACTGGAAGTAAAGAAAAAGCATAGAATGCGTCCAGCTGCTCCTCTCCCCGAGCATTTCGTAAAAGTCAACTAAGAGATAGTATCCTCTCCAAAATGATGGACCACCTATATTGGCAATGGGCTGATCATCTGTCAACATGGTTGACCATATCCATCTTAGGACTTGAAATCAAAAGTGAAGTGTCTGCAAGTTTTCTTATGATTACTTGTGGCTCTGCTCACCCCATTAAGGATAATGTGTGTATGTAACGTACTACTAGAGATTTGAATCGTAGATTCCCCAAATACACTAGATAAGGACCTAAGTATTTGTATACGAGTTAGAGCGTAGAATGCTTATCTAGATGGCGCGATGGCGGAGTCTAAGAGATACTAACGCCGCAAAACCGGAAAATTTTCTTTCAATGAAGTGGCACCCACATAGGCGAGGAAAGGAAAAAAAACAAGATTTCCCCAATAATTCTTACTGTACTAATCGTTCAGTTATGCTTCGAAAATCTATGTTGAGAATTAAAAAGAAAATCTTACTTATATTATAAATGCGAAAGTTTGTGAGTTTGGATGTTTGTGCCTCAATCACGCCTAAACGGCTGAACGGATTTGAATGAAACTTAGAATATACATAGTACATGTACTGGATTAACATATAGGCTATTTTTTATTCGGGTACCACGCGAGCGAAGCCGCGGGCGACAGCTAGTGTAATCTAAACTAAGCGATGCCAAATCAGTAAATTCAAATAAAACACTGAATTCAACATTGAAGATTCAAACAAGTTATTGTAATAAATTATACAAGTGTTGCATATTAGTGGCTTCTGACTGTAGCTTCCTGGTTTCAGTCTGGCTATAATTAAACCTATTTATTTACATTCTACTCTTTCATAATCTTTTCTAAATAACATAAAGATTTGGAGTGACCTAGAACCCAAAATATACAAGTCTTATTTTTACTGCTATCTTCCTACCGGCTATTTCGGCCATTTGTGCCGAATAGTGTGCAATGTCTTTTATTATATTATTATGTATTCAAATTCAACAGGATTCCTATTAAACATTGTTTTTTTTTAATATTTGCAGCTTAATGATTGAAAATGTATGTTATGTAAATTATACAAAAAATCTGTATATTCTGGGTAAAAAAAAAATGCCAAGTGGTTGCCAACATGGGATCATTCACTTCATCGGTAAGGTGATGTGAATCATCTGGACTTACGCCAAAAAATGACATCATGATAACCTAGGCAACTTTCTTTTTTGATGATGATTTCCGCTCTTCTTATAATATCTTGTTTGTATGTAAATAAACACTAGCTTTCGGTATGTGGTATCCAAACAAAAGGTATAGACTACCTTTTGTTTGTATGTTATACCAACAGACATACTATGTGTATTCCAAGTTTCATTCAAATCCGTTCAGACGTTACGGCGTGATTGAGGCACAAACATACATCGTCACATCCACACATCCTTACATCCTAACAAACTTTCGCATTTATAATTATTATAAATATGTAAACATAGGCGACTGTAAAATATATTTTTTGTTTCCTGAAGTTTCTCTGGGATATATTGGAGCGGTGAGTAGCTAAACATGTGGGTTCAATTCCCATGCGGGGACCTAATATGCCAATATTTGTCCGTGATCAAGAAGTCAAGATGGTGTCACTATACTATACTAGTACTTATCTGATAAGCACAACAACAAATCCTAATAAGTAGGTAGGTAGGTACCGTTTTAAACAGTCCTACTAATATTATAAATGCAAAAGTTTGTGAGGATGTAAGGATGTGTGGATGTGTGAATGTGACGATATATGTGCCTCAATTACGCCCAAATGGCTGAACGGATTTGAATGAAACTTGTAATATACATAACACGTGTGCTGGAATAACATACAGCCTACTTTTTATCCGGGTACATCGCGAGCGAAACCGCGGGCGGCAGCTAGTATTGATATAAATATGAACGAAATACAAGAAAATCTTACATGCAATATGCAGTTAAAAATATAGTAGGTATGTGTCACAGACATTTGTTTTATCAGAACACATTATATGCTAAATGCTAAAATGTTCCGACTTATTTACTACAGGCTTCCAAGAATGAGAAATTTACTGATAAAGATATCAAAGAATGTATACATTCTAAGTGCCTATTAGTTAAATGAATGTATGTACTGAACAATGTTAAATTGGCTTTGATGCCAATTACAGAGTTAGGTATTGCCAAAATGAGCTAAACTAATACGCATCAGTGGAACACCTGACCAGGATAACATCCACAAAATACCACATGTTTTATTACAACTGATTACATGAAATATTTCAATTCATGAAACAACCAATGTACAGGATGATAAATCAGCCATTACCCTACATTGATTGTTTTGGCAAAACATCAAAGTTCCCTAGATTTATAACATCGACAGGAACATTTTAAAACGGCATGAGTTACAGCTAAAAATACAATCAGCTGTTGTGATTTATAAAAAGAGAATTGGAACTTATTTTGGTGTTAATGAGCCAACCTGTATGGAGATATAGCTAATTTTTGCAGTCTATATTTTGTGTTAAATTGTATCTCACATCTTACGTTTGTCAGGATTCCGTACCCAAAGGGTGACAAGGGGACCCTATTACTAAGCCTCCGCTGTTCGTCTGTCCATCCGTCCGTCTGTCAGCGGGCTGTATCTCATGAACCGTAATAGGTAGAGTTGAAATTTTCACAAAGTGTATTTCTATTGCCACTATAACAATAAATAATAAAAAAGATGTTAATGATTGATGTTTCTTATATGGGGCCCCCTCATATAAGAAACATCAATGAACATGTACAATGGTACGGAATCCTTCGTGTGCAAATTCGACTCGTACTTGACGTCTTTTTTTTTAATGAGTATGCCTTGTTTTTTAATAACTTAATAGATATTAGTGGAACGCCCTGCTAACTTGTTACATTAAGTTTTTACACAATTTAATGCTTTTGCTGCATTCCCTAGGAGTTGAATTTACGGGATTCCGTTCTTAGTGAACCCCTACACCATAAGATGAATATTCCCTCCAAGTTTCATGCTTCTAGGATTATCAGTCAGTCTGTTGGTAAAGTTTTGTATATTTAGATAGCTCATAAACAATCCTGCCCAAAAAATCACGTTGATCTGTTGCTGCATGAAAGCATAATCCAAAAATCTTTCTTTGTTACAATTCATATAACAAAAACACAAACAGAATGCTTATCAGGCAAATTCCTCATACAGTCCACCCTCTAGCAATAAAATATATTGGTATGAATTTTCTTATTTATAGTTCTTAAAAGGTACTTTATATTCAGACTACGCATAATTCACGTCAAAATATTCATATTCTATGATTTATACACAATTTAGTATATTGAATATACTAGGACTCACTTACTATAGTTGGTATCTCAAAAGTGGTAGAGTAACCTTTCCTCTTTTACCTGAGTTACCTCTTTCTAATTATTTTAAATAAATACTCCCTGTATTTATTAAAATGAATTAGAAAGAGGTAAAGTTTGTTTGTCAGTTAGAGATAGAGTAGTCTCAAAAACAACAGATTTTGCAAATTCATTTACTAGTAGTAAGCTAGACCATTGTAGTAAGGGAAACTGGGCGGGTATTCTACAGCTAGTATTACAAAACTGATAAATGACTTTTTTTGTATTCTGAATTTGAAATAAGTGTGCATATAAAACGGGTGTAAAGAAACATAGATTTCAAAATGATCCTAGTGATTTCAGTGAATAATAAAACCGGTCAAGTGCGTGTCGATTTCGCAAACGAAGGGTTCCGTACCATCGGACATAAAAAAACATGTACCACCACTTTTATTTTTATTATTTGTTGTTATAGCGGCAATAGAAATAAAAAGAACACATTCTGTGAAAATTTTAACCCTCTACCTATTATGGTTCATGAGATAAAGCCCTCTGACAGACAGACGGACAGACAGACGGACGGACAGACAGACATCGGAGGCTTATTAATAGGGTCCCATTGGCATCCTTTGGGTATGGAACCCAAAAAAATGTTGATCTTGATTTTATATTGTTATGATTTGCATCTAAAATGTTCCACGAAATATTGCTTTCTCAATATTATTTGGTATCAGGATTCATGCATAAATAAACTGATCAAACACATGACCAATTTACAAACTTATATAACAATTATCTCAACCTAGGCTAGATGGTGAGTCATAGGTATGTGCAATGGTGTAGGTATATACTTTCACCGCATAATGAAGTTGGATTTTCCCAAACAGTGGTTAAGAGGGTCCATTCTGATTTAAAACACTGATAGTGCTATATTTGCATATCCCTTTCGATTACAGAAGTAGTGAAACATTCTGTGACTTTTTATTGCATTGACTCTTTTTAATTTTTTGTGACTGTTTTGCACTATCTGCGGAGTGGGGCACTGGTGACCTGTAACACAGGTGTCAAACCTACCACAGGCACCAGTCTCTCACAAAACAGGTTCTGCATAAATTTGTGTTACATTTAACTTATATGTTACTATACAAACTTCCTCTTCCCGCTGCATCCTACAGAAGACATATTTGAAGATTTCCTTCCTTAATCCACTCCTATTCTAAAGATCCCACGGAAGAACAGCGCTGTAGTTGCTTCCGGGCTCTGCAGCACACGCTGAGTGGTTGCCTTTTTGGCTCACAATTAATTATTATTATTTTTTAATTGTGTAATTTTTTTTATAAGTGTTTGTGAACCAAATAAATAGTTTCTTTCTTTCTTTCTATTCCATAAGAGGAATAACCCTCGATTTTGCCTGCTTCTACGACTTATAGTTTAGACTGTGCATTGGTTGTCAGTCAGTTAGTCAGTCAGTAAGAAGTAACATAAGAGTTTTTTATATTTAGATTGGTGTATTGAAGAAAGCATCATGTTTACATAATATGAGGAGTTTTTATGGCCTTAAACCAAGTGCAAGGTCACATTGGTATAATTTGAAATGCCCGTCATCAATTTTTTATCAACTATAATAATATATATTTTTTTTACTACTATGTATGGAAGTATTCCAAAGTGATGTAACATTGCAATCCCACCAGCCTTTCTATGTATGGTCCCAGACATGATTTAGAATAAAAAAATATTGTTGGTTCTAAAAGCTTACAGTTTTGCTGAAACTTTGGAATACCCGCACATAGTTTATGTAATAACAAGCAGGCTACTTATAGCCAGGTAGGTACCACAAAAGCAAAGCCACAGGCAGATGCTAGTCATCAGTAGATACATTAAACAAGTTTTTGTAACATTTCTAGAACAATACATTATTTTGTCTGTTGATTTTTTTTAGGAAAGTTTGGTAGGTAACTACCGCCCACACAAAAAATCTAGTTCAGAATTAAGGAGGCCAAATTCTATCATAGATTAATTTGCCAATTCCATGTTCAAAATGTATGTTTGTTTTTTTTACACCTATTTTGGTATAATCAGGGTTGCTTCAATCAAGTTGGGGGCATTGAGTTGTGAAGTAAGGTCAGAATGTACTCAATCTATGTAGGTAAATTATGGAAGCATGCTTGAATGATTGAAGGGCTTGTGTGGTAGCTTGCTTAGATGTTCTCAATTGATTGTTGAAGTTCAGCAACATTGTGCGCAGTCACAATTAGGATGGGTGACTGCAAGTAGCATTACAAGCTGAGCCCTTCTATGCTACGGAGGGCACGTTAAATTGTCGGTCCCAGCTTTTAAACCAGAAGGAGGCCTAAAAATTCCATCACAAGAGTTGGCCACTAGTTCATACAAACTTACTTTTATGGAAGCATGTAGGTAGGTATTTAGACAAAAAAATGAGTAACAAGCTTTACACTATTTCTGTTAAACCTACAATTCTGTAATATTGCATGGTAGCAGTGTATCTTATACAATTCCATGTTTAAGCTAGCCAGCCACCCATCCATCAACATTCATTATTCCAGATAGTACCTTTGATGTGTTTTATAAATAGCACAGCAAGATCCAAGTCAATGATCCAATATAACTCAAGTACATCATTCTATACACACTTCAGGTATAATGTTTACCAGAACACATTTTCTCGACTAGAAGACACATGCATAATTGAATTACAATTTATACAGATATGTAACTGTTGACAAGCATTGTTTATGAACACAATGTACATTTGTATTGGCCAGCGTTGTTGGTAAACCCGGCGGGGTCCGCGCCGCGTAAACACCACGACGTTCTTTGTGAGCGCAGATGACGCATGAATCAGCCTCGTCGACGACAAATTGTGTAATACTACGCCAGGAATCCGGAACTCACCTTCTACTCTGAATATCTTAGACTTGATGGCGAATACAGTGTCCGACGGCGACACCGTCATTTCGAACGCCGTGCCCGTGAGGGTCTCCACCAGCACCTCCATCGTGGACTGGCTGGGGCCTTCCTCTTGGAAACCTTTCGACCTGTTCGACAGTCTCTCAGGACATCCATGTTGGGACATTTCACACGCGTTGCACTACACTATTTGCACAACATTTCACTACACAAAGTTTCTAGATAATTTTGTATTAGTCGGTCTAACTTGCTTTTCTAGCACTGAGCACATTACCTACACGATGACGATGTAAATAAAAATACGTAGTTGGTCACGAGCGCATATCTACAAAGTTCTAATTAAATTTAGGGGATTCTAAAAAGCGTAACTAAATTTGTTTTGTTATTTATAGTATTTTGCAACAAAAATAAATATTACAATGAAATGAAATAAATTCTTCGTGACAGGCGATTATTTTTTCTGTTGTTTTTTGACGTACGATTACAAAACTGACGATGTGATGTGTGTTGATTTTGATTGAACTGTTGAACGAAAAATGACCTAATCAGTAGATGTTGATTGTTTATGAAATTCATAATATTACACCTATTACATACATGTAGGTAAAGTGTATTTTATATTTTTCATTTTGTTCAAGCTTAGGAAGTCTGGATTTATGGTGGATATACACAATAGAATCTCAGCCAAAACTTCTAAATACCTGACTTCTATTAGTTAACGAGTACAAGCTAAGTTTTTATAAACTGGCAACCGGAAGTTGTAAAATTCCGAATTCTCGGTCACTTGTCTATGAAAATTTGTTGACAATCTGACTATTTTTTGACAAGTAAGTTCTTAGTTCTTTTCTCTCGTTCTTTGGTCGCCGATCGGAGGTTAGAAACATGGTGCGTAATTTTTTGGAAATAAGATACAAAATGTCTGCAGTGGATTATAGAAAAATGCTCGGAATTCATAAAAGTGACACAATACTGTAGTGTTCGATATATCGAATTGTAACTCGCAAGTTTTGACAAATGTGAAAGAGGCACGCCAGCGTCATTTTGTCGTGTTGAACATGTGGTTTCAGTGTGCGGGATTTTTATTTTCAGACTCGTAAACGCCGTAATGGAGGGCGCGCCAAGCACGGCCGTGGCCACGTCAAGGCCGTGAGGTGCACCAATTGCGCGCGTTGCGTGCCCAAAGACAAAGCCATCAAGAAGTTTGTGATCAGGAATATTGTTGAAGCGGCTGCCGTTAGGGATATCAATGAAGCCTCCGTCTACTCATGTAAGTCTCTTATTATTTCTTCTCATGTAAATCTTTGAATTTATGAGCCCCACTTTTTGATCAAAGAACTAACCTAGAAATCCACTTGCATACTTTCTTATTACTTAGTCATCAACATCATACCAATATTATAAGTCAGAAAGTTTGTGAAGTTTTGTAAGCAAAGTCAAAGTCATAAATTATTATTCCATAAAATCACTGGGATTGCTTAGACACGTCTTAAATCTACATTGCATAGACACCTGTTCGTAAGGCGACGAAGCGTGGAAGATACAGGCAAGAGACCACGCTTGGCTATTTTTTTGGAAAATGATCCCTTTACAATCATGTTTATAAAAGGAGTTGGAGCATTATTCAGTCCCAAGCATTTTTGTCTTCTGCTGTGTGCGGAACCAATTTTTACAAATATTATTCTCCTAATGTAAACATGTCTTTCTTTTCCAGCATTCCAGCTGCCCAAGCTGTATGCAAAGCTCCATTACTGCGTATCATGTGCAATCCACAGCAAAGTGGTCCGGAACAGGTCTAAGAAGGACAGACGTATCCGCACACCGCCCAAAAGCAACTTCCCCAGGGACATGAACCGCCCTGGACAGAATGTGCAGAGGAAGTAACTTTTAATAAACAAAGTCTAAAAACTATTCGTTGTTTCAACTTTTCCCTTGTTAGATTTATTTAGATTTTAAACCCTCAATAGACAGGTAATTGTGTAAATCTACCTGGTTGAATCTTGCCATACATTCTATTTTCAAGATTTAGCTTTTCATGGAAAAGTCTAAAGTAATTTTGTCAATTTAAGACTTTGCAGGCGTATGTAACTAAGTAAAGTTTTTTGTTAATGTTGCAACATTGCAACCCTTCAACTGAATGAATGGTAATATTTGACATTCACTACAGCGTACATTATACAGATGGCAGCATTGGCAATGTTTGCTTGCTAATTATTAGTGATAGGACTCGAATCGGAAATAAATATTTGAATCATGACTCGAATTAACCCTTGATTCGAATCGATACTCGAACAATAGATATTCTATGATAAATGAAAAATACTAAACATTTTTGAATCATCATCATCATCGTTCACTGCAGGACGTAGATCTCTCCAATTACAACCAATCCATTACTACAGATAAAACATAGAGATAAGTAAACAAAGGAATTTTACAAATATGAAGCTGTCGATTTAATTACTATAAGTCCCGCTAATATTATAAATGTGAAAGTTTGTGAGTTTATTTGTATCAAAATTAATGTTCAACGGCTGAACGGACTTTGATGAAATTTTGCAAATAGATAGACCATGGATAGGGCTAGGATATAGGATACTTTTTATCCCAGGATTCGAATCAGCATAAAATTTCATTAGAATTAAGTTTTAACTGTCATCATTCGAATCAAATGTGATTCGAGTCCCATCACTACTAATTTGCTAATAAATAGGTGGTGCCGTGGCAATATTTCGATATTTGCTATGCCACGACCCCACTACAATAAATGAATTTTTACCTACCTAAGATTCTGTTTTATTTTATTAGATAGTATTTGCTTATAGCGTAATGGGCAAACATGTTACAGTTAAGTAGGTACCAAAACCAAGTGTTATATCTATTCTGTTCTAGTGGCCCAGTAGATATAATAGATTAGGAAGGTTCTTGTATGAAATGAAATGCGAGGTCAGTTTTTAAAGAATGATAGGAATGGTTAAACATGAAACACAACATTTCATTCAATACGTTTATTCACCAGATTGCTTACATTTACTACCAAATAGGTAACTAAAAGATGAAACACCTAAGTTTATGAAAATTACATTTTCAACCAACAAAATTATATATTTTACCAATACATTCAATAGTGGTTTGCATAAAACGTTGTACTTCAAAACCTATTTGACGATAAAATTTTTATAAAATCCCCCCCCCCCCCTGTGGTTTTATTTTCAAGCTAAGCTAAGGAGTAAAATTTGATCTCATTTGAATTGGAATAAAATAACAGCAGATATAAAACAGCTTTCAAAGTTGCATGTCATAACAATTTTAATTTGTACCATTGACAAAGAGCATAAAAATCTATATTCATAACCAGTAATAGCTAAGTGAAGGAGTTCAATGACCAAACCCTTCTGTTATATTAATACAAAAAACAAATCATTTACTAACAAATTAGTAACATAGTGCACATTTTGTACTATGAACATAAAGATGTATATGATTGAGTTACTTAAAATGTGCCTCATTTAAAATACATAAACATACATGCATACATATTATCACGCCCATATCTCTAATGGGGTGAGCAGAGCCACAAGAAATCATAACAAAACTTGCAGCCACTCCTGATTCAAAGTCCCAAGATGGATATAGTGAACCATATCAGCAGGTGATCAGCACATAGCCCATACAGATAGTCCATCATGTTGGAGAGGATACTTAGACACTAGTAAGTTATTATTACAAACTCTAAAGACAAATAAACTCTATTCTATTTTAAAAGTGTTTAGTTAAAATGAATTGCAGTGAACTTACAAAACTTACTGAATTTTGTTATTCCTCTTCTAAAACTTTTCAAATAATGGCAATAAAAATTAGAAAACGAAACTTGGATAGTATGTAAAAAAATCTTTATAAAGGGTTGTCCATTAATCACATCATGTTTATTAGCAACTTTCAACCCCCAATGATACATGGCGATATTTTAGAGTACTCGTAATGCACCCTGGGTAATAATTCATAGAAAAATAAAAACACCACCCTTTTCTAAACCACATCCCCCTCTCGAGCCTCACATGATTAATGGACGATCCTTAGGTAATAGTGCGAAGAGTGCGATCAATATCACTAATTCATACCTATATAAATTAGACTCAAACCGACATAAGCTGATGTTAATTAGTTCCACCACTAATCTTGTAAATAGTTTGGGGGAACTTAGGGACTCCCTTACGTCCTTCTACAGTCTCTAATGCATGTTTCAAGTTCTTTTCAAACACTTTCTTCGCATCGCAAAAGCCTTGCTTTGTTTTCCCGAAGGAGTTTGGACCAGCTGATGTTGGAGTTTCTCTGTAACAATAGTTTTTTTTTATTAACTACATTGTTTGAAGAGTCTGTTTCATTGTATCTTCTATATTATGCATACATCAACACCGTTTCGTTTATTGTCTGATAAAAGTAAGTTCATACGAGCTAGTGGCAAACTTTTGTGGAGTTTTTAGGCCTCCGTCATGGCTTAACGACTTAAAAGCTGAGACCGACAATTTAACGAGCCCTCTACTTCAACAATCAATCAAGAATGTCTAAGCAAACTATTCCATGAGCGCTTCATATTGCCTGATAGTAATAATAGATGAAGATGGAATTTGCAATCCTAAAATCACAACGTTCAGTTAAGATTTAATAGTAAATTATGACATACCTTCCAATATTCCTCATTCTCATCTTAGCTTCAGCTGGCATCTCCTCAGGCTCGTCATCATCATCATCAGCATTGAACACTGATGCCACCGTTGGTTTCTTCGGAGTAGCCTTCACAGGTGCACCTATGCTCATTTTGATGGGAGCACTTGGCTTGGAGAACCCGATGGATATCTTAGAGATGCGGGGAGGGGGAGGGGGTGCTGGGACTTCTTCTTCAGAGCTGTCCCAGTCGTCAAATCTACTGTTGTCTTTGTCATCTGGAAAATGTAACATTAGAAATGTTTTTTTACATACATTCATAAAATCACGCCATGCCCATAGGCAGAGATCACGGATCTACATTTGCTACGATCCTGACATACTCCTTTCGCTTCATTCAATTTCTTTACATTCTTCATACACGCTTGTCGGTTCAAGGTACTCATGACCTGGCCCTTTTCCAAAATGTGTGTTTATATAAGATATCATTATGATATAATCTTACAAGCTACACATAACCAGCTCACCCAGTAATAAATCAACACGTAACTAATGGGTTTATTGATTTGGACCTTATTAATAGATGATTTCATAGCTGAGCAGTTTAGTTTGAAGTTTGATTGTTTTGTTAGGGTTGACAACACTCGCCTCTAAGATTCCTTTGATTTCTATCACGACTGTCTTTAGAAGACCTGGGGGGCGAAGGTGATGAAGAATACCGACTCCTCGTTGGCCCTGGTGGAGACGACCGCCTCTGTGGAGATCGAGACCTTTCCCGCTCCCTGTGCTGCCTAGAATCATCACGCGCTGATCGAGACGACCCTGCCAATGTGAAAACACTGGCAAAGATAAATAAAAATACACATTGAGTAAATAAAAAAATTGAGCAATAGGTAGAACTACGACGTTATCAGCTGGGGCTTTGATTAGTCAGTTAGTGCTACCGAATACCTTTATAATCCTTGTATCTGCCACTCATAATTGTTTTTTTATATGAAGCAGTCTAGTAAAAGTAGATTCATGGATTTCTCAAAAATAGAAAAATCCTTTCACTTTGCAAGTTTTTCCGCCATCTTTGAATTATTTTTTTCATTGATTGTGTCTCTCGCTCTAACCCAAAGATTGCAAGTTTCTGTCTTTGGGTCTGGGGCCCTATTCACGATGACCAAAGAAAACGAGCCACGTAACGAGCCAAATGTCATCGTGTCTCTAAACACAAACGAGACACGCCATGGTGTGAAATCAAAAACTGTATTCTGCATGCCATAAGACTAGTTGTCTATGACCGTGTTTTGGTTTTACGTGATTCGTTCAAAATCAAGCATCCGGTCTTTCGGAAAACGATCGGTTTTAGATTGATTTTATTTTTTTGTTTACAATTTTCATCTCAAGTAAATAAATATTGAATTATAAAATTGCTAAACTCTTTCTACTAATACTTTCGTTATATTTTAAAGTTTAGAGAACAAAAAAAATATATATATAACGTAAAATGGTTAGCTACATCAACCAACCACAACTTGTTTCCGAACGAATTATCAATCAAAATATTGACTGACATATTGCATTGTTTGTTTTGAAAAAAACTTGGATATACATGTCATGTCTAAGTTTGTTTACAGTGCGTCCAACGTAACTTGGCGTGCGTGAAGTTAGCCGTTGGACATGCGCAGTGTAGCTTTTTCATACTAAATTGTTTACTGCGCATCGAAACGGCTAACTTCACGCACGCCAAGTTACGCTGGGCGCACTGTAAATGGGTTAAATCCCGGTGGTAAAATGAGTTTGTCACAATCGCCTTCAAAAGAAAAGAAAATAAACTGAACAGAGCAAGTAACTGTCACTGACAGTTGCTGATGTTAATCAAAATATTCTACCGGCCAGTGTGTTGTCTTTGGTTGGAATCGAATGATAAAAGAAATTATTATTATCTGTGGTATAAGAAAAATATGGCGGCAGAAAGATTTTGGGAACATCCCGCGTCGTAGTGTTCAAAAAGTTTGCAAATCGAAATAAATGAAGAAATCAGTTAAAAATTACGTTTTGAGTTTACATACTTACATAATATTTTAACGGAGTGATAAAAATGGACGTTGTTCTTCGAAGACATATGCTGCGTATGATATGCTGGCGCCAGCAACGCCCACACATAAATAGGAGACTGTCAAGGGATTCTGCTGAGCTGGACCCTAAATTTTTCGTGCTATTTTATAAGGTGGCCAAAGAGTTGTTTTGGTATTGTGCGGCGTTCTTGGAGGCAGGCTAGTTAATTCTGGGCCTCAGAGATGTTCTAGCATTACAACAGAAGTCAAAGTAAGTATTGTGTTAGCTAAACTTAATTTATTGAACAATAATAAAATGGTACCTAGGTTAGGTATTAGGTTAGACTGAAACCTACTATATTTACTGTATTTTTCCAGATACTTACAACCCTCAATTTCCTGATCACCAGTAGCTATCAAAAGCCAGTGGGAAACTTGGTTAGCACCTGTAAGCCTCTGCATAGAGTAAGCGGTGAATGCCTTGAATGATGCCAACCTACATCAAATTTCCTACCTCCGAACAAGAGAGGAATTAAATCAAACAAGGGTAATATTTTAATCAACTATTTATTTTAGTAGGTATTACATAATAGTATTTGTGAGAGCATCAGCGAACTAAAATAAATTAATTTAAATTTTAATTAATAAACTTTCACTTTCATTATATTAGTAGAATATAATCTTTATTTCCAAAAACATGAAAGTATGTACCTACCTATAAAAACAATAACAATGATTTCTGCCTCGTTTCAGATTTGCAACAGTGACTTAAAGGCATACCTACTCATGTGCTACATTAGGAGGGGCAGCTCATGACAGTTATATTATGTTAAATAAATCAGAAATCATGAGATGTGTGTGTGTGTGTGTGTGTGTGTGTGTGTGTGTGTGTTAGTGTTAAAGTATGGGTACATGGGGTTGCGTAGGTATAATAAGTAATAATAAATGCATTAAAACCATAAAACACAAAAATACTCGCAGCACACATGCTATGCATATCTAAAGTTTCACTCAATCCATGCAGCCATTTAGAAGTAAATTATGAGGCACAAGCATCGTCACATCTTCACAAACTTTTGCATTCACAAAAAAAGAGCTATGTTAAGTTATGTTATTTTAAGTTACATGTGCATATTAAGAAGTTTAGTGTATATGTGTAAGCATGACTGTGTGCGTGTGTTTTAGATTGTTACATTTAAATTGTTATATTTCAGAGCTGCCCACGCACTATGCCAACACGTGGATCAGAAGCAATTGCTGTATGCAATACAGCCTCAGTACATGTCTGGTCCACTGCGCCAGGGCTTCTACGACATCCTCATTGCGATGCATCTCAAGTCGCACGCCACTACCATGTGAGTACACCAGCTTCGCTTGAACAGCATCTAGAAAAGAACAGAATTATGAAATACTAGGTGGCAGCACAGGTAAAGTACGCGCTATCATTGCGTTTTGAGCTTTACGCCGGTAATTTCAAGCAAACTAAAGCTTTCCAATATTATAGTATACATACATACATATTATAACGCCGTATCCCTAATGAGGTGGGCAGAGCCACAAGTAAACATAATAAAACTTGCAACCACTTCTGATCCAAACTTCCAAGATGGATATGGCGAACCATGGTGACAGGTGATCAGCCCATCGCCCATATAGGTGGTCCATCATTTTGGAGAAGATCCCTTTGTCGCCTTTTACGACATGCTCGGGGAGAGAAGCATATAGTATAACCCCCGGATACTCAAATGCATCAGAGTTGAGCACGTCTCAATCTCAAGTGACGAGTTTTTGACTTCTGTCATTCCGTTCCGTTCCGTTTTGTAATTTAAAGTACTTATCTGTATTCAAATTTAATTATTGAGATCGTAGCTTTATTAAAGTGATTGTGTGAACTTTAGTTTCGTTCGTTATTTTATTGCCTGCATGCATGCAGGCAATCTCCCTTAAGCGCAAGCTCATTGACGTATGCATTCTCCCTATCCTCACGTACGGCGCGCAGACTTGGTCTTTGACGGCTCAGCAGAGGTCCACACTCGGGGCTTGCCAGCGAGCGATGGAGCGCAGTATTCTCGGAGTAAAACTCACTGACCGAATACGCAACACCATACTGCGCTCCAAAACTAAAATCGCTGACGTTGCTCGGAAAGCAGCCACTTTGAAGTGGAAGTGGGCAGGGCACGTCTGCCGTATGTCGGATGACCTATGGGCGAAAACCACTACCGAGTGGGCTCCTAATGGTGGTAAACGGAAGCGTGGCAGACCAACACTGAGATGGCGGGACGACTTGGACTCATTCATGAAGGATTGGTCCTCCAAAGCACAGGATAGAGAAAGGTGGAAGGGGGATAGGGAGGCCTTTGCCCTGCAGTGGGACGATAATGGGCTAATAATAATAATAATAATAATAATAATATTGCATGCCCATAATGTCTAAGAATCAAGAAGATAATTATATAACAGACAAGTTCTTACTTTTTTGCTAGTTTTTGTTTTTTCCAGGGAGGTGTGCAAAAACGAGTTCGTGATCCCCCTGGGACCGGAACTGAAGGCGTTGTACGAAGAACCAGAGATGGGGCACAGCCTCCGCTCGCTGCAAACAGAGAGTGTTCGACCGCAGATGAAGAATGAAAAAAGCAAGCAAACTCACGTGATATCTGTAAAGATTTTAAACTTAATTTTGTTCTGACACATGTAATTTTAACTGTGAATTCCTACAAATAGGTACTGAATGTTGTTATTTCGATAGAAAATCTTCCAGTCCCAATTTATCTTCATCTCGCAAAACATCTTGTTTCAGAGAGAGTATAACGGAGATCAGCAACTTTTACTCCCCCTACTTACCGCTGGAGGTGAGTTCGTGATGCAGGCGTTGGCGGACGCAGTTACAACCAACCAAGTGCACAACCGCGACCCCGTGGGCGGCACCAATGAGAACCTCTTCTTGTGAGTACACTCTTGCCACAACTGATTCTTCCAACACTCTTTGGAACGAAATTAGAATTGAACAAAGAGGTCAAGTACCTTGGAGTGTGGCTGGACAACAAACTCCTTTGGGGCAAACAACTGGAACACACAACTACAAAAGCCACAAATGTGCTATGGCAGTGTAGACGAGCCGTGGGGAAAGACTGGGGATTAAACCCGAAACTCTGCCTCTGGATGTACACTGTCATGGTACGCCCCGTTTTAACATACGGGGCGGTGGTTTGGTGGACTAGAACAAATCTTATTACAACCATAAACAAGTTGCAACAAGTACAAAGACTCGCCTGCTCGCTAATCAGCGGGTGCAAAAAATCAACACCCTCAGCAGCACTGGAAATGCTCTTGGGCCTAACGCCGCTTCATCTCCACATACAACAGGAGGCGATGTCTGCGGCGCTTCGAATAAAGTCCACTGGCCAATGGAAGGGAGAGGCCATACCGACAAATCATACCAAAATTCTAAATAAGGCCCTACAAACCATTCCAGAGGCGTTGAATGGGTCTGACAGAATAGCTACGACATATCTAACCAACAAAAAGTATGAGATAGACAAACAGCAGGGTCAGATAGAGAACCTCAAAACCAACAAGGAGATCTTGTACATTTACACGGATGGTGCAAGACGTGGAAACAAGGCAGGGTGTGGTCTCTACTGCCCGGATATCGGACTAGCGGAGGCTCGACCACTGAGCCACACAACGACTGCCCTACAAGCGGAAACTATGGGGCTCCTACTAGCAGCTAGAAAACTTCAACTGGCACTAGTATCACCAACGAATCAGCCCATAGATCAAGTCACAAAGCTTGTCTTCATAACTGATAGTGCAGCACTGATGAATGCACTAGACAGATCTGACACCAGATCAGCCAGCCTGGTGCAATGTCACGAAGCACTACAAAAACTGGGTGCCAACCACAAAGTAACAATTCGATGGACTAAAGGCCACGACTCCTGCACAGGAAACCGGAAAGCGGACTCTTTAGCGAAGGAGGGCCTAAAGAAACAACTCACGGCGGAGGATATCAACTTATGTAAACCCACGTCGTTAGAGATTAAAAACAGGCTGAAAACGCACTGTGAAAATGAACATCAAAAACAGTGGGAGCAAAGGCAAGATTGTTGTCACACCAAAAGACTGCTCCCCCAACGCAATAAACGCCTCACATCAACTTTACTGAAAATGGGACGTGAAGACCTTCGAAAAATGGTGGGCATCATCACAGGACACTGTGAGTTGAATAACCACCTTCTGAAAATAGGAGCAACGGACAGCGGCCTATGTCGGGGATGCTTCCAAGAGGATGAAACTGTGGAACACGTGACACTTCACTGCTCCGCAACAAACGAAATAAGACAAAGCTCGGGACTGCGGACGGTCATCGAGCGGTGTCAGGCACTATCATCATCGACCTCGACAGCGCCAACAGCGGCTTCAACAACACCATCGAGGATACTGGAACACTGCTGCCAACACCCCAAAGTCCTTCTCCGGTACTTCAAGGAGCTGGGATGGCTGGGGGAGGGTTAGCAGAGGGGATAATGCACAATACACCCCACCGCGGGACGTCAGTGCAGATCTTTGTTCCCCTAACATTAGAATTAGAATTAGAATTAGTACACTCTTCCTGTCAGTACACTCTTTCTGTGAGTACACACTTACTGACAGTACACTCTTCCTGCGAATACCTTCTTCCTGTAAGTACACTCTTCCTGCGAGTATAATTTCCTGACAGTACATTCTTCCTGTTAGTACTCTTCCTGATAATATACTCTTCCTGTGAGTACACTCTTACTCAAATTTTTACTGCCTTACCCACAAGTTTCCATTATCTGAAATTCTTTATTGTACACGCACGAAACGAAACAAATACACACAAAACATTAAAAAGTACATGTACAAAGGCGAGCTTAACTCTTAAAGAGTTTTCTGCCAGCAAACCTGTGAGGCAAGGGAGAGGCTTTAACATAAGTGGAAGTTATGTGTACAGAGACATAAAAAAGAAAAACATAAAGATAAGCTTACAAATATAATAAACTAATAAGATATACTTACACACAATATAAATATATACAAATAATATATATCTACAAAAATATATACAATATATACATACATATAAATAAATATTATAAAAAAATTAAACATTATTATTTTAAATATTATTACACCATCATCATCATCATCATCATCATTTTCCTGCCCTTATCCCACTAGGTGGGGTCGGCACAACATGTTTTCCTCTTCCATCTTCTCCTATCATTCGTCATCTCAGTACTCACTCCTTTCATACGCATGTCCTCTTTCACACAATCCATCCATCTTTTCTTAGGCCTTCCTCTGTCCGTGTATCCATCCACATTCATATTCAGCACTTTCCTTGTAACACGACTTTCTTCCCTCCGCATAACATGCCCACGCTAACCTATCACTCTATTTTCTTAGAGGCCTTCAGGCGGCCTAAAAACTCCGTCACAAGAGTTGGCCACTAGCTCATACGAACTTACTTACTTATTATTACACAGATTACCTGAAAGTTTTTAATGATATTAGAGATTGTCTTTGTAAATAAATTTTTGAAGTTTCTATAAATGTTTCTAATTATGTCCTATAGAAGGAAAAGACGAGCACAGGAACAACATCTGAACGACATACAACTGAGGCATAGAGTGGAAGCCATCATAGCTTTTGCTCACGACTTCGTAGGCGATCTGCAGAGCGATCAGTTGAGGTAACATCGGCATAACCCTGCTTTAAAAAAAATTCTATAAATCTCACTTATATTATAAATGCGAAAGTTTGTGAGTTTGGATGTTTGTGCCTCAATCACGCCTAAACGGCTGAACGGATATATACTGGATTAACATATAGGCTATTTTTCATCTGGGTACCTACTACGCGAGCAAAGACGCGAGAGGCAGCTAGTATAAATATAAATATTTGAGGACATTATCATACAGCACCATCTAGCCCCCAACTAAGCAAAGGGAGCCAGATGGCTGATAGAATACTCCCGCAGCGGGAATCTAACCCAATCAATCAATGCTTGTGGCCACCAGAAACAATAATACTAGCTTGAACTGATTAAATATTATGTACGCATATTTTTCTTGCTTTCAGACGTTACCAAGAAATCAAGCAGTCAGATTTGCCGAGCGCCGTGGCTGCCAAGAAGACCAGGGAATTCCGCTGTCCGCCCAGAGAACAGATGAACTCAGTTTTAAGGTAAGTGTCTCGTCTTGTTTCAAAGTCGAAGTCTATAGTAGGTAAATAAGCACACAATCTACATCGTCGAAACTAGTGTGGTGTATAAATCCTCTTGTTATGAGGCATACTGACAAGTGGACGCAATTTGAGTCAACTGACAAATAACTGCGCGATAATTTCATCCGTTTCTGCAACATACAAGTCATTAAATTTTATTACCCTGGACATTCAACTAAATGTATTAGGGATGTAAAATCTTACTTCTTACTTATATTATAAATGCGAAAGTTTGTGAGTTTGGATGTTTGGATGTTTACATTAAGTAAAAAAATTCGGCTCGCTTCGCTCGCATTGGTTTGAAGCTCGCTTCGCTCGCTAACTTTTAGAGACTTCTAGAAATGGTTTAAAACTACATTGAGTTAAAAAATTTGGCTCGCTTCGCTCGCATTTGTTTGAAGCTCGCTTCGCTCGCTAACTTCTAGAGACTTCTAGAGATGATTTAAAGCTACATTAAGTTAAAAATTTCGGCTCGCTTCGCTCGCATTGGTTTGAAGCTCGCTTCGCTCGCTAACTTCTAGAGACTTCTAGAGATGGTTTAAAGCTACATTGAGTTAAAAATTTCGGCTCGCTTCGCTCGCATTGGTTTGAAGCTCGCTTCGCTCGCTAGCTTCTAAAGACTTCTAGAGATGGTTTAAAGCTACATTGAGTTAAGAATTTCGGCTCGCTTCGCTCGCATTGGTTTGAAGCTCGCTTCGCTCGCTAATCTCTAGAGACTTCTAGAGATGGTTTAAAGCTACATTAAGTTAAAAATTTCGGCTCGCTTCGCTCGCATTGGTTTGGAGCTCGCTTCGCTCGCTAACTTTTAGAGACTTCTAGAAATGGTTTAAAACTACATTGAGTTAAAAAATTTGGCTCGCTTCGCTCGCATTGGTTTGAAGCTCACTTCGCTCGCTAACTTCTAGAGACTTCTAGAGATGGTTTAAAGCTACATTAAGTTAAAAATTTCGGCTCGCTTCGCTCGCTAACTTCTAGAGGCTTCCAGAAATGGTTTAAAACTACATTGAGTTAAAAAATTTGGCTCGCTTCGATCGCATTGGTTTGAAGCTCGCTTCGCTCGCTAGCTTCTAAAGACTTCAAGAGATGGTTTAAAGCTACATTGAGTTAAGAATTTCGGCTCGCTTCGCTCGCATTGGTTTGAAGCTCGCTTCGCTCGCTAACTTTTAGAGACTTCTAGAAATGGTTTAAAACTACATTGAGTTAAAAAATTTGGCTCGCTTCGCTCGCATTGGTTTGAAGCTCGCTTCGCTCGCTAACTTCTAGAGACTTCTACAGATGGTTTAAAGCTACATTAAGTTAAAAATTTCGGCTCGCTTCGCTCGCTAACTTCTAGAGGCTTCCAGAAAAGGTTTAAAACTACATTGAGTTAAAAAATTTGGCTCGCTTCGCTCGCATTTGTTTGAAGCTCGCTTCGCTCGCTAACTTCTAGAGACTTCTAGAGATGATTTAAAGCTACATTAAGTTAAAAATTTCGGCTCGCTTCGCTCGCATTGGTTTGAAGCTCGCTTCGCTCGCTAACTTCTAGAGACTTCTAGAGATGGTTTTAAGCTACATTAAGTTAAAAATTTCGGCTCGCTTCGCTCGCATTGGTTTGAAGCTCGCTTCGCTCGCTAACTTTTAGAGACTTCTAGAAATGGTTTAAAACTACATTGAGTTAAAAAATTTGGCTAGCTTCCTTCGCATTGGTTTGAAGCTCGCTTCGCTCGCTAACTTCTAGAGACTTCTAGAGATGGTTTAGGAAGGTAGCAAAGGCAGCAAAGATAGCATAGGCAGCAAAGATAGCATAGGCAGCAAAGATCGCATAGGCAGCAAAGATCGCATAGGCAGCAAAGATCGCATAGGCAGCAAAGATCGCATAGGCAGCAAAGATCGCATAGGCAGCAAAGATCGCATAGGCAGCAAAGATCGCATAGGCAGCAAAGATCGCATAGGCAGCAAAGATCGCATAGGCAGCAAAGATCGCATAGGCAGCAAAGATCGCATAGGCAGCAAAGATAGCAATATCGAATTAACACATTAAAATATAATGTAACTAACCTAGGTAATGTACATTACCGTCGTACTGATAACTTGTGTTTAGAGTACGTACCTACCCACAGAACACTAATGTATTAATACGATATAGGTACTTACTCAGACACAAGTTATCAGCACGATGTCGAAACACGCAAAGCGGCCCGATACGACAGGCAGCGCTTTTATACAAATCCTTCGTAAACAACAAGATGGCGGCGATGTCGTACCGGTAGTCGTTCAGTGACTTACATTAAAATCATAAATTGACTTTTATATTAATTTAACTAACATCTGAAATCAGGATATTAATTTACGGAACTTTACACTAAAAAAAAAATAAGATAGTTCCTATAATGATTATGTAGATAAAATTAAATATTCGTAGATATTTGTATTCCTGTTTTTTTTTAAAGACTAATTTTATTTTGAGTAGTTTCTATAAATTATTACCAGAATACGGTTAAAAATTTGTTTAAAAGATTGTGATTTTCTATGCTGTTTTTTAGTAGATATTATATAGTTTATTTATAAAAGACTGATTATTAATACTTTGTTTCATAAAAACATCGTTGTCTTATTTTTTCCTATTCCGTCTGATAGGAACCCGCAATTAAAATGGACGCTTTTATTATAAATTCAAAGTGTTAGGGTTTCTAAAATGTATAGCGAATTATGTATGTCGTTTTACCATTATAATTATATAAAAATCGAAGAACTATTATTTTAATGTAGGAAAGTTTTTCAATTGTATTTATAAGATGTCATTTCCGGTGATTAACACCACGAGGACAAGGTTGTTTTATATTAGGTATGTATATAATAAGTATTTGATTGGCATAATTGATATTTTAAATTATGGGTAGCTTATATCAGTAGGATTAATTCATTTTTATTGTATTTTTTTAATTTACACTTCTATTGTTAAGCCCCACGATTGGTCTGAAGTTTTGCAACAATGACGCTAGCCAATCACAGAGCCGCTCGGGCTGTGATTGGATAAGCGTGTTGCCACCAAATCGGGGAGCTATTTTTTGAAACTTGTAACGAGATATGAGTTTGGAAGGACATTCTGAGGAAGAAGCATGATACCTACTTAAGTTTTGAGTGTAACAGTTTTATATATTTTATAAAACTGTTACACTAATAATAGTTCTTCGATTTTTATATAATTATAATGGTAAAACAACATACATAATTCGCTATACATTTTAGAAACCCTAACAAAAGGTTAATTGAGTAATAGTTAGGACCTACCTGGTAGGTGTTACTAGTTTAGAAAAGAGTAAATGGAGTAAAAGGAGTAAACTTGACTATATACTTGTCCTAAGCCTCGAGCTCAACTATATACCTACTTGTCTTACCCCCGAATACTCAAACGCGACTCAGAGTTGAGCACGTCTCAACTCACGGTTTTTTTACAGTTTCTGATGATAATCTGTCAAAAAATCGTCATTTGAGACGTGCTCAATTTTGAGATGCATTTGAGTATGAGGTTAGGCCTTTTACGAAATCTACTAGGTAATTGTGATGTTTTTACAGGCTTCAAGCACATGGACCAGGAAGAAGAATTGTCCTTGTGGCGAGGAGCTCATCGTCAGGATGAACGAGATCCACGAGAGCCTCATGGTGTATGTGTTACAAAGGTTAGCTGGAAGAAAATGCTAATTAGCATTAAGTTCGCCTATGTACATTCTTGTGTGCAATAAAGAATTTTCTATCTATCTATCTATCTATGTGTCTCTCAACGCTCTGCAAGAGCCACTGTCTGAGGTAACTATTACTAATCATAACGTAAATAACATTTGGTATTTCTTGGAAAACATTTATCTATGGAGCGAAAGTCTTTAGAACTAGAAAGAGTTGAAGGTGTGAAAGGTTAATTATAGTTGAAAGAGAACTAGAATAAGTGAAAGTATTATTAAAAAAAAAAATGTCAAGTGCGAGTTGGATCCGCACACGAAAGGTTCAGTACTAGTGCAAAAAAAAAACTAGAATCTACAGTAATTTTTATTATAAAAGTGTCTTATAATAATTTGACGGCCTCGGTGGCGTGGCGGGCGATTACTCGGCAGAGGCGCAAGAGGCGCGGGTTCGATTTCCGCTGCGGAAGAAATTGCATGATCTGTAAATATTTGTTCCGGGTCTGGGTGTTGTGGTAGCATGGTACTCGTAGTTTCTGATACCCACGACACAGGGAATCCTAATGTGGGGTCAGGACTATGTATGTGACTGTTGGGTGCTATTTATTTATTTATTGTACCTACAGGCCATAGAAGAACCGGCAAAGAAGACTCCAGAAGAGAAGTTCCGTAAAGTCCTGATCGGCACTATTGTCAGTTGGGCCGAGGAGTCGCAGATCGAGACGCCCAAACTCGTCAGAGAAATGTTCAGGTAATTTTACTCACATCTCTGTTCCAGGTACCAAACAAAAAAATGTATCTTCGTTGCCATTTATGTTTTACACTATTTATATGTTAATTCATGTAACATGATGAAACTGGCAGATATATTACAGACTCCTAATGATAATAATAATATATTTCTTCCTTCCAGTCTCCTAGTCCGTCAGTACGACGCTGTTGGCGGACTGATCCGTGCTCTCGAGAAGACTTATGTGATAAACGCGAAGACGAAGCTGGATGTAGCGGAGATGTGGGTGGGGCTGAGCCAGATCCGCGCGCTGCTGCCTGTGCAGATGAGCCAGGAGGAGGAGGAGCTCATGAGGAAGAGACTCTGGTGAGCCATCATTCCTATTTAGATCAAGAATATACGTAAGACTAAGTTGGAGGTGCGAAGTTGTAGGTGGGATTGTGCCAGATCCGCGCACTGCTGCCTGTGCAGATGAGCTAGGAGGAGGAGGAGCTCATGAGGAAGAGACTTTGGTGAGCCATCATTCCTATTTAGATCAAGAATATACGTAAGACTAAGTTGGAGGTGCGAAGTTGTAGGTGGGATTGTGCCAGATCCGCGCGCTGCTGCCTGTGCAGATGAGCCAGGAGGAGGAGGAGCTCACGAGGAAGAGACTCTAGTGATCCATCATACTAATTAAGATTTAAAAAAGACTGACTTGTCCTTAGATTAGAAGCAAACAAACAATTCCAAACCTATGATTAATAAGACTGAGATATAGTTTGTTTACTTTATTATATTTGAAACTCATCAGATATTATATCTTATTTCAGGAAACTCGTGAACAACCACACCTTCTTCCAGCTGATTTAATCAGGTATGTTTTGTTTACTATAAAACACAACTACTTACTACTACTACTACTACTACTACTTATGCTCAGACCAAATAAAAAGAGTAGACGCCGCGCCGCGAACAACAAAAGTGAAGCCACACAAAACCGTACTCCTGCAAGTAAACATACACGCTCACGCACACACCTACACTAAAACCATGCTCATCGCTCTAAGTACGTCACGAGTCTTAAAAATAGAATTATGCCTTCCTGTGTAGTGTAAACTTGTAAAAACAGCAGCAAATCACATAAAAAGTCTCACGGAATCACTTTTCACTTGTAAGTGCTTCAAATAGCATCGTTTCTTAATTATTATACTGTGAATTTAGGTTACTTGGAACACACAACCTTAAAACCTTCGACACACACATAGATAAAATGGCGGCTTCACTTTTGTTGTTCGCGGCGCGGGGTCTTTTCTTTTTATTTGGTCTGAGCCTACATGGTTCAATTTGGGAAAATTGTGTCATAAAAAATGTTGATTTTTTTAAATATAGAACTCTCTAAATTCACATACAAACATGACCCACAATACAGAGGGACACTAGGATTATGTGTCTTGGGTATCAGAAACTGCGAGTACAGTACAGTCAACGGATCTTGACACTCGTGAAGTTAGCAGTTTGACATGCGCAGTGAAGTTTTTTCATACTGTCTACTGCTCGAAACGGCTAACTTCACGAGTGCCTAGATCCGTTGACCGTACTGTACCACAAATTGCCTGCTTTTTCTTGATAGGCACTTGATATGAATAAGTAAGTAAATAGATACCTATTATGTATGGTATGTATGTTCGTATGAGCTAGTGGCCAACTCTAGTGACGGAGTTTTTAGGCCGCCTAAAGGCCTCCGTCATGGCTTAACGACTTAAAAGCCGGGACCGACAATGTAACGTGCCCTCCGAAGCACGGAGGCACTCAGCTCGCAATGCCGCTTGCGGTCAATAAACTTAATTTATTGAACAATAATAAAATGGTACCTAGGTTAGGTATTAGGTTAGACTGAAACCTACTATATTTACTGTATTTTTCCAGATACTTACAACCCTCAATTTCCTGATCACCAGTAGCTATCAAAAGCCAGTGGGAAACTTTTGGTTAGCACCTGTAAGCCTCTGCATAGAGTAAGCGGTGAATGCCTTGAATGATGCCAACCTACATCAAATTTCCTACCTCCGAACAAGAGAGGAATTAAATCAAACAAGGGTAATATTTTAATCAACTATTTATTTTAGTAGGTATTATATATATACATAACAGTATTTGTGAGGTCAATGAGAGCATCAGCGAACTAAAATAAATTAATTTTATTAGATTCTTTGAAAAAACTTTCACTTTCATTATATTAGTAGAATATAATCTTTATTTCCAAAAACATGAAAGTATGTACTTATAAAAACAATAACAATGATTTCTGCTTCGTTTCAGATTTGCAACAGTGGCCTAAAAATAAAAGGCATACCTACTCATGTGCTACATTAGGAGGGGCAGCTCATGACAATTATATTATGTTAAATAAATGCATTAAAACCATGTAAAACACAAAAATACTCAATTTTCTTTAACTTATTAAGTACTACCTGCCGCCTGCGGCTTCGCTCGCCTATTACCAAGATAAAAAGTAGCTTAATGTTATTCCAGCACACATACTATGTATATCCCAAGTTTCACTCAATCCGTGCAGCCATTTAGAAGTAAATTATGAGGCACAAGCATCGTCACATCTTCACAAACTTTTGCATTCACAATAAAAGAGCTATTAGTTAGGTTAGGTTAGTACCTACTACAACTACTACTAGCCCCTAGTTCTTTCGAACCCTGTGTGGTGAAAAGATTCAAAGTCCGCCTCAAAAGCTCCTTTTGTGCACTAGGGCTCCGGGTGAATAATATTCTGTACACTAGGGTTAGGTTATTTCACTTATTTACCACATCATTTATTAGGGATATTATTCACTGGTACCTAGATTATATTATTTATTATACAAATAATCTATTCTGCTATTAAATAGTCTAAAGAAGACTAATTTATTTACATAATTAGTAAAAACACAACCTCGTTTTAGCAAAACACGCAATACGCATGTAATTTTGACAATTCAAAACGAGCCTCGTCTCGCGCCTACTCTCGTTTATGAAATCTGACATTGTCACATCAACATCATGCAGAATACGATAACACGGTAATTCCACACGTTTTCCCGCGTCTCGTTTTGTTTGGCCATCGTGAATAACGTCCCTGACAACTATAAAATTTTAATAATGTTGTCGTCAGTTGTCAATAATTTATAATTTTAGAATACTTTTTTCCATCAGATAACTATTTCTTTATATAAAATGTCACTACATGTCTCATTCTCATGTCTGTCAATGTCAACATCAGCTGTTCTTATTGAGGTTAATATTGGTACATTTAAACAATTTGGAATTACAGATATAAACTTTTGAGAGCTCTCCGAACCGAACTCAATCTCTATTATGCTTTTTTTACCTCGTCCACATCGTCTTCTAAGGTATATCAACAAAACTTCATATAAGAAATGCCGATGTTATTCTGATAGTAAACGGGCGAATTCCATCACGGATAAATTGAAAAGTGGCCCTGATTTGAAGGATTTTATTACTGGAAATGCTGAAGCGATTCTTACTGAACGTCCTCATATTCCATACTTGCCTGAAAACTTTCAATTTACGACGAAAAAGAAAGTTTTCTTTGATGTGTATGGATGTCAGATGAACCTTAGTGACACAGAAATTGTGTGGTCAATTTTGAAGAAAGAAGGCTTCGAAAAGACAGAAATTGAAGAAGAAGCTGATATCTTTCTAGTTATGACGTGTGCTATCAGAGAAGGGGCCGAGAGTAAAATATGGCATAGGTTGGACCATCTACGGGGTTATAAAAGACGAGCTATGGCCAAGAACAAAAATAAGCCAGTCAAAATAGGTATTCTAGGATGTATGGCGGAAAGATTGAAGGAGAAGTTGATTGAAAAAGAAAAAGCTGTTGATATTGGTGAGGAAACAAAAGTTATTCATGCACAACATTTATTCTTCATAATAAAAACTGACCATGATATTTATATAATAGCATAAACCGGCTTCCACTTCCTACCCAGAAAAGGGACCCTATGTGTGATTCCAGGTTATAGACTATGTGTATTCCATGTTTCAGCCAAATCCGTTCGACTATTATGTAGTGCATGTCATGAAAGTTGACTAAGGTATGGTATTCTCTCCAACATGATAGACCATCTATATAGGCGATGGGCTGATCACCTGTCACCATGGTTCACCATATCCATCTTTAGACTTTGAACCAGGAGTGGTTGCAAGTTTTCTTATGATTACTTGTGGCTTTGCCACCCCATTAGAGATACGGGCATGATAATATATTTGTAACACAAGAGAATGATTTATTTTACAGTGGCTGGTCCAGATAGCTACCGAGACCTGCCGAGACTCCTGGCGGTCACGGAGAGTGGCCAGACAGCGGTGAATGTGTTGCTCTCTCTCGATGAGACCTACGCTGACGTAGTCCCAGTCAGATTGAACCAAGACAGTGTGTCTGCTTTTATGTAAGTCCTGTTAACCCCACAAGCTAGGCACTTTTTATTATAAGAATGAGAATGAAATGCCAATTATGGGTTGAATAGACATTTTCAAAGTCAATAAAATCACAAGGAAAATATCTCAAATGAATGTAAACTCATGCCTGTTCATAATCAGTATTGGTGCCCAAAGCATTGTTGTTGAAAACACCGGTATTGCGCTGCTACCTATATATGCTACCTGCAGTTTTCAGACATCATACTTTTGGTAAGTAAGTTTGCCCTCTAACTTGAGCCTAAATCATCCAATTTTTTTTATTTTCAGCTCAATAATGCGTGGGTGTGACAACATGTGTACTTACTGCATAGTTCCATTCACGCGTGGCCGAGAACGCTCCCGACCCGCAGCCTCCATCGTCGAGGAAGTCAGAGAGTTGGCGGCGCGGGGAGTGAAGGAAGTTACACTGCTCGGACAGAATGTTAACAGCTACAGAGACGCTAGAGAAGAGGGCTCGCAGACACAGGTAGCTAGAGGTAGGTAGTAAGGGTAGTAAGTAAGTTCGTATGAGCTAGTGGCCAACTCTTGTGATGGAGTTTTTAGGCCGCCTAAAGGCCTCCGTCATGGCTTAACGACTTAAAAGCCGGGACCGACAATTATTATTGTTAGTTAGGGTAGTGACTTGGCGACATGGGAAGTGAAGGACACTACTGGGAAAGAATTTCAACAGCTATAGAGACGCGAGAGAGGAGGGCTCGCAGACACAAGTGGCTAGAAGTGGGTAGTAGGGGAGTGATAGTTGGCAGTGAGGGTAGGCATAACGCAATTTTTTTTTAATTATTATTTGTTCATAATTTCTGGTACATATGATCTTATAAACCATTAGCTCATCCAAAGCCTGCTGTTACAGGCGTATGAATAGAAAACATTTAGAATAATATGAAATAAATTAATTGAAATTGTAAACATCTAAATGTAAATCACCATAGTCAAATAAAAAATGTCGTAGTTTAATAATATAAAATAAAATAGTAGGTATATAAATTGTGTCTTAAAATTAATAATACTTTAAATTTTGTAGTCAAAAAATTCATTCTAGCAATAAAAACATTTTTCAGCAAGCCATTGTGTTAAATGATTCACGCATAATTAATTGAACTAGAAAAGTATGCTCTACTTGAGTATATAATCAAGCTAAGCATTTGTTACAGGTTTTAAAACAGTGTACAAGCCAAAGAAAGGCGGTCTGCGGTTCGCTGACCTGCTGGACCGGGTGTCGGCCGTTGACCCCGAGATGAGGATCCGGTTCACTGCTGCGCACCCTAAGGACTTTCCTGACGAGGTATTATTATTAGCCCATGGCGTCCCACTGCAGGGCAAAGGTCCTTCTATGCCCTAACACCATCCTCTGACAAGTGCTATGAAGGACCGATCCTTCATGAATGAGTCCAGGTCAACCCGCCATCTCAGTCTTGTCTGCCGCGACGTCGTTTATCAGCATTAGAAGCACCAGATAGCTGATAGAATATTTAAATACTTTTTCTTTTTTGTAAATACATACTTATAATACATAATTTAACTACAACACCCAGACTTGGAAGAAATATTTGCAGAACATACAAACATTCCGGGCGGGAATCGAACCCGTGCCTCTTGCGTCTCAGCCGAGCACTCGCCCGCCACGCCACTGAGGTCGCATGATGACCAAGATACATTATAATCCCCTGGTCCCAATAAACTGACACAAGGATTTTTCAAATAAAGCAAGTTCGTATGAGCTAGTGGCCAACTCTTGTGACGGAGTTTTTAGGCCGCCTCATGGCTTAACGGCTTAAAAGCCGGGACCGACAATTTAACGTGCCCTCCGAAGCACGGAAGCGCTCAGCTCGTAATGCCAATGCCACTTCACCCATTCATTTAAAATGAATCTGCATTACATTTCATAGAGAAAACCTTTATCAAACTTTGGCCGATCAGTGTGATGGTCCCAGGTGCTGCAAGTGATATCGGAGCGAGCCAACATCTGCAAGATGTTACACCTGCCGGCGCAGTCGGGCTCCAGCGCCGTACTGGAGCGCATGCGGCGCGGGTACACAAGGGAGGCCTATCTGGACCTCGTGAGACATGTTAAGGAAACTGTACCAGGAGGTAACTTTACCCGCTTCTATCCTCTAGTCTAGGCGCTCCGACGGCCACGGCTCTCTAGGGCTAATGTAAATTGAAAATATTTCCTTGTAACTAACTTTTTAATCTGACTTGGTTTATGTTATTGAGTTTATTTAAATATTTCTATGACTGACTAGCTGCCGCACGCAGGCGCAGCCTGAAATTTTGGAGGTGTCACTAATAATAGAATATGTCGAGTAAATCAGATTTTATTGCACACACAATTTTATTGCACACATTATAAAACCAAAAGGGAAACCTATTTTTATTGGCATCGCGGCTGGAGGCAGAAAATTGCTTTTTTATATTTTGTTTTTTAGAAGATTTTTCAAATTGACGTTTACGATTTTAGGGGGGGGGGTCACAGGGGACATGACACGCCCCCTCCCTCCAGCTAGTTAATTCCATAAATTTTTGTTGTGTATTTTTTGTTATATTATCAATTCAATTTTCATAGTTTTAAACCTACTCATAGTTTCTGATACGAACAGCACAGGCGACCCTGTGTGGGGTCAGAAGTCAGTACTATGTATATGAGTGTGGGTTCTTCCCCAGTGGGCCTGTCGACGGACATGATCTGCGGGTTCTGCGGCGAGACGGACGCGGAGTTCGAAGAGACGTTATCTCTGATGGAGGAGGTGGACTACAATGTTGCCTTCCTGTTTCCTTACAGCATGAGAGAGGTAAGCTATGTTTGTTATCTTCTTCTATATATATATGAGAGCACTGGTGGTCTAGTTGGTAGTGACCCCGCCTTCCGATCCTAAGGACGTGGGTTCAAATCCGGTCGTGTACCAATGGATTTTTCTGTGTCAGCTCCGCACGTATTGACCATATCTTTCCTGTGGACAAGGCCGACTAAACTGAGAGGATGGGATAGGTGCTGGACAAGCCTACTCCATCTTAATTCGTCCGGGGCACTGCAGCGTCCCGTTGGTAAAAGTAAAAGTTGCCTCCTGACGCTGTATAAATCATCTACTATAGATGGTAAAAGGCCTTAGTTTTTTTTTACAAAACAATAAGCATTTTATTGAAATCAACACACAGGTCAAACTACTGAGGGCAGAGCTTCCTTTTATAGCAAAACCACCCAATCGTCATCTCAGTACTCACTCCTTTCACACGGATGTCCTCTTTCACACAATCCATCCATCTTTTCGTAGGCCTTCCTCTGCCCATGTATCTATCCACATTCATATTCAAAACTTTCCTTGTAATGACCTTCTCCCCTCCGCATGACATGCCCATCCCACGCTAGCCTATTACTCCTCATCCTCTCTGTCACCTGCGCTATTTTTAAACTAGATTTGCTAACCCCCGAACACTCAAACGCATCTCGAAGTTGAGCACGTTTTAAATGACGATTTGTTTTTGTCAGATTTTCATCAGAAACTGTCAAAAAACCGTGAGTTATTATTATTTTATTTTCATATTTTCTATTTCAGAAAACGACTGCCCACAGACGCTACCAGGACGATGTCCCGGAGCAAGTGAAGAAGGATCGCCATAATCGAATGGTGCAACTTTACCGCACTAAATGTCAAAAACTAAACGAACTAGAAATAGGCAACACCCACCTAGTATTAGTAGAGGGGTTAGTCAGGAAAACCGGACAGATTCAAGGAAGAAATGAACTGTATATCAAAGTTGTTTTCGATCAGATGGAAATACCAGTAGAGGGTAGATTTGAGGGTATAAATAGGAGATATTTAGAGGGTGAAAGTTATACAAATGGGGGTGAAAAAAGAAGGGTTGAAAATGGAGATTATGTTGCGGTAAGGATAGTGGGAGCAAAGTCTTCAGTTTTGAGCGCAGTGCCATTGTATCATACGAGTTTGACAGAGTTCTATAGAGATCGGGGATGGGGAGATAGAAGAGTTATGAGATTATGAAAATAAGAATACTCTTCTTCATCTTAAATTCTGCATGGATGGGATTTGAATCTGCAACCCCGGCCTCACCATGGCCTCGCGCTAACCAATATGCTATGGAGTCGACGTCACGCGTGAATTTATGGATTGGGAATTGTTTAAATAGAAATTATGCTTATAAAGGTAGATAGAACAAAATTTGAAGTAAACAGTTTGATACTTTAAATATTACATGTTAACTTAAAAACTCGAAGAATAAAGCCGTTGGATTTAAACTGCAGAAGGACTTATGTACATGTGTTTTAGGGTTTCGTACCGAAAAAGCAAAAAAGAAGGGTAGTTTGTAAACTGTTACGAAACGCTGATAAGACTCAACTCGAACTTGGGCCTTATTCGCTATGACCAAAAGATAAGTAACGTGGGCTCGTTATCTGT
This sequence comes from Scotopteryx bipunctaria, assembly GCA_949320045.1. Lineage (NCBI taxonomy): Eukaryota > Metazoa > Arthropoda > Insecta > Lepidoptera > Geometridae > Scotopteryx > Scotopteryx bipunctaria. The sequence goes on from OX439455.1 coordinate 10,238,260, forward strand.
GTGGAATCACCGTGTAATCGTATTCTATATGTCAATTTTGTATTGCAAACGCGGCGAGACGTTACAAACAAGTTACGAAATGCCAAGTTTCGTTTGATCATAGCTAATAAGGCCGCTTAAGAGCAATGGTTTGTGTTATAGTACGTATTTGTAAGTAAAATAAAACAAATCATATAGTTTGTGACACTTCAGAAGTGATGTTTATTTTAGAATCAATAAATCAGTAGAAAATTAATGACGATAACAAAGTTAACACAATAAATAAAATGATTAAATTGTACAAAACGCTTGGAAAGCTTAATTCTAAGAATAGGCACTCGGAACTACTGAATAAAGCAATATTTTGAAAGTTATAAATACCTACTTTTAATAAAACTTCAAAAGAACCTAAGCTAAGTTAGAAAATACTGAAAATGTCAAGTTCATCAATCAGTATAAAGATACAATCAGAAAATCGGATTTTCAACCTTACGTCAATGACATTTGTATGAGGAATGCTCATAAAAACATCTTTAGCTCTACCATGAGTTTTCTCAAACTGGCTACTGCTGTATATATTACTAGCTTTCGCCCGCGACTTCACTTGCGTAGTACCTGGATAAAAAGTTGCCTATATGTTATTTGAGCATGCGTACTATGCATATTCCAAGTTTTATTCAAATCCGTTCAGCCATTACGGCCTGATTGAGGCACAAACATACATCCACACATCCTCACAAACTTTCGCATTTAAAATCCTTCTGTCAGCGGGCTGTATCTCATGAACCGTAATAGGTAGAGAATTGAAGTTTTCACAGTGTGTATTTCTATTGCCGCTACAACAACAAATAATAATAAAAAAATTGTGTAAAATATCAGTTTTTTTGATAGTTTAAGTGAAGTGTAGGTCCTAACGAACTAAACTAGTTTTGTACATGTTTGTGTAAGTAAATAAGGTTACTTATATACAACGAAGATAATATACAACGCTGCACATTTCTTACATTATAAACTCTAAAGCTATACACATAAGGCATCAAATGACTTGTATATTCAATTAATTCCGACAGATGGATCAAGTTTAAACCTATGGTCAATAAGGCCCCAATTGACTCAAAAATACGTTTAAAAAGACATAATTATTGGCTGACAAAGATTACCGATTTAGTCATACATATAATAAGGTCACATTTCACTGTATTTTTCGGTAGGTAAATAATGATCTCGGCCCACTGCTCCCTGCCAGCTCAGTCAAAATATGCTTGTAAAAATTTTCGTTTACTGCAAGCGTAATGTCGGATGCCCTCCGAACTAGAACTAGCTGTTTGCGAAAGGCTGCTGGCAGAGACTGAATGGTTAAGAAGATAGGGCGCGATGGCACTCATTAGAGGAGGCTGCTGTCTGCTGCTGATGATGATGATGGTGGTGGCGGTCCGGTTAGAACGAGGCAGTGGCCGTTCAACTTTTAATTACTATCTATCTACATGCATTGTCAGTAATGTGCATGTGACTTATAATAGCGTTAGCTTCTAACCAACAGTGACTTAGATCGATCAGTTTTTTTTATTTTATTTTGTGATTTTTTGAAAAAATGTTACTAAAGTTTTCTACGAACACATGTTTTTGAGACTAATTATTTAATACTAGCTTGCGTCTGCGGCTTTGTCCATGTTGTACTATGGCAAGTAGCCCACATGTTCTTACAAGCCATGAACTAACCTTCCAAGTTTCATATGAATCTGAAGCCGTGACTGAGGCAAACACACAAACATTCTCACAAACGTTCGGATTTATATTAGTAGGATCATACCAATTTTCACTATGCAATATCATCTTTCATAGCTGTTCAGATATTATACCGCTTCTGTTTTAGAACCAATATTTTATAAAAAAAAACTAGACTAAGCTTGAAGTCCCTATCTGGCCCGTAGCCTTACTAGGTACGACATTCACCCTCTGCCCTGACAGATTGTCCGTCTGTCCCGACAGACTTGGACTTGGCCCTTGCGAGCTCCCATACACCTTTGTACTATACCCCGAGTCATTATGCGACTCCCTATCTGTTTGACTCTGGGTCTCAGTCAAATGTGTGTTGATAGCGAGAGATTGCAGTCGGGTGTGGAGGAGGCTGTGGTCCGGAGCAGGCTTGCGGTACGGTGCTCGGTTATCGTAATACATGCCGCGAAAGTGGTCATTCTGATTCGCAATCTCCACCTCAGTGTTCTGATCCAGCCTCTCGCTATAGCAGTGAGGTATCCGATCCATTTCACGCATTATATGGTCCTGCATCATCGCGTCGAAGACCCCCCTTTGATATAGAGGGTTGCGGTTCCGCGGTTGGCAAGTTGGAGGTTTCTGAGGCAAGCCGGGCTGGTTGTAGCTCTGACAAGGGTATGGCTGGGGAAGGCCGTTCTCCATGAGGTCTCGGTACGGCATCTGGCGGTTTGGGATCTCGTGGAAGTAAGCGTCTTTCGGGACGATCGGCCGACAGTCCGGGTAGCCGGGTTGATTTGGAGAGGGGGACTTGTTCGACATGGCTTCATAGTTGGGGAGCGGTAAGGTTTGCAGTAGGTTTGTGTTCCTCATCGGTCCGGGCTGGGTTGTGCTCCGGATCGGATTGTCCTCTTCGTCACTGCTCTCTGAGTGGTTCCCGTTGTCTTTGGGAGGTGTTTGGTAGGTTTTCCTAGTCGGGAAGGGTATGAGGTTGTGCAAACTAAAACGCTTGCTTTTCGGTGGCTTTTCCTTCAAAACTGGAGCGGGTCGAAGTGGTTGCTGAGGCATTTTTAGTATGCTTGAACTGGGTTGCGCCAGAGGCGGCATGGGAGGTGGTTCTTTGAAATCGGTGGGGGTAATTCTCGGTTCGGGGGTTTTACTTCTATGCTGCTCAACTTGTGCTACTAACTCTTGGACTGACTTTCTCGGTTCTCTATTCACTTCCTCAGTCTGATGCTTTCGTAGCTTGACATATCCATCCTGGGCTATGTCTAAAGATTTAGGATTATTTCTCGCTAAGACATCAGACATTTCCTTCTCCAGCTCAACTCGCTTCTTTATGTCGTCTGCTGTTCGTTGCAATACTTGGCTTTTCCATGTTGGCACTGGTTCTCTTCGGATCTCCTCAGGATCGCTAGGTTGTCGAACGGGTGACCTGGCTTCAGATTGACGACTAGATGAGGAGTATCTGTACCCTTGGACTTCCATCGAGACCGGGGACTGGGAGACAGAAACCCTGTTGGATTTTACGTGGATTTCTGCCGTCACATTCTGCAAATTGTGGTCTTGCGATGGGCTGGATATGGTTCTAGGTGATCTAGATAGTCTACTTGGTCCAGCGTCAAGGTGGTCACTGCTTTTCGAGTTCTTGAGATGTCTCCGTCTAGGACTAGGCGATCGTTGATCTAGAATCTCAGTGCTTTTAGAGGTAGCTTTACTATCGTTCAAGTCTTTGGTATCTGTCTCGAAGCTCTCGCAGTTCCTGTTAAAAGAGTTTATTATTCTGTGGACTTTGTTCCATTCATCTGTTTCCAAGATTTCCAAACTACGCGTTCTTTTTAAGGGTGGGATGTCTAATGAGCCTTTTGGGCTGTAGTCCAGCTTCTTGACTCTCTCAGATGCTCTGAACATCATACCCCGGTTCAACCATTGCTCCAAATGCTTATGTCTTTCTTTGCACATGGCTCTCTCAGCTGCGACGAACCTCGTCAGCTCCGATATCTGACCTTGCGTCTTCATCTCTAGATCTGTGACCTTCTGATCCAACTTTTCGTGAGCTCTATCGATGTGTCGTTTGAGGTCCTTCTTATCTTCATTCAATTTGTCCTCCATGTGCTTGAAGAATGGTGCACAATAGCAAGTGTAGCCAGCTCCAATAGGGCCCTTCTTGATGTTACCTGCTAAATCTAAAAAATACTGCTCGCCTTTCTGCAAGGGTTCGGTGGGTAGCGAGGCCAGTTTCGGTTCGGGGAAGAACTTCGGATCGGGGTAGTAGTGGCATCCGTAGGGGGACCAGTGGACTTTGGGTTGATTTTCAAAGTGTACATTTTTCTTCTTCTTATTTTTGTCTTTACTTTCTTTCTTATCCTTCTTTTTTGCATCTACTTCGTCTAAAACCCTGTCCTTGCTTTTGTTTCGTTTCTTTTTGGTTTTGGCTACAGGAGTGTTGAGGATCTGGACGATTTCTTCGAGCCCCTTCCTCGTGGAGATGTCCCTAGCGGTTTCCCCCTGCAGGTTCTTGATGCTTTTGTCGCAGCCCGCCTCGAGGAGGATCCTCGTGAGTTTTCGGCGGCCCATGGCGGCGGCGATGTGCAGCGCAGTGTCCCCGTTGCGGTTCTGCTCTGAGACCTTGCACTGGGCGGAGATGAGGATGCGAGTGACCCCGGCGTGCCCGTAGCGCGCCGCCGTGTGGAGGGGTGTGTCGCCGTACTGAAAGACAAAATAATGTATTTTAATGCTTTTCGTGAGTCGAATACTTATAAAAAGGGACATCGTTTTTGCATGGGAAGCACTGGACTGAAATAAATGGTGGAAATACACGCCGGCCTAGTGGAATATTGTGCTATAGGCTGTGGATCTTGGACCTGAGCATCCCCCCTGGATTCGTGGCAATATTGTGGCCCATTGGCGGCAAGGAAAAGTCCTAGGATCTCCAGTAATGTAGAGTCCTTACCGTATTCTGCAAGTCCGGCGGCGCGCCCGCCAGCAGGATCTCGCGGCAGGACTGGTTGTGTCCGTTCTGGCAGGCGAAGTGCAGCGGCGTGAAGCCGGCGCCGTTGAGCAGGCGCAGGTCGGCGCCGCCGCGCGCCAGCACGCACACCGTGCCCGAGTAGCCCTTCCACGCCGCCTCGTGCGCCGCTGTGTTGCCATACTGGAACACAAGTCATGATATTTTGGAGTATGTTTTTGTACACTGGCAAATGGTTGAATGATTCTATCCGATCTTGATAGCACAGGTAGTGGCGGGCTCAAATCTGGACGTGCACTAATGGATGGAAGGTGAAAACATCGTGAGGTCAAACAACTTGAGGGCATGTCATAGAACCTAAAAACATAATGACAAATGCAAGAAAGGAGTCCTTGAAGCGCCTTTTGAATCCTTTCACCACACTGGTTCGAAAGAACTACTGACACCCACAGTTAAGTGGTCACCGATTTTGCAACACCGGGAGCGTTGTCGGTGGGTGGCCTACTATGAAGGGGGTTTTAAAGTCTTTAGGGTTAAAAAGGGGTGACGTAATTGAATAGGAAAATGTCATTAGGTTGACCATTAAGGTAGTTGAAGGGATTGTTAGTATTGCAGCTAGTCGTGTATAAATTTCTTTAATCACTCAGGTTATATTATGGAGGCCTCAAAAAGGCAAGCAGAAGAAAGTATAAACCATACCTGTACTTGTACTAAACTGTACTTGAAAGGGCGGGCACTAAACAGATAATAGGATATCGTAATCAACTGTCTATTGACGGGGTCAGGTAGGATGTAGTGGATTCGTAGTTTGTGCAGGAAATTAAACTTGTTTTTGCCGCAAACTTAAGTATAACTAGGCTGCAGGAAATTGCTCACAGTTCCTTATTTGTATCGTAGTTGTGGTGTGGTAATTTATAATGACAGATTATTATTATTTATTCTTTCTAACATGATGGAGCATACATATGGGCGATGGGCTGATCCCCTGTAACCATGGTTCACCATATCCATCTTGGGACTTTAAATCATGAGTGAGGGCTGCAAGTTTTCTTATGGTTTTGTCCTACTCATTACGGGATAATTTATGAATTAGGTATTTACCACATGGTCTTGCTTGTTGGGGTCAGCGCCGTGTTGTAGCAGTAACTGTACGCAGGGCACATGACCTTCGGCTGAAGCGCGCTGGAGGGCGGTGCGACCGATCTGGAACCAAACGGAAAAGTAAGTTAGATCTCTGGTAGACTTCGGAATATGTACTTTCCTGCATAGCACGGTTACTGATTGACCGATTAGCCTCGCGAAGCAGCCGCGTGAGGGAAATACTCGTTTAGTCAGGATTAGGACGTGTCTCGTCTGTAGTTTGCACGTTTTCCTGGAGGCACGTCAAGGAGGAGGAGGAGGAGGTATTTAGGTCAAGCCACGAAAGATGAACAGTAGAAATAAAGTATGTATATGCTTATTTTTAAGTAGGTATTCATTTATTTCGTAAAATAAACATTATACCCGAATAAGTAATTAAGTACATTATCACAAATATTGTGCGCCTCTACAAACTTCATGCTTCATGAGAACCGATTTTTTCCGAATATGCAACTAAATAATAAAATAAATATTTGTGGTACTACTGTATTTGTAAGTAACTTATGTTTTTATGCTGAAAAGCGGAATCTAGAGCCTCTAACCACTGTTTTAACATCTATATTTTATGCACATGGATTCACGAACAATAAAATTATTATCAGGTCAGCTATCTATAGACCGTTTGCAGCGGCCTTTAGATAGCCCGACTGTTTCTTTTGTATTTTGTAAATTATATTTGTAATAGTTGTAAGTTTATTTCTGTTAGTAAAGATCATTAGAACATAAAAAAATATTTATGATTTATAAAAAAATCGGAAATCCTTTGTAGTATCCAAGTAAAAATAAAAAGTCTTTCCCGCGGATGCATCTTACCTGGTGCGACCTGGTACTACCTATATTAGTTACTAGTCAGTTTGTCTGCCTCGCCATTAATTTCCTGTCTGTCCGGCTGTGCCGAACATTTCCATAATATTGATAAATGTCGTCAGAAATGCCTCGACTGCAGAGCGGGATCAATCTCACGACATGACACTTCACGACTCTAATTTATAGCTCACTAGCTTTGCACGCGGCTTCGCTTGTAACGGGATGTTACGTGATTTAGGCCATCCCTCCCACAGGTCGTTCATCCACAAATATATATTTATTGCCACTATAACAACAAATAATAAAAATAAAAGAGGGTGCCATACAAGAAACATTTTTTAATGTACGATGGTACGGTACCCTTTGTGTGCAAACTCGACTCGCACTTGACCGTTTTTTTAATATTAATACCCACAAAGAAGATAAACGAAGTAGATTCGAGTTGAAACCTTTTCAAACATCTAACTGTAACTACTAAGGTTTGACACTAGATACCTATAAAGGAAACAATTGTCCCACCCCGGGAATCGAACCCGTCCGTTTCTATTTACGAAACCCTAAAAAGAGAAACGAGAAGTTTAATGACGGTTCGTTAGAGTGTGTAGTCCCGAGGCTATTTTATAATTAAGGTTCTGTAAGAACTTGTTTTAATGTAATTTCGATATTCTATCTACGGTTTGCTAAAAAGCTTACATAAACTACTCTAGTATAGGTAAATCCTACTAATATTATGATTGCAAAAATTTGCGAGGATATTAATAAAATTGTGCCTTAAGGTTGAATGAAAGGCACACCGTAAGGATGAACGGATTTGAATGAACCATGAATTATAGCGAGGGTGCTGGAATAAAATATAAATGAAACCTGGAAGAATAATTTGCAGAACATGAAAACATTTTCCCCGCCGCGTGAATCGAACCTGCATATATTACACACGTCTCAGCCGTACACTTCACCACGTAACCGAGGTCAATATAGCATTAAGCAGACAGCGTACCCAACACCACTATAGTGATGCGAAAACGTCGATAAAAGTATATATCGATGTCACGTTATTTATAGCGTTTGTATCGAGACCGCCCGCCGTATTTCACTGGGTTCGTGGCTTGTTCGGAGAGTGCCTGTCTTTATCCCGGCGTCGCAAATCACAGGGCTCAACACTACACAATTTCTGGTAGATATGGCTGACGATAAGGCCACTCTGTGTTGAGTTATCGATACAGTTCTGCTTTGGACAAGAGAGCTAAGAGTTAGAACCTATGAATACATTTTATTTTATAATATCTCGGCAAGAACTGGACTGGCGGAAACATTTATGTTCCAAATAGAAAAAAAAACGAGCCAAGTGAGAGTTGAAATCGCACTGAAGCGTTCCGTACCATCGTACATTATACTTTTTATCGTACGTTATAAAGAGAATACCTTAAAAAAATATTTCTTGTATGGAGGTCGCTTTTAATTATTTTTTGAAACTTGTTAGAGAAATAGACACTGTGTGAAAATTATGGTTCATGAGATGCAGCTCGCTGATAGACGGACAGACGCGGTGGGTTAGTAATAGGATCCCGTTGGCACCATTCGGGTACGGAACCCTAAAAATATTCGAAAGATTTTACAGTAAATAGGAGTAGGTATTCATATTATGGTCAGTCTAATTAGATACCTCGGCTTAAGAGTCATGTTAGGTCCTATAGGATGGCCTCAAGGAGGTTCTATCCTATTTATTCGTTTTCTTTTTCACTTTTAAATTGTATCTAATATTAATGACCAGCGTTTAAAAGTGGTCTACAGAGTCCGACAGTTCTGTGTTATTATAATGTAATGTGGGTAAAATACAGGTAAAAACTTATATCCAATCACGGGTTTTGAAGTTCGATCGTAAAACATAATTAACCTACTTAGTTAAGCCATGACGGAGGCCTTTAGGCGGCCTAAAAACTCCGTCACTAGAGTTGGCCACTAGCTCATACGAACATACATACATACCTACTTAGTATTTGTTTTTAAATGTCTACGTAAAGAAGCCGCGGAATTCTCTAAGTATAAATATATTTTGCTATTAAAATAATTTATTTTAATCAGAAAATCTTTGTTAGCAATTAACCTCCGACACTCAAAGTCAAAGAACACATAAAATATAAAGTAGGGGGCCGTTAAACATCTCCGAAAGGCATTTTCTGACCAGGAAATTGGCATCAACAACAAATCACTCAGCTATAAACATGTAACACCTTTCCAGTTATTAAGCTATCAATATGTTAAAACATCTCACTTTCTCACAAATTGCTTATAAACAGTAAGTACCTACTTACTGCAGCTTTTTTAAGACATCTGGCTTGTACGACATTTACTATCTACTTATAATAAAGGTTGTCCCACGGTTATGACACACGGACGGAAAGTACCTACCTTATAGAAAATTTTAATGAAAGATAACTTCATTTTGATTTAAAAACAATTTGAAATGCATTCAGAGATAAGAGTAATCGCTTTTTGAACTGATAATCAACCCGCCAAATGTGAAAAAAATAACACCTGTAATAATTTTTTTATTACAACTGAAACAAAAGTTCATCCTCGGCCACATGATATACGTCTGTAAGTCCATCTTTTATGGCGCTGATGATCGTTTTTGTTTTATAGATAGGCAATTAGGTAAATCTCTAGGTATTCATAGAGCACTGGTGGCCTAGTTGGTAGTGACCCCGCCTTCCGAACCTAAGGTCGTCGGTTCAAACCCGGTCGTGTACCAATGGATTTTTTGTGCGAAAAATTTATGTGCGCTATACCAGTACTCTCAAACGGTGAAGGAAAACATCGTGAGGAAACCCGCGTCTTAGTCAGCTCCGCACGTATTGACCATGTCTTTCCTGTGGACAAGGCCGACTAATATGAGAGGATGGAATAGGTGCTGGGCAAGCCTACTCCATCATAATTCGTCCCGGGCACTACAGCGTCCCGTTAGTAAAGGTAAAAGTTGCGTCCTGACGCTGTATAAATCATCTACTATAGATGGTTAAAGGCCTTATTTTTTATATATTCATATTTTATACTAAACAACTTTTTAGAGCTACACAGCTGAAGTAAATCAGCCGTACATGATCTGCACTGTGTAAATAAACAAGATGTCAACAAGATAACATCTAATAAGCTAAGTAAGTCATAAAATCTGAGACCTTAGTCCGCTCTTGTACCATTCAAATGCATATTAAATACCAGCTTGAATGCTTTCCGATTTAAATGGTTCTCGGGGTATAGAGTCGTGTAATGGCTGCCTAATGTTGTTTAATTATTGGATTTCGAGATAATGTGACCGTTTAGAGACCGTATTTAAAATTAAGTGAATTTTATCTTAAAACAGTTTTAGATCGTTTTGAAACGGTGGTTTGTGGACTATTAATAGCTATAGGCTGCTTATCCTGTTGTCGGTAGGTACCTACCTAAGAATCAGTTCATTTGCTCTGGCTATGTAGGTATTATTATAATTACTTACGTCAACAAAGTAGTAGTAGCTGTTGTTATCAAAATTACAAAGCCTCTTCTCACATTATGAACTTACCCTTATGTTTAATGACCGAAGAGGTTGTAATGCCAAATTAATTTGACAGTTATATCTGTGTTGCCAAGCGTGAAAATGAAGGAGGTTCCAATTCTTTTTTATGACTACTTTTGGAGATACAATAAATCATCAAAATAACTACGTTATATGCTTCCTGTTAATTAAAACAAGATCATTATACCTCTAGATTTTGACGAGAGTCAATAAAGAACCGTTACCTAATCAATTTCATGCAATAAAAAGTGTAACGACTAATCCGATAACACGAATTAAACCAACAAGGCCGTTCGAGACCGTTTTTCTTCTAGAGCGGAAGAGGCGAAAGGTTTTATGGCAGTTTTGTAATATTTATAGCCTTGCATAAAAATTCATACTTTTACATTTGATTCATTAATATACTAGGTAGGTAGTGAAAAAATGGAAAATGGCACGCGTGGCATTAGCGTGGATTCCTAAATAGGTATTTCTAAAAGTTAGTCTTAGTGACATTTAATGTTTTTATGGATTTTTATGTAATCTGATAATAAATGAATAATAATAAAAACTAGCCTGAAAATGAGTGACATCTTCTCTAAATAGAACTTGCTATCCGCGTCTATCGGTTTGCACTTGCATAACACAGTTTTCATTATCATTTAGGTAATTTCTTTGAAAGCGAGCGATTTAATTGCATACATAACGCGAGAATGTTTTGCAAATGGCCGCGACAGTTGAGAAGTTATAAGTATGAATGTAGCTTTTGTCTGGCATCTTTTATATTTAGCAATCGATGAAAATCTGTTAATCAATTTACATATCAATAGTAACGGAGTATCACAGACCAGTAAACAAGGTAATCAATAAGAGAGAGCCCCTTAGACGACGAATAAGAATTAGTCGCGCGCTCAGCGTGGGGTACTTTTTACCGCTCATTTTGACTTTGGCTCGCAATGGGGGTCGTAAATTACACATAAAGCAAACTGCTGCTTTGAAAGGGACCACAACCACAACTTCTCGAACGAAAAAATACTAATTGGGAGAAAATACAGGGTGACCAGTAGTTAAGTGTCAAGTAGTCAGAGGTGAAATTAGCTAAAGAGTTGAAGCCAAAAATGATTGTTAACAATTTTCTACAATGACAGGCCAGTGCCACTGATCAAACAAAGAACAATGCATGATCATATTATATTTTTTTTTAACTTTCTAATTTAGTGCACGAAAGGAGCCTTTGAGGCGCACTTTAAATCCTTTCGCCACACTGGTTCGAATGAACTAGTGACTCGACTAGTATTAGCAGTAATGATCCTATCCTATTAATAGTTTATTTAACCAAAAATTACAATAATGTAGTTATACATCGAAGTGAATCGAGTTGACAGTGAGTCCTGTTCTATTTTCTAGGATACCTAGGTACCTTCCAGTAGCAGGCTGCCGCATTCTACAGGTGGATTATAAAAGTTAATTGTCACCAACATGGCGAAGGGCCGTTGCGTTTTTCTCCTGTCACAGCCAGTAGTGTGACTATTTAAATTTCCTACGCAGAAGCGTCCTAGACATTTTAATGTAAATTATTGGTTCATAGACAAGAAAAAAACAATGTTACCAGTTCTAGAAACTTTGAAAAAACTGTGCTCTACTTGGAAAGCATTCTGACACGCTTCTGATAGACCTTGTTGGAAATTGAACCTTGTGTCTTACATCATAAATCACATTATATCTTGCTGTTTATTGCTTTCGATATCTTGTACCCTGTCAACTCGTAGATAGTGGGAAGCTGGTCTAATGCTCTTTATGGTTTCGGAATGCTTTTGCAGACGGGATTCAGAAGACTAATTGTGGGAGTCTATGCTATTACTCATAATGTTGGAGGACTATATGATAAAACCGTCCTGCCAAAAGGTGTTGAGGTAACTACTTATTGTGCATTTGTGTAATTATTATACACTAGCTTTCACCCTCGGCTTCGCTCGCGTTGTATCCTGATAAAAAGTAGCCTATATGTTATTCTAGCACACGTATTATGTGTATTCCAAGTTTCATTCAAATCCGTTCAGCCTTTTGGGCGTGATTGAGGCACAAACATACATCGTCACATCCACACATCCTTACAAACTTTCGCATTTTAATATTAGTAGGAAGTAGGATACAGTTAGGAAATTTCAGTTTACAAAATTGATCAAGCATTGAAAAAAGCGATCATACCCTGTCTAGTGTTCAGAAGAAATGATATGGCGAAATGGAGGAATTTCAACGGTTCTGTAATTATGATCCATTAAAAAGAAAACCTGCAAAGGGCACAACAAGCAGCGCACACGCACATGTCGCCAGCCCTCGGCCGCACTCGAATAAATAAATACAAGATTGTTCCGAACCTGTTGTCAAAGAACTAGTTTTTTAATGGCCAACGCCGACGCGGGAAAGCTCTGCTTCTAGATGACAGACGATAAAACTTGCGATAGTGTATAAATTAATTGTTTGAAGTTCCGAACGCACCATAGAGTATTCAACAGTTTGTATGTAATCTGTGACAGATTGGCGTAGAATATAATTAGAGTTAGTATGGAGTTTTGACAGCTGTGTTACAGGTGCGTCGATCCGTGATCTTTGAGATGTTGTCGTGTCTCTGTGAAATGCAACGGCTGTTAGATTTTTATTATGTGTTACGCCATTAATGATTTGAACCATTCAATTTAGAAAATAAACACACTCATGTTGCTTTTTACAAACCGAACGCGTAATTATTATGATTGATGAATGTATTTCTAATTACTGGAATGGAATAAAAAAACTTTTTAAATTTTTAAAAATTAAGTGTGTTAGCACTCTTATAATCTCCTATAGGCAATTAGAATGCGAAGCTTTTATTTTTTAAATATGAAAAAACTGTCATTATTATAACACCTACTTACATAACTCGTTCTATAAATTGTTGTGCTTTTAGAACCACTTTTCCGAAAGTGCACAGAGTTTATATCATAGGTACCTACCTATTTTGTAACAGAAATTTAAATGATATCAGAAAATTTAAATGTTTACGAAGCGGGAAAGCTTCAAAATCAATTAAACATTACCATCAGTATAGTTTACAACATACTTCTGGCTAAAGTTTTATTATTAAAGTAATATTAATGTATAGTGGCAACATTATTGTATAACCTACATAAACTTTTACTAACCTGTAAGCCCAGCACGGAATAAAACTGCCTAGTTTTATAACTAGTTCAATTTACCTTGATTAGATTAGTGGGTACTAACTTTTATTCAGGTAAAGTAATTATAAAATAAAATAGCTTATTTTACTTATTTCATGTTTTATGTTTAAAGTCTCCTGAGAAACCCTGCATTATTTAAGGTATATTAGATATTTGCTAAGGTAGCCATACTGGTAAAACTGTTTTTATTTAACACAAACAAATATACGTCATACATAATGCGTAAATAGCTATCAGACAATGAAACTGAAGTTACAAGTCATACAAAAGTTTACTTGAATAGAGCACATTAGGTACCTTATCTAGAAACCCAACTTAAATTACTGCAACCACACGGAAAACATAAATTCAAAATCTATCACTAAAAGCATTAATAAAATTCCAGAGAGCTATTAGGCTCTCGATATTTCTTCATAGATTACTTCTGTCAAGATAAAGTCTAAAATTCAAAGCTACGCTGGATAAATAGCGACCAACATCAATCATTCCCGAACGAAATGTGAAAGATCTCGATCGGTTTCCGCACGAAACGAGTAATGTCAATGCAATGAGAGGAGAGGTGGGCTCTTATGTACCTATGACCACCTTTCATCATAACATTCCTCAAGTTCTTTTAGATTTAAATAATTCCCGCAAATAAAAATGCGGCATTAAAAAAAATTGACGGTAAATGACAGCCTCAGTGGCGTGGCGGATAGATTGCTCGGCAGAGACGCAAGAGGCGCGGGTTCGATTCCCGCTGTGGAAGCAATGTTTGTATGTTCTGCAAATATTTCTTCCGGATCTGGGTGTTGTAGTATCGTATGTATTAATAAAAAAAAGTATATATTCTATCAGCCATCTGGTGCCCATAGTACATGCATTGCTTAGTTTGTGAGGCTAGGTAAAGTTAATAAATCATTTAAAGGGCAATGTGTACGCTTCTATAACAAAGTCCCAAGCGAGATGACAAATTTGTCAGTTAATAAATTCAAAACACTAATAAAACAAAAGTTGTATAAAAAAGCTTACTATAAAATATCCGATTATATAGAAGATAAAAATGCTTGGGACTGAATGCTCCAACTCCTTTTATAACATGATTGTAAAGGGATCATTTTCCAAAAAAATAGCCAAGCGTGGTTTCTTGCCTGTATCTTCCACGCCTGGTCGCGTTACGAACAGGTGTAAATGCAACGTAGATTTAAGACGTGTCCAAGTGATCCCAGTGATTTTATGGAATAAAAATTTTTTGACTTTGACTTTGACTTTGACTTGTGGCCAGATGGCGCTGTGTCAAATGTCCACAAATATTATTATTTATTTATTTCATCATCATCTTCCTGCCTTATCCCACTCTATGTAGGGTCGGCACAGCACACATTATTATTTATTTATTTATTTGTAGCTTTTCATTTTACTAAATCACGAAAGTTTAAAAAAACAGTGTACATGAAAATGTATAAAACCCCGCCTATCCTCTCAAAACGGCGGCTACCGGGCTTAATGCCGCGATTATTAATAGCCACCAGTTTTATCTGGCTTGTGAAGGTATTAGTTGCATGTCAGATTAAAGATTTGTGCTCTCTGAATGTATTTTATGGCCTAGTTACTTAATACAAGCTATAATTTTGTTGATTTTGAATCAAGGGCTTATAAGATGCAGAACAGACACGGGCGCCAGTTTAAGAGTATGCAATTGTACCCTCGGGAAAAATAATAAGAGTACATAGAAAAGATAAATAAATATATTAATATTTGTGGACATTTCACACGGCGCCATCTAGCCCCAAACTAAGCAAAGCTTGTACTATGGGAACCAGATGGTTGATAGAATACTTATATACCTACTTTTTTGTGAAAATACATACTTATAATACATAATAATACAACACCCAGACCCGGAAAAAATATTTGCGGAACATACAAAAATTTCTCCCGTAGCGGTACTCGAACCCGCGCCTCTAGCGTCTCAACCGAGCACTCGCCCGCCACGCCACCGAGGTCGTCACAGTGAAAGAACGTTAGTTTTTAATAAAATAACTTGTAGATGCTGATGCAAGTAATCGGTGAAAGTAATCAATCACCCATTTAATAAATGGCGGCGCCGCCCACGGGAACAGAGTCGAACCCAGCATTTAAGTCTAGGTAGGTACTTAGGTAGATATAACTAGGGAATTCTATGATTTATATAGTTTTACCAAGACCAACTTGGTAAAGGTAATGTGGTGGTAAAAAACGATTTTAACGGGACGTCTTACTTAAACCGCGGTAAACTGTTACTTTACTGTACCACAAGCTTTAAAACAACACTAAAACTATACCGACTTCATTATTATCTGGAGCCAATCAACCGCAACAGTTATGACAGCTTTGTTTAACCAAAACTTAACGAGTTCATAAAAACTTGGGCCATAACCTGCAACGATTGATGGATGACGCGACTTGTAGCAGTAGCGAATTCAGTGGAAGGGGCTCAACCCCCCCAGCCTCCCCCAAATTTCTCAGAATGCTCCCATGACAAAATCATGAATTAAACTTGAAGTTGTTTTAATTTTCCCGAAAGTTTACACGAGGAGACACGCTTTGCATTAATGAAATTTTTTTCTGTACTACATAAGTGATTACCTCGATAAAACCTACCCTCAGCGGGATCAAGCCACTCCCGAACCAAAATCTTGGATCCGCTACTGCTTGGGAGCTTACATTGTAACGCAGTGAACATAATTGGATCAGAACAATTATAATAATATGCTGTAGGTATTTAATAATGCCATGTTTTTTCTCAAAATGCTTTTTAAAGATGATCGTAATAGCCAGCCTGGCTATGGAATGTAAAATATTTTAAACACATTATTTGTGAAAATAAGAGAAGTAGGTAATGGCGTAATATTATGGTAGTCCAGTAGCCCTTGCTGATTTAAAAATGAAAAAAATACTATTATTATTATTGCAGATAATAGGATAGATAATAAACGTAATGTTGAAACTAACCCTAGTTTACCCTAGGCTTCCCTTTTTATCATATCTATCTACTTAATTCTTTTAAGAAACATATGAAGGTTTTAAAAGGTGATATAATATATATAGGCATAAAAACAAAAACAAATGGAACTGTATTGAAATTTTTACTTTTCTAATTTTATTTCATCTTACATCTAACACTAGATGGACGTTCTTAGATTCTACTGGTAACCAGTACTAACTCACTGATGAAAAGGAAAAGGTACAAGATTGCCCTCGGGCAATCTATCGCATTATTGAATAAAACTTGTCGATACATCGAGATTAATCGATACCGTCGCGGCGATATCGATGCTTTAATTTATTTATTAATCGATTCTGAAACTGGCCGCAAGTAACTACCGTAATATAAACTGAACTTGAATGACTAAATTATACGGTTGAAATTGGTTTACCGAAATAAAAGGATATAAAACTAAATTCTGAATTTTAAATTCTAGGATCGAAATTGAAATAATGAGGTGATTAAATTCGCAAGCCAATTCATTCTCTGTTGGACGCCAATGTATGGGTTGGCTGCCTACTTTGTTCGTATAAATAGCCCGCAGAGAACACTCGTGATTCGTTGTTGCTAGCTGTGAATATGAGCGATCGTGCTCGGGTTGCTTTTCATCTCGAGCACGGAACTCTAAATAATGAACGCTTTTGTTGGATAGTGATGGATTGAGTTGATTCTGCATATATACACTACGTTTCACATGCAATCCATGGTGCATGAGACTTTTACAACTACTTTTATAAAAGATTCAAGCACCATTTATTATTAGGTACATACTTACATTCGTTTGTGGGATACGGGCGTGATAATACATACAATAGAAATGTATGTATGTACGTTCGTATGAGCTAGTGGCCAACTCTAGTGACGGAGTTTTTAAGCCGCCTAAAGGCCTCCGTCACGGCTTAACGACTTAAAAGCTGGGACCGACTGTTTAATGTGCCTTCCGAAGCACGGAAGCGCTCAGCTCGTAATGCCACTTGCGGTCACCCATCCCGATTTGTATGATACAATAGAAATAATTAGTTTGTGATTTGGCTGGACCCCTAGACTAGACCGGTACCTCGTCAGTGACGTTGACGTCCCGCGCGTCTGCGTTGAGGATGGTCGCGAGCCGAGGAGCGTCGCCGCGCGCCGCCGCCTCCAGCAGCGCGCCCGCCACACCCATCCAGGATCACACCATCACTGCAACAGGCAATCCATCATCATCATCTTGCCCTTATCCCACTCTATGTGGGGTCGGCACAGCATGACCCTTGGACAACAATCAACAGGCAATCCATGTTTACCTATAAAAAAAAACTACTTCACAGACGGGACACTGTAGTGCCTGGGATGAATTAAGATAGAGTAGGCCTATTCCATCCTCTCAGCTTAGTCGGTCTTGTCCACAGGAAAGACATGGTCAATACGTGTGGAGCTGACTAAGCCGCGGGTTTCCTCACGATGTTTTCCTTCACCGTTTGAGAGTACTGGTATAGCGCACATAAATTTTTCACACAGAAAAATCCATTTGTACACGACCTTTACCTATAAAGTACAATATAAAAGCAAATACTTTTTTTAGGAGCAAAATGTACACGGGCTCATAAATAATACAGTTTATTTTTACTGTCAAGTAAACTCATTTTCTTTCTAGTCGGAATTCAAAGACGTTTTGTGAAAATATAATAGCTCTAAATATTCAAATACCCATAATAAATAAGAACAAAACTTTCCTAACAATATCAGCATTTTATTAGAGTCTATCACAGTGTTTTTGCGAATGGGCATCATTAGCTGAGTTTGTAATAAGGTAGGTACCATTCTCCAAACAAAAACACACCTTATTACACACTACGCAAAGTTTAAAATCATAAGAAGTCATTTTAAAAGGTCTTTTACTCGATTTTAAGCTTTATGTTAGAGAGATAAGGTGAAAACTCCAGTGGAAATGTAAATAAAAGGTAGCGATGCCGGTAGTTTACGCCAGAGGTATCTTTGAAAACCGCAAGTGCTGTTATCATTGTTTTAAATTACGACCTGGAGGTACTCCCGCCGTCAATAGACACCTATTCTATTTTAAATAAACTATGTCTATACTAGCCCCCGCCCACGGCTTCGCTCGCGTGGTACCCGAATGAAAAATAGCCTAAAAGTGAATCCTGCATTTGTATTAGGTATGTTCCATGTTTCATTCAAATCCGTTCAGCCGTTTTTGCGTGAAAGAGTAATAAACATCGAAACTTTCGCGTTTATAACATTAGTGGTTTATAATAAATTGATTGTTTGAATAATCTTGAGTAAATGATTAGGAACGTGTTTAATGTGTCTTTTTTTCTGGTATAATTTGTCAAAATGATATTCAAACTACAATTATTTAATTATTAGCATGCTCTCCAAAATGATGGACCACGTATAATGGGCGATAGACTGATTACCTGTCACCATGTTTCACCATATCCATCTTTAGGACTTTAAATCATAAGTGGCTGTAAGTTTTCTTACGTTTACTTGTGACTTTGCCTACCCCATTAGGGATATTGCGTGAAAGTATATATACGTATGTATGTACAACTATTTAATTTAATATATTTTTAAAAGAGTACCCTAAACCGACGAGCATGCATGAGGAATGCGATGAGAGTGAAGGAAGCAAAAGAAGTATGTCAGGATCGTAGCAAATGGCGATCCGTGATCTCTGCCTACCCCTATGGGAAACAGGCGTGATTTTATGTATGTATGTATGTATGTATATATTTTTACTTTAGACGTTACAAGCTAGTGTAGCGCGTTGAACTCTTTTGCCTAAGGAGAACGGGACTAACAATCAAATCTTAGAATTAAATTTAATATAATATTAGGTCATCATTATCAGCCTGTAGAAGTCCACTGTTGGACATAAGCCTCTCCTAATAAGCGCTGTGTTAACTTAAGCTCGATTTAGATTGAGGCCATCTGTTGACATTTTGAAAACAAAATTCAATCTTTAACAAGATGGTGTCTCAATGATAGCATAATAGAAACGTAACATTTCACTATGAAGCATCATTGTTAACGTAATAAGTTTTAAGTTCTATGTATTAAATGGCTATTTGCATATTTTACTACCAGCTTTCTCGTTTTTATTGACCCTATCTTCTTACATAGCGATAGGAATCACTGCCCACGCTAGGAGAATAACCTCTTCTTTAGCAGTCGAGTAATAAGATAAATAAATAAATAAGTAATTATAATGCGAACCATATACCACCATTACACTTCAATATTTCTTATTGCATTAAGTTTATTAAAATTAATAAATTCTGCGAACGTATATGCAGAAAAAGGTGTGAAGAATTTTTAATACCTCCTTATTTTCTTGTTAAGAAAATTTACATAAAATTCTTGCGTTTTTATATTTACGCGTGGAAAACATAGCAATGATACCAGTTTGTCAATGATACCACTTGTTGTTTCTTTTCTTGGTTAATGGCAAAATAATATACAAGTACTCTCAAACGGTGAAGGATAACATCGTGAAGAAACCCGCGGCTTAGTCAGCTCCGCACGTATTGACCATGTCTTTCCTGTGGACAAGGCCGACTAAGCTGAGAGGATGGAATAGGTGCTGGGCAAGAATACTCCATCTTAATTTGTCCCGGGCACTACAGCGTCGCGTTTGTGAAGGTAAAAGTGGCCTCCTGACGCTGTATAAATCATCTACTATAGATGGTAAAAGGCCTTAGTAGTATGTAGTAGTAATGGCAAAATAACTAATGATAAAATTTGATTCCGTCGAACTAAGTTTATTTATTTATAATATTCTCAACTTTTCATGTCCCAATTAAGAAAGTCTGTTGGACAATGTCTTCTTTTTTTCCAGCTCTGTCCCTTGTTAGGTGGGCCAGTCTAAAATACTTATGTGTATCTAAGTTTAATATATAAACCAGTTAAGTGCGATTCGAATTCAAACACGAAGGGTTCCGTACCATCGTACATGTACTTTTTAATATGACTTTTACTTGATGTACTTTTTGAAATATAAAGTTTCATGCACGGGACCCCCTGTTTTATTATTTGTTTGTATAGCGGCAATAAAAATACACATGTGAAAATTTCAACTCTAGGTATCTATTAGGATTCATGAGATGCAGCAATCTCTCACAGCTTTTAATGTATTAGTTTCTTTGTTACAGTAAAACCAAACTACAAATTACGGTATGAATATTAATAAACAATATTGCCCACGTTTTTGTTTGATAGCCGAGTCTGATGGAGACACGCACGATCGATTTCACGTAGCCAGCGGTTCCTTGTCTATAACGAACCCACAAAAACGTTGTTTGTTTTGTATGTTCAGTTATTTCATTTAAGAGCTCACGTAGTGTTTTTAATGGAGATAAATCGACTACAGGGGCAAATCAAGGTAGAGTTATGCTCTCATAAATTAGGTTTAAAACCTGCCATAAATGATGCTTGTAACTATCATCATCATCTTCCTGCCCTTATCCCACTCTATGTGGGGTCGGCACAGCAATTTATTCGAATCTATACTGGACCCTGATAATGTAGCTTTCTATTGGTGAAAGAATTTTTGAAATCGGTCCAGTATTTTCGGAGCCTATTCGTTACAAACGAACAAAAAAAACTTTCCTCTTTATAATAGTAGTATGATATAAATTTGATTTACAGATGACCCCTGGCAAATTTACCGGGTTTTGGCGAGCGCAGAGGGCGCGACACTGAGAAAAAAGGTTTTTGGAGGCAACTTGCGCAAGAGCACCACTTAGATACGACCCCCTTCTTGGGTTGTTAGTATTAAGTCTAACGGCTGCGCCCCAGAGGAGGTGAGCGAGAAAGATCATTAGGTACAATAGATCAGTCCCTTTTAGGCCTATCGAGTTGAGTGACTAATTGAAACTCATACACACATCATAATACATCCTAGAATATTCCTCAGAGGCTGGTAATCACAACACAACACACAGACGAAATGACAGCGACATGTCTACGACCACTCCGCTAGTAAACTACTGTGCTTGTACAGTGTCGAGCTCATTTATCGATCTTTGGGTCAGGGCGTGCTCTAGTTGATAAGCGCTAGCGGGCATAGTTTATGTGTTTTTTTAATTTTCTCTCGAGCATTTGAGTTATAGTGCCAGTGTCTTGGACACGCTTTCACCGTCTGTTGAGCTGGATCAGGTGAGCTATCGATAGACCGTTTGCAACGTCTTTAGATAACCCGACTGTTTCTTTTGTATTTTGTAAATTATATTTGTGTTAGTTGTAGTTTGTAAGTTTCTTTCTGTTAGTAAAAGTAATATAAATCTTAATTGTTTTTTTTTGTTAATTGTGTCTTTTTGTCTAGCTACTTCTGTAGGCTAGGCAGAACTAATGTCACCTCTTTTTCATTCGGTCAAAAAAAACAACTTAATTATAGAATTTTTAAATAAAAAATGGTCGAATTTACAGACGACAAATATATTCGACTAAATTAAGGTAGTGAAGAAGATTAAAAGTTGATTATGTTTCGTAATAAAAAGTCCATCAAATTGTGTTAAAGTGAAATCCAGTTTTGCACGTGCAAGGAAACTTGTGGTTTTCTGAACTTGATTTAGGAGGCATTGGCGTTTGCTCTGGATTCTGTGCACTGTTCTGTACTTGCGGTTTATTATATTGCCTATTGTCTTTACCCTACTAATGTTTTTATCCTAATAATTAAGTCCAAACTTTTGTATCTGAATTAAACAGGTATGAATGAAATATGGAATATGCATATTATGGTGCTAGTATGATTTGTAGGCTACTTTTATCCATATGAACAAGTTTTCTATGACAAAATTTCTTGTATTGATATGATTTATGTAAAAAATGTAATAAAATGTAGTATGTATGTAAAAAATAGTTCAATTTAGTTTATTTCATAGGATTTTTAGGATCACTTGAAAACGTTATAAATACTACTACGTCCTAAATCGACTTCAATAGTAAATAATAAATACTAAGGCATTATTTTATTGGCAAAACATCTTATTTCCTATTATAAAAATGGGAAAGTTTAGGGCACTGAGGAATCAAGAGTATCACTTTAAAGGGAAAAATGCTAAAGCGCTAACAGTAGGACCGCAGCTAATGAAGATTTGTGGTCTCTGCTTACGCTATGGGAAACAGGCGTGATATTATGTACTAGCTGTTGCCCGCGACTTCGTACGCGTGTAGTACATTATTTTGTTCTATAATCAATAGTTTTCGCAGCGCACGCCAAAAACTATTTTGGGTTTTCTACCTTGGGTTACAATATTACAATTTTCCTACGGATCCCTAATTTGTTGAAAATTTATTATAGCCTATACTGGACCCTAATAATGTAGCCTTCTATTGGTGAAATAATTTTTTAAATCGGTCCAGTAGTTTCGGAGCCTATTCATTACAAACAAAAAATCTTTCCTCTTTATAATATTAGTATAGATGACTTTAAAGTTTGAATTTTCGAGGATTTCTCGCTTTCGCTTGTCGCCCCCGCCTGTCCCCGCGTCAGTTCAGCGAACAATAAGGAATTATCCGCGGTCGAGCGGGCCCGCGCCCTTCCGCTGATCATCTGGACGTTTCCTCCGTTTGTTGTCTTGTTTAGTGCCTCCCAGCAGACAGATGCCACTTCACGCCTGAATGCGCATTTCCTCCTGTTTGTGTAATCGACGGGGAAATTACGACGAGTTGTTGCAAAATAAATCTGTCAGTAGCTCGCAGGTTTAAAGGCTGCTGTGACAAACCCTTAAATAATTGCATATCTTGATACATTAGTAGAGCACATGGATCCACATGTAAGCGTTTCAGATATCCAATATTATAATGTACATGCATGTACTTCTGGAAATACTTGACTTGACCCGATCAGTAATATAGTAGGTATGTGATATTTCTTCTTATTACATTTTGTATTACGCCGCTGATCTTACACACTGCTGCGAAAATACCGCTATGATTTTTGACATGCAGTGTACCTTTATATACAGAGTGTAAAAGTTTTTTTTTTAACAAAGCTGGTTGATCTGCAAGAAATACTAAATCGCCTAGGTATAACGTATGACCACAGAGTGTGATCACAGACCAAAGACAAAAAAGGCAGCAGAGAAAATAACCAATAATAATATTACTGTCGCAGTATGTCGGTATTACTTCCGCTAAAGATTTCTTATAGTTTCGTATAAAACATTAAGAACATACATTTCATTATAAAACAAATCGCATATTTCTAGTCGCTTTCCTCACAATATCACGCGTCTCACAACATCATTATTTAAAATAGTCGCCGCATTGTTTTTGCCGCCATCTTGCGAGATGATCATAGACAATCCTTCCGCGTCTCTGGAATTTAAATGAGGTTTTTTAACGCGCATATTGTCACGATACATCGAATATGTTTTTCAACGATTTATGTGATGGCTTCGATATTTTAATGTGGATGAATGATGACACTGTGAAGTCGTGCCTTTGCTGTCTTTATGGATATGTTTATCTTCTCTGACGTTTATAGCTTCAAGTTGTTTGTAATGAGATACGATTTCGCTTAAATTATTCCATCTACACTAAACTTTAGTGCCACTCCTTATAAAAGAGATACTTAGATCGATTAAAATGTGCTGGATTTCTGTCCTAGGTATTATCACTTAAACCTATCAATTGATTTAATTCCTAACAAAATAATTTGAGATTATATAAATATTTTTAAGTGAGGAGGTAACTTTAAATGAAGTAGGTACTTATTTGAAATGAAGAAACTATTAAATTAAACCGTCTATACAAAGGTTCCTGAGTATCAGCTGCTAACAATCTAAGGCAGGGTCAGGTAGGTCTGCACTTGTCCCGATCGTGTTCACGATAAAACGACTGTTTTATTCTTTCATTCATTCGGTAAGAGTTTGATATCTTCATCTTTTACACTTTAAAAGTGGCCCCGGCTAAGGAGGTTTTAATCTTCTATTGACACTTTTTAAAATGGTATAATCAATTAACTTTGTGTTTATTGGTTGGTTTATTGCGCATATTTAATATACCTAAATAAACTCTTACGTTACTGACATAAAATCAACGAACTAATAATAATAAATATTTGTGGACATTTCACACAGCGCCGACTAGACCCAAACTAAAAAAAGTATTTAAGTATTCTATCAGCCATCTGGTGCCCATTGTACAAGCTTTGCTTAGTTTGGGGCTAGATGGCGCTGTGTGAAATGTCCACAAATATTTATTATTATTATTATTTAGTGAAAAAAAAACTCACGCGGGCAAAGTCGTGGGGAGCTCCACTAGTTTAAATATGTTTTTGCTACACCTTTGGTTTATTTTGACAGCTTAACCCGATCAAAGTATTTACTTACAAAGTAACTTTCATTTTCTTTTTCAAATTCCTTCCCAAGGAATTTTGTATCATTATAAACATAAAAACCGTGAATCGAAGGGTTCCGTACCGTCGTGCACGCACTTTTAATATGCCTTTTACTCTACTTACTTTTAAAGAACGTTAAAAAAATGTTTCATATATGGGACCCCATTTTATTTTCATTAGAAATACACATTCTGTGAAAATTTCAACCCTCTACCCATTACGGTTCATGAGATACAGCCCGCTGACAGACGGACGGACGGACAGTAGGCTTAAATAGGGTCCCGTTGACACCCTTCGGGTACAGAACCCTGAAAAGTATAATGTGGTCTACATTTAATTAGGATTTAGTATGGTGACATTGAAATGCAATGAATCTAGTGGAAAAATGTCTTCGTTAACGCAGTAATGAGACATTAAATTCTTGTTAGTTACGGTGTCATGTCTGACTGGATGTAATGGTCGGGTACTGATATAATGGCCCCGCGGGAGGTTGAAAGGGAGATTTTATATTATTAATTGATTTCTATTTACATATACGACAAATGGACCAGTTAGACAAGGTATCAATAAAACACAACTATTAAATTAAAAAGTAATAGTAATAATTATAAATATAGTAATAGCTGGATAGTAAATGAATACCTGCTACTCAAAGGCCAAAGCTTTCAAAAGTTTATCTCGAACATAAGAATGTGGTCACTAAAGTAAACAAGTCTTGCTCGAATACGTATATGTATGTATATTATCACGCTTGTATCCCTAATGGGGTGGGCAGAGCCACAAGTAGTCATAAGAAAACTTGCAGCCACTCCTGATTTAAAGTCCCAAGATGGATATGGTGAACCATGGTGGCAGGTGATCAGCCCATCGCCCATATAGATGGTCCATCATGTTGGGGACGATAAGTAGGTACATTATATTATAAATCCGAATGTTTGAAGAAGTAATAACAATACCTATATAAATATTTGTGGACATTTCACGCAGTAAAGTATGTTTTTTTATAGTTCATAATAGAACTGGAATAACTTATCTATATTATTATTTTTAATTTATTAGCGAGCGAAGCCGCGTACGGAAGCTTTGTGCTTTTACATTTGCTGAACGACCAGATTCGAAATTACACACTAATTCTGGTACACCCTTTACTCAATCATCGTTAGAATACGCGCTATCGAGTTCCAATTTAAATAGTTTTATTATTTATTTATGATAAGTATAATCTGTTATGACTTAATTTTAAAATATTATGAATATTTTATGTTTGAGCTATAAAAGAACAAAAATCTACCAGTGTAGGTAATAAAATTCGGTATAGGTATCAAGCTATCAAATGAAATAGCATTTTAAAATGGCCGCGTTGTCGCTTGTAAACAGCAATGGAGTCGTAAATTGATCGTAGCTGCATCGATATACAAATACAATAGGTACTTGTCGTGTCATTAGGTCTTTCAAACCAGTGTGGTGAAAGAGTTAACACACATGTTTTCGAATTTCTTAAGTTCCATTACATACCGGTTTCCTCACGATGTTTACCTTCCGTTTGAGATTACTAGCGGCGTGAGTAAATTGCAGAAATATGAATTGGCACGTCCAGATTTGAACCTACGGCCTTAGGATCGGAAGGCTGGGCCACTAGACCACCGGCGCTCTATAGTCGTAAAATTATGTAGCTGTATCGATACAGAAATAAACGATATCAAGCAATGGCGTTGGCTTTGTGGTCAGCATTTTACGACTGTTCGGAGAATATATTTCGAAAACAATGACAGAAGATGGCCTAGCGTGGGGGTGGGAAAGAGGGCAGTTATTTGTTTGGTGTATATAGTGTGAAAAGCCTTCTAAAGCTGAAAACAAATTAAAGCTGATTGTGGCTAAACAAATTATGCCACTAACTCATTAAAACGCAGTAAATAGATCTGATTTTATAATCCCGATCGGTATTATCGCATGCGATTTTATAATACCTACTGCGACAATCCCGCTGCGATGTTGTAACGGGATTGTCGCAAAATCGCATTGAGAATATTACCGGACATAAGACATAAAGGTCTTATAATTAAATTGTACAATTTATGTCCTACCAAAGTTTGCCATGCAAATATTCTAATATCTTAAAATCTAAAAGTTAGTCCGCATAATTAAAAAAATCATTAAGTGTGTAAACAATTTTGATAGTAGGTAGCTACTTTTTTAGTTTAATATTTAAAACAAATTTCCATTCAAGCTTTTAATGACTTTCGAGCAGAAAAACAACGTTACTTTCGTAACGGTCTATCGTACGTTTGTAGAATACTGAAAGCAGGCTTTAAACAAATAAATAAGTAAATATTTGTGGACATTTCATACAGCGCCATCTAGCCCCAAACCAAGCAAAGCTTGTACTATGAGAACCAGATGGCTGATAGAATACTTATATACTTTTTTTTGTAAATACATAATTATAATACTACAACACCCAGACCCGGAAGAAATATTTGCAGAACATACAAACATTTCTCCCGTAGCGAGAAATCGAACCCGCGCCTCTTGCGTCTCAGCCGAGCACTCGCCCGCCACGCCACCGAGGTCGTCTATTCGTGATTACTTTATCCATCATCTCCCTGCCCTTATACCACTCTACGTGGGGTCGGCACAGCATGTTCCTTGGATCATGCTGTAAGAGTTTTGGCTAAGGTGTTTTATGACCGGCCGCCTGCCTGACGTTAACCCTCCTTGGGAATACTTGCTTATTGTCTCTCATCATGTTGGAGGATACTATCCCTTAGTCGACTTTTACGACATGCTCGGGGAGAGAAGCAGCTGGACGCATTCTATGTTTTTTCTTTACTCCCAGTCCAGCAGAGAAGCAGTATACCAGTTCTTTGTATAAATAAAGATCAAAAAGTCCACACCTCAGGATTTACGTTAGTTACGAATACTTTACGATGATCGGATTTCTGCACGTAAGCCTATTATAGATCACTGGTTTTGACATAGCAGAACTTAGCATAAGCTGATATCCCACATTAAGTAGCGAAAGTTATAAGTTATGGCATATTAAGTGCCTAAGTACTTGGGTAGACATTCTGCTACCGAGCGTAACGCTGGTAAGTTATGTTAGGTATGTTGTGTAATGTTTTGTTATGCACATTAGGTAAATAGCTTGGTAGAGGTAGTCTGGTGGTCTAGTTGGTAGTGACCCCGCCTTCCGATCCTAAGGTCGTGGGTTCATGTACCAATGGATTTACTGTGCGAAAAATGTATGTGCGCTATTATACCAGTAGGTAAGTACTCTCAAACAGTGAAGGAAAACATCGTGAGGAAACCCGTGGCTTAGTCGACCGACTAAGCTGAGAGGATAGAATAGGTGCTGGGCAAGCCTACTCCATCTGTATTCGGCCTGCGTCAGCGTCTCATTTGTGAAGGTAAAAGTTGCCTCCTGACTCTGTATAAATCTACTATAGATGGTATATAAAATCAGTTTAAGAAAATGCCCAACAGAATCGGTACATACATAGAAAATTTTCATTTTTATTTTATTTAGGTATAATGTTACAAAAAGGTTGATTAAGAAAAAAGTTTATCCAAGAAGTTTACTAATCATCTACCTAAGCAAATAACTGGCATGCTTTGTCTGTTTTAGTTGACCAAAGACAATGGATTCCAAAATCGAATTTGTAATTTGAACACCGAAGCCTCACAAACAATGCACCGTTTTCTTGCACGCACACAAGCCGCTCTGCGATTATCGACTTTAAGCTGATGAAATAAGGTTTGTTTTTAGTTGCAGAGTAGTTTTGGAAGGTGCTAACGACTCAAGTACTTTATACACGTGTGCATGCCGTGGATGTAGAATGCGAGTCACAGAATGCGTATTAGTTAGTACGGTTTCTTGATGCTATGTTGTGAATTTTTATTCATCCACGCTTAATAATAATAATTATATTAATTTAATATTTGTGGACATTTCACACAGCGCCATCTAGCCCCCAACTAAGCAAAACTTGTACGATGGGAATAAGGTGACTGATATAATACTTATATAGGTACTTTTTTTTTGTAAATACCTACAAATATTTGCAGAACATACAAACACCCTCCCGCTGCGGGAATCGAACCTGCGCCTCTTGCGTCTTAGCCGAGCATTTGCTCACCAAGCCACCGAGGTCGTCAATGGTCGTAGTGTGAGAAACATGCATTTTCACCTTGATCTTTGATCTCAATCCAATAAAAATAGAATAGAATAGATTAGAAATTTATTAAATAGCATTACAACGAATATCACGAGCAGATCCTTACTAATAAAATAAATGCGAGAGTGTTTGAACGTTGCTTTGTTAGTTTGTCTTTATTTCAAGCAGCAACGGAGCAAAAACTGATCGACATCATATTTTGCCTAGAAATTTTGTGGCCTGGAAAGTGACATACCCCTGAATACTCAAACGTATCTCAGAGTTGAGCACGTCTCAAGTGACGAGTTTTACCCCCGAATACACAAACGCATCTCAAAGTTGAGCACGTCTCAAATGTCAATTTTTTTGACAGATTTTCATCAAAAACCGTCAAAAACAGTGACTTGAGACGTGCTCAACTCTGAGTCGCGTTTGGGTATTCGGGGGATAGACAACTTTTTACACGTTCGAGATAAACAGCGGACGGAAGCTAAAAGGCAATAAACCAGAAAATTAAATACACATCTACATAATAAAGCAAACCGAATACGAAATTCGAAATGACACGATTTAAATTAACCACAGAGCTAGAAACGACATGACAGGCGTGTAATCGAGAACAAAGTAAGCCTTTGTCGTGTGAACTGATTTGTTGGTTCAATGTTTTGATTGGTACAACAATTACAGACCTGACTTTAAAGAAATTGTGTGACCAAGCACACAGAGTCGTTTGAAACTTTCATAAATATCTATTTATCTAGTTCTTTCGAACCAGTGTGGTGAAAGGATTTAAAGTGCTCCTCAAAGGCTTGAAGACGTGCCAGTTTCCTCGCGATGTTTTCCTTCACCGTTTGACAATACTGGTATAGCTGGTATACTACAACACCCAGAACCGGAAGATATATTTGCAGAGCATACAAAAATTTCTCTCGTAGCGGGGATCGAACCCGCGCCTCTTGCGTCTCAGCCGAGCACTCGCCCGCCCCGTCACCGAGGTCGTCTAATAAAGACAATGATTCTTTGGGCAGGCTTCAAGAGGTTAGTCAAGCATACAATGTATCCTATCGAGAGATAGGGTCGGGGTCGCAGGGCACGGGTTAATTGGATCGAGTAGTATCTTCGTGACCGATCAGCGCTCTGTACTCATTCTACATCTCAGACCAAATAAAAAGAAAAGACGGCGCGCCATGAACAACAAAAGTGAAGCCACCTTTTTATCTGGAACAGAAAACCTTAAAACCTCTAACACACACATGCCGAAGGTTTTGAGGTTTTCTGTTTGAAGTAACCTAAAATTCATAGTATAATAATTAAGAAACGATGTTATTTGAAGTACTTACAAGTGAAAAGTGATTCCGTGAGACTTTTTATGTGATTTGCTATTTTTACAGGTTTTCACTACACAGGAAGGCATAATTCTATGTTTAAGACTCGTGACGTACTAAGAGCGATGAGCATGGTTTTAGTGTAGATGTTTGCGTGAGCGTGTATGTTTACTTTCAGGAGCACGGTTTTGTGTGGCTTCACTTTTGTTGTTGGCGGCGCGCCGTCTTTTCTTTTTATTTAGTCTGAGTTCTACATATATTCTGTGGTACAGGTTCCTTGGCACATTACAATATTTATCGTGATGTCTAGAAGTTATACAAGCCTGAAGTATAACCGTATGCAATTTTGTTCTTCGATACCTGTCTATTAATTTTTAGCAGGTACATTTTGTATTGTGTCAGCCAGTAATGTCGACCGGAACACAACACAAAATGTACCAAAAAAATACCGCAAATTTTGTACATTATGGTGGTAAATTACTATTTTTTTATTTAATTAGAACGGTCGAAATACAACCACACTAATTATTACAAAAGTCACATAATAAAAATCAAATGACATATTTTGTTAATTATGCTTTTGTTGTAATAAATATTTTTTACCTTTTACATAAATATCTGGTATTAACGTAGCGTTAGCCTTAAACAAAGTTTGTACGGTTTTTGGCAAGGGATTTTAGGATACCTTATTATAACTTACTTATGAAAAATTCGTGAGAATGTGTGATGTTTACATGCCTTTGACTAACCTCTCTAAAGATCTAATACACCTTAATATCTGAGTTATCAAAGTTGGATACAATAGTCGTGATAACACCTACCTATGTCTATTTTCTAATAAAATCATCGTAATTTTATACATAGATGTAAATCGCCGCTTTTGGTGTAACATATGAACAATACTCTCACGATTTTGACGCCATTAGCACATCATTATCATTATAATAGAGCCGTGATTCAGAGGACCCTCAGGTGTGCACCGGAAGTCAAGCGCACTACACTTTCACTATCAATGAGCGGATTATGTCACTTCCTGTCATTTCATACGCTTACACAGGTATCAGGCACAATGCTGATTGGAGGCCATTTTTACCCTACACTTTGCCACGCATAAATAAGTAGGTTGTTTAGTTTCTTTGAGAGCACTGGTGGTTTAGTTGGTAGTGACCCCGCCTTCCGATCCTAAGATGATGGGTTTAAATCCAGTCGTGTACTAATGGGTTTTTCTGTGCGAAAAATTTATTTGCGCTATACCAATACTCTCAAACAGTGAAGGAAAACATCGTGAGGAAACCCGCGGCTTAGTCAGCTCCGCACTTATTGACTATGCCTTTCCTGCGGACAATGCCGACTAAGCTGAGAGGATGGAATAGGTGCTGGGCAAGCCTACTCCATCTTAATCCGTCCCGGGCACAACAGCGTCCCGTTAGTGAAGGTAAAAGTTGCCTCTTGACGCTGTATAGATCATCTACCCTTATTTATTAGTTTCTTAGGTTGGTCCTGTTAGCACCCTTCGGATACGGAACCCTATAAAGTAAACATCAAAGTCAAAGTCCTAAAACAATGGTTCTTTTAAACAAACTTATAGAACAATAAGCCATGTGTTCTCTCTTTATTAGGGCATTTATACACATTTAGCTGGCGCTTCGCTAAACAGAAGCGTCTAAAAGTCAGACAAACAGAAGGCGACCACGAAGTTTACGTACTTGTATGTGTATTGTGTACCTACCTCTATGTATTGTTTGCTGTATTAGGGTTTTACACAACATTATTTCCAGAATTATAAGAAGACTAGCTGCCGCCCGCGGCTTCGCTCGCGTGGTATCCGGATAATAAATAGCCTATATGTTAATCCAGTACATGTACTATGTATATTCCAAGTTTCATTTAAATCTGTTCAACTCACAAACTTTCGCATTTATAATATAAGTAAGAAGTAAGATTGTATGCAAGAAACAAAGAAGACAAAATCGCGGGGCGTTCCACCAGTTAATTATGTAATTGAAGATTTAAAAAACACTTCGACGTGTTACAAACTATTTATCTCAATCGGATACAGAGTTACTGAATGAAATCGCAGTCCTACAAGACTACCAAAAGATTCACTATGTCTAGGGCGGTAGAGTATAGAATCGCATGTCATCATAGAAAGTAGAGTTTGTTCGTTAAGAAAAACAGCGCAATCCGTCAAGAAATATTTGCTGAAGAGAAAGGGAGTTTTTGTTTGCTCAATACATTCGAAAATCTACTTATACAATGAGTTTCACTTAGAGAATTGTCCAAACATATTACAAATTATTATGGTTGTCATATATAAATAAATAATAAATAAATAAATAACACCCAACAGTCACATACATAGTCTTGACCCCACACTAGGATTCCCTGTGTCGTGGGTATCAGAAACTACGAGTACCATGGTACCACAACACCCAGACCCGGAAGAAATATTTACAGATCATGCAAACATTTCTTCCGCAGCGGGAATCGAACCCGCGCCTCTTGCGTCTCTGCCGAGCAATCGCCCGCCACGCCACCGAGGCCATCGATATGAACATCTAAATCTCTCAGGCCTTTTACCATCCATAGTAGATGATTTATACAGCGTCAGAAGGCAACTTTTACTGATGACTTTTAAAGATCAAGTACCTAAGCTGTAGTCAGACTACTAAGTGCATGTATTTCGGAAAGCAAAAGAAATAAAAAGCAATCAATCATCAATAAAGGGCTGGCGCTTACCTCGGACAAAGGATAAGTATAGCTATCCAACGAGGTAACGTCGCCAGCCTTACCTGCGGTCGGTGATTTGAGCTCTGTTTTCTATCTGTATTCGAAATTAGATAGAAAACTGAGCTCATTATCATATCTTATTATTATACCGATTACCTTAAAGTTTTTAATGTTATTGTAGTTTGTCTTTGTAAATAAGTTGATTCAATCAATCAATACCGATAATCCAACTAAAACCCTGGGAAAATCGAATAGTTATCATTTCGGTCACTTTGATTGTAAATAATCTTTCAACTTATTTTGTAAACCTATTCCGTTGGTCCCTATTGACTAGCATTTCATTCATCATTCGTATAGTACAACATTAGTATTAGAACGAGCTACAACTGACCTAGTTAAATAAAAAATGTTGTTTCTGAAAATATTATTCAGTTTATCGATTTTATTAGTGAAAGGTGAGTCCAAAATTCTGTGTTTCTTTTAAATAATGTTATGCAACTTTTTGTTAAGGCCACCCGCGATCCAGGGAGAGTACCAGTAGGTAAACTGTTTTTGGTACCTAAACGAATATACGTCATATATGAAGACAGAAAGTTAAGTCTCCAAAAATTTCTTCTGGTGTCTTCTTCTACTTCTACTTTAAAAGTACTCTATTTTGGCAATCTAAGGTATTTTTGTTTCTCTACTTTATTTCAGTGAATATTAGCTATAGCATCCTGTGGGAGCAAATCCGGTGTTCTTCAGATCCTGACCAGACGAACACGGATGGAACTGTGGCGGACATTGGCAGGTTCCCCTGGCTTGGAGTCATCCAGCACACCTTTTGTGAGTACCCTAGACCTTTGGTACCCCAATAATGAATGTCAAAATGTGTAAAAGGTAAAGAGTGTAAATAGTGGTATTTGCTGCGATCCTGATATACTTCTTTCGCTTCATTCACTCTCATTACATTCTTCATGCATGCTCATCGGTTTAGGATAGGTACTCTTCTCCAGCCCTTTTCCAAAACGTCGTCGTTTTTGGTCAAGGACAAGGCTTTAACTATCATAAAAATCAAACACTTTTTAGGAATTTAAGCTACAATCATGCTTCTGGTTGAACAGTTTTGACGAAGCGTAGCACTCATGAATTGTTGACATTGTGAATGTCGTGTGAGAATGGAGTAAATCAAGATTTTATAGCCTTTTGGACAGCGGTGGACTTCTGCAGGCTTATAATGATGGTCATTTAATAGTAACTTCCTATACCATTCCGGGTTAGCAGGGGGATAATGCACAAAACCCCACCGCGGGACGTCAGTGCAGATCTGTCCCCTGACATTAATTAGAATTAGTAACTTCCTAACTGTTTTGGTTCTAGTAATAGGAGGCAAGACCCGTTTCGCCATCACCACGGGAGTTCTCATCCACCCTGCGTACTCCATCGCGCCCGCTGAGGACATGGCCAAGATACTTCGCGACCAGATCAGGTACCTTCCTTCTGTAATCAAAGCTTTTAGCCAAGTTACCGGCATATCGTAGACCGTAGCATATGAGTCAGGTGCACGAAAGATCCTTTTACCACACTGGTTTGGATGAACTTTGACTTGGCTGTAGGTGAGTGTTATTATAAAATGTTTTATCAATTGTTACTTTCATATCCACGAGAAAATTAATAAATAAATTTAGGTTGCAAGTAAAAGTAAAGAAAGTTCGTATGAGCTAGTGGCCAATTCTTATGACGCAGATTTTAGGCCGCTTAAAGGGCTCCGTCATGGCTTAACGACTTAAAAGCCGGGACCAACAATTTAACGTGCTTTCGAAGCACGGAAGCGCTCAGCTCGTAAAGCCATTTGCGGTCACCCATCCCAATTGTGACCGCGCACAACGTTGCTTAACTTCAATGATCAGTCGAGAACGTCTAAGCAAGCTACGCCATGAGCGCTTCTAGGTTGTAAATACTAAGTAGTATTCTTTAGCAGGTGCGCTCAGCTGCCCTTTGCAAATGACCGTTGGAAAAATATTCTTAGCTTAGTTTTTCCCACAAAACAAGTTGCTGTTTATAAGTTGCAATCATTATGGAGCTACTTGGAAATAGAGTGCGTAAAAAGTGATACACCTTGTGTAAAAAGCCTATAAGACATGGGGCTTATAATATAATGTTAATTAATTAATTAGTGTTTTCCGTGGAGCTA
The DNA here is from genome assembly GCA_949320045.1 of Scotopteryx bipunctaria. Classification (NCBI taxonomy): domain Eukaryota; kingdom Metazoa; phylum Arthropoda; class Insecta; order Lepidoptera; family Geometridae; genus Scotopteryx; species Scotopteryx bipunctaria. The sequence goes on from OX439455.1 coordinate 10,273,350, forward strand.
TAAATCTTACTTATATTATAAATGCGAAAGTTTGTGAGTTTGGATGTTTGGATGTTTGTGTCTCAATCACGCCTGAACGGCTGAACATATTTGAATGAAACTTTGAATATACATAGTACGTGTGCTGGATTAACATATAGGCTATTTTTCATCCGGGTACTACGCGAGCGAAGCCGCGGGCGGCAGCTAGTATTTAAATATTTTACTATAGTCCATAGCATTGGAAAATCCTTTGTAGAACATAATTATATATATTTACTTCTCTGTTGGACTGGGAGTAAAAAACACAATGGGTCCAGCTGCTTCTCCTGAGCATGTCGCAAAAGTCGAATAAGGGCTGGTATCCTCCCCAACATGGACCATGTTGGGGAGGATACTATCCCTTATCTATATGGATGTCTATATATCTCAGCTCATCGCCCATAATGTCTATATGGGCGATGAGCTGATCACCTGTCAATGGTTCACCATATCTATCTTGGGACTTTGAATCAGGAGTGGCTGCAAGTTTTCTTATGACTACTTGTGGCTCTGCCTAGCCCATTAGGGATACGGGCGTGATAATATACATACATAATTATATAGCTCCAACTTTATGATTGGCTTTATCAAATCAAAGCCTGTTCTGATGCAACTAGCCGCGCTCTTTGCCTATGTCACTCTCCAGTCCCAACTAATATTACTTTAATATGTTGTCATTTTCCAGAAACAACACAAAGATCATAATGTGGCACAGCGAGTCAGTGAAGTACGCTGTTGACGTTCGCGACTACATACTCCACCCGGAGTACGTAGAAGGACAAACCCACGCCACCATCGCACTGCTGGAGATCATCACTCATGGAGAGACCGGCCTCGGCTTTAACGCCAGTGAGTTTACGCTTTGGCATTGTCTTGGACCTTTCCCTTTACCCTCAGACCAAATAAAAAGAAAAGACCCCGCGCCGCGAACAACAAAAGTGAAACCACCTTTTTATCTATGTGTGTGTCGAAGGTTTTAAGGTTGTGTGTTCCAAGTAACCTAAATTCATAGTATAATAATTAAGAAACGATGCTATTTGAAGTACTTACAAGTGAAAAGTGATTCCGTGAGACTTTTTATGTGATTTGCTGCTGTTTTTACAAGTTTTCACTACACAGGAAGGCATAATTCTATGTTTAAGACTCGTGACGTACTAAGAGCGATGAGCATGGTTTTAGTGTAGGTGTGTGCGTGAGCGTGTATGTTTACTTGCAGGAGCACGGTTTTGTGTGGCTTCACTTTTGTTGTTCGCGGCGCGGCGTCTTCTCTTTTTATTTGGTCTGAGACCTTTATCTAATGCAACGTAGATTTAAGACGTGTCCAAGTGATCCCCGTGATTTTTTGGAATATTTTTTTTGACTGTGACTTTGACCCAATTTATGTTGGTTTCAGAATCAGTGCTGCCGATCTGCATGCCCCTCAAAGGCGCGGGTTCCTTCTCAGACGTTTACGCAGCGAAGATGACAGATGGCAAGTACCTACTCTATCACGCCTGCTAATCGCGTCACTGGTTCTTTTGAAACCAGTGTGGTGAAATGGTTCAAGATACCTGAAATAAGGTTTGTCTTCGAACAATCGCCCTATTCCATAATCGTCCCGGTTACGAAACAAAAAAATAAAGAAAATGGTCAAAAATCAAGTTATGGAATATTGGACAAAAACTTAAAACAGGTACGAGCGTCTGATGATCTGAAGTAGGTGAGCTATCGTTTGCAACGATCTATAGATAGCCGACTGTTACTTTTCTATTTTGTAAATTATATTTGTATTAGTGTTGAGTTTAAAAGTTGGCCACTAGCTCATACAAAATTACTAACTTACTTACTTTAGTTGTAAGTTTCTTTCTGTTAATAAATATGAAAACAGTTTTTCGTTTGAAAACTATTTTAATTTAGTTTTGTTAAAGATGGGTATTGCCGTCGCGAGTAAAAGCTAGTTCTTGCTTTACAGAAAACAAAGTGTTGCAGAAAGAGTTCTACAAGATGAACTTCGTGGACAGCAGGGACTGCGAGAATTTCTACTACAGGGCCAAGGTAATGAAGGCAGGCTAGCTATGTCACTTTGCGCCCAACGAACAATCTAGACGCTACGTGTAAAACTTAATTGACATGACCATCGCTGAGTGGTGACGTGATGTGAGGTGAAAAGATTTAAGAGCATCCAAGGAGCTTCTTTTGTGCAATTTAGACACGACTTCGTAGCTAGTTAAAAGAATCCATTTTCGCAGCTAGTTTTTACCGAAAAGGTAAAAAAATAAGCCTTTTTCTTTCTTGGTTACTAAAACAAGAAATATCCGTTTTTGAAGCTGGTAATGAAACACAGTTATGTACATGGCTCAATCTTCGTTCAAAGCTAGTTATGAAAAATTGTAAATGGACCAAAAGGGAATAATTATTATGTAATCTCAATTTTAATTTTATTTCGGGTAGGTAGATGTCCCACGCGAACGAAACCAAGCTTGAAAGCTAGTCTTATAGAGTTAGAACATACTACGTATTTCTATTTAATAAAAGTAATGATGCACCATCTATATTGGCGATGGCCTGATCACCATGGTTCACCATATCCATCTTGAGACTTTGAATCAGGAGTAGCTATTTTGTTATGATTACTTATGGCTTTTCCCATCACACTAGGACTACGGGCGTAACATGTATGTATAAAATTAATGTCATTAAAACTCACATTAAAATCAATCAATTCAATAGCTTTTAAGTCTTTAAGCCACGACGGAGGCCTTTAGGCGGCCTAAAAAACTCGGTCACTAGAGTTGGCCACTAGCTCATACGAACTTTAATTCATAGATATAGTGGTGCGCGCTCTCAAGTTTATTGAATAAATAAAGGTACTTGAACTTTAGCGAGCACGAATATATACCGTTTAAGCCGAAGCACGAAGCGAATGACAGCGAGCACATTGTGTGTCTGACTGTCACACGGGAGACCATGGGTTACACCCGCATTTGCCGTTTATGGTCGTTTTCGCGCATTTATTGCTGCGATAGGGTTGACTACCACATACTACGGTGAAGGGAAACATCGTGAGGAAACCCGCGGCTTAGTCAGCTCCGCACGTATTGACCATGTCTTTCCTGTGGACAAGGCCGACTAAGCTGAGAGGATGGAATAGGTGCTGGGCAAGCCTACTTAAATCGTCCCGGGCACTACAGTGTCCCGTCTGTGAAGGTAAAAGTTGCCTCCTGACACTGTATAAAACATCTACTATAGATGGTAAAAGGCCTTAGCTTTTTAGATAGTTAGGGTTGACTACTGACTCATCATCATCATCATGCCTGCCCTCATCCCACTTACGTGGGGTCGGCACAACATGTGTTTTTCTTCAAATCTATCAGCCGACATCTCAGTATTCACCTTTCTTACTCATTTAAAACTACTGACTACTGGACATTTAAAACTCCATTACTGGGTATCTTATTCTACAATCCTACTAAAATTATTAGGTCAACATCAAAGTCGAAGTCAAAAAATTTTATTGCTTAAAATCACGAGCATTATTTGGAGACACGTCTTAAATCTACGTTGCATTTACGCCTATTCGTAACGCGACCAAGCGTGGAAGATACAGGTAAGAAAGAAACCACGCTTGGCAATTTTTTTCAATAATACAACTAATAATATAATATTATATTAGCCAATGGAACTACTGCGAATAAAATCAGTGCTTTCGATATGCAGTCACATGAACTTAATAAAGTTTTGAGCGATCGAACCATGAAATATTTTTTCGCACAAACTTTATCATCCTTATTATAGGGGTTGATTATTAAAATTTAAATTAGTCTATGTTTTATTCCAGAGCCTATTCTTCTAAATTGCAACAAGATCGGTTTAGTAGTTACAGAGATATGTGGTAACAAACTGTCACACACAAACTTTCGCATACACATTCACACACACACACACTAATATTATAATATTAGTAGGATAGAATAGGATTCTAATATTCACATCCCTACCACTGACCATAATAAGTACGAAGGGCCCTTCCCAGCATTAAAGTTTGATGTTTACGGCATAAAACAAAATACAACACGCAAATGCACCAGCAAGAAATATACTTGAGAGTAGATGTGCAAAAAGTTTACTATAAGTAGTGGTTTGCTGATAGTGTGGTCAGGCTATAAAGATTTGGTTTTCTAGCTGCAACAATAATGAACGTAATAAAACTGACTATGTTTTCCCTTAGAGAGAACTGGTGGTCTAGTTGGTAGTGACCCCGCCTTCCGATCCTAAGATGGTGGGTTCAAATCCAGTCGTGTACCAATGGATTTTTCTGTGCGAAAAATTTATGTGCGCTATACCAGTACTCAAACGGTGAAGCAAAACATCATGAGGAATCCCGCGGCTTAGTCAACTTCACACGTATTGACTATGTATTTCCTGTGGACAAGGCCGACTAAGCTGAGAGGATGGAATAGGTGCTGGGCAAGCCTACTCCACCTTAATTCGTCTCGGGCACTACAGAGTCCCGTTTGTAAAGGTACCTAAATGTTTCCTCCTGACGCTATAAATCATCTACTATAGATGGTAAAAGGCCTTACTCCCGAATACTCAAACGCATCTCAGAGTTGAGCAGGTCTCAAGTGACGAGTTTTTGACAGATTTTCATCAAAAACTGTCAAAAAACCGTGACTTGAGACGTGCTCAACTCTGAGATGCGTTTGAGTATTCGGGGGTTAGTTAGGCTGATATGCAGAAAAGGGCTCTCTCAATTTGATGCGTTTGGTGTTGTTATGATCTCCAGCTGAACTACAAGAAGATGGCGCCTGCGTTCCCAACGTGCGCGATGGTGGAGCGGCCGATGGCGGCGTGCGTGTGGGACGCGGGCGCCGCGCTCATCACCAGGCAGTCCTGGGGCTACTGGACGCTGGTAACTAATGACAAGTGACAATGTCAATTATATAGAAACTAACATGATTAAGCTGGATATCACAGTCCATGAAGTATTTATGTCGCATCTTTAGTTCAGTACATAGGTATTTTAGGTATGTACTGAATAATACATAAATACTTTGGTCGAAGTACGTACTTCGAGCAAAGTGCAGTGTACTTAGACATCACTGTAATTAATTCGGACAAGTGCGATCCTTTGCAATGTAGTGTGACCACGAGTCTGCAGTCAGTACCATATAATCTCGTCTACAGTCTGAGCCCGATGGAAAAATAACTCAAACCATCACAATAAAAAACTTAAATGATTCAGGAAATAAGTCGATAAGAGCCAGATCCATTAATTTATCACTGCCCTTACAATATCGTCTAATCGGACAAGGGGTCTGCGTTGACGCCCACCTTCTCGAATCTCTTGGCCACTATTCTGTAACTGATTTAGTCCACTGTTTGTCGTCCCGCCTAGCACTTTAAAGTGTTCCCTTTCTTCCACCTATTTTCGGGCACGTTTTTAAAGTTGGTGCCAGTTTTAATTGCCCTTGACGTTTTATTATGTGTAGTTAGGCTTCAGTGTCCGGGGGCCGGGCTGCGGGGCGCCCACACGGTTCCTCAACCTATACGACTACTTGCCGTGGATCAACGACATGATCACCCCGCAGCCGATTGACGAAGATATGGCCATGCACCGCCTGGCCGTGAGGCAGTTGTCGCCGATCAATATCATAATCTATAATGGTGAGTTTCTGCTAGAAGCTTCAAGTTTGTGTGACCTTGATTGAAGCTGTAGTTAAGTAAGTGGTTAGCGAGCGACCCATCAACATACCATAACGATGGAGTTTATGATCTTACCCCCGAATACTCAAACGCATCTCAGAGTTGAGCTCGTCTCAAATGACGATTTTTGACAGATTTTCATCAGAAACTGTCGAAAAATCAGAGTTGAAACGTGCTCAACTCTGAGTTGCGTTTGAGTATTCGGGGGTTAATTCAAGAAGAAAAACGGAGTTTCAGGAACCTGACTGCAAAACGGACGCACCTCCGTCGATCACAAAACTAGAGGGTGATCAGCACAAATCGTTCCTTCTGGAAGTATTCTTCGACTGAGTCGCGTGAGGTGCGGGTTCGATTCCCGAACCGAGTCAGAACTGTATATTGTTATGTTATGTTGTTCTGCAGCCGATAAGAGGATGCCACCAGGAGTTGGACAGTGCGAAAAGCATGAGCGAGGAAACATGCTGTACAAGGACTCCTTTGAAGTCACCATGTCCAAGAATGCGGGCCAGGGGTTCTTCTTCGTGAGTACTACTGACATTTCCTGCTCATATTACTAGCTCTTCAGGAACCCTGATTTAGCTCCATAGCGGCTGAAATATGCTATGTTACGAGGATGTTCCTGGGAAATCCCGCTCCCGAAAATTCAACCAACTTAGATTTTTAACAGTGTATACGATCTGATAATCTTAAAACAAATTCCCGATTCTTTCGGTACTTTCAGTTTGAGAGTGCTGATTCCTTACGATGTTTTCCTTCACCATTTGAGAGAACTGGCAATTTTTTTCCCGAAAATATTTTCAGAAAATGCATTGACCCACGACATTAGGATCGGAAGGCGGGGTCACTACAACTAGACCTGATATGACTATATTAAATGCTCTCAGGCGTGATATCACTACATAGTATAAAACAAAGTCGCTTAATGCTGTCTGTCCCTATGTATGCTTAGATCTTTAAAACTACGCAACGGATTATGATGCGGGTTTTTTAAATAGATAGAGTGATTCAAAAGAAAGGTTTATATGTATAATACATGCATAATATAGTAGAGAAACACTGATAACTTTAGAGGTTTCTAATGTGATGTCGTAAATAAACACATTTTTTTGCGCTTACATTGCAAACGCTGGCTGAACCCTACGAGATAGATCAAAATAATGTACTACAGTATTGTACACCTTAAAAAGTTCTACAAAAAAGTCCACGATGGTATATGTCTATCCCCATGCGAAGCCGGGGCGGGTCGCTAGTAACGTGTGTATGTGTGGTTATCGTTGTGTCAGGTGGCCGTCAGCCAGATAGCCACGTTCACGTGCGCGATGGTGAACATGGAGGAGGTGGTAGCCAAGTCCAACACGGCGATGTGGATCGAGCACTACTGCCACAAGGAGATCATGGGCGTCGCCTGGAGAAACACCAAGCCAAGGGACTTTCGCAAGTCCGTTGTAAAAAATTGACAATTTGTAGCACGAAGTGCTATAACAACTGGTTTTATTTTATATTATACTTTATACTATAAAACACACATTGCATGGATAATGGTCATAGAATACATTTTTATATCAACTGGGGTAGTTATTTATTTAAGTATACACAGTTACAAAGACAAACTACAATAACAACAAATAGAATTAACAATTTTAACAACTTACAATTAGCCATCTATCTTTGTACACTTACACTGGGGCTCTGTACAGCCTCCAATAAGATATGCATTTCATAACTTTTTTTATATATATTGCACTAAATATGCCCTTATGACGCGGTGTTTGTTTTTACAAAATACCTTCACCCTTTTGAAAGTCACCAACTGGTTCTTATCATCTGGTTAATAAGTTAATAAAGTTATGAAATCTTATTGCATCTTATTGCATTTTATCCTTCTCTGCTGGACTGGGAGTAAAGAAAAAACATAGAATGTGTCCAGCTGCTTCTCTCCCCGAGCATGTCGTAAAAGTCGACTAAGGGATAGTATCCTCCAACATGATGAGATACAATAAGCAAGTATTCCCAAGGAGGGTTGACGTCAGGCAGGCGGCCGGTCATAAAACACCTTAGCCAAAACTCTTACAGCATGATTTTTGGATCATGGTGTGGACCCCACATAGAGTGGGATAAGGGCAGGAAGATGATGATGATGATACATCTTATTGCAGGCTGTACAGAGCCCCAGTGTAAGTGTGACCGGTTGGGAAAAAATCCCAACAAATTCCAGTGTTCGAACTGAAAATTCTTAAATAGCACTTCGTACTACAAATTTTCAAATTTTTATCACTTTTCAGGCAAAATGACTAGACTATTATGTATTTTTGACAATTATAATTTTTGTCCACAGACTACAATGCTTCATGTATTTCAAGTCTGCAGCCTTCATCGAATTTCGTTTCCGGTTTTCGTTCAAAGCTATAGTAGAACTGTCTTTGTTCGGCATCGGAGAGGCGTTGAGGAGGATCCCCAACCCCTACAGCATCCAGGAGACGACGGAGGTGTGGTGGCCAACTGATACGAAGATCAAGTGGTACCACTTCGGCCCCTACTACTTGTGGTGGTGGGATCTCTGAGCTATTGGGATTCTTCGAGTCATCAAAACTGAGTTGCTTAAAAATCAAACTACTCGTGTCACTAGTTCTTTCAAACCAGTGCGCTTTAAAAAGGCTTCTTTCAAACAAACTAAGATTTTTTCCATTCAAATTAGTTTAAAGTCGTTTCAAAATGATCCCTAACGTGATTTTATTGTTTTTTTTTATTTTGGTTCAATTATATACAACGCCAGAATCTGTAAAAAATCTCCGTTCGTTAGGTAGTGACAGGGTGATTTTGAAGGCGAATTTTAAACAATGTTAAGTTAAACTTTACAAGTAAAGGGGAAAGTGCCAGACAGTCATTCTTGGGACCTAATTAGACGAGTAACCGTAGAAATCTACGAGATATACCTGCATAATATAACCTACTTAACTTTTTAGAAAAAAATCATCATCATCATCATCATGTTTTATTATTATAATGATGAGTACTTAAGTCGTTAACCCATGGCGGAGGTCTTTAGGCGGCCTAAAAACTCCGTCACAAGAGATAGATAGACTCTTTATTATAACAAATAAAACGAAAAGAAAAAACAAAAAACTTAGATACTAAAAAAACCAAAAACAGATATACATAAATGGCGGTCTTATTGCTAAGAGCAATTTCTTCCAGACAACCTTGGGATGGAGAGGATAGAAAAGAAGAATGGGCGAGTCATCAAGAGTTGGCTCATACGATCTTCATTACTTAGTACTGACTAGCTAGACTATTTGCGCGCTATCAACGCGCCAACATTGCGAGCGAGTTCCACGAGTTCCAGCATATCGACGTCTTCAATGACAGTCTATGATTAGACGCCGAGCAGCTAGTTCCCTGCGAGTCCAATACAACAACATCTTTAGGATAATGATGCAGCTGCCTCGCTTTTGCAGTGCATCCGCAATGTTCGCGGAGGCGCGCACGGACGGCTTTCATGCGATTATTCGCAAGAAAGTCGCTTCCTTACTCCAGCGCGTGCGAGGCAGCGGCAACACCATCCTACAGATGATTGCTGCGCGTACGGACTGTCCCATCCAGTATAACTGGATGCAGACGTTATTAGGCTTCTCGTAAAGGATTCTAGTTAGGTATTAGGTTAAGTTTTTAATTTTATGTTTATTTTGTTTATTTAATTTTATTTTTTATTGTGTCTAATTTAAGTTTGAATATTTTTGTAATTTTGTAATATGGATATATATAATCTGAAATAAATGAGTTAATAATAAATAATAATAATTAATTTATGGTAGTCTTAGATTATATTTGAGTTATGCAAATTTAAGGTAAGTAGTTAAGCGTTTTGGGTTCTCTCCTGTAAGCTTATCTGCATTTTAATAAATCATTTCATTTGCTATCTTATAAGAGCGAACTACTAACCAGCCAAACCACATCTTCTAAACACTCAGTAAGATATCAATAAGAGTTTAACAGTTCTACTTTATGATCACTCTGAGGTGCTGTTACATAATAATTCGCTTAATAATTATGTATATCGTAAAATATGGAGACAGTTACGATCCGTACAACTTTAATGTGATTTAAAAACCTTAAATCCCACTTCGACGTGTGGCGTGGGTGATGGTGGAAAAACACTGTTGTATATGTATACCTACCTAGCATGCTAATTAGGGGTATGTCTATTTTCCGTCAATATGTGTTGTGGGTATTTAAATAAAAATCAGTCTCAATTCAATGGCGGTTTCACTCATGCGCTTGTCCTCATACAAATCATTTGGCGACGATTTAAGAACCCCAGTGCATAAATGTCGATAAAAAAGGAAGGCAAGAAAGGTGAAATCAAAGGAGTAACTATGAATATCAATCAACTGCAAGAATTCAAGATAAATGTCGACCGGTGGCCGACTTACGTCAGCAGATTACGAGCGTGGTTTGCAATTCACGATGTCAAGCCGTCGGAATACTCCAAATACTTAGTTGCAGTGGTGGGCACAGAACCGTTAGATCTTATGATTGACTTGTGTTTCCCGGAAAAACCCGAAAATACCGATTTCGACGCGTTGGTGAAGCTAGTAGAAGTGCATTTAGCGCCGAAACGGTCGGTTATAGCTGAGCGAATGATTTTTAGATCATACAAACAAATGGAAACCCATTCAGTGACAGAATATCTCGCACAGCTAAAAAAACTCAGCAAAACGTGTGCGTTTACAACTACGGAGATCCTAAAAGAAAACTTACGAGATCAATTTGTGTTCGGCTTGAAGAGTGATAAAATTAAACAAAGATTATTAACAGAAACGGAGTTGACATTTGATCGAGCAGTGGAGCTGGCGTTATCATTGGAAGCCGCCGTTCGAGACTCACAGGAGACGGCCGGGGCCGTCAGCACAGCCAACTCCACGGAGAAGGTACACTCAGTGGACGGAAGCGGGTATAGCGGAGGACGAGGCTGGTCTCAACGCGGCCAGCGTGCGTCATCGAGCAGAGGCCGCGGACGCGCGGCTTCTCAGCGGGGAGCGGCCGGCGCCAGCAAGGGCAGCGGTGGCCAGCAACGCTCCAGTTGTTTTCGCTGCGGTCAGCCACATCGTCAAGAGAACTGTCCGTTTATGAATGTGGAATGTTTCGTGTGCGGTAACCGTGGTCACGTAGCCAAAGTGTGCCGCTTCCGTAAGCGCACTGGTGTACACAAAGTGATATCAGAGGAGGACTATCATGACTCTGCGTCGAGCGACGACGAGGAGAACCAGGTTTATCAGTTGAGTGATAACGATGAAGATAAAAGGTGGATTTTGAAAGTGATCATCAACGGGAAGCAGTTGGCTATGGAGGGTGACACTGGAGCGGGCATGAGTATCATCAATAGAAGTACGTACTTGAAACATTTTAGTAATATCCAGTTAATGCAACGTAAATCATGTTTGAAAATGTACAATGGCCAAAAAGTTATACCAAAAGGTGAATTTAGATGTAGTGTTAGGTATAATAACAAAATTGTACATAACCTAAAATTAGTGGTGATTGATAATGATGACAGTAATTCATTGTTTGGCCGAAAATGGATGCGGGCGTTTGGTATAAAATTTCCTTCTGCGCAAGATTCTGAATCGGTAGGTTGTGTCGATAAGAGTAACTTTAATAAACAAGTGGCTATTGACCAGTTAATGAATAAGTTTCCCGAAGTGTTTGCGTCTGGCATAGGTGCATTTAATAAGGGCAAAGTTGAATTGGAAGTGATGGAGGGCGCGGCGCCAGTGTGGCGGCGCGCGCGGCCCGTGCCCTACGCACTGCGCCCTGCCGTGGATGCTGAGCTTGAGCGCCTCCAGAAGGAGGGCGTCATATCTCCCGTCGAGTGGAGCGAGTGGGGCACGCCAGTGGTACCCGTCATAAAGAAAAACGGAGAGGTAAGATTATGCGGAGATTTTAAAACTACGCTCAATCCAGTGCTAGTAGATGACAAGTATCCTCTTCCAAGAATTGAGGATATTTTTGCGTCACTTCAAGGCGGTAAAATATTTAGCAAGATCGATTTAAGTCGGGCCTATCAACAGCTAGTTCTGAGTGACAACGCCAGAAAGTACTGCACTATAGTCACTAATAAGGGTATGTTTTCTTACAATAGGTTGCCATTCGGTGTTAAGTGCGCGGCTAGCAAGTTTCAAAGGGTAATGGAGAAATTATTTAGAATGCCAAATGTGGCTGTGTACCAGGATGACCTACTCGTATCTAGTAAAAACGAAAAGGAAAACATGGATAGGTTGATGCAGATCTTCAAAATATTGTCTGAAAGTGGCCTAAAAGTAGAAAAGAAAAAATGTAATTTCTTTAAAAAATCCGTCTCATATTTAGGCTATGTGATCGACGCAAACGGATTAAAAACCGAAATTTCCAAGATAGATGCAGTAAATAGAACTCCGCAACCGAAAAATGTTAGTGAAGTAAAGGCCTTTTTGGGATTGGTTAATTATTATGGTAAGTTCGTAAGAAATATAAGTAGTGTCTTGGAACCACTATACGGCCTATTGAAGTCGAATTCATCATTTGAGTGGACGAATGAATGTGAGAAGGCGTTTTGTTCGATCAAACAGTTGCTGCGCGAGGCGCCAGTGCTGGCACACTGGGAGCCCACGTTGCCGACGTACGTGACTTGCGACGCGTCCCCGTACGGCGTGGGCGCCGTGCTGGCGCAGCGCGCGGCGCACGGCGGCGAGCTGCGCCCCGTGCTGCACGCCTCGCGCACGCTCTCGCCGGCGGAGCGAAATTATTCACAGATTTGCCGAGAGGGACTAGCAATCATATTTGCGGTGAACAGGTTTCATGACTACCTATATGGCAACAAATTTATTTTGGTGACGGACTGTAAACCATTAGCTTCTATTTTTCATGAAAACAAACCTATACCTTCAATGGCAAGCAACAGATTACAAAGATGGGCCATAATATTGAGTGCGTATAATTATCAGGTTAAGTGTATTGGATCGGAGCATAATTGTGTAGCGGATAGCTTATCGCGCATACCGGTGATCGAAGAGAATAAAGAGTATAGAACTGAATCTTATATCAATTTCATTTCTGAGCAGGCTATTATAGATTTTAAAATGATTGCACAGCATACAACAAAAGACAAAAAATTGCAAAAGTTAATACAGGCTATTAAATATAACTGGTTATATTGCAAAGATGATGAGTTAAAGAGTTTTTTTAACATTAAGGAATTTCTTAATATCGAGTCTGGGTGTATACTCTTTGGTCATCGTGTAATAATACCAGATTCGTTACAACGTGATATATTAAAAATGTTACATGCTTCTCATCAAGGTATAGTAAAATGTAAAAGCTTAGCTAGGGGCTATGTGTACTGGCCCGGGATCGACGCCGACATCGAGCGTGAGTGCCAGGCTTGTGAGACATGCGCGAGCACGCGGCCAGCGCCGGCGGCGGCGCCGGTGCACCCGTGGGCCTGGCCGCAACTGCCGTGGTACAGACTCCATGTTGATTTCTTTTCACTGGAAAATTCTACATACTTGGTTCTAGTAGATGCTCACTCTAAATGGATTGAAGCCCATAATATAGGTACAACATCGGCAAAACTTACTATTGCAAGATTGAGACGTATAATGAGTTGTTTTGGCTTGCCGTACGAGATAGTATCGGACAATGGTCCGCCGTTTAGCAGCCAGGAATTTAAAACTTTTATAGAAAGTTGTAAAATAAATCATATTTTGGTATCGCCCTATAAACCTAGTAGCAATGGAGCAGCAGAAAGCACAGTAAAAATAATTAAAAATTGTCTAAAAAAGGCACTCATCGAAAGAAAGGATCTGCAGTTAAGTTTAGATAAATTCTTATTGTGTTACAGATCGACTCCACACAGTCTGACAGGAAAGTCACCGGCACAGTTGTTATTCGGTCGCAATATACGCACTCATTACGATCTAGTTCGCCCAATTATCGAAGATAGGGTGCGTGATAAGCAAACTATTATTAATCAAAAACGAAACAGTAGGGTGCGTCAGTTTGATGTAGGCGAAGAGGTTCAGTTTATGCAGTTCAGGAATAATAAACGCTACTGGGAGAAGGGTACAATAGGAAAGAGATTGGGTCCAGTTTCTTATGAAATACAGCAGAACGATAAGGTTTTTAAAAAACATGTTGACCATATTATAAAGTCGTGTAGTAGCCAAAAACAGGAGTCTGTGAGTGATAATATAGACAACGACGTGTCCGATTTTAACATTATTCCCAGCACCCGCCCTCTTGTTGTTAACGATGTAATATGTGGTTCCAGCGCAGAGAACAGTTTGGAAGATAATCATGAAACTGAGTCAATAGCCACGCATACTAACAGGTCACAAAATAACAGCATAACAGTCGATGAACAGAATGAAGCTTTGACACCAAAACGCACGCGCAGACAGGTACAACGTTTTGTTGTTGATTAAGCGGACATGTACATACTTACCTATACACCTCGCTGATTATAGACGATAGGAAAAATGTAATGGTAAATCAATGTAGACTTTGAGTGATTAAGATTCAGCAGATGTTATAGGTACATAAAGTCAAATAAAAATGTAAATAGATAACGTAGGTATAATTACAGTATTTTAAGTGATGTATTAGTTAGATTTCTAGGCTCGGTTAAGTACGCTGACTGTTGTAATTTTTTTGGGTAGTTCATGTAAAAGATAGGTTACGAACATTTATATATTAAGCTGATTGTTGGTTGCAATAGTTTATAGGGTTTAAAATTGTTTCGAAACAGAGGCGTGAAGATGTTGTATATGTATACCTACCTAGCATGCTAATTAGGGGTATGTCTATTTTCCGTCAATATGTGTTGTGGGTATTTAAATAAAAATCAGTCTCAATTCAATGGCGGTTTCACTCATGCGCTTGTCCTCATACAAATCAAACACAATGGTTCTTCATCATCATCACTAGCTTATAGAAGGTCACTGCTGGACATAAATAAATAACACCCAACAATCACATACATAGTCCTGACCCCACACTAGGATTCCCTGTGTCGTGGGTATCAGAAACTACGAGTACCATGGTACCACAACACCCAGACCCGGAAAAAATATTTACAGATCATGCAAACATTTCTTCCTCAGCGGTAATCGAACCCGCGCCTCTTGCGTCTCTGCCGAGCAATCACCCACCACGCCACCGAGGCTGTCGACATGGATCTTTCTAATATAGGTACTTCTAGGAAAAACAGAAACTACTAAATTTACGATATCGTCGGTCCATCTTGGACGACTATAATTCGGGAAGAACTATTTTGGGTTGCCTCGACCACTTCCTACATCTAAGATGTAATCGGTCCATTGGGAGGGAGACCGTTCTAAGCTTTATTTTCAGGTTTATGTCCAGCATTCGAGAAACTTAGAGATGGTGATGATCCGGTCTTAGAACATGGAACTAGAAGAAGACCCTTAACGGTTTTTTTAATCATAAAATCCCACGGTTCGCCTGTAATTTTATTTAAAATAAATAATAGTTATATTAAAACATATGATCTAATAATAGCAGGATATCGAAGTAGTTTTATTAATGTTTACTCGCATTACTGAATAACATAAAACGAGATAAAATTCCGAAGGAAATAAAGACGAAGGCATTTTGCGATTGTCAAAACTCACCATCGCGCTAAAATGTACTTTAAAGTGGGTTATGGAAGGTTAAAAATGTATTAGCAGCAAGATTTGTATTTTATGTCTGCTATCGATTCGGAATGACATTTTCATGGCTTCATTGGAAAGAGGTTTAAAATGTCAAGTTTAGCTCGATTTTAAATGTTCACTGAACCGAAAACCCAACAAATAATACTTTGGAAGTGTTTGTACGATTGTTGGTCCTTTTTTCTTAGTAGGTAAATAATAATACGTTTAAAAAACTAAAAACAAAATAGACTTCAAAGAAAAATTAATGAAAACTCTTTGGTGCCATCCTATAGAAACCAACAGGCAGTTGGCGTTTAGATATGTCAGGATATATAATCAAAGGTCAGGATGACAGTGGCCAGAGCCAGCGACACTCTTTCGAATAAAATTGAGTATATTTTTACCGACCCTAATCTTTTTTTATTATCCACCAAAGTTTACTCTAGCTCGAGCTCTAGCTAGAGAGAGCTAGAGCAACATAGACACTGGCAGAATTGTGACGTAACGTCACATCCAATAAAAAAAGAACTGAACTGAGTAAGAAAATAAGTAGGTAAGCTCTCATTTCAACATTTGATTTTACGGCTTTTAAATATTACTTGTATATTATAAATCCCTCAGACATCAAATTTATATGGGACCACCTTAGGACCATTATCTATACATCAGTGAAAGAATCATCATAATCCATTTATTATTGGCGAAGTGATCGGGTCAAAATACATACAAAAATATATACAGCTGAAATGAGAATTTATCCTTTTTGAAGTAGTTTTAAAATAGAACTTTTTCCAGTACTTTACGATTGCACTCTACAGTTATTTCATAACCTTTGATACCTGCAGTAAAAAGATAATGGAAATGGAATTCCCTGCAGCAAAAAGCCGTGAAGTGCTAACGTCTTCTCAAATACACGAGCTTCTGAGGCAACTATGGACGTAGCTAGGTATATTTACATAGGTACGTGGTATATAATACATAGGCACATTGTTTAGCTGTGCTCAAATGAGCTCCTAATGTTATAAAGCGAAAGTTTTAATGTTTGTGTTCAATAGTTCGTGACCCAAAGGCTACAGGCAATTTTTTACTTACTTAGGTATACAATACATACACGAGCAAAGCATAGAGTGAAATCTAGTATTAATAAAAAGAAAGTTTATGAGGATGTGTTGATTTTTGTGGCCCAATCACGACGTAACGACTGGATTTGGATAAATTTTGGGTTAAGTATACATATGTATGGTCTGATTATGGTTCCATTTAAACGAAAAAAAACGTCTATTTGAATGAAGAATGTTGAGAAATGTAGAATTTAATTTTCTAATCAACAAACTTTTCAAAACAGTTTTTATTTAAACTTTTCTGTAACATATCTATAAAACAATTAGAAAGATAGACACAAATATCAAGATTTTATGAGGTCATTAAAACGTCATGAAATTAGTTGATAGATTTATTCTTCCTGACTACAAAGGCGATTGAGCGCGTTCATGTCTTTTGTAGATAAAGTATTACCTTTTTGTATTTTTACTTAATCCGTGTCTTTAGAATAAAATAATGTAGTTTCATTCAGTACGTCTATATACAGTCTCGTAGTACCATTTTAACCAGGTAGGTACAATGCGAGCGGATCCGCAGGCGCTAGTATGTTTTACAAGATAACCGTACCGGGAATACTCTGTACGTCTAAGGCCTTTTGCCATCTATAGTAGATGATTTATACAGCGTCAGGAGGCAACTATTACCTTCACAAACGGGAGGCTGTAGTGCCCAGGACGAATTAAGATGGAGTAGGCTTGCCCAGCACCTATTCCATCCTCTCAGCTTAGTCGGCCTTGTCCACAGAAAAGACATGGTCAATACGTGCGGAGCTGACTATCGCACATAGCGCACATCAATTTTTCGCACAGAAAATTCATTGGTAGGTACACGACCGGGTTTGAACCCACGACCTTAGGATCGGAAAGCGGGGTCACTACCGACTAGACCACCAGTGTTATACGTACGTCTGGAACCATGTCTATTCTGTGGATAAGGCCGACTAAGCTGAAAGGATGGCATAGGTGCTATGCAAGCCTAAAAGGCCTTAGTTTTTCTTTCTAGAGTAGCCCGTTCAAACTTGTTTTGGGCAAACCCGTTCACGAGCATTGTCATTAGATGTTATCCGATGATTAATGATTGATAATGATTGCTCGACTACCAAAACTAACGACCGTTCAGACTGGCCATTATTGTAAAAGTTATATTTCACTGTGCAGTGATGTAAATTGTTATTTTGGCGAGACTTGAGGCTGTGGTTTTGGAATTCTGTAACAATTAATTGTAAGAGAAAGCTGCATCTTAATAAACGAATGTGAAGTGGACCATTGATTTGAAACTATCTTTTTTTGTCATGTTCATATTATGCATCTTTGGGCTGATGACCTGTCGCCATGGTTCAGCATATCCATCATGGGAGTCTTGGATCAGAAGTGGCTGCAAGTTTTCTATTGATTACTTGTGACTCTGCCCACCTCGTTAGGGGTGCGGGCGTGATAATATGTTTGTATGTATGTGTTCTAAAAATATTTTAGTAAATTATCTTCGAGACCTTTACTCAACAGAGGGACGTAATAGGTTAGTAAATAAATTTTTTGGTAAGTCATTTTTCTTCGTATTTGGTGTCTGTGTCTCAATTCAGATCCTTTTTCTAGGTGGCCTTTTATATTGGAATACGTTATGTACTTATTACGATTGACCTTATTATTGTTTGTTGTAACAATTACTTACAAACTATTTAACAAGGCCTCATTCAGGGCCACGAACTTGGCACCAAGAAAGATCCAGTGCCACCAATTGAACGAACTATAGCACAAAAAGCTTACCTCCAGCTAATCCCACAAGAACCTCCGAAGCAATCCAGAGAACAATGCATCCGTCGGAAACAACTAGATCACCAATTACATCACTTATTGCATCACACACTTTATACACAATCGTATTTTAACACACACTACACAAAAAAAACACTATTTGTTTGGTGAATTGTAGACACGCGCGCACGCAGTCAAGGTTTCCTCGAACTGAGTACAGAGGCCGTTAGCACACCTCCTCACATACACTTGTCTCCTTCTCTCTCGTAGGGTGCTACCTGAAAAAGACAGAGATATGATTAATTGAGGCTTCGATGGAACGGCTTGATGCGTTACGAAAAAGTAGTAATTAGGGTATCGTTGGGTGAAAAAAACCCTTGGCATTTTTGTGCACAAGACGAGGTAGAACAGATCTATAACTCTTTTATTTATGGAGGGAATTGAATCAGATAGGTATCTAGTTGATCAGATAACTTAACCAGGGCTAGATACCTAATGCCTAAAGATTTTTATTTAAAAGTAAAATTTACTATTATAAAAGGATTAAAAAATATCACCTATCTAAGTGTAAAGTTGAAACTTATGTGACTTATACTAAATATAATAATTTGGCAATCCTAATAATATTGACTTTACTTTTTTACTGATCTAGATGACAAAGACAACTTAAACAAATACCTTATCTTATATATAAGAGAGAGAGCTGTTAATTTAAGTTTAGTTTACGAAAATGTACAACAAAATCTACAGATTAATCTGATTTAATCTTTTCATAACAACGGAACCCTCCCTAACTGTGTCTGAATCACACTTAGCATAATTACATTTTTATTTTGAGGCCGGGTACTGCGGACCACAGATCAATAATAGTTTGTAAGGCACTTAAACAGTACGTAAGTATTTGTTCTTGATAACGGTAAAAATAAGCTGGGTATCAATTCTTGAAAATCATCGAGTGATAAAAAGTCAAAATTTATTTATTTTTGATAAATAAATAAAATAGGAGAGTAATGTGTTTGGAGGTGTATGTATGCATGTATGTATGTATGTATGTATGTATTTATGCATGTATGTGATGTATGCATGTATACATAATGTGCATTCCTTTGGCTGAAGCTGTAGTCCAAACGGCTCAACGGATTTTGACAAATAAGGTGTCGTTAGGTTCGTCTAAACAACGAGAGTGTCATGCTATATGAAGTGTCAAAAAATCCAACATGGCGGCTGTAAGAAGCCATTTTAAATTTATTATTTTGACTGCCTCTGTAGCCGAAACGGGACGGATTTTAAGACAAATTAGGTGCTGAAGGAGCCATTTTCAATTAACTTAAGATGGCACATAACTAAAAACGTAGACTGAAATGGTACAAATTCATCATCACCATCATGTGTCACAAAATCAAATATGTCCGACCTACTATGCCACCTTAATTCCATGCAGGCGGATTTTTTGTTCTTTTAAATAAATATATTGTTAATGAGGTCACCAAATAACTTTTAAGAATACGAAATTGAAAAAAAAACAATGATAATAGACCATTTTGGTGACTTTTTATCACTCGGTGATTTTCAAGAATTGATTCCCAGATGACATTTCGAACGACAATTACGATTCGGAAAAAACGCAGAATGCCAATAAAGGTATGCGAATGATGACTTTCTTTGAAGAGGTAATTCTTCTGATGTGTTTATTCGAACACAGATAAATAAATAACACCCAACAGTCACATACATAGTCCTGACCCTACACTAGGATTCCCTGTGTCGTGGGTATCAGGAACTACGAGTACCATGGTACCACAACACCCAGACGCGGAAGAAATATTTACAGATCATGCAAACATTATATCCGCAGGGAATCAAACCCGCGTCTCTTGCGTCTCTGCCGAGCAATCGCCCGCCACGCCACCGAGGCCGTCAAGATTTGGAAACCATTACGTTGTTTAAGCTTGGTTACAGTATTATACGAGTGGAAAAGTTCCAAACCTTAAACTATCAACACGAAATAGTCCTGAGGCTCTTTTCAATGACATTTTAATGTGAGGATAATGTTGTCGATCCTGTTGTGCTTTTAGACACTAAAATTTATACTTTTGAGTAAAAAGGACCGATATAATTTGAAAGCTTTCAGATTAGTTTGTACCTACAATAGTTTTGGAAAATTCGCAATGAAATCGGCTATAGGTACCTAATCTAATATGGAATTGTTTTGTTTTTCTTCAATTTTTAATAGTAGGTCATCATCATCATCTTCCTGCCCTTATCCCACTCTATGTGGGGTCGGCACAAGAGTAAGAGTATCGGCTGTAAGAGTTTTGGCTAAGGTGTTTTATGACCGGCCGCCTGCCTGACGTCAACCCTCCTTGGTAAATAGTAAGTTTGTATAAAATATAATTTTGATTATTTTGTTGTATTTTAAACTTTAATGCCATTAGTATAAAGTTAAATTTCTTTTGGCAGGTGTACCTTACGTTGCTACGCTAGGTATGTGCAATAATTCGATATGGATATGCGCAGGCCAGTCTGAGATCTTTTGTATGAGTTCTGTGCGCATTGACCATTGTAATGTTTAAGAACTACCAAAGTCATCGACCTGAGTGACCAAGAAGGAATCACTGACATATTCCCGTCAATATTCTAGGTAAGTTCGTATGAGCTAGTGGCCAGCTCTTGTGACTGAGTTTTTAGGCCGCTTAAAGGCCTCCGTCATAGCTTAACGACATAAGCCGGGACCAACAGCGCTTCTATGGTATTCTAGGATATGGAATATTTAGGTACTAACAGACAACGAAAAGCATTTTTGTTCGCAATTAGTACAAGAAGATTATGACGAACAAGGTACCTAAGGTATTTGGTAAATGTTAAGTCCGCCTGTATTTTGTTTATATCAGACCTTCTTTTTCTAAAACTAACTTGTAACAGCAGATATTTTAGCTGTTAGCGAACCTTTTTGTAATAAATAAAGAAATAAATATTCTAACTCTAATCTCTATTTAGCTTATCCGTGTCTTACTAGGCAAAGTAATCAATCAACTAGCTTCACGATCAACATTCGAATGACGATGTCCATTTGCTTAAAAATGCATTAATTGGTGCACATCTGCTTTATATTCTCTACACTTGTGTAGTTCTAGAGCTGGTCCCTATATTCAGATGTCATAGTGTACCGAGAGCGCTGGTGGTCTAGTTGGTAGTGACTCCGCCTTCCGATCCTATGGTGGGTTCAAATCCGCTCGTGTACCAATGGATTGTTCTGTGTGAAAAATTTATATGCGCTATACCAGTAGGTACTCTCAGACGGCGAAGGAAAACATCGTGAGGAATATAGTTTCTGACCCACGTCAAAGGAAGTCCTAGTAGTCAGAATAGCCTATGGTATGAGACTGTTGGCTGTTATTCCATATGGCTTGGTTTTGGCTACATGCAATCGTTATCGCGTATATTTTAATTCTGAGATGGAATAAGAAACGTGCCGCTGTCTCTCGCACTATACCCATAAATACAGTATCGTAGTCTAGAAGCGCTAGTTTTTGTCACGTTTCTCGTTTGATCGTCCGGGCACGTCGCGATCTTTGCTGAGCGCTTTAGCTACAGTGCTCAGAACGTAGATATCGGATTATTGCATATTATTAAACAGTAAAATTACCCTTGTTGTGGGTTTTGGACCAATGAAACAGTTCACGAGTAAAAACACTTTTCTTGAGGAATAATTTATTTTCGAAAATATTTGGTGAACCTTGTAAAAACTTTAAAACTTTTGCCCACTTGATTATTCTTTTACGCAGTCCGCCATCAGTTTCGGTCGCCGGAAGCACGCTTACGGCGTAAACTTTGTGTTTAAAAAATATTGTAAATCGGAAAACTTGTGAGCAAGTTTGATCTGCCAAGATCAAACTTGCTCACAAGTTTTCCGATTTTGAACTACTTCGGTATTTCGATTTCCACACAGTGGTAGCAATTTCCAATCTACTAGTAGCGCCATCTAGTACTCACTAAAGAAAGACTTTGACTTAGTCGGCTTGTCTCTGGTCAAATTAGCGATTTTGTAATCGATAATGCATCCTGCACACGCGTCGAGGCGATATCGATGATATCTCGTATCCGTCGCTGATAGGGGGCTGACAGCTACCTTATCCTAGATGCGGCTAATTATCGGTACCTACTTCTACCTAGTAAGAAAAGAAAAACATTATATACATAGTATAGAAAAATATTTTTACTATTAGTTTTTTGAAAAGTTAGAAATGTATTAACAGAAATAAATTTTACAACTAATTCAAATATAATTTACAAAAGAAACAGTCGAAAAGTTAAATAGTGGTGCTTTGCTACTTACCTCAATTTTTAGAAAAATCGTAGGTTAGGTATTAGGTATATAAAAAAAGTGCAACTTTAGAATAAGTCATTTTTTAGTAAGATTTACTTGTATTTTAAGATATTAACCCCCGAATACTCAAACGCGACTCAGAGTTGAGCACGTCTCAACTCAGGGTTTTTTTGACAGTTTCTAATGAAAATCTGTCAAAAAAATAATCGTCATTTGAGACGTACTCAACTTTGAGATGCGTTTGAGTATACGGGGGTTACACTGTAAATTAATAAGAAAAAATGCAGCTCTTGTATATTTTTTTTGTATATCTTTTTTAAGAAAGCTTAGTAAACTCATTTTTATGATGTTTTATATAATCTGATAATAATCATGGTCCATGGCTAGTTCATGGCATCGCTAACTTATCAAAGGTAATGTCTTTACTCGCTCATGCGCTGTAATATCATTACTACATAACAGGCAAGGCTAAATGGTTGGTTAAATCTAAGATCTTTTAATATTCTGACAACCTCCGTGGTGAGGTGGGCGAGTGCTCGGCTGAAACGCAAGAGGCGCGGGTTCGATTCCCGCTGCGGGAGAAATGTTTGCATGCTCTGCAAATATTGCTTCCGGGATTGGGTGTTGTAGTATTTGTATTATAAGTATGTATTTACAAAAAAAAGTATATATGTATTCTATCAGCCATCTGGTTCCCATAATACAAGCTTTGCTTAGTTTTGGGCTAGATGGTGCTGTGTGATATGTCCTCAAATATTTTATGTATTTGCGTTGTCAGCATTCGTATTTGGGATTTCAATTTGTCACGCACTAACCATTTTACCGCTAAAGTGGCATACAAGCATACGGCCCGCCTGATGGAAAGCGGTAACACGTCCCTGTCATCTACTAGACTTTGACGTAAGACGAATCTTTTAGTAAAATTTAGGCTGAAACCTTACAAATACAAATATATTTATTGCCAAAAAACACAAGTTACAGCGGAATTTGCTGGTGGGAAATTTAATAAAACAATACAAAATGTTTAGCAAAAATAAAATATCAATGTCTTAAATCGATTAAGATTTCTTCAGTAAAGTCGATTGTTATAAGAAATCGTAATCAGTAACGTTTTTGGATATCACAAAAATGTCTGTCAAAAGTAAAATAAAGGATTGGATGGAGTATTATAGCTGTCTTCTTGTGCCTGTAACAAATGGTCGGTATCAGGTATAATCATGTACCCAGCAGTTAAGTGTAATTTCACTGTGTTAAGTTAATTCTTAACTTTAATGGCTCAGCTTGAGTCGCTAACACCTCACTAGTTGAATTTTAATGTGCTTTGTATGTATCTATGTAATTTAAGTTTAAGTTACCTTGCCAGAATTTATTTACCATTATGTGTAGTGTAAAGTAAAAAACTTAGTAGTTACGTGTGTAACTACAATGGTTCATCTGACATGAACTATTCCGTTCGAATTTTTAATTATTTTTTAATGTTTTGGGTTTTCTATCTAAGGCCTTTAACCATCTATAGTAGATGATTTATACAGCGTCAGGAAGCAACTTATTACCTTCACAGACGGGACGCTGTATTGCCCAGCACCTATACCTCTCAGCTTAGTCGGCCTTGTCCACAGGAAAGACATGGTCAATACGTGCGGAGCTGACTAGGCCACGTTTCCTCACGATGTTTTCCTTCACCATTTGAGAGTACACGACCGGATTTGAACCCACGTCCTTAGGATCGGAAGGCGGGGTCACTACCAACTAGACCACGAGTGCTCTCTTTGGGTTTTACGATACGCCGATTTCCTCACGATGTTTTCCATCGTAGTTCGAGAGTACTGTTAGAGAGCAAATACATTCGAAAGTATGTCACAAGTGCAAGAAAGGAGTGTACCTAATGTTTGAAACACACTTCAATCAATTCTTTCACCACACTAGTTCGTAAAAATTTATTACATATTAGTAGTAGTAGTAAATTATTCTGTTAGGCCGATTTTTTTTAATTCCTAAAATCTTTCTTTCTTATTGATGTAAATTAAGCTTGTAAGTACCTAGCCTATACGGGAGTAGTCACACAAAACTTAATGTACTTAATAAATACTTGCATATCTATGCAAGTCTTTATTTTAAGTAGAAAAAACTTTGAAATTAAAATATAACAATATAGCTACGAAAACGGTTAATATATTTTCCGACTGTAATTTAATCAACAAAATTCTTGGAAGTTTTGTATCAAAATCCAGTTTCATTATGGCTTTGTATCAGAATTTCTATTCAAATTCTAAATTATTGCTATCATTTCTAATTTAGCCCTTTCTTTATGATTTTACATAAACATAATGTTTATGTTTTACTAGAGACGTGGGTGTTTGAATAAATTGAAGTAATTATAAAACGGGTTTGATTCCGTGATCGACTCGAATAAATCCGAGAGTCGCTTAAAAATCCCATAATTATCCACGATTTGTTTTGTAATTAATTATATTTAACGCTAAATAGCCCACCCGTGATGAAACTAGATTGATTATTTTTATTTTCTGTTTAAATAAGTGGCTTAGGTAAATATCTTACCTTCCTATTATAAATATTAACATTTTATATTATGTTATATACAAAGGTATAGTAATACCAAAACAGAAAGCCAAACGTTTTTATCAGGCCATATTTTACTTTTACAGGCAATAAAATAACTAAGAACAGTTCGAGTAACTAATCAAAATCGTCAAATGATCAAAATGAGTGACTGACTTTTACAACGTTTTATTATAATAAAACGCTTACTTTGTCTTTGGATTTACTATTGTTCTTTATTAAAAGTAATTTAAAATATACAGGGTGTCCCACGGCTATGCCACACAGAGGGAAAGTACCTTAAATACCGTAGATAAAAAAAAATACTGAAAGAAGACTTAATTTTGATTTATAAAACCATTCGAACTGCATTCAAAGATTTATAAAAAATCGCCTGTCTGAACCGTTTTTCTGAAATTCATTGTCTTTCTTTATTTAAGACGATCTTATGTTATTTAGAAGAAAAATAAAACTATATTATTAAGCCTTTCAATCGGTGTAGTAAAATTACAGGTGTTTATTTTTCACATTTGGCGGGTTCAGAAAGGCGATTTATTAAAAAATCTTTGAATGTAGTTGGAATATTCAAGTTACTTTTCCTCCGTGTGGCATAGCTGTGAGACGCCCTGTTATAAGAAAACAATACAAGAGCCCAGTACGGTTCTAAGAAGAGGCCATCTTCCGTGGGAACTCATCGGTCGTTATAAGCCATCTAGCCGTATACGTCGATCTTGGAGTACCTGGATACAACACAACATAATGCATGATGCGCCTTGAGCATTCGTTTGAACGCTATTGAATCGCGAGCGAGTTTATAGGTAAATCGCGACAGACAATCTTTGTGAACATTTCACACAGCGCCATCTAGCCCCAAACTAAGCAAAGCTATGGACTATGGACATTAGATGGTTGATAGAATACTTATATACTTTATTCTTTTTGTGATTGGTGAGTGCTCGGCTAAGACGCAAGAGGCGCGGGTTCGATTCCCGCTACGAGAGAAATGTTTGTATGTTCTGCAAATATTTCTTCGGTGTTGTAGTTTTTACAAAAAGTGTAGTATTTACAAATATTTCTTCCGGGTCTGGGTGTTGTAGTATTTACAAAAAAAAGTTTATAAAGTATTCTATTAGCCACCTAGTTCCCATAGTAAAAGCTTTGCTTAGTTTGGGGCTAAATGGCGCTGTGTGAAATGTCAACAATTATATATTTATTTATGGGCTAGGGGTGCACTTAGGTTTCCGAATTTAACTTCTAGAAGATTAAGTTTGTATAAAAAACTGAACGCGGACAAATCGCGGAGCGTTCCACTAATCAAATCATGAAATCATTTATTTTCTGAATTTTAGAAAAGAAAACATTAAATGGCCGCGCCAGCACGACTGGCAATAATTCCTGTTTTGGTAAACTTGTCTTCTATCTCTAGATTTATTTTCAAGATCAGGATTATTTATTAACTTACGAACTTTTTATTCATAATTAGTATGGAAATTACCTAATTTATATCAGTCGAATGACAAAATGTGATGGTTTTTAATAGCAGTTATATGACTGTTTCAAATAGAAACTGATTGCAACAAAGCTACATTATCACCTCTTGCTAACACTACAAGTTTCTTACCTAGACACTACCGTATCAGATTTATGTCTTACTGTAACTTATAAAATATTTATATGATAGGTGGTAATTTATAAAAAGCTTATACCTTTATCACGTGGCCTTTGATTATAAATAAATCATAAGTTTAAGATTATGTCGATGTAAGATAAAGTTATTTGAGTGTTTAGAAACTATTAATTATATAAAAAAAGTATGAAGAAAACCACCTTCTATTATGTTAGGAGTAGCTCTATTAAATATAATAAATATATGAGAAATAAAATGTCGAAAAATATACAGCCGAATTAAGAATAAAATAATGACACCTCGGCGGCGTAGCGGGCGAGTGCGTTCGATTCCCACTGCGAGAGAAATCTTTATATGTTCTGTAAATATTTCTTCCGGGTCTGGGTTTTGTAGTATTAATGTATAATAAGCATAAGTATGTGTTTAAAAAAAAAGTATAAAAGCATTCTATCAGCCATCTGGTGTCCATAGAACAAGATTTGCTTAATTTGGGGCTAGATGGCGCTGTATCAAATGCTCACAAATATAAAAAAAGAACATTATTCATGCACAGACGTCATTAAAATGATTACATAAGTTGATTTTTTATCAACCGAGTACTTACTGGGATTCAAACACACGATGTCACCAAACATTACTCAATCATCAATAGAGTTGTACGAAAATAAAACCACAAACTGAACACCAAACAATATCCCTTTACTGTTCACAGCACTGTGGTTACAGACCTGTAATTATTGAGTACAGATGTAATTTATATCCATTACAAGTTGCTCTGTATAAACATCGCAAATTGCACGGCGCGACTGGCTGTTAGTTCGTTGTCATGGTAACCGATGTGTCAACGTTAGTTGTGGGTTACGACCGATCTGAAGATAGCCGTAGGATATCCTCTGTTGGGGATGGACAGAATTTATTCATTGATTTTGCGTATTGGATGGAAGGCAAGGTCACTACTACAAGACCCTCAGTGCTCTCACTGGACCATTTGCCGTCAGTATCGTTATTATTTATTATTATTATTCATTTATTTCAGATCATAATAAAATCCATAAAACATTATAAACATGAACACACACTTAAAATATATTGTACACACACATGTTTCAGTTTTTATAAGTTTTCCTGTTCCAAATAAATATATCCGTATTTGTATTTTCACGATAGTGTAGCCACAGGGTTACGGGTAAAATATAAATAAATAAATAAATAAATATTTGTGGACATTTCACACAGCGCCATCTAGCCCCAAACTAAGCAAAGCTTGTACTATGGGAACCAGATGGCTGATAGAATACTTATATAATTTTTTTTTGTAAATACATACTTATACTTATAATACATAATACTACAACACCCAGACCCGGGAGAAATATTTGCAGAACATACAAACATTTCTCCCGAAGCGGGAATCGAACCCGCGCCTCTTGTGTCTCAGCCGAGCATTCGCCCGCCACGCCACTGAGGTCGTCAAAGTTGAACCCTCATACGTAAGATCTTAAGACCTCTAAACTAAGTAGACAAGTTAATTACAGAGCACGCAGGTAAGGTTGATTAGACAGGGTGATTAATTATAACGGGTTTAAGTAGGCAGACATGTCCGCAATTTGAAACCTAAGCAGAGAAAATACCCAATGAGCACGATTTTCTCTTCGATGTAATCTATCAAGATATTATGGCATGCTGAACGATTCTGTATTGTCGCACATGCCGATCACAGAATTGTACGCGTTTTTAAGGATACTTATATCAATTTTGATTAACTTCTGTTTGTTTGCTCTAATTTGTCCGAAGCGTTAAAACTATTTATTTGTGAACCAAATAAATAGTTTCTTTCTTTCTTTCTTTAAACTTACATTATTATTATAAGTTTCTCTGTAAGCAAAATGTAAATTTCTTTAAGAAACAATTTTGTGTAACCAACCTAATTTAAATCACACTTTTACTGTTCATTTTTGTAATGTTTTAGCACAAAATAAACTTTTACTTTACTTTCATACCATGGATTACTTTTCGTTTACTTTAAAACTACTTGCATATTTAATATTCTACGAACGACGACGGTTCGTTTATAGCAACGTTAATTTTTCATCTAAAAATGTATTGCGCTTTTTGACATATGAAAAAGTTAGTAAAATGTTCGAATCGGCCATTATTAAAGCGTTAAAGTTTGTCATTTTTGTCTCTAAAAGTTCTAAAACATGCGTCAAGCTCACAGAAGCCTTGGAAATCACTCTAAACGTAAATAGTTTTTAATATCAATCAAGCTGATTCTACTCATGCGTAAACTTATTTGATTACGTACACTTTGGTGTAATGTGACATGTGTCAGGCTCCTGTCAGGCTCCTGTCAAGCTCCTGTCATAATCGCACGCTCCCAAAAAAGGCAAAAGGGTAATCTGAGATTTAATTTTTGACACTGCAGCCCACCCATGTAGACTCCCGTGTTATTAATACTGGTTGTGGTATGGTACGGTAAGTGATTGGGTAAGCATTTCCTCTGATGCTGGGCTGTTTTGTTTCTTTTTACTACTGTACCACAGTCTAGTGCATCCGTGATGACTGATGCATATGATTGATGGTAAAGCTTGATGTTTTATTTTATCACGTCATTTCATTCTACAACAAAAGTTTTACAGATTATAAATGGTCATATTTCTAGCCACAGACGATAAATCTATGCAAATACTGGAAGCTCGTTTCGAATAACTTAAATTGCAGATTTTTGCCAATAATATCTTTGTTACAATCTGTTTCTCTCAGTTGGCTGTCAAATGTGAAAGTTTTGCTGTATAAATTTATATTTGCTGTTATATTTGATTGTTTCATTTAAAACTGAATACCATGGTATATCTAGGTATAGATAAACATGGATGTTTAGCGCTTGGTGAAATAGTTGATGGGAAAAATTTGATATCGGGAGAGATCAGCGCTCAATATTCGTGCCGATATCTCATATCTTATGGATTAGGTACCTACTTACTTATAACATCATTTTGGAAAAGGGCCAGGTCAATAGTACCTACCCTAAACCGACGAGCATGCATGAATAGCGTACTGAGAGTGACTGAAGCGGAAGAAGTATGTCAGGATCGTAGCAAATGGATATCCGTGATCTCTGCCTACCCCTATGGGAGACAGGCGTGATTTTATGTACGTATAACCATCATCATTATTTTATTTGTAGGTGTATTTATTGTTATTTTTTGTTATTTTCGGCTATAAAACTGAGTTTAAAATAAAACCAGGGAGCTATTAATAAACCCCCCAGTGGGTTTCGCACTTCGTTCGCGGCTTCTTATCCTGCACGGTCGTAAATACGATTAATGATTTGCTTACTTTCGATATCATTAACATATTCTGATGATCTCTACAATGCCAAACAGTTTTACAAACAGTAGGATACTATTTTAGAACTTTTGTGACTCTACATAAGATCGGTTTCCGTTTAGCTCATTATAGGAAATGCTCTGTTCCACTATTTTACCAACAGATGACGAATCGCTTACTATCATAGCTACGTTGTTATGCTTGTGAACTCAAACCGTAACTTTTAACTGATTTCTTCATTTATTTCAATTTGCAAACATTTTGAAGACTACGACGCAGGATGTTCCCAAAATCTTTCTGCCGTGCCGCCATATTTTTTCCTCTTATACCACAGATCATAATAATTTCTTTTATAATTCGATTCCAACCAAAGACAAAAGCACACTGGCCGGTAGAATATTTTGATTAACATCAGCAACTGTCAGTGACAGTTAATACTTGCTCTAGCTTGCTCTGTTCAGTTTATTTTCTTTTCTTTTTTTGAAGGCGATTGTGACAAACTCATTTTACCAACGGGATTTAACCTATTTACACAAACTTAGACATGACATGCTTATAAACGATGCTTTCGTAATGATGTCCGTTAGTTAAATATTAAAATCGGGCATAAGAGAGGAATGTAATGAAATCGATAGCTCTCGAGTCATCATTGTCATTTCAAACTGGTCATTGACTTAAACGCAGAGCGACCGCAAAATAGCTTTGTACCTACTAACATTATAAATCCCACTATATTATAAATTGTGAAAGTTTGTGAGGGTGTTTGTATGTTTGTGCCTCAATCACACGGCTGAACGGATTTGAATGAAACTTGGAACATACATGGTGTGTGTGCTGGAATAACATACAGGCTACTTTTTATCCGGGTACCACGAGAGCGAAGCCGCGGGCGGCAGCATAAACAAATAAATATTTATGGACATTTCACACAGCGCCATCTAGCCCTAAACCAAGCAAAGATTGTACTATGGGAACCAGATGGCTGATATACAAAGAATACTAATATACATTTTTTTTGTAAATACATACATAAAAAATATTACAACACCCAGACCCGAAAGTCATAAATAAATCCGAAATTTAGTGTTCCTGAATCACGCCGGATTTGAATGAAACTTGTAATGTACTTAAACAACATATTAGCTACTAGTCGATTTTACGACATGCTCACGGAGAGAAGCAGCTGGACGCATTCTATGTTTTTTCTTTACTCCCAGTCCAGCAGAGAAGTATTCAATCATCATCATCGTCATTTCCCACTTTGGGATCAACACGACATGTAATCTTCTTCCATTTACTTCTGTTAAGAAGCCCGCAGTGTCAGCAGTGGGTGAAGTCGGGTTGCGAATAATAATAATGATGATGGATAAGTCAAAGTTAAAAGCGCCGACATTTATTCATTAGAATTGATGAGTTATTCAACACACGACTCGGTCATTAACAACAGAACTTTAATGGTGATATTTGAATAAAAATAATTAAATTCAAAAGCGTGGCCAATGGAGCCAGTTTTAACTATTATTCGTTAGAAGTTGTTTTCTTCGGTATTTTAGGTATAAATAAATAAACATTACCGTTCTTCACAGTTGGGTAAAACAAAATCATCTAACATACGCTTGAGCGCTCGTGGCGTAGCTTGCTTAGACATTCTTGATTGATGATTGAAGTTAAGCAACGTCGTGCGCGGTCACAATTGGGATGAGTGACCGCAAGTGGCATTACGAGCTGAGCGCTTCGTGCTTCGAAACACACGTTAAATAGTCGGTCCCGGCTTTTAAATCGTTAAGCCATGACGGAGGCCTTTAGGCGGCCTAAAAACTCCGTCACAAGAGCTGGCCACTAGCCCATACGAACTTACTTTTCTAACATACGTAGTTCTGACTCCACACTTGGATTCCCTGTGTCGTGGGGATCAGAAACTACGAGTACCATGGTACCATAATATACACGCACACTCGGAAGAAAAGAACCCGCACCTCTCCTGCCTAAGCTGGACACTCATTCGCCATGCAACCGAGATTGTAATACATTATTATCAAGCATTTTTTTAATATGTTTATTTTATTCTAAGTATTTAAATAGGTGTCTAAATAAATTCACAAATTCTTGTTCTAAGCTAGATTTTTTTTAACAATTCAAATGAATTAGCCGGTATACTGTTACCTACATTTAAATGTGATTTTCGCTTTTGATTTATATTGAAAAGTCGATTTTATTGTTATAAATTACAGATTAGAAATATTTATGGGTTTTCGTGGCTTTCTATAATTACAAATTAGTTGTAAGCATTTATGGTGATATATAGACAGACATACTGTGTGGATAGTCTGTTCTATAGGTACTATTAGGTACCTAACTAATAGCTGAACCAAGATCATAGAATATATACTTATTGTATGAAATGTCCCGCCATATTTATTTAAAAAATCTGTCGAACTTGGTAAACCTCCAAATTATACATACAATTTATAATTTTTTCCAAGGGATTTACCAAGTAGCTTTCTGTACTTTTTCCTTACAATTCTATATTACTTCTAGTGTCACTAGTAATTTCAGTTTCAATTTAAGTTTAAAAGAGCAACTTTCGTGCACTTTCTTAACGTAAAAAAGTATAAGAGCGAACCAAAGTTTATCAGTTCATAATTTATGCTGCAATCTTTAGTTCGCCGGTCGTAGGTCAGCGAATTTAATGTAGGTTTATTATATGGCATAAAAACTTTTACCTGTCCTTATTTCCCTTCACACGTTATCTGGAGGAGATCACGGCGATAAGGTTGTTTTCATTGTGCATTGTGCTCTAGTTTCGTGGGAGCTTACGGTACGTCGACCTGCCAAAAAAACTTACTTAGATACTGAAGCATTATCACTAGATAATGTTTATCTTTATTTTGTTCAGATGATATTGTAATCTTGATTAATTTACCTTCTTTTTTAGTCGACGCCGCAGGTGATAAGAGGTCTGGCTCATTCATTGACGACCTCGATGGCGTGGTGGGCGAGTGAGACTCAAGACTGAGACGCAAGAGGTGCGGGTTTGATTCCCGCTACGGGAGAAATGTTTGTATGTTCTGCAAATATTTCTTTCGGATCTGGGTGTTGTAGTATTATAAAAAAAAAGTATTATATTATAAAGTATTCTATCAGCCATCTGGTGCCCATAGTACAAGCTTTGCTTAGTTTGGAGCTAGATGCTGATCAGCCCATCGCCCATATGGATGGTCCGTCATGTTGGGGAGGATACTATCCCTTAGTCGACTTTTACGACATGCTCGGGGAGAGAAGCAGCTTTTATATATTATAGAGGAAGACTAGAAACTTATGTTTCTCTAGCAATTGTCCGATAACATCGTGATGCAACGAGGCAGACAGCCGCGGGCGACGCGCAGATATATCATGCTCATATGCGCTTGCGCAGCTGATGTAGATTTGACGCGTCTAGGTCGTCTATATTAGTAGGTAAAATTTGAACGAACATATGAAAATTAATGGTTCTAGGCGCTAAAATTACTAATAAGAAAAGTTAATCAAACATATTATACATAAATCACGCCTGTTTCCCATAGGGATAGGCAGAGATCACGGATCGCCGTTTGCTACGATCCCGACATACTTCTTTCGCTTCATTCACTCTCATTACATTCCACATGCATGCTCGTCGGTTTAGGGTACTCTTGACCTGGCCCTTTTCCAAAACGTTATTAAAACAATAAGAAATACTCGCACAGAAAAATTTATTGGTACACGACTGGATTTGAAACCACGACCTTAGGATTGGAAGGCGGGGTCACTACCACTAGACCACTAGTCCTCTCAGTGGAATTCTATAAGATTTTTATAAAATTAGTAAATGCAAAATCTTTACGATGAAATCTTAATTAAAACGCATTTTAAGGGCCTGATATAAAAACGGCCGCCATGCATACAAACTGATTTTAATTGAATTATTAGCCCGTTTCCTCTGTAATAATGCACGTGAGTTGGCAACTTCGAATGGCTATTACGAAACTAAATTATAGGTTCACTGTCATATCGGATTCGTGTGCTTGGCGTTCTTCTGTGACCGTCATAATTAGGCCGTCATTTCGACATTAAAAAATACGCACAGAAGACAAACTATTGGTTGACGTTCTTAACGTCATACCTATGTTTATATGTTTCAGAAAAGTAGGTCCAATTTGGTACATCTTTGTAACTATGGTAAAAAAATACATTCCAGTAAATAAGTTCGTATGAGCGATCTAATGGCCAACTCTTGTGACGGAGTTTTTGGGCCGTTAAGTAAGTAATAATTAGATCGTTGAGTTTTCATAATGGCAACATTATATGGCATGGCTTATCCTACTAATATTCTAAATTCGAAAGTTTGTGAGGATGTGACGATGTTTGTGCCTCGATCACGCCGTTACAGCTGAACGGATTTGAATGAAACTTGGAATATACATAGTGCGTATGCTGGATTCATATAGGCTATTTTTCATCCGGCTACCACCCAAGCGAAGCCGCGGGCGCCAGTTAGTGATATATAAAAATTAGAAAAACAATTCTAAAACGGCCAGCTGACTGAACTGAAGAGCTTTTATCAATTACAGAAAATAAAATTGCGAAAGACTAATAAGGACTATCTTGGGCTATCTGCCTGCTCGAAAAAGAAAACTATAAAATAATAAAAACTGCCATATTTGACACCTGTCAGATGTTTATTTTTTATATGACGGGGGTCGCTTTTTGGAAACAGCGCTGTCTTTTAATGCGTAGGTACTTTTATTACTTATTCAGTATGTAATGAAGGGTTTGCTCCGTGTATTGTTTTCGGAGCTATTGCAATTCATATCGAATTCCTATGAAATTGTAGGTGCCTATTCTCATAGTATCAAGGCATGGGTACAAAAAGCCTTTTGGCATTTATTGTCTTTTAGCCATGACTTTTATACTTAGGTACTACATATTATAGAGACGTATCTTACCTAAGTAAAGAAGATAAATCAAAAAAATCTACCATGGTTCCTTTACAACGCACCAATGGCATAGGCGGTTTATTTTCTAAAACTGGCTGGTCAATAATGACTTATTTTACTTTATTGAATAACCGCTTGTTTTAAGTTTTACAAGCGGTTTACAAAAACTTAGGTTATAAGTAAGGTAAGTTTGTATGAGCTAGTGGCCAACACTTGTGACCGAATTTTTAGGCCGCCTAAAGGCCTCCGTCATGGCTTAACGACTTAAGAGCCGGGACCAACAATTTAAATTTAACAGTTTAATATAAAACTTAGGTCGACCTTACAAGATACCTACTTGTTTAGCAATGACGGTCATAAAAACCTATTTAAACTGTGCGAGTGACGCCGCGGCTGGAAGATATCCAAGCCTATCCAATTGATCAGTCCACACTTTCTTAAGCGGAGCCTGTCATGTCACTTTCCTCTCAATTCCATCATTAATATTTCATTAGACTGCTCTAGAACGGGACTCGGGAGTTCATCAAGCTTTAACCAGCGGTTTTTTTGCTAACCGATTCGCTCTACAGCTACGCTTCCAAAATGTGGTGCACGTGTAATAATACCACTAATTGGATTACGTTTGAAATACTGTTTGTTTTCCGGATAAAAAATCCTTATTCATTCAACTAACTTAATCATATAGCTAAGCAACGTGCGGTCACAATAGGGATGGATCACCGCAAGTGGCATTACAAGCTGAGCACTTCCGTGCTTCGGAGGGCACGATAAATTGCCGGTCCCGGCTTTTAAATAAAATAAATAAAAAAAAGCATTTATTATCTCCTTATACCTATTACAATAGAGATTACTAGTATTAAGATTGAAGGTTTTCACATGACAAGTAATTGCATAAGGGAAAATGGGAGTAGATTCAGCATTTGCTGCATGACACACAGCCATGCAGCGCTGATTTTCAATCTAATCTTTTAAGTCGTTAAGCCATGACAGAGGCCTGTAAGCGGCCTAAAAACTCCGTCACAAGACTTGATCACTACGATTATACGAACTTTTTTATCCTATAGCTTCATCTTTTGCTAGCGCACCTTGCAGTCCTGATGGAGACGCTAACCAGCTAACGCTAACCGGCGGTTGGTGGACATTGGAGCTAGTTATAGATGCCGATGATTCAGCGCGTGTGCATTATTGTCAGCTTGAAACAAGTTCTTACCTCCCCGTCAGTTTTTATGAAGCTTGGCGAACTTGAAGCGAAGCTCTTGTTTACACAACCAATTAGACAGACGCTGTTCACTTTATAAGGGTCTATAAAACCCTTATGTAGTTATAAGTAGGTCTGATAGTTCCTTGGTGGATATTTGTGTTTTATAGATAGAAAATTATTTATTGCACATAGACTGGGAGTAAAGAAAAAATATGTCGTAAAAGTCGACTAAGGCATAATACCCTCTCCAACATGATGGACCATCTATATGGCTGATGGGCTGATCACCTGTCACCATGGTTCACCATATCCATCTTGGGAATTAGAATCAAGAGTGGCTGTCAGATTGTCACTGATCTTTGATTATAGATAATCAAATATAGTTTATCAGGTGGAATCATTAAAGATCCATAGTACATTATGCATAGTTTTTGACTCTACCTGTGGCTCGCTAGCAACTGCAATAAAAAATATGTACAGTATCTAGTACCACAAATATTGTGCGCCTCGACAATTTTCGTCTAGCTTCTGAAATACGAACTAACGCAATGATGATTTTTTAAGGATTGGTTCAGTTATTGTTTTAATTATATATTCGGAAAAAATCGGGTTTCATTCAATGCACGAGGTTTGCCGAGGCGCACGATATTTGTGATACTACTGTTCAAGAAATTTTAATTTGTCTTTCTTTACCCCCACACGATTTCATAGGACAAGTTTTCATACAAATTGCGAGTATTACCTGCAGCCCCTAGCGAGTGAAGCCTAGAACTTCTAACCTTTGGTCAATCATAGAAAATAGTCTACAGATAATTAATACATTCCGTCAGTGCCGACCAAGCTTCGGGAAATATGTCTGGAACGTCCTCAGTAAGATGTTACGAATGTGTCCAAGTGATAAGAAACAATGCAAATACATAGACCGAAAAAACCAAAACAACGCTTGTTGTCGGCCTTGTCCACAGGAAAAACATGGTCAATACGTGCGGAGCTGACTAAGCCGCGGGTTTCCTCACGATGTTT
The DNA here is from genome assembly GCA_949320045.1 of Scotopteryx bipunctaria. Taxonomy (NCBI): domain Eukaryota; kingdom Metazoa; phylum Arthropoda; class Insecta; order Lepidoptera; family Geometridae; genus Scotopteryx; species Scotopteryx bipunctaria. The sequence continues at coordinate 10,310,619 of OX439455.1, forward strand.
TCCTTCACCGTTTGAGAGTATTGGTATAGCGCAAATAAAATTTTCGCACAGAAAAATCCATTGGTACACGACCGGATTTGAATCCACGACCTTAGGGCCGGATGGCGGGGTCGCTACCAACTAGACCACCAGTGCTCTCAACTATCTTATTTTAAACGCTGTCGTCTTCACTCCGGGTCCACCCCAATACTAGTCGCTGGTACTCCTAACCAGAAATCGTTCCCTCAGGCTATATTCACCACGGCACCCAAGCAATCGCATTACCCATCACCCATTGCGCGTTTACATCCCGCACGGCTTATTTGTGCTAGAGTTTAGCCAGGAATGGTGGGCGAATGAGGTTTTCAGCCCGTCTGGATGTTGAGTTTCACATTCGTTTCACAGAAGGAAAGTTAAACAATGGGAGGCAGAAACTTGTTCTTGCTTGTACATACATACATACATACAATGTTTGACGTCTGAATGTTCTGGCCTATAGCACTGGCTTAGCCAAGTCACTTTGCGGTTAACGAAATCGCTAAATACTGCAAAAAATATGAGATTGACATAGCTTAACTGCTTTGGAGCCACTAGTAGTCGACAATAAAATCGTCGATCACAATGTCTTGACCAATGTTTTGTGTGGCTTGATATTTCTCTAATTGAACTTTTTAATACATGAAATTTTAATAAATCAAACTATTCGTAATTACTAAATACTATTCCTGTCACTTAGTTATTTCGAACCAGTGTGGTGAAAGGATTTAAAATGTTCTTTAAACTTGACACATGTTTTCGAACGTTTTAGATTCTACGATATGCCGATTTCCTTCACCGTTTGAGAGTACCTACCTACTGGCGCACGTAATTTTTTCGAACAGAAAAATCCATTGTTACACGACCGGATTTGAACCCACGACCTTATGTTCGGAAGACGGGACCGCTAGACCACCAGCGCTCTATTTTGCATTTACAAAATACCTACTCGTACAGACCTACTCAGTCGAGAAACTACGCTCTGATACTCGATCTGATAATGTTACGTGATATAATCTGCAATGACCGACATAGCTCTTTATAATAAGTTGAAGTGGCAATGGGCAGTCATATAGCTCAAAGAACTATTAACCGTTGGGTAGTAAAGGTTCTAGAATGTCAGCCATGTAATGGCAAACGAAGTAACTACCTATAAACGAAACGAAGGGATCATTTTCCAAAAAAATTGCCAAGCGTGGTCTCTTACCTGTATCTTCCACGCTTGGTCGCGTTAGGAACTTGTAAATGCAACGTAGATTTATGACGTGTTCAAATGATCCCCGTGATTTTATGGAATAAAAATTTTTGACTTTGATCTTGAAACCCTTACCAAATGGACTGATGAAATTGGTCGCGGGTTGGTGGATAAAGGCAGCACAAAATCAAGTAGGTATATTGGAGAAGCCTAACAATGGGATTCTTAAGCTGATGAAGTAGTATTTAATGCATATTTGATGCGTAGTATTTAATTTTGACATGTAATATTAATTTCATCAATTACCTATTCTAATTTTTTTTTTTTTTTTTTTTTTTAACCTATTTCGTCCCACTGCTGGGCAAAGGTCTCCCCCATGGATTTCCAGACATCTCTGTCCCGAGCCAACTCCCACCACCCTCTCTCGAAGGCATCGAGCACGTCCCGCCAACGCTTTCTCGGCCGACACTGACGCCGCCGCCCCTCAGGTGTCCAGACTGTGGTGATGGTCGCCCACCTGTCCGGAGCCATCCGGCTGACGTGTCCCGCCCAATCCCATTTGAGCCTGGCAGCCTTATTTCCAACATCAGCAATTCCGGTTAAGGAACGCAGCGTAGTATTGCGTAGTATTCAATATTAATTAATTAATTGTATTGAATAGTATTCAAGCGAATACTATTCTAATATTAAGACAAAATATTTGCATGCCTATAATAAGGTAAGACAGTACGGGAGCATTATTTATTATCTAATTTAAACTTGTATAACCTACTTTCTGACAAATAAATGAATTGAATTGAATTGATTTGAAGATATACTCTGCTACACTGCGACACTCTGAAACCTAGCTATACAAATACACAAGGAGTTCCTTTGTTTTTGATTTTTTTATTTGTTTTTTTAACTGGTAACCCGGTACCAAAACAAAAAAAAAGTATTTATAGGGAAAGCTAATGAATTAACCACGTCTAGCTCTACCTTCTAAAGAGTATTTCAAAGTAGACCCTGGCAGCTGCGAGGGCACGAAGCGAGGGAGGAAGGCAGCTGACAACTCATTGTTTTACTTCACAAATGGGGTAATGTTAGGTTATAGGTATTAATTTGTGGGTAAATTGAGTTCAGAGCAGCTGACAAAGTGAATCGATCGCTAGAAATAAGGGAATTACTTGTCTTCATTACGACGATTACAACAGATAACCACTTTGTTATGGTACACTAGCTGCCGCCCGCGGCTTCGCTCGCTTGGTACCCTGATAAAAATTGCCTATATTTTAATCCAGTACATGTATTATGTATATTCCAAGTTTCATTAAAATCCGTTCAGCCGTTTAGGCGTGATTGAGGCACAAACATCCAAACTCACAAACTCTCGCATTTATAATATAAGTAAGAAGTAAGATAATCCTGCCTTCTTGCTTGGTTAGCGCGGCTTGGTTTGAAACATACCTGAAAAAAATGTAATTTTGGTAGTTCGTTTGTTCATAGAAAGAACAAACGATCCTACTAATATTATAAACGCGAAAGTTTGTGAGAATGTTAGGAAGTGTGGATGTGACGAAGTATTTTTGTGCCTCAATTACGCCGTAACGACTGAACGGATTTGAATGAAACTTGGAATATACATAGTAGGTATGTGTGCTGGAATAACATATAAATAAATAAATAACACCCAACAGCCACATACATAGTCCTGACCCCACACTAGGATTCCCTGTGTCGTGGGTATCAGAAACTACGAGTACCATGGTACCACAACACCCAGACCCGGAAGAAATATTTACAGATCATTCAAACATTTCTTCCGCAGCGGGAATCGAACCCGCGCCTCTTGCGTCTATGCCGAGCAATCGCCCGCCACGCCACCGAGGCTGTCGCTACATTTTTACAATATAGGCTACTTTTTTACGAACGAAGCCGCGGGCGAAAGCTAGTCTATCTGTGAAAGTATGAGGCTGCATTGGGCAGGCTCAGTTCTGTCGAATTGCGAGAGGTCGCCGACCCCAGTGCGCCCGCGCCCCAAGCTTGGCTTCATTCAGGCCGCTCGTCGGGAGACTTCGCGGGACTTCACAGGACAGACGGTAATTTACGGCCAGCGATTGAACGTCGTGCAAACCGACTGAGCGTTCGATTCATTTACAGTTTACTAATACAATATTATCTTATAATGTTGAATGTGGATGGATATATTGCTAGAGGAAGGCCAAGGAAAAGATGGATGGATTGTGTGAAAGAGGATATGCGTGTGAAAGGAGTGAGTGCGGAGATGACGAGTGATAGGATAAAATGGAAGAGGGAAACATGGTGTGCCGACCCCACCTAGTGGGATAAGGGCAGGAAAATGATGTTGTTTGTTGTATTGATCATTACTTTCTATGTAGAAGGCAATAAAATTAATACCTGAAAATTGGTATAGAAAATAACGTATTTATTTATTTTGGAATTTTTATTGACAAAGACTAACTAGGTAGTTACCTATAATAACATTAAAAACTTTAAGGTAATCGGTATAATAATAAGAAATGAAAATGAGCTCGGTTTTCTATCTAAGTTCGCCTGTAGATAGAAAACAGAGCTCAGATCACCGACCGCAGGTAAGCTCCCCAAAAGGCTGGCGACGTTACCTCGTTGGATAGCTATACTTATCCTTTATCCGAGGTAACCGCCAGCCCTTTGGTCAATATCAATAACATTCATTCTAACATTACTAATATTGCTGGAACGTTCTAACATTGCTTCCGCTGCGGTAATCGAACCCCGCACCCTAACACTTGACTAATCTAATCACGCCCAGGCCACCGAGGTCCCAAAAGAGAAATAACAAGCAATGGGAAAATTGTTTGTAGGTTCAAATCAAGTATAAATATTTGATGAATTCAGTAAACGAAAGCTAGGAATTCAAACAAAAACCGTTAGCCGTTTTTGGAGCGATTTGAGAAGGCGTGGTTCACCATTAATGGTGCGGTTTTGCCTTTCCAGATAACGAGACGCGGAAGGTAAGTATAGAAATCACATGTGAAATGTGAAAAATTTATGGGCTATTTTGATTCATTGCACAGTTACTATGAAACTAGGACATTTGGGTACATGCGACTCAGAATGTTGAACCGACTCTGTTTTATTTCTCAACTAGCTGCCCCCGCGGCTTCGCTCGCGTAATACTCGGATAAAAGTAGTGTTATCCTAGCGCACGTATTATGTATGTTCTAAGTTTCATTCGAATCTGTTCAGCCGTTTAGGCGTGATTGAGGAATAAACATCCAAACAACCACACAAACTTTCGCATTTATAATTTTACTAGCTGACTGCGCGAACTTCGTACCGACTTAGAAATAATCCAATAGGTGATAGCTGAAGCTGATAGCTGAAGTAGTAAGTAAGTAGGTATGTTCGTATGAGCTAGTGGCCAACTCTTGTGACGGAGTTTTTGGGCCGCCTAAAGGTTATAGGCACTACAGAGCGTCCCGTTAGTGTAGGCAAAAGTTGTCTCCTGACGATGACGCTGTGAAAATCATCTAGTATACATGGTATAGACCCTAGCTCTATGTAACTATGTACTCATAAAAGACCTCTTCAAGAAAAACTGCTTCGAATAGCAATGTGTAACAATTTTATTGCAGTAACATTCTAAGTTTATCTGTTAGGCCGCGAGCACACTGCAGGCCGGCAATTACGCATACCTGCTTCTGTCGGCTCAGCTCTCGTATTCCCAATAGTTTAGTTTTTACAGCAATGAAGCATAACAGAGTGTAGTGGCAATATAAATATCTAGGCTAGGCTTTTGTTCTCACAAAAAGAAACGAACTGCATTTAGCTGTCCTGTTTTTACGGTTTTTTTCTTTAGCGTAATCCACTAGACTCGCACCCGAATTGAAGAAATGTGTAGTCCCATGAAAATTATATTTACTTATACTTATTGTAAATCCCACGCACTAGGATTGTTGCTGAAATTCGTGTCCTGGCCTAGTGGGAACAAGTCTCACGTAAACGAATATCTACTTATTTCTCGTAAAAATAACCGTCGACCCTTTTTCGAAATCCCAAAACCATTAACAAAATTCACCGTTTTATCTCGCTATCGTGATATCTGCGCAATATTTTTGTCACAATCACGTCTTATTGCTTCCTGTCACGCACTTTCTTCGCCCTTACCGAGTTTCAGCCCTTAAACGGCAGTTGTATACGCATCTATAAGAAATCTGTGATTTGGAAATAGGTTAAGCTTTATTTTCTAAAGAACTGGCCACCGTCAAAGTTGGACGTAGGTATTGAATAAAAATGTCATATTAATTCTTTAACGTATGTGAAGGCCCGATTCTAAAATCTGGACAATAAATTAAGTAAACTGATAGCTTTTCGTTTTCTTAATAATAATATATGTAACAGTATAGGTAATTATTTTTTACACAGTTAATATTTTGTGATCAATCACTTAGGACAATGGTGTATGTGAATATTTTTCACAATTCTTTACTGTATTTTTTTAAAACTTCTATTCTCAAGTGTTATCTATCAGGCTTCTTTACTCGTTAATGTGGCAAATAATGTAAAAGAGGTCATACTAATGAAGCAATATGACCTTATCGGCACAGAAAATAGGATCGTGAAAGTTATTAACATAAGTATGAAAGTCGCGTCCATTAAAATAAAATACGGCCGCTATAGTCAGTCATCGCTTTTTAGGAAAGAGATTCAGAAGCATTTCCTGGTTCGGGTTGTCATTTTGTTTTTACGCTTTTACCAAAAGCAGGTCACACGCAATATCGCGAGACCATATCCCTTTATCCCATACACGGATAACAGAATTATCTATACCATAATTACCAGTAGCATCCGTGAGCGGTTTGCTAGCATTATACCCAGATAATCAGTAGACCAATGTTTGTATTCGGTCACGTCACATGTACATACATACCAATTATCACCAATGGGGAGGGCCACAAGTAATCACAGCAAAACACGCAGTCACTCCTGATTCAAAATCTCATTTGGATATAGTGAACCATGGTCGCGCCGCCTATACGATGGTCCGTTTTGTTGACACGTGATTCTTTTATATTCTAAAACAAATCTCTAATAATTTTGTTTAATTTAAATCCGTCCAGCTCTTACGGCATGGTTGAGGCGCAAACATTCTGCTCAAACTTTCGCATTTACAATATTAGTAGGAATATTAGGCATACGATATAATTTATGGGTAGGTAGGTGGTTATGCTTTTAGTCAGATTGTTTATTTTCCCCTCTGCCTGTAGATCGGACCCAAATCAAAACTAATGAATAAATTCGCACAGCTGGCAGGGGTCCGGGGTACTTTGACTGAGGGGTTTATTTGGGTTTCCTAAAGGCGATTACCACAAAACAACTAAGTACCTACAACAACAGTCTGGGAAGGAGCTTGAAGAACTAACTAAGAAGTCAAGGTTCTCGAATGGTGGCTCGGACCGGGGAACGGGGGATAGGAAGGCTTCTAATGAACCAATGATATTGTGAAGGTCTAATATAACTTTTTGACAGTTTTCAGCCGCGTTTGAAACATTTAGCTGAATACGAAACGAAATAAGTATTTTTTCGTTCATCACAAGTTGGAGTAGCTGAATGTGCGTATAACTTTAATCTTACATCATAATTTGATTTGTACCTGTTTCTCATAGGGGTAGGTAGAGATCAAGGATCTCTATTTGCTACGATCCTGACATACTTTTGCTTTATTTACTCTCATTACATTCTTAGTACGTTGGTTAGGTTACGTTAAAATAGTTTCTCATTAGTTAAAATGTCATTTAGCGGCGACCACTTTTAAAAAACTTGTAGTTCTTCATAACCGGGGGTCAAAAGTCAGAACTTGTTCTGAAGGGGAGGTGTTTTATTTTAGATGAGGGGTGCGTCGAGCCACCCTTTGAAGGTTAATTGTTGTTTTAATGAACAATTTAGAAATTGACATTTTTTAATTGGAAAAAATGTATCTAAGGATGCTAGAATAGAACTAACTTTTTTACCCGATTACGGCGAAGCTAAAACTAGGGTTATGATTTTGACCGATAATTTAGGGTTTACCTTGTAAAACCTGGGAAAAATGAGGTGGACCACGGCCCATAAAAAGTGCATAGTGTCCACCGAGATGGACTAAGCAGATAGATGACAAATTCCAGTACCAAGACAAACATGACCAAACAAAGCAAGTCAGTTACATTTATATGTTGACTACTTTTCTTTAATTTCATAAATATTAGTGGACATCTGACACAGCACCATCTAGCCCCAAACTAAGCAAAGCTTGTACCTACTATGGGCACCAGATGGCTGATAGAATGCTTATTTACTTTTTTTTATGAATCATAATTTTATTTGATTTCTTTAATAACAAAGAAGTGTAAATAACTCGAGAGCGAATGAAGCGAAAGAAGTATCTAAGGATCGTAGCAAATGGAGATCCGTGATCTCTGCCTACCCCTATGGGAAACAGGCGTGATATGATGCATGTATGTAGGTATGTTTAATAACAAAGCTACCTAAATTCTTCGTGTAAGGTAATTTTCCATGAAGCTCATATTTGAATTAGGTATTCTTTCATTGCCGCGTCATTTCACCTTTTAGCAACGGTTCTACCAGACCTGTCCCACCGCAGATCTGGAAACACAATGATTATGTACAGCTAGTCACCGACTCACCGTGCCGCTGCCGCTGCCGCTGCCGCTGCCAGGCCGGCAATTACAATCAACATCGCTGGAACATCGATGGATACGCTTCGTGGAATGCGAAGAGATTGTTCACAACACATACTTGCGTCAGATGAACCTAACACATTCTACTGACGACGTCACAAAGATGCAACTCAGTTATGATAAAAAGTAAGAAAGTTTTCATGAGCAAGCAATTCTTGTGACGGAATTTTTAGGCATACGAACTAACTCATACTACATATTGGAACATACATACCAGACCCTATTACCGTAGCTGGCATGAGAGCAATGGTGGTTTAGTGGATGTTTTTTTATTATTTTTACATTTATTATCACGCCCGCATCCCTAACGGGGTGGGCAGAGCCACAAGCAAACATAAGAAAACTTGCAGCCACTTCTTATTTAGACCCAAGATGGATATGGTGAACCATGGTGATAGGTGAACAGCCCATCGCCCATATAAGTGGTCCATCATGTTGGAGAGGATACTATCCCTTAGTCGACTTTTACGACATGCTCGGGGAGAGAAGCAGCTGGACCCATTCTATGCTTTTTCTTTACTTCCAGTCCAGCAGATTAGTTGGTGGATGTGACCCTACCGATCCTAAGGTACGTGGGTTCGAATCCGGACGTGCATCAAGGGTTTTTTTAATGTACCTAAAATATGGTGAGGAAACCAGCATATCGTAGAACCTAAAAAGTTCTTAAACATTGTTAATCGGTCTTTCGAACTAGTAATACGACTGACAACATCGTATCGCTGGTTCGAAAGAACGATTGACGCGAGTAAATTAGTAGTTATAGATGGCATAGTAGGTAAGGCATAATACGTGAGCGCGCCCATGTCCATCACTAATAGAAACCGTTCATTCAATAACAAGAAGAAGGTAATACGCCATCTTAACTACGTCTTGAATTACACTGTCAAGAGCTTAAGTAAATGTGTGGATGACCCATTATAATCATAAAATCACTTAATTTACATTAAAGCATTATACAGCATTTTACAGAGCACTGGTGGTCTAGTGGTAGCTGCCCCACCTGGTCGTAGGTTCAAATCCGGTCGTGCATCAATGGATTTTTCCGTACGAAAATTTATATGCGCTATACCAGTACTATCAAACGGTGAAGGAAAACATAGAACCTAAAAAGTTTGAAAACATGTGTCATGTGTATGAAAGTCTTTGAGGCGTACTTTAAATCCTTTCACCACACTGGTTCGAAAGAATTAGTGACACGACCAGTAGTAGTAGTACACCATTTTTATGTTTACCAAAATACGTTTATCTCTAAAATCAATTGCCTCCAAGTTGCACAGTCAAACTGCACAAAGCTTCGTAATATGAGCTAATACAATAAATATGCAGTGCCATCTATAAAGATGTATTTACTAGCGGGAAGACCGTAAAAGTCTGCAAGGTCCGAGGGCATAAATTATCGCCTACAATTTTATTGGTTCTCCCATTAGATAGACGTGGTCAGACCAGTTTTTGACCATAAAATATTTTTTATGCTCATTTATACAGCTGATTAAATCCTCCTTTGAGTTTATCGATTGGCATCGCGTTGAATCTATACTATCATAAAAAGTTTAGGCAACCATGCCCGGTTCCTATATTTTACTAACGAGCGACGCGCGACAGGCGGAACGTTCATTACCATAGCAACGATATCTGTCGAAGAGCGTTAAGTTTTTTGTCAAAAACATGTTACTATAATTAACCTACCATCATCTGGTAGTTGAGCATAGGAATCGACCGCAAGTTGTATTTATGCGTTATCCTTCTCTTGTTTTCGCAGAATATACAAGCTCAAACTCACTGCTGCAATAATCCTTACAATACAGTAGTTATAATTTTTCGATGTTCATTAAGGTACATTTTGTATTTGTCACATGCGATCCACTGACGCGATAATCCCGCTGCGATAATACCGGCAGGGAATATTGTGGGAGCCTTAATTCATATTTCAAAGTAACGTTTGAAAAACTCAGTCCTATTACGGGTACGGCTTTATAAAAGCTTACTATAAAATATCCGATAATATAGAAGACAAAAATGCTTGGGACTGAATAATGAATAATGCTCAAACTCCTTTTATAAACATGATTGTAAAGGGATCATTTTCCAAAAAAATAGCCAAGCGTGGTTTCTTGCCTGTATCTTCCACGCTTGTTCGCGTTACGAACTTGTAAATGCAATGTAGATTTAAGACGTGTCCAAATGATCCACGTGATTTTAAGGAATAAAGAAATTTTGACTTTGACTTTGGCTATCACAGAAACTCCATTAGTCTATCATTTTCATTCAATTACTTTTGCTTTTGTGCTCACAATACGCACACAAAACACCCATCATGTTATGTGGTTTTGCGATCACGACAAGAGTTGAGAATTGTACCTATTGACCTTTTCATGTTTATTGAATAATATTTTTTCGATACAAATGATTACTCACTCCAATTTAACTACATATTATAAGCTTTCTCATCCATTGATGGCTAACTAAGTTTATTCTCCCATGGATGACACTCGAGAGGGATCGGAAAGATGAAGATGCAATCGGACTGAGATGATGATGATGTTAAGCTTAGTGATGTTAAATAAGTAGCAAAGTATCATCATCATCAGCCTATAGCAGTAGATATGACCATTTCTTGATTATCTGAGCTATGTAGGTGACTTTGTTTCTCTGACGGATAACATCGTTACGGATCGTATCCTTCAGAGAAACTTCGAGCCTATCCAAAGTATATCATTACCAAAATACTATGCTCTTATGTACTTATCGTAGGTATGTAGTAATTGAATGCAGTTTAAACAGACTCAAAGATTCCTACGAATCAAAAATTCGCCCCTACAACCGCTTCATAAGAAAATGACGCTAGTAAAGTAAACATTCAGTAAAATTCTACTAATATTATAAATGCGAAAGTTTGTGAGGATGTGAGGATGTATGTTTGTTTGTGCCTCAATCACGCCGTAACGACTGAACAGATTTGAATGAAACTTGGAATATCCGTAGTATGTGTGCTGGAATAACATGTATGTTACTTTTTCTGCGGATACCAAGCGAGCGAAGCCGCGGGCGAAAGCTAGTCGGGTAATATTTTGTTTACAAAAAGGATAAGGTGTAATCTGCCAAGCTATCGATTGCAGTCACAGTGCACAGGTAGTAGATGCAACCCGCAGTGTCAGTTACGTGGTTATACCGGAGAGGCGAGGCGGGTGCACTTGTAACCCTATCCTCCTGATGCCACACAAGTTAACGTGCTGGCTATTTAGCAATCTGTAGCCAAAGACGGCGAGAAATCAATGAACACGCAATACGCAAGGTTCTTCTTATAAAATATCCAAAATTTTGTGCCTCAAACGTAGCGGCAGAACGGATCAAAATAAAACTTTGAATCTTCGTGATACAACATAGTTTAATAAGACTACTTTTTATCTAAGTACAACGCGAGCGAAGCCGCGGGTGGAAGTTAATAATCAATTTTTTTCTAGCCCTATTGAACTAGGCCGTTTTTTTGTCCCTTCTCTACTACTGTTTATAAATCTGGGCAAAACGAATTGCCGGCCAACAAAACCGCCTATGTGTGCGGTTCCCATTATAGAGCAGGTTACCGTATCAAGTTATAATGGACCTTCGGAAAGTATTTACGAAACCGCCGGGAAACCTTACAACACCGTTACCGATCAGATTTTATAAAGCTCAATAACTTTGGAATGCGGGCCTTATGATTTTTATCGTAAATTGTTGCAGTTGATTGTAATTTTATTCCTATTTTGCGTTTGGAATAAGGTAAAACTTTTAAAACTTAGAAAAACTCTACCTACGTATGTAACCTATATTTACCTATATTTACCCTGTATATTTACATTTATGCTACTATCTATTATGTCACCAAGCTTCTATAAACATACATTATTATCACGCCCGTATCCCTAACGGGGTGAGCAGAGCCACAAGTACTCATAAGAAAACTTGCAGCCACTCCTGATTCAAAGTCCCAAGATGCGTGGTAAACCATGGCGCCAGGTGATCAGCCCATCGCCCATAGAGATAGATACTATTACTATCCCTTAGTTGACTTTTCGGACATGCTCGGGGAGAGAAGCAGCTGGACACATTCTATGTTTTTTCTTTACTCCCAGTCCAGCAGAGAAGTACCTACCACTGCAAGCTACCTGCTCTCTCCTAAAATATCCTTTTCCATTGTATCCCTACAATGGAAAAGGAAAGTGGCCAAAATTAAGATAATTCTCTTCAGGGTAATTCAACCCAGGTTATAGTTTCATACTACGTAGAAGTTTGTAAGTATGGATGTATGGATGTTTGTTACTCTTTCACGCCTAAACGGCAAAACGGATTTGAATGAAACTTGGAATATACGTAGTACATGTGCTAGATTAACATATAGGCTATTTTTTATCCGGGTACCACGCGAGCGAAGCCGCGGGCGGCAACTAGTCGTTCATAAAATTTGATTGATGAACACATAGCAATGAAAGGTGCAATGCAGACTCTAACAGCTAGTGATGGTATTATTCCATTCTGACTCTAGGTTCATTTTGAGGTCCGTCGAGTTGTGTTTACATGCAGGAGAGTAGGTTGATCATCTAGGATTTTAGTAAGAAGGTAGCAGAGCCTCTTGAGAGACAACTGTTGCGACCGCCATAGCTAAGTCAAGTGTACCTTTTACCCGTCGAACCAACACATCTTTTGCATCCAAACTATAGGACCTGATAAGACGGATTTATGGAAAAAAAGATCTATAATCGCAACGTTATCTAGTTGACAGTGACAAAAGCGATAGGTACCAAACTCTATGATTCTCTATGTCATACTACTCAAATCTCTCATCAAATCTCGTTTTTATATGGACCGAATCGATTTTTCGTAAAATGTGTAATTAATAAAGTTATGTCATTATACACATAAAAAATACAGAAATGAAAAATTAAAAGACAGAGCAATAAGTAAGACAGAGTAATAGGGCAAAAAGAGAAGAAAATACATAAACAGACCTAACCTACATAGCACATGTCCTGGTTGCTCTGTCAATCAGAAAGAGTTGCCAAGAGGTCCTAACTCAGCTTTGAGCTACTTCACTTGGTACCAGGTGAAGTAGCGCTGGTTAATGCGCTTATCGTAAGCGCAGCAGGTAGGTAGCTAGACCGAGCTACTTGGTAGATATAAACGCTCCATGGTCTCGCCTCAGGGTGATCGTGGCAATCGCCATGCGTACGCCGTGGAGCCTGGAATCCTCGTTGGAGGAAATTAAACGCGTGCTTAGGAGAATTGCTGGCGCCCGCGGCAGGATCAACTTACAACGTCCATTTTGTACCTATGGAATCTTGGAAGCGGCAGTCTGGCATACCTACCTAAGTAGGAAGGCAGGTAACTTTAAATACCTAGCTAGCTAATAATAGTGCTGATCTAAAAAACTTATTAAACTTAATTTGACAGTTCTGAAATTCACGGTAGTTTTCTTGTTGTCCTTGGTCGTTATTTTATGTAGCAGTAGCTTTAGGACAGACAGTAACATTTTTAGAAATGTCACATTAGATTTAGCTATAGGGCACAACATAATTAAATAACGTGTGCTAAAGATCAGACGGTAATTTAAGTACAATTTATGTCTACTTGCTTATTTATAAGTACCTATAGAGGTACCTAATTAAAGTATGTGGCCAGAGACACACGGTCACTGATGGCAATGGCACCGCTTACTATAATGCGGCACTCCATACTGCGTTAATGTTCACGGCCTGTGGTGCGGCGGCATTCGTTGACTTTACTTAGAGTCGTTAGTGGGATTGTTGACAAACATTGAAAACAGAAACTGATAGAAAAACCTATTGAATCAAACAAGATTCAATAGTTAGTTATAGTCATATTTGTTTTGGCTTATAATAATGTTCTTCATTATTATTATTAATTTATAGTTTACCCTTTGCAAAAGGTACTCTGTGCATTTCTGGCAGGCGGTAGAGTAAGACCTTATTGCGTAGTTTTTCGTATTTTTTTTATTGTTAAAAGCATTCCGTTATGTATTATGGTCTGTAACTTTGTAAGTTCTTGGACATAGTAATTTGTTAGTCTGTGGAATATTTAATTTTGTTTTAATTTTTGACACTGGTAGAATACACAAAAAATGCATTGCAAAAAAACGAAAAATGTAAAGGTAAGATTAGAGCAGCAAGGTTTCCGTAACAATTCTTCCTTTCCGGATGGGTAAATAAACCTCTCCAGCCTTTTACGGAAATCTCAGAAAATGGCTCGCTCACGACATTGTTGTGTAAAGCCAATTGACGATGGCACCAGTCAGGATGGTGAAAATATGAGCTCGGTGTCGTTGGGGTCGCTTCGTGATGTTTTTGATAAGTTTACCTAACTGTTATATCTATGTAAGTACCTATACTACATAGATTGGGTAGAGTTTTGCTCACCTCTCAACTCAATGTCCACTTTGCAACAAAAACCCTATGAAAACATAAAAATCTAAAAACCTGAATCTGTCTTTTAGGGGTGAGGGGTAAGTTAAGTACCTAGATAATTCATTTAAAAGTTGTAAATGCGAAGTATTAAACAACAAAAATAAAAAAACAATCTGCTTGCTTCGTTTCTCATAGATACACTACCCAGTATCTCCGTGCATTTCTCATTATGGATTCAAAATCTCCATCACTCATCGATCCTGGCCTCGTGGCCTCGGGCCTGATTGGAAATGTGCCGCATAGCTTGAGTCTGTCTCGAGTTAGATACATTTATCAGGATTATTGAGTATTTTTTATTACTTTGAGTTATAGAGAGAGGATCTTCAAGAAAAATATGAAAAATACTCGATAATCCTGATAAATGTATCTAACTTCAGGCAGAATCAAGCTATTTCTTTTACTCTTTCTCTTTTAGTCATCAAAAGATGACTAAAAGAGTAATTTATTATTTTAGTGCATCTCTTTTATGCATTCGTACACGAGTTCCAACATTTATTGATTTGTTTAATGATTGCCTTTATATTATTTTTAAGGATCTAAGAGTATTCTTAAGTTTTAATTAAGACAGTTAGCGTTTTGGTGTAAACTGTGAGCTTTCTGTTGTTCTGAAATAAATAATTCTAATTCTAATTCTCGGCGGAATATAAGTTAAAACTTTACCTGAGAAGTTTTCCGTATTCCGATTAACTAATGAACAATCGATTATTTCACACAACACTAGTTCACGTGAATAAACCAAGTTGCCAGAGTTTTCAGACTTCCAAAAAGTTTTTGCTACATTTTTAAAAATCGAATGAAAATTAACTTTCATCAGAAATCGCTCGTGCGTCTCCGACGAACGCGCGCGGCACTGTAGCCCTCAAAATGCTGACCTTTTCTGTCCTTTTCACTCTCAAATTGATTTATAGCGGCAAGAAAGGGAAAGGTGCCGTGTATTCTTGAAAGCCTTGATCGAAGCAGTAAAAAACGCATGCTGTTTACGCGAAGCTCTACCGAAGTACCAACTTTAGTTTGTCATTGTAGAGGCGAACACTGAGCAAATTTTAATAATTACTTGGGAAATCGTACGACAGCGAATTATAGGTTTTGGAGAGTAGACAGAAGTACCAAGACCTTACCTATCTGACTACTCACATAGCTTAACAGATTAGTGAGTTGAGAAAGTGACATTTATTTCGTTTAATTTTTCATTCATTTCCTGATTCGTTCATTACCTACCTACCACTCTACCGATAGGTACCTTTAAAAAAACTATCTAAGTGCAAGTGACAAAGATCAGCCCAGTAAAATACCATTAAATCCCACACTCCATTGTGGAATGACAGATATCCGACATGTTGGCCAACAATAAACTGGTCCACTAAGCATACATAATGCCATAAACTGGTTGATAAATTCTTTCCTGATCGAAATTATAATATTTTGATGTGGGAAAAAATGTATGTATGCATCTACCTAGAATTGATGAAGATCTATCTAAAAACAGTGCCTCTCCCGACAAATTCTTTAAAACCTATATAACAAGGTACTACTATTAGCAGGTATTAAGTTATCGATGTTCAAAATTAATAATTCGAAAACATAATTATTTTATTCCATGAAACGTCTACTAGTCTCCTGCATTAAATTGAACCTAATACGATCTATCTGCAGTATTATTTAGTAAGTAAAAGCAAAGGAGATGTTTCATAGTAGGCCTGGTCTATGTACATATACCAGACAGAAAAATGGTAAAAAAAATTGTGAATTTGGAAAAAAATAGTCCAACTTTAATTTGAAGCATAGTTATTTGCAGAAAAATGTTTAAAATGCGAAGACTTTACAAAGGTTACATATTTTCCTGGGCGGTATCTGCCTCTGTCGCTATTTGTTTGACAGCTTTATTACAAACATTTCGATTCTACGCGAAATGCAGCCATTTTGCGTACTTGTTAAAGTCAAAAGCTATCAAAATATTGTATTAAGCTTTGTGTTGCCCTCCGTGAGAAAGGTATTTTAGAAACTTGCATTAATTAAAGCAAAATTATAAAAAAACTAGTATTTTTGCTTGCGGGCGCGAGCTGCACGCAGCTCGCGAGGGACGTAATCGCTGCTGTTGAAAAAAAAAAAAAAAAAAAAAAACTAACACCTTTGGCATTTGCATCGCGCCATCCTCTATGACATTTGTTCGAGCACTCCATACCTATCGCTTATAGTTTTCGAGATATCGTCGGTCAAAGTTTGTATGGCGGCCATCTTGTTTTCCGCCATTTTGATTTTTTTTCACCGCACATCGAATTCGCCCAGGGTGCATGTCCACATTCCGCAAGCAGGGTGGGTGTCGGTCTTCTAGTTTCGTCTGGCAGTAGGTGAGGTCCCTGATGAGGAGCAGTTTTCGAAGATTTCGGATTTTTCCCAAATTGGAATTGACTCCCTGAACACTTCCCCCATACATCATTTTAACCCATCTCTACTCCTTCTGGGAGAACAATGATGTCAGTGAGTCAGTAGATCAGTGGGTTTGCAGCTATATATAATTTTATAAAAAAATACGATGGGAAAAGGTTTTACTTACATATATTTAACTACTGTGTTTATACGAGTGTAAATCGACCAGGCCCAGGTTCCATACATTTGTGAAACATCTCCTTTAGAGAATAATATAGAGCAGTATCTTACGTCAGAGACCGCGAAAATAGGCAATACTAAACAAATTCTACGGCAATTTCCCGTGAAACCTCGGAACAATAAACGTGAAACGAAGACTTTTTTCGTGAAACTCTTTCTTGGACTCTACTTTCACGTTGTTCTATATTTTTATTATAGTTCAGCCTTAAAAGTTCGTATGAGCTAGTGGCAAACTCTTGCGACGGAGTTTTTAGGCCGCCTCCGTCCTTAAAAGCTGGGACCAACAATTTAACGTGCCCTCCGAAGCACGGAAACGCTCAGCTCGTAATGCCACTTGCGATCACCCATCATAATTGTGACCGCGCACAACGTTGCTTAACTTCAACGATCAATCGAGAACGTCTAAGCAAAGCTACGCCACGTTTCAGCCTTGAACAGTTAACAATAAATTCGGGCGTGTGTCTATTTCTATGGAAATTCGGACATGGGAGGACCGTGGGAAACCCCACACAGCATTGCCAAACTGCATTATCTGCACGCCAGCCGATTCGATTTGCATAACAGAAGGTAACGGACATGACGGGCTAAATGTTGTGAAAATACTAAAGTTTGTGGTTTGCATGACGCAGTATTTACAGTATTTTTTTATTTAACACCCAACAGTCACATACATAGTCCTGACCCTACACTAGGATTCCCTGTGTCGTGGGTATCAGAAACTACGAGTACCATGCTACCACAAAACCCAGACCCGGAAGAAATATTTACAGATCATGCAAACATTTCTTCCACAGCGGGAATCGAACCGCACCTCTTGCGTCTCTGCCGAGCAATCGTCCGCCACGCCACCGAATCCGTCAAGTATGACTAGATTAACCTACTTAATTGGTAGGTAGGTACTATAGGTCAGGTAGGTTTTAAACATACGCCTGTGCGCGCACCTATAAAAATATTCGCCAGCAACTCGACGGACGGCCAATCTATTTTTAGACTAGTTGTTTGTTTTATAGAGTTTCAAATTAAATTACATTGTCGCCTACCCTGCAATCATCGCCGTGCGTTGACGACAAAATTGATTTATAATCTGTGCTCATACGCTAGTAATTTATAGGAATGTCTCGAGGCGACGGGAGCGATCGATTTCTCGACTGTAATGCCTGTAGTACCTACGTATTGTTTAAAATAAAAACTGCAATTATAGTTAGTTTAATATGCAAAGGTGGGTAAAAAAAAACTTTATGTTATATGCTGCTAAATTGAATTGCTTACGATTTATCAAAATTTCGACCATTTTACGGCCTAATATGAATCTGCTGCTGAATCGAATTGCGTACAATTCACCTACGATTCGGACCATTTTACGAAAATTACAGGACTCTCTTAGGATTTGCTATAAAATCGGGAAATTAATTGGTATAGATGAATTTCTCAAAGTTTTTAATTCAGATCAATTTTCATTCACAAATAACTCTGCGTTAAGTAACTAGGTAACCAAATAGAGAAGAAGCAAGAGAAGTTACATTTAAACGAGACGAAACATCCTCATAATAAACTTTTTAACTCATAATATTAGTTAGTAGGATATATCTTCGAGTACCAACAAACTAGGTAAGCTAGTAAGGTACCTAATTAATGATCTAGTGAAAGATTTAAAAGTTACGCTAAAAGGTAGCTCCGACGCAACGCTGTATGAATAAAAATACCTTTTATCTTTAGCATTAGACCAAAAGCCTATTATCCTTATCTAATTGGTAGAAATATAACTTCGCAAAAGGAAATAGCCTGTGAGCAAACTCAACAAACACAGAACAAGATGAAAATGATAACCTATGCCCGGTCTGCGGACCGCAATACCATTTCTAATTTCACTAAGGGCTCGCCAATCTCGGGAGGCTGGAAACACATCTTAGATAAACTTTTCATTATTAACAAGTGCACAGGTACGTAAATCTCTGAAGTTACTGAGACTCACAGCCCATAAGTAATTGAACCATGAGACTTGCAGGGTATGTTCCTCGTGATTCTAGAAATTCAGCTCTAAAAGGACGCAGCGGGAAAATGAAAGTATTTGACGACCTCTGTGGCGAGGTGGGCGATTGCTCGGCTGAGACGCAAGAGACGCGGGTTCGATTCCCGCTGCGGGAGAAATGTTTGCATGCTCTGCAAATATTTGTTGCGGGTCTGGGTGTTGTAGTATTATGAATTACTATACTATAACTTCCCTCGCGCGCACTGGCTAGGCACGCGTCGAGCTCCGTAAAATTTAATCAAAAAAATATATTTTAGTTACTTTTGAGTGTTGAGTTATGCTTTTCGGAGTAATTAAAAGGCAATCCCCTATTTATTTCTCCTGCAGCACACGCTGAGTGGTTGCCTTTTTGGCTCACAATTTGAGTATTTGTGGGCCAAATAAATAGTTTCTTTCTTTCTTTCTTCTTTCTTTCAATTACTTGCCTATTTACAAAAAAAAGTACTTAAGTATTGTATCAGCCATCTGGTTCCCATAATACAAGCTTAGCTTAGTTTGGGGCTAGATGTTGCTGTGTGATATGTCCTCAAATATATTTTTTTTGTATGAAAAAACTCAACTCGGAGAAAGTTGCGGGCGTTCCACTAGTCTTATGTCTAATCGCAACTATGTTTATCTTTAAACGGTTATGGTGCCGCCTTTGATCTACGTTTAGAGACTTTGCAATACTCTAACGATTCGAAAATTTATGGCGCATTCTAATTGCAGATGACCTACCTTATTTCAAGACTAAGTAAGTGTACCTAAGTTGGTGTTAAAAATAAAATATGTGCAATTATAGGTAATAAACATAATATTTTATTTCTAAATTCCTTTGTACAAAACATAATTTTACCTATAGATACTTAGCTAATTATACCTATTTGCCTAATCTTCAAAAAACATACATATGCACAGTATTAATAAGTTCTTTCAACAAGCGGTCGTTGCTCTTCGAATTGGTAAGGTGAGTACTTTTAAAAATCATGCTGTCATTGGTCACTAGGGCTTTAGTTATGAGTTTGACTCTATCGCCATCTTGGCAGATCCCACCAATTCTGTTTACTAAATTGACAATTTGACCCTTGTTCAGGGTCTTGATAGCGCGCTTCGTCAAAAGATTGAATACTTCTAAGAACTGTGTAGCGTCTTTTACTTCTAAAATATCAGCGTTTCTCAGACTATCGTAAAGAATAACTAAGAATTCATTTTCCACATCCTTATTGATTTTCAGTTCAAAGAAATCTGTTTTTCCTGTCTTTGCTTGAGCTGCGACACCTTTTGCGAAAGAGTTTAGCTTCATACTACACAGCATGTTCTTCAAAAGACTCAACACTCCTTTGAATAGTGATTTCTCGTCCTTTTCTATCTGCCTTGAGACTGAATGTAGCCATGATATCAGACCATATCCTTCTATCAAAATCTCCATAGCCCTTGGCACCGCTACCAAGGAGCTCAAAACAGACAAGACCTTTTCCTTTGTTCTTTTATCACTGAGCACTGACGTGTAATAATCCATGATCATCTTCAAGCACATCGTCTTGAATATGACATTCACATCGGTCATAGTTTTCGTTCCATCTTTTATGATATCCAAGACCCAGATTCGTCTTTCGTTGGATTCTACATCGCTGTCATGGAATAGGCTGAGGAAATCTGGTACGACAGTGAGGTCTACATACTGTTTTGCTATAAGGAAGTTGTTCACTGGCCTGTATAGTGGGTCGAATGGCGCCGTGGAGACCATGAGTCCTCTCGCCAGGTACAGAGCATCGATGGACGGGATCCGAGGGTTCTTTTCACCTTGGAAGTCGGCTGGGTTGCTGTCAGCGTTGTTCTGGGCGGAGGAGATGCTTTGGCGCAAGGTGTTGATGAAATCGTTGAGGAACAGCTTATCATTTTTGTGTCTCCTGAAAGTAAAATAAATTAGTTTTTAATTTCAGACAAATATTCAAAAACAGTAAAAAAATCAGTAGAAGACTATGGAAGAACAACTTACGTTTCAGTTTCCAGAAGCAGACAGAATCTGTGCAGCACATGGTACGCAGCCGCCCTCATCGCAGGACAGTGTGAGCTGAGTGCCATCACCGGAATCGACAGTAGACCAGTCCTCAGCATCTTGAAGCAGGAGGCCACAGACCCCGGAGCCAGAAGATGGCTCAGAAGAGGAAACAGGAACACAGGATCGTAGATCCCTGCATCGTCTTCTACGTGAGAAACTGAAGGTATATCAATAAGTTTTAGATCTTCCATCGCTTGCTGATATTTTCCTTTTAAAGATAACGCTCTGACTGCTCCTTCTGTGTCCTTGATAACAGTAGATTTAAAAGCACCATCTCTATTAATGTTTTCTATTGTATGCACAACATAATTTGAATCAACGTCGTCTATAACAGACGGCAGTTCGTAATGATAATCTAGCTTTTGTAAAACAGGAAAGTTGCGCACAGTCCGTTCAATTATTTCCTTCTCAAATAAGCTCAAGATTTGATTCGGGGTAGGATGCCCCCATAGTGAGGAGGATCTGTTCTTGCGAACGGCGTAATAGTTGGCTCCGGAGTCACCCCAGACGTAAGGCTTGTACTCATTGACTGGTAAACCATTGCTTTCGTAGTGGTAAAGAATGGCCAGGATGAGTCTATCGCAAGGACTTCTTGTAGCATGGTACGAACTTAGATACACCGGCACTTGTTGAGCCTTCATCACCGATTTGTTGTTCAGAATCAGCGTATAGAGGAATTCTATAAGTCGTGATTTAATGTCTGAGCTGTGATGGCTAAGCATTACGTTTAGGAACTCTGAATGTGAGGTAATCATGTCGAAAAGTGTACTTATATCTTCATGATTGTCTGAATAGAAAAGTTTAACTAAATTTGTCAAGAGACTTAACAACTGTGGGCCTACACTGTTCGTTTGGTCCACTGTTTTCACTTTCAGAGAGTCTTTCAATACGGCTTTGCAAAAGTTTTGCCAGATAGAACTTTCTATAACTTTCTTGAAGTCATCTCTTTGTTCAGCCTTGACTCCTATGCTTTTGCTCAACTTTACAATATTGTAGATGTTTGTTACTATTTCAAGGATTGTTGCCGATTCCTTTCCTTCTTTCAAAGCAACGGATATTATTTGAAGCATCGATAAAAAGTAATTTGTCACATGATCCTTCTTTAGCCTTTCTGAAGAGCATAGTTTCAAGAATATGCTCTGAAACAGGTGGATGTGGCTCAGCTCCACAGTTTCGAACTTGTGACTCTTGGCGAATAGTCTCTCGCAGTCCTGTAAGTCCATGCATTCAAGAACCAGCTTCCTTATAAATCTTGAGTTGGAAATATAGACCTGTCCCGCCTTGTGTGGTTTATCTAGCATCTTACTGATGTTTGATTTGTATTCCTTATAAATAGTCGAGAGGAATTCTTTATTCTCCAGTAGGAATTGATTGTGATTGATAACAGCATTGCCAAGTGGTAAAGTCAGTTCTCGATGAGCTAGAATTTCAGATTTCGTAATTTGTTCTTTCAGAGTATTAGACAGTTTGATATTATATTTTAGAAGTACAGACGCGAGTTGTGGGGTCGACTTCCTTAAGATATTCGCTTCAAAGAACTTTTTAAAGAGATCATCAGATACTGTCTTCACCTGATGTGGCTTGTTTTCGAAGTATTCCGCCAGTGACAGTTCCAGCTGTGTTAGGTTTGCATTGAGTTCTTTGTTTATTAATAGCTCTGTGTACAGTTTCATGCATTTTCTCAGCGTCTGCGACTGTAGCTCTAAACTAACAGATTTTGAGTATTTGTCGATGAGGTATCTGAGTAAGTCCAGTACTAAACTGGGCTCTTTATCATCTTTCACACAGTTAGCTACTTCAGCTCCGAATATCAAGTTGAATACACGTAAATCATCTTCTGCAGCTAATCCAACTATTTCTAAGACCTTCATTGTGTATTCGCTATTGAAATCTTTGCCTTTCTTTATTTTTACAAAGCCCTTTACGATTTCATTATAGTTCTTCTGTTGATATGATTTTAGTAACTTATGTTTACTGTTTAAGTAGTTAATGATATCCTTGTGTCCAGTAATGACGTCCAAAATAAATTGTGTTGCAAGTAAACTAGACTCTCCTTTGTTTTGATCCAAGCATTTGTAAGTTTTTAGTACGTGAGGATTCTTGAACAAGTTCAGTATAATTGTTCTACAAACGTCGATCATATGACGCTTTCTTCCGACCGCAATCACGCATTGGATATAGGCCGTGACTTTCTTTTGTTGATCTTCCTTTAGCAAGCCCATATCTGTTAATCTGACAGTACAGAATATAAGGTACTTCGCCCAAGTAAACAGCTCTGAGCTATCTATGATCCTTTCTGAATCAAGCTTACAAGCAACGTCGTTTATGACAAAATCCTTTTCGTCATCTCCTACTTCCTTGATGAACGGGAACACTTCTGGTAACGACAATGCATCATTATAAATAACAGACTTAGAAATATTTTGCAAAATAGCGTCATTTCCAACGATAGAATCTGGTACAGAGACTGGTTCTCCGATCCAACTAGCTACATAGTTCCTAGCTTCCAATTTAGAGTCTCCAATAAGAACTTCGGTTAATTCTGGAGAGTAGTTACTGTGGAGTAGATTGGCTATGTAGAGCGATAGGAAATGCTTCAAACTTTTCTTTTTGTCTTTGTTTAGTTGGAGGTACTGCATGCAACCTACTATGAAGGGAGATGGTACTTTATTCTCTAGAAACACAGTGTCTTCTGTGTGCCGATTCTCCATCAAATCATTAAACAACTTGTCCAGGGACGACGCAGCATTTTCATCGGAAATTTCGAAGTTGACTAGCTGGTTTCTGACATACTCAGTTAGTTCTTTTATGTTCTCTAGTACATACTCAACGATATCGCCGACTAACGACGGTGGATTGACTTTCGAACTACGCAGTGTGTATAAAACCAAATGGATTTCGTCTTCATCAGCTTCAAAAATGCCCGTGTTTCGGAAGAAATTTCGCAACGTCTCCTTTGCTTCTAACCAAGTTTGTTCATCATCACTCATGTAGACATCCAACATGATCAGAAACAGATCTTTGAACATGGAATTTTTCAGTGATATTGCCGAATTATCTAGCGTCAGCCATAATGACACGACTTTGAACTTCAAGACCGATACAGGACCGTCAGAAAGTGTGACAGAATAATCCAGAATCCTTTTCATGTCAATATTTCCTTCTAGGGTTTCAAAGAAAGACGGGTGGATGTCATTGTAGAGTAATAGTAGATCCACAAGAGATATGAGAGCATCCGTGTTGGTTAGTTTCGGTAGTGAGTAATCCTGTGACTCAGTGGATGGTTTTGTCTTTGTATCATTAACTACGCTTTCTATTAATGCCACTAGCACGCCGGGTGCGGGCAAATGTTTGGGAAAGAAATACTCCAAACGATTTCTTAAATCTGTGATCTGTGCCGAAGAGTCTTGCTGTTCCAATATCTGCATATATCGCTTCAGACTTTGCAGCATCTTCACTAACACCTTTATACAGTAAAGGGATATACTCAGATCGGTTCCTATGTTCGTTTGTATGTACTTTAGCAATGGGACCGGTAGTGTGATAAATCGGACGAAATTCGCCACTTGTGACGAACTTAGGTTGGACATTCTGGACAGGACATCTTCTGGTTTTATCTTCTCCAGCAATTTGACAGTGAAACTTGTTGTTCTTTCCCATATTCGGGTATGTTGCGGCTCGAAACTACGCTCAATGATTGAAATGACCGCTCGGTGCAAGTCAGGGCACTTGTAAATTATCTGAAGAATGACATCACCCTGCGCTTCATTTTCCCACGGCCGATTCAAACTGAGCAATGCTTTGTAAAGATTGGGATTTTTATTCAAATCCGTTGTCCCTAATGTATGGTCAATGAAGTAGAGGCCGATTTTATGGTTTGTGAACAATGTCAATAGG
Organism: Scotopteryx bipunctaria; assembly: GCA_949320045.1. Lineage (NCBI taxonomy): Eukaryota > Metazoa > Arthropoda > Insecta > Lepidoptera > Geometridae > Scotopteryx > Scotopteryx bipunctaria. The sequence continues at coordinate 10,335,580 of OX439455.1, forward strand.
ATATCTGTTAAGACCACTGTGATTTCAGTCCGAGCCTCATTCCTCACTTCATATGATACATCTGAAGGCCCTTTCCATGAGAATAGCTTAAACATCCAGTGCAACACACTTTGGCTGAATGTTACCAACTTCAAGCTTTTAGAAATAAAAGCATTGTCTATTACATTCTTTTTTAGGATGTTTAAAAACATTAAAACTGATTCAGCATCATCTTCCATCATCCCAGGTAAAACCAGGCCAATCAACCCTGACTTCTCCAGCAATGCTTTTATAAGTGGCAGATGACCTTCCACAAGAAATGAAGTCATGAACTGTACAAAAGCTGTTCTCACATTATCTTTTTCCTTGTGGTTTATCTCAACTATGTGTTTTAATTTGTTAGGTACTAAGGGAGCTTGGTTCAGAACTTCAATACCCAAATCAGAATTCAATGTGACCATTGATGTAAGTAGCTTGAGGACAATTTTTCTGTGCCTCGGGCCAGAATTTTCACTGATCATGATTTCTACTGTTGTCATAAAATTATTCAGGAAGTATCTACAAGCTTCTTCAGTTATTGCAATCATGTGGGGCAGTGAGGACTGTACCTTGAGGATGATGAGGTGGAAAAGGTGGAAAGCCGGTGTGGCCAGTGTGAGATTCTTCTTGTTCTCGGAATTGATTTGTCGAAGGATCTCATGGGAGTTTCCTCCACAGTTGAGGTACTCAAGCAGGTAGTCCAGATCATCATCAGGGTTTAGGCAGACTTGTAGGAACTGAGTGAGCACTGAAATGGATAAAGAAATAGAGAGTACAAATAATAATAAATAAGTTTTGTGGTAATATACAAGTTCCAGTTTAAAGCTAAAGATCGAAAACGACCTAATAGTAATTATACACAGCTGAAGTAAATTTTGAATAATAATTAGGTCAAGAAAGATATATCACAATAGTTTCGGCCCATGGTTTTGCTCATGGGGTACCTACCCGGATAAATGTTAGCCTAATTATTCCAGCACACCTCTATGTATATTCCACTCGAAGTTTCATTTTAATCCATCCAGCAGTTAGTTTACACTTATAGCACTTGAATAAATGTTAGTCAGCCGGAGACAAAAATGTACTACCTGTTTTAAAATGCTGCATTTGTAGGTTTAAAAAGTACTGAAAATACCTAGTACTGGTACATACAATTGTTTTGTAAATTCTGCCTTCATTCATGAAGACCGGGAATAAGCCAATACCTAAAAATTACTGTGGGGAACCTAAGTCTGCCTGGGGAACGGAAAATTCAATCACACCTACCCATAGTTTGTCCCTGTTTCCCTGCAATCTCTTTCCGAAACTGTTTAACATCAAATCCACTACGAGCAGGCCGCTTCTCAACTTTTTCCGAATTGTTTTCATTTTGAGGTTGTTTGTCGGCTTCCCTCTGAACTGCCATAACGGTTTCCTGCTTCGATTTCTTCAGGGAATCTTCTCCTTCGCCTTCATACTTGCGTTTACCCATTATTATGTATATTTCATAAATTCAATAAGTTTTTAATTCTTTATCGAAAACGAAACACGTGAGTTTGTTTTGGTAGGTTTTGGTTGGATTTTTTTTGTCTGACTGTCACTCGTCAGTCAATGTCAGTTTGGCGAAGTAAAGTAGATTGCGAGACACTTCTTAAACCATGACATTCTCAGAAACTCAGATTATGTACTCGCAAAGGAGATTTTCAAAACAACGAAACAGCTCAAAACGTAGGTAGTATTTTAAATAAAAATAAAATCACATTATTTCAAGCATCTTAATAGCTCATAAAAAAAATTTAAATGCTCTTTGGCTTTTGAGGTGAGGTTTAACTGAGGGTTTAACCTTGCGGATTAACGTTTAACCCTATGACAAAAATAGCTCGAGCTTTTATTCTACCTACCAAAAAAGTGACCGATGATAATTAACGAGGGTGTCGAGGAATCGTCGCCAGTGTTACCGTTCACAAATCTTGTAAACTGCTAAAACGACTAAGAAAAACTACCAAAATCTACTAGGCAAATGACCAAAACCTACCAAGAAAAATACTTCATTTCGGAAGTGTAAAACAACAAGAAAATAGAGGTTTTTGTAAAATAAAACAGCGTATATTATAAGAAATTTTAATTATTTATTGTAATATTAATCGCTGACTTCAGAATCATCATTTTTAGTTTCTTTTCGACTGCTTTTGTAAAACTTTTTTAACATTGTATCATCTGGATGAAAGCTAATACAGCCACCTACATTTTTGACGCCCTGTTTTGTGTGTAAGATTGCAGCAACAGATCTATTATGAAACCTATTTCTTGTTTTTGTTTTAGTTAAATTAACCTGCGAAAATATCCTTTCACAGGCTGTATTTGACACAGGGAGGCACATCAGCGCCTTAGCAAATTGACAAATGTTGTCATACTTCAGTTGAGCTTGAGAGTTTCTCTTTAGATTATGAACTTTTTCCCAAAATGCCTCCATGCTGACTACATCTGAATTTTGACTCGAAGAGGTTAAGAGGTTCGACACCTCTGTATCGAATTTCATTTGCCGAAATTCTTCATCTATCACTTGGTGTTGTTGGCTTTCATCTACAATTTTAGGAAATTTATTTAAGATTGGTAGCAACGATGTAAACGATTCCAAAATTGCATTCATTTCATTCGCTCAAATGGCCTAGGGGAATTCTCTCCCACCGCAGTAAAAGTAGCATGCCACCAAGAGCAAGATAGATATATTTCATATATAAAAGTGTGACAGGGCTAGTTGGATATATTACCAACCAATCAACCATAGACAAATAAAACGTTTACAATGCAATGTCGCCAACATTATAAAAAATGGTGCTTCACCGCGTTTTGTTATTGCAAATACAAAATAATAAAAGCTATAAAATATATAAAATATAAAATACCAAAAGATACTAGATGTTTTTAATATACTAAATAATCTACAAGATGGGTCCAAAACTACTGATTTAGTAGTAAAACTACTAAAAACGGTAACGCTGATCGTCGCCTAGACGGGTGGTAGCTTTCTAGACGTTCTTGATTTGATCTTTGCAAGTTAAGCAACGTTGTACATGGTCACAATTGGGTTGGGTGACCACAAGTGACATTACGAGTTTAAGTCGTTAAGCCATGACGGAGGCCTTTAGGCGGTCTAAAAACTACATCACAAGAGTTGGCCACTAGCTCATATGAACTTACTTTATAGTGTTACATAATGCTTTATAGGGTAGGGAAGGTAAGGTACTACCTACACCCGAGAGGAAAATAAATAAAACTTTATTGGAGTTTATAATGAGACAAACAGGATCGAGGGAGGCCTAAATACACAGCAGCATACCAGGCCGAGATGATGGTGATAAAAAAGGCATAGAAATAAGAAAAACATGTTTATTAGGAGTAATCTACATGGTTGGCAGTGACATCTTAACCTTTTGAACGCCATGACACAAACGCGTTTTCGTGCCCTGTGCGCCACAGCAAAATTTCAACAAAAATACCTACGAAAAAACTAGTGTTGCCAAGAGTCCATAAATCGATAACACATCGTGACTTGTTTTTGTTGAATTTTATGAAATAAATGACTTCTTATAATCTTGGATGTTTTATTTCCCTTTCGTGTTATCTATCTCCCACTCTTTTTTATTTACTTTAAATAGCATAAATAAACAAAATAATTCATAATAAAATAGTTGTAAAGCACAGCACTACTCTCCATCGTGATGACGTCACTGTCACGATTAGATGACTTTGGCGTACCTGGCCTAGAGTTTTTCAACTTTTTTAGGGATGTAACCGTGTCGCACGCGTCGCGTCGGTCGCACGCTGTGCATCGATTTCGGAATCGATATCTGCCTATAGACAAGAGTGATGCCGACGCTGCCAAATGATTTTGAGAACCAATACCGATACTTTAAATAAAAAAAACTGCTTAACATACTAATATTATAAAGAGAAAAGATTTTTTGTTTGTAACGAATAAGCTCCGAAACTACTGGACCGATTTCAAAAATTCTTTCAACAATAGCAAGCTACATTATCAAGGTCCAGTATAGGCTATAATATATTTTCAAAAAAAATAGGGATCCGTAGAAAATTACAATGTTGTAACCCAAGGTAGAAAATCCAAAACAGTTTTTGGCGTGTGGCTCCGAAACTACTGGACCAATTTCAAAAATTCTTTCACCCATATAAAGCTACGTTATCAGGGTCCAGTATAGGCTATAATATATTTTCAAAAAATCAGGGATCCGTAAGAAAATTGCAATATTGTAACCCAAGGTAGAAAATGTAAAATAGTTTTTAGCGTGCGGCTCCGAAACTACTGAACCGATTTCAAAAATTCTTTCACCAATAGAAAGCTATTTTATCAGGGTCCAGTATAGGCTATAATATATTTTCAAAAAATTAGGGATCCGTAAGAAAATTGCAATATTGTAACCCAAGGTAGGAAATCCAAAATAGTTTTTGGCGTGCGGCTCCGAAACTACTGGACCTATTTCAAAAATTCTTTCACCAAAAGAAAGGTACGTTATCAGGGTCTAGTAAAGGCTATAATTTACTTTCAAAAAAATTAAGGATCCGTAAGAAAATTGCAATATTGTAACCCAAGGTAGAAAACCCAAAATAGTTTTTGGCGTGCGCTGCGAAAACTATTGAAACAGAGAACGAAATAATGTGCTACACGCGTACGAAGTCGCGAGCAACAGCAAGTCTATATATAAGGCCTTTTACCATCTATAGTAGATGATTTATACAGTGTCAGGAGGCAACTTTTACCTTCATAAAACGGGACGCTGTAGTGCCCGGGACGAATTAAGATGGAGTAGGCTTGCCTAGCACATATTCCATCCTCTCAGCTTAGTCGGCCTTGTCCACAGGAAAGACATGATCAATACGTGCGGAGCTGACGAAGCCGCGGGTTTCCTCACGATGTTTTCCTTCACCGTTTGAGAGTACCTACTGGTATAGCGCACATAAATTTTTCGCACAGAAAAATCCATTGGTACACGACCGGGTTTAACCCCACGACCTTAGGATCGGAAAGCGGGGTCACTCACTACCAACTAGACCAACACTGCTCTCTAATAAATCTACACTAATATATACTATAACAGGCAGGTATGGACTTGTGTGGATGTTTGGCTGCATATCTAGGTAGATAGGTATGCACCCGGATATCTACCTACGCTCATATTTTTATTTCATTTTTTTACTATTATTGTACTTCTTTTTTTTTCTTTCCTTTTATTGTTTCTATCATTCTATCTGTGCTGTGTCTTGTTTGCCAAATAAATAATATATCTATCTATTCTAATATTATAAAGAGGAAAGATTTTTTTTGTTTGTAACGAATAGGCTCCGAAACTACAGAACCTATTAAAAAATATAACCAGTAAATAGCTACATTATTACGGAATTAGCTGTTGCCCGCGACTTCATAGGCGTGTAGTACTCTCTTTTTTAAACATCTTACGCCAGGTTTCCCACCTATCTGCTATTCTTCCACATCCCAATCTTCGTCCCTTCTTACTCCATTGTCCCGTTTCCAATATTATATATTGCCTTTCTGTTTTTCCCGAGAAATTAGTATTTTTTTTTTTTTTTATGGCAAGAAAGCAGTTATTTATTTATATATATTTAATAGTAGGTACACTTGATACATATACAACGTGTAACATAATGTCCCTATAAGCCCGAAACGGGGGTGTTCTATACGTCATTGCGAACAACGTTTGTTCAACGACTTTTAAAATTTCAAAGGTTTTCATTCATGAAATGTCTCTTAAACTTTGCTCCAATACGTAACTTGACACAACATGAGGCATCCCTATTTACAGCTGTTTTTTGACCTTTAAGTGTGAACTCTAGATGAAACAGGTAACAGAACAGACACCATTAGTAAAATGCCTACCTACTTACCTAATAACGAGGTGGCTTAATGAGTAATTTCTATTTTTTTTTGAAGGCCTAGTGGTACCTTGGTATTTATTGGTAATTAAAATGTAAGGTCACATCACGACTAAAATCCCTAGGCACCGTAAACATCCTTTCAGATCTCTTTGTTAAGTAGGTACCTAGTATAGGAGATAGGTACCTTACCTACTCAATTTTGTACCTACCTACTCGGGCCTTAAAGGTATCCTCAGTGGGTGCCAAGGAGTATGAGAGGATGTCTACCGTGCCTGAGGATAAAGCCGTGATACCTACTCAATTTTGTACCTACCTACTCGGGCCTTAAAAGCATCTTGAGTAGGTAACAAGAAGTATGAGAAGAGGTCTACCGTGCCTGAGGATAAAGCCGTGACCCTATTCCACTTTAGTTTTTCCAACGATGTATTATTCCAATATTCATTGGAGCATTTTTCAATGCAATTTTGTACCTACCTACTTGGGCACTAAAGTCAAAGGTTGTGACTTATCTGTCTTACTAATCTTCATTTTCATCGTGAACAGCCTATTTGTCATTGGTTGCATTGAAACAACAACAACAATAAGTGGGATGGCACCTCGCCCTAATTGGCTGTCGGTGCCTTTGCTAAATTCAAAATCCGCAACCGTCAACCTACACCGCACCGCAAGCGTTTGTTTAATAAAATCAAATTGGTTCCGTAGGTTTATTTGTTTTTTACTTTTCTTGATTGAACTACGTAATTGTTGGTAGGTTATTATGTAAGTAGGTAGGTACCTAGTAGCAAATGGGGATGGAGCACATGGTAGCATATTGGTATGAACCCCGCCTTCCCATCCTTAAGTCGTGAGTTCGAATCTATGGATTTTTCGATTCGAAATTTATGTGTGCAATATCAATGCTCTCAAACGGTGAAGGAAAACCTCGTGAGGAAACCAGGCATGTCATAGACGTGTGTCAAAGTGTACGAAAGGAACCTTCAAGGTGCACTCTAATCCTTCCACCACACTGGTTCAAAAGAGCTAGCGACACGGACACGACGACAGTAGTAGTAGTAGTAGTAGTAGATGTATGGTGAAGTTTTTTTTCCTTTTTTTTCCCAATCGGTATTTAGTGGGTTACCCCAGACAAGGAACCCTAAAAATTCGGCTTTCGGCAATAGGTACCTACTTTTGGTCGCAAAACAGATCGGTTTTTATCAGTCGCAATTAGGATTCGTTCCTTGCAACAACTGCAACAAGCAATCTCTCGGTTCGCGTAACTAATTAACGATACGATGTCGGCTTTGTACTCAAACGGTGAGTATTATGATATGGTGTTGTGTGTGTGTGTTGGAGCAGCACCAAATAATTAATAACTTAGTAGCGGCGCGTCAGCTCTACAGAGAGCGTTATCCAGGGCGGCCATTGCCATCTTACGGGCTATTTTCTGGGATTGGTGAACCGTCTTCTCTCGACGGGATCTTTCCACCGGCGCACCAGTGAGGGAAGACCGGGAATTCGGTGGTGTGTTGTACCTACTTCCCTTTGATGGATACCGAGTGCCTACTGTGTGTGTCAACAGTGATAAAATTCAGTGATAGGTAGGTATGATGATAGGTACCTAACCTATCACCCTACCTAGTAGGTACCCCATTAGTACCTAGCTTACTAATAAAAAATGACAAAAATAATTTTGTGATTGTGAATGTGAATGTGTACCAGTAATACCAACCTAGGTACCTACATACCTACCTAATACCTACCATGTCAATTAGCCGTGTTCCGAGCCAACCAAGAAGAAGGGAGAAAAGGTACCTATAACTTAACTTTTCCTATACCTAGGTCCTTAGGTAACTACCTAGGTAGATGTAGGTAGGTAGTTGTTTTTTTATGTGTGAAAGATATCGTGATTTTAATCTTCGACTTTAATTTCTACGTAGAATTAAAAAAATTGCAAATTCTTACGAAAACTTTGGTGATTACACCTAGGTACTTTTTGAAACTTGCCGCGCGTTCAATTGTCTGCGTATGTGTGGGTCCGACGCGATAGGAGGGTGCGCGTGTGTTTGTTACCTACGCAAATGGTAAACAAACACATAGGGTTGTCACAAATTTCTCATGAAATAATTTGTTTTTAATTGTATTGGAATTTCAAATATGATGTATTGAACTTTTGCACACGTCAATGTATTCAAGTGCTCGGTCTGAATACACCCCTTTCGGGCTTATAGGGACATTATGTTACACGTTGTATATATATATATATATATATGTATATATTTATTTCTCCTGTGGTTGTATTCTCTCGCTCGTGTAGTCACCACTCCAAGGCCCAGTCTGAAAACCAGCGTTGCTCTGCGCTTAACGGCGCAGAGTAACATAAAGCTGAGACTGGTCCTTTTTGACTCACCGCAGCAGCACAGACCTTGCACCCGCCTAAATTTTAAACTTTGTGTTTGTTTTACTTCTTTTAGTAAATAATTCGTAGGCATTGTTAGTTATTAGTTTTTTCATTTTATGTGTTTTTTGTTTTCTACTCCTCTTATATGTGTCTGTGTAATGTTGTTGTTGTCAAATAAAGCTCTTATCTATCTATCTATCTAGTACATTATTTTGTTCGATAATCAATAGTTTTCGCAGCGCACGCCAAAAACTATTTTCGGTTTTCTACCTTGGGTTAAAATATTGCAATTTTCTTTCGGATCCCTAATATTTTGAAAATATATTATAGCCTATACTGGACCCTGATAATGTAGCTTTCTATTGGTGAAAGAATTTTTGTAATCGGTCCAGTAATTTGGGAGCCGCACGCCAAAAACTATTTTCGGTTTTCTACCTTGGGTTAAAATATTGCAATTTTCTTACGGATCCCTAATTTTTTTGAAAATATATTATAGCCTATACTGGACCCTGATAATGTACCTTTCTTTTGGTGAAAGAATTTATGAAATCGGTTCAGTAGTTTCGGAGACGCACGCCAAAAACTATTATGGATTTTCTACCTTGGGTTACAATATTGCAATTTTCTTACGGATCCCTAATATTTTGAAAATATATTATAGCCTATACTGGACCCTGATAATGTACCTTTCTATTGTTAAAAGAATTTTTGAAATCGGTCCAGTAGTTTCGGAGCCGCACGTCAAAAAGTGTTTTAGGTTTTCTACCTTGGGTTAAAATATTGCAATTTTCTTTCGGATTCCTAATATTTTGAAAATATATTATAGCCTATACTGGACCCTGATAATGTAGCTTTCTATTGGTGAAAGAATTTTTGAAATCGGTCCAGTAATTTGGGAGCCGCACGCCAAATACTATTTTCGGTTTTCTACCTTGGGTTAAAATATTGCAATTTTCTTACGAATCCCTAATTTTTTTGAAAATATATTATAGCCTATACTGGACCCTGATAATGTACCTTTCTTTTGGTGAAAGAATTTATGAAATCGGTTCAGTAGTTTCGGAGACGCACGTCAAAAACTATTATGGATTTTCTACCTTGGGTTACAATATTGCAATTTTCTTACGGATCCCTAATATTTTGAAAATATATTATAGCCTATACTGGACCCTGATAATGTACCTTTCTTTTGGTGAAAGAATTTTTGAAATCGGTCCAGTAGTTTGGGAGCCGCACGCCAAATACTATTTTCGGTTTTCTACCTTGGGTTAAAATATTGCAATTTTCTTACGAATCCCTAATTTTTTTGAAAATATATTATAGCCTATACTGGACCCTGATAATGTACCTTTCTTTTGGTGAAAGAATTTATGAAATCGGTTCAGTAGTTTCGGAGACGCACGTCAAAAACTATTATGGATTTTCTACCTTGGGTTACAATATTGCAATTTTCTTACGGATCCCTAATATTTTGAAAATATATTATAGCCTATACTGGACCCTGATAATGTACCTTTCTTTTGGTGAAAGAATTTTTGAAATCGGTCCAGTAGTTTCGGAGCCGCACGCCAAAAACTATTTTGGATTTTCTACCTTGGGTTACAATATTGCAATTTTCTTACGGATCCCTAATTTTTTGAAAATATATTATAGCTTATGCTGGACCCTGATAATGTAGCTTTCTATTGGTGAAAGAATTTTTGAAATCGGTTCAGTAGTTTCGGAGCCGCACGCCAAAAACTATTTTGGGTTTTCTACCTTGGGTTACAATATTGCAATTTTCTTACGGATCCCTGATTTTTTGAAAATATATTATAGCCTATACTGGACCCTGATAATGTAGCTTTCTTTTGGTGAAAGAATTTTTGAAATCCGTCCAGTAGTTTCGGAGCCGCACGACAAAAACTATTTTGGATTTTCTACCTTGGGTTACAATATTGCAGTTTTCTTACGGATCCCTAATATTTTGAAAATATAATATAGCCTATACTGGACCCTGATAATGTAGCTTTCTATTGTTAAAAGAATTTTTGAAATCGGTCCAGTAGTTTCGGAGCCGCACGTCAAAAAGTGTTTTAGGTTTTCTACCTTGGGTTACAATATTGCAATTTTCTTACGGATCCCTAATTTTTTTGAAAAATTATTATAACCTATACTGGACCCTGATAATGTAGCTTTCTATTGGGGAAAGAATTTTTGAAATCGGTCCAGTAGTTTCGGAGCCTATTCGTGACAAACAAAAAATCTCTCGTATTTATAATATTAGTATAGATAACATAGTCCATAAAAAAATTTATTTTCAAAAAAATTAAGGATTAGTTAGATTGACTCTGTAGCGGGAGTGGGTGTTACCGAGGTGCGGGAGGGCTTAGGTACGTCTAAATGGGTAAGTACCTACATGTTTCAGGATTTTTTCAAAACAGCCCTTGAAAAAGGTGAAATGGGGTACCAAAGTATAAAAGTAATCTGTCGCGTGAAGTCACGGGCAACAGCTAGTTGTATAATAAAATCAACAATTATTGTACATTTCGCTCTAGGTAATCATAATCAGTCTTAGAATATTATAAATCTTGGTCAGGTAAACTAAAAAGTTGTGAGCCGTCACGGGACGCCTGGCAGATGTGAAACATCGAAATTATGTAAAATATCTTAACAATCGCACTGCACTATTTTCTCGTTATTCGCCTATGACGTCATCAGTGTGTCGTCTATACTTGACCATGGCGTCCAGAGCACTGATTATCGGTGACGAGCTAGGGATGCGCCAGAGTTGAGTTATCAGATTTATTATGCGAAATTGATTTGATGCCATTTTTTAATTCATGGTAGCGGATGGTATAGTTTTATGTTTATTACGTTTTGTTTTATTCAAATATTCATTAATAAAGTTCAAATTCTTTACATACTAACTATAAAAATAAATAACACAACTTGAATTGTGAATTTGTGAATAGTTTTCGATAAATCTGTTCGTCCTTTACCACCTCACTAGCGTCAAGTATAGACGACTTTGGCGTGCTGGACACAGTATTTTTCTTGGTTATGAGTCCATGTTTTTATTTCAATATTTCTCAATGCTAGTGGCTTTAGGAGACTTGTGAACTATACTCACATGTTGCTGGGTTATTCTATTTTGAGGAATGTCCGAATAAAATACCAGAAATAATTTTACAATGATTTTATTTCATATTATGTGGACCGGGTTTTTTGTCATGTATAGACGACGTTGGCGTACAGAAATCGGAAGTGCTTGTCGTCTATAGGTGACATTGGCGTCCAAAAGGTTAAATCTACTTGTAATATTTATCTATTTATGTAAATCTACTTGTAATTAACTTACCTAATTAGGTAAAAATGGAGGTAACTTTGGTAAAACTAAGTTTTACTGCTAACCTAAGGTTCAGTTTACTGATCATAACGAAAAAATAACAATAAAAGTGAAAAATAAATGCAAAGTTGAACAACAAAAGTTAAGTCATGTCATGTTCTTAAAATGCTATGTTTCTTAGTTATAATATCTATTTAGTTTAAAACCAACTATGTTTCTTATCACAGTCTCATTTAGATGTACTTAATCTAATTAGTCTTTTGAGAACTGTGATGGACAAAACAATTTGTACGAAACTGGTTCAAAACCAATTTCCTACATAGGAAATTATATTATGAAATAAATCAGTTTACAAAAACATGATAGAATTAAAATTATATATCTGACTGACTAACCCCCGAATACTCAAACGCGACTCAGAGTTGAGCAAGTCTCAAGTCACGGTTTTTTGACAGGTTTTGATGAAAATCTATCAAAAACTCGTCACTTGAGACGTGCTCAACTCTGAGATGCGTTTGAGTATTCGGGGGTATGTATCTCAAACTGTCAACCTTCTATGTCAATGAAAATAAAAATTAAATAGTACTCTTACATGATGATACAGGAACTCTTTTTGAGCATTTCTAGGTAATAATCATTTAAAATCATCAATTCCTGTTATATACTTAAAAGAACACTACTACAAAAAAGTGCACAAAAGGAGCCTTTGAGGCGCACTTTTAATTATTTTACCACGCTGGTTTTAAAAGAACCAGTGAAACATCTAGATAGAGATATACTACAAGAAACGCCCAAACTAAAACAATCCCAAATTATATATGCCTTACAACATATTATATACGAAAGTAATGTGGGTGTACTGTTCTAGAAGAAAATAACATGAAATTGTATAGACAGTGACGTATGCCCCGTTCCTATAATCAACTAATGAACAACAGATGCTCAATTAATATAGCACTATCGTTATCTGCCAAAAAATAATTAATTTTTGCAAAACAATGTCGCCCATTAGTAGACTATAGGAATCGAGCACTGAACTGTTTATCAATTTATCAAACGAGTTACAGTAACCGTAGATTATGAAGAAATATAAGTTGATGCAAATATGTTAGGGGCGTTGACACCAAGGTGATTTCTGGTTGCAGGGCGCTACTGGGCGTTAAGTTGGCTGGCTTTAGCCAGGCAGACCTTCGAAGCCGTCAGCGACGCCGCCACAGAGCTACGAAAACGTATGAACGTAACTCATCGCATCATTGACGCGGCGCTTGAGTGACGTCTCACGTCGCATACATTTTCGTAGTTTCTCTGTCACAGCATCACTGACGCAGCTTCTAAAGTATGCCTAATAAACTTACTTATAATGTTTTATAAACTGGCTGCCTTGCAAAGCTTCGAAACTTTGCAGCTATATAAGCAAGAAACACCCGTATCCCCCTGGTCCCACCAGAAACTAGCCACTTGCGTCCAACCTCGAGGAGCTACTTCTCATCGATGACGTTCTCGGCTCTCCTGGCGACGATCTTCTCCTCGAAGTCGGGCACCAGCTCGCGGACGCGGTTCACCAGGATCTCCGCCAAGTTCTGCTGCGGGTCTAAGTCTGAAAATACAACGTGTAACATAATGTCCCTATAAGCCCGAAACGGGGGTGTTCTATACGTCATTGCGAACAACGTTTGTTCAACGACTTTTAAAATTTCAAAGGTTTTCATTCATGAAATGTCTCTTAAACTTTGCTCCAATACGTAACTTGACACAACATGAGGCATCCCTATTTACAGCTGTTTTTTGACCTTTAAGTGTGAACTCTAGATGAAACAGGTAACAGAACAGACACCATTAGTAAAATGCCTACCTACTTACCTAATAACGAGGTGACCTTGGTATTTATTGGTAATTAAAATGTAAGGTCACATCACGACTAAAATCCCTAGGCACCGTAAACATCCTTTCAGATCTCTTTGTTAAGTACCTAGTATAGGAGATAGGTACCTTACCTACTCAATTTTGTACCTACCTACTCGGGCCTTAAAGGTATCCTCAGTGGGTGCCAAGGAGTATGAGAGGATGTCTACCGTGCCTGAGGATAAAGCCGTGATACCTACTCAATTTTGTACCTACCTACTCGGGCCTTAAAAGCATCTTGAGTAGGTAACAAGAAGTATGAGAAGAGGTCTACCGTGCCTGAGGATAAAGCCGTGACCCTATTCCACTTTAGTTTTTCCAACGATGTATTATTCCAACATTCATTGGAGCATTTTTCAATGCAATTTTGTACCTACCTACTTGGGCACTAAAGTGTTGTCTAAAGGGTTGTGACTTATCTGTCTTACTAATCTTCATTTTCATCGTGAACAGCCTATTTGTCATTGGTTGCATTGAAACAACAACAACAATAAGTGGGATGGCACCTTGCCCTAATTGGCTGTCGGTGCCTTTGCTAAATTCAAAATCCGCAACCGTCAACCGACACCGCACCGCAAGCGTTTGTTTAATAAAATCAAATTGGTTCCGTAGGTTTATTTGTTTTTTACTTTTCTTGATTGAACTACGTAATTGTTGGTAGGTTATTATGTAAGTAGGTAGGTACCTAGTAGCAAATGGGGATGGAGCACATGGTAGCATATTGGTATGAACCCCGCCTTCCCATCCTTAAGTCGTGAGTTCGAATCTATGGATTTTTCGATTCGAAATTTATGTGTGCAATATCAATGCTCTCAAGAGGTGAAGGAAAACCTCGTGAGGAAACCAGGCATGTCATAGACGTGTGTCAAAGTGTACGAAAGGAACCTTCAAGGTGCACTCTAATCCTTCCACCACACTGGTTCAAAAGAGCTAGCGACACGGACACGACGACAGTAGTAGTAGTAGTAGTAGATGTATGGTGAAGTTTTTTTTCCTTTTTTTTCCCAATCGGTATTTAGTGGGTTACCCCAGACAAGGAACCCTAAAAATTCGGCTTTCGGCAATAGGTACCTACTTTTGGTCGCAAAACAGATCGGTTTTTATCAGTCGCAATTAGCATTCGTTCCTTGCAACAACTGCAACAAGCAATCTCTCGGTTCGCGTAACTAATTAACGATACGATGTCGGCTTTGTACTCAAACGGTGAGTATTATGATATGGTGTTGTGTGTGTGTGTTAGTAGCTACTTAGTAGCGGCGCGTCAGCTCTACAGAGAGCGTTATCCAGGGCGGCCATTGCCATCTTACGGGCTATTTTCTGGGATTGGTGAACCGTCTTCTCTCGACGGGATCTTTCTACCGGCGCACCAGTGAGGGAAGACCGGGAATTCGGTGGTGTGTTGTACCTACTTCCCTTTGATGGATACCGAGTGCCTACTGTGTGTGTCAACAGTGATAAAATTCAGTGATAGGTAGGTATGATGATAGGTACCTAACCTATCACCCTACCTAGTAGGTACCCCATTAGTACCTAGCTTACTAATAAAAAATGACAAAAATAATTTTGTGATTGTGAATGTGTACCAGTAATACCAACCTAGGTACCTACATACCTACCTAATACCTACCATGTCAATTAGCCGTGTTCCGAGCCAACCAAGAAGAAGGGAGAAAAGGTATAACTTAACTTTTCCTGTACCTAGGTCCTTAGGTAACTACCTAGGTAGATGTAGGTAGGTAGTTGTTTTTTTATGTGTGAAAGATATCGTGATTTTAATCTTCGACTTTAATTTCTACGTAGAATTAAAAAAATTGCAAATTCTTACGAAAACTTTGGTGATTACACCTAGGTACTTTTTGAAACTTGCCGCGCGTTCAATTGTCTGCGTATGTGTGGGTCCGACGCGATAGGAGGGTGGGCGTGTGTTTGTTACCTACGCAAATGGTAAACAAACACATAGGGTTGTCACAAATTTCTCATGAAATAATTTGTTTTTAATTGTATTGGAATTTCAAATATGATGTATTGAACTTTTGCACACGTCAATGTATTCAAGTGCTCGGTCTGAATACACCCCTTTCGGGCTTATAGGGACATTATGTTACACGTTGTATAATTGCATACAGTAGTACCACAAATATAGTGCGCATCGGCAAACTTCGTGCTTTGTGTGAAAACCGAATATGCAACAAATAATAACTGGACAAACCCTTTAAAAAAAATTACATAACTTCTCTGCTGGACTGGAAGCAAAGAAAAAGCATAAAATGCGTCCAGCTGCTTCTCTCCCCGAGCATGTCGTAAAAGTCGACTAAGGGATAGTATCCTCCAACATGATGGACCACCTATATGGGCGATGTGCTGATCACCTGTCACCATGGTTCACCATATCCATCTTAGAAGTAAATCAGATGTAGTTGCAAGTTTTCTTATCTTGTGGCTCTGCCCACCCCTATGTATGTATAATTATTGTAACATCTCTATATTACATATCATGGCATTAGTTCCTATTTCAGAAGCTAGACAATAATTGCCGAAGCGAATATTTGTGGTACTACTGTACTATTTTTCTAAGTTCTTTAACATGTGATATGGGCCTATGTATATTTTAATGTGCCTGAATTAAACGAATTTTATTTTATTTTTTTATTATTTAACGAGTATAGTTTCAAATACTCAAAGGTATAGTCTTGGAGGAACCACAGTACTGACCATCGTAGTAGATGAGCTCGCACTTGCCGCGGCACTCGGGACTCTTGCTGATGATGGAGCGCAGCGTCCTGCAGAAGTCTTCCACCACGCCGGCCACGTCGATGTCCGCCACCTCTGCAACACAAACATAACATCATCATCATATCAGCCCGTCTCCGCCCACCGCTGGGCATAGGCCTCCTCTTTATCACGGCATTATCTCCGATCCCTCGAGAATCTCATCCACTGGTTCCCGGCGATGTTCTCGATGGCATTCGACCATCGGGCGGGTGGTCTGCCTCTTGGCCATAACACGTTCATTTATAATGCAAATATCATAACTGCTCAGCCGTTTTGGTTTACACTCTTTAAGAATTAATTTCTTTCTTAAAAACGATTACAATCAATAAAATAGGAAAAAAATTTCAAGTGTAATAGGGTTTTATCAAAAAGAAAGATAATAATTATGTAGATTAGGGGTTCCCAAAGTGGGTGATAACGCCCCCTTGCGGGCACTGCAGGCCTAAAGGCGGCGGTAAGAGACCGAGAAAAAAAAATGTGTAGAGGCTTGGGGGGCGATTTGTAATTTCATCTAGGTAAGTCCTAGGTACCGGTCATTTAGTTTAGGGCATTGATTAGACTCAAAAATAAAATAGTTTAATTTTATTTAAATTTGGTTGGTAAATAAATACATATGTGTAAAAAAAATGAATATAGATACATACATACATATTATCACACCCGTATCCCTAACGGGGTGGGCAGAGCCACAAGACAAGAGTACTACCACCACTACAACGACACTACACCTATCCCACACCGTATTATTGTGGTCGCACGTACCTTCGTAGGACGTCAGGCAGGCGGCCGGTCATAGAACACCTTAGCCAAAACTCTTACAGCATGATCCAAGGTTCATGCTGCGCCGACCCCACATAGAGTGGGATGAGGGCGGGATGATGGTGACGTACCTTCGTAGAGCGCGCGCTTGCTGAGCACGTTGTGCAGGGTGTGCAGCGGCGTGGCGCACTCCGCCGCCACGCACACGCCAGGCGCGCGCCCGCGGTACACCTCGCACAAACATACCACATTATATATACATACTAGCTGCCGCCCTCGGCTTCGCTCGCGTGGTACCCGGATAAAAAATAGCCTATATGTTAATCCGGTACATGTACTATGTATATTCCAAGTTTCATTTAAATCCGTTCAGACGTTACGGCGTGATTGAGGTACAAACAATTACATCGTCACATTCACACATCCTCACAAACTTTCGCATATATAACATTAGTGGGATGTTCACATCACACAGCGCCATCTAGCCCCAAACTAAGCAAGCTTGTACTATGGGAACCAGATGGCTGATACAATACTTAGATAATTTTTTTTTGTAAACTCATACTTTTAATACATAATACAACAACACCCAGACCCGGAAGAAATATTTGCAGAACATACAAACATTTCTGCCGTAGCGGGAATCGAACCCGCACCTCTTGCCTCTCAGCCGAGCACTCGCCCGCCACGCCAGCGAGGTCGTCAAAAGGACATGTGTAGTAAGTAGTTACCTTATAGGCAGTGTTCCGGTAGATGCGGTTTTTGACGCCCGCTACACTCTTCACCACGTCCTCTAGAAACTGAAAGAAGACAAGTATTTATTTAAAATAACAAAAAACCCAACTTCGTAGTGATTAGTAGATTTATAAGGTAGCGTATAGCTCAGGTACTTCTACCATTATTCCATTTTTCATCCAACAGTCAATACACAGTTCTGAACCCACACTAGCATTACCTGTGTCGTAGGTATCAGAAACTACGAGTACAAAGTGTAATATCATCTATCGACAACCTCGATGGCGTGGCGGGCGAGTGCTCGGCTGAGACGCAAGAGGCGCGGGTTCGATTCCCGCTACGGAAGAAATGTTTGTATGTTCTGCAAATATTTCTTCCGGGTCTGGGTGTTGTAGTATTATGTATTGTAAGTATGTATTTACAAAAAAAAGTATGTAAGTATTCTATCAGCCATCTAGTTCCCATAGTACAAGCTTTGCTTAGCTTATTTATTTATTTTATTTCTTTTATTCCGCAGCGGGAATCGAACCCGCGCCTCTTGCGTCTCAGCCGAGCTCTCGTCCGCCACGCCATCGAAGTCGTTATGAAGGACTCACGTTAAAAGACTCGATGTACGGCACGTCAGTTCCCTTGTTGAAGGCCTTGAGGTCTGGCGGGCAGTACAGGCTCTTGGTGATGATGATGAAGAGTTTCTTCACCGGGAACAGTATTCCCTCCCTATCCTCCAGCGCGCGGATGCTCTCCTCGAAGCCCACGAACCTGAACACATCGATAAAACATGTATTTCCAAACCCGTGGATAAATGTGATAATAATGCATGTTATGTACTCAGACCAAATAAAAAGAAAAAACGCCGCGCCGCGAACAACAAAAGTGAAGCCACACAAAACCGTGCTCCTGCAAGTAAACATACACGCTCACGCACACACCTACACTAAAACCATGCTCATCGCTCTCGAGTCGTCGTCTAGTAAACTTAAAATTTAGAAATAGAATTATGCCTTCCTAATCACATAAAAAGTCTCACAGAATCACTTTTCACTTGTAAGTACTTCAAATAACATCGTTTCTTAATTATTATACTATGAATTTTAGGTTAATTGGAACACAAAACCTCAACCTCCACACACACACACACACACACACACACACACACACGCAGATAAAATTTGGTCTGAGGGTACTTACTTGGCTCCGTCTGAGGGTATGATGTGCATGAGGTACCCTTCGAAGAAGGAACACGCCATGCCCACGCCATAGTTGATGCTGGATTTAGTAGCCTGGAAATAACCGTAGTTTGAGTGGACGCCTACACAAACGAAGGCTTGAGTTTTTAGGGTTCCGTATCTATCCCACAAACAATGACTTTCGGAAATGACTTTTGTAATGGTCAGTCAGTCAGTGAACTCTTTACTTTGGGTCAGTTTTTGTAAAAGAACCCGTTGATAACTCTCCTAATGATACTGAAACTTGTAAATGGACAACTTGTAAGCAAAGCTTGTACCTACTATGGGAAAAAGATGGCTGATAGAATACTTAGATACTTTTTTTTGTAAATACATATAATAATAATAAACTTTATTTCAGGCAACAAACTTAGTTTAGGTTACAAGATGTTAATTACCTTAAACTACGGCCCATATAAACATACATACCTTATTACTAACATACATATAATATAAACTTAATTACTAGACACTCGCTTGGAATGCGGCGGCGAGTGACGCAGACGCGGTGTCTCGTTGCGCCGCTGCGCGGGTTCACATTGCAGTCGTCCCGCGAATCGACGGAACTTGACGCCCTTCGGCCAAAATTCTGTATTTAAGACGGTCGATAGTATTTCGGTCGGAAATCTCACCACAAATGAGTTAAAACTCACATTATGGCGAGAATTCAACTTCTCGACCCTCAGCACGAATCCTGTCTTCTTATGGAGGTAGTCTACCACTTCCTCAGTCTGCACGTCATAGTGAACCCGAGACACGTAACGTATGTAAACTCAAAACGTAATTTTTAACCGATTTCTTCATTTTATTTCAATTTGCAAACTTTTGAACACTGTACGAGCTGACAAACACTTTCAGCTCATACTTGCTTTATATAAATAATTTATTTATATTAATTTTAGCTTAGCTAGCGTTGCCCTAGTTGCAACATTTCATGATGCAATAAAGCAGTGTACGTCCAACACTCGACGGGTTCGGTTTTTTATTCTCTTCGGAGTTACCACCCTTCAGCTAGCTAGCTTCCATTAGCAGTTTTACCCCAGCTTAGCTTTACTGTTTGGCTCAGCCCCAAACAAACACTACGACGCGGGATGTTCCCAAAATCTTTCTGCCGCCATATTTTTCTTATACCACAGATAATAATAATTTCTTTTATCATTCGATTCCAACCAAAGACAAGCAAAGCACACTGGCCGGTAGAACATTTTGATTAACATCAGCAACTGTCAGTGACAGTTACTTGCTCTGTTCAGTTTATTTTCTTTTCTTTTGAAGGCGATTGTGACAAACTCATTTTACCAACGGGATTTAACCCATTTAAACAAACTTAGACATGACACATACATATCTTACTTATATTATAAACGCGAAAGTTTGTGAGTTTGGATGTTTGTGCCTCAATCACGCCTAAACGGCTGAACGGATTTGAATGAAACTTGGAATATACATAGTACATTTACTGGATTAACATATAGGCTATTATTTATCCGGGTACCACGAGAGCGAAGCCGCGGGCGGCAGCTAGTAACACATAATATTACAACATCCAGACCGGAAGAAATATTTACAGATCATTCAAACATTTCTTCCGCAGCGGGAATCTAACCCGCGCCTCTCTGCGTCACGCCACCGAGGCCGTCAAAAACTCACCATTTGCGGGTAGTTGACGGCTAAATACGCCGCTCCCAAGTACACAAAGTCTGTCCTGAAAATGTTCTCCTCCAAGTAGAGCAACAGGGCCGCGGCCGTCAGATACGCGATCAGGTAGTCTTTGCGGGCGGACGCTACCTTCTGCAGGTCGATGCCGGACGACTGGTACTTGTCTAGCAGCTGGCACAAGTGCGGTATGGACTTGATCGTCAGGATGTATAATATGTAGCGAGCTGGAAATAATATTAGGTAATACCTATTTTAAAGCAATATTTTGAATAACAAAAAACCAGACTGCACAATTTAGGTGAGATTTTTTTTTATTTTTTTAAGGGTTTGGTCGCAAAGCAACATCACTCATATGTAAGATAGTATGTTTTCCATTTTAGATTTATTTCGATTTTTCCATATTAGTTTCGCCAACATTATGTACCTACATCAAATCATTTAAATTTTTGACAGTTTAGTGTAAAAAACTGTCATAATCTTTACCTATAACACTCTAGTTATCCAGACAAATCTAATGACATCTCATTTGTCAAAATCCATCCAGTCGTTTCGGCTACAGCGTCAGCCAAAGGAATAAATCCAAAATGGCGTCTTACAGCCGCCATATTGGATTTTTTGACACTTTATATCCTTTGACACTCTCGTTATCCAGACGAATACGACAGCCTATTTATCAAAATCCATCCAGCCTTGGATTACAGCTTCAGCCAAAGGTATGCACATACAATTTGACGGCCTCGGTGGCGTGGCGGGCGATTGCTCGGCAGAGACGCTAGAGGCGCGGGTTCGATTCCCGCTGCGGAAGAAATGTTTGCATGTTCTGCAAATATTTCTTCCGGGTCTGGGTGTTGTGGTACCATGGTACTCGTAGTTTCCGATACCCACGACACAGGGAATCCTAGTGTGGGGTCAGGACTATGTATGTGACTGTTGGCTGTAATTTATTATATAATACATACATACATACCCATACACAAAAACATTAACCTCCTTCTTCGTAGTCGGTACTAAAGAAGTTTGCACATTTCAATCGGATGCAAGGAATATTCGAATTGTAAAAAAAAATACATGGAAGTATCTGACAGAACTTTGCTTTCCTCTTTTTCCGGTCCGGTAGAAATCCGGTTATGGAGCAAGGAGACCCTAACAGTATTGTGAAAGAAAATCCTGAATAAATAACACCCACACCAGTCATTCATCTTTGTAACCCCTTAATAGGATTCCGTGTCGTGGGTATTAGAAACCTCGAATACCATGTTACCACGAAACCAGACCGGAATAAATATTTGCAGAACATGCAAACACTCCACCAATTTTTATTCACCTACTAGGTAGGTAGGTACTTAAAACCCTTACGTCATCGCTGTATCGTGCGACACGAATTCCTTCAATTCGTTACCACTCAAATTGTTGCCTTATCCCCTTATAATAAAGATCTTTACACCACGGACCCACTAGCTACTAAGGTAGCCCAATAAAAGTAAACGTAGTTTTAAACAAAGGACTGTTTGAGTCATAAAAATCGGTCAAAAGTGAGAGTCCAATTCGTACACGAAGGGTTCCGTACTATCGTACATGTACAAACAGCAACTCTCTTAACTGCCCATTCAAGACGTTACAGGGAAAAAATATTAGTTCGAGAAAGGGATAAATAATTTCTGTCGTGGCATCTTCATAAAAAAGCAAATTTTAATATCTCAATATGTCATTGTTTGTCTCTTGACGACTTAAATCTGCAATTAAAGATGAATTTTGTTTGGATACTTTCAAAATAAACTAAAAACAGTTTAAACCATTCGTAATTTTTTTAGTCATTGGTTTAAAAACAGTCTTTTTTGTTACTTGTTTGATAATAAATACTTGGGTACGTACGACTGTTACGGAGATATATAGAGAGTTGGTGTACATATTATTTTTGTCAGTCACATCAGATTATTGCTGTTAGTTCATAAATGTTTTTTGTGGCCTCCATTTTTATTATTATTTGTTGTTATAGCGGCAACAGAAATACAAGTGAAAATTTCAACTCTACCTATTACGGTTCAGGAGATACAGCCCGCTGACAGACGGACGGACGGAAAGCGGAGGCTTAATATTAATAATAGTAATATCCCGTTGGTTCCCTTCGGGTACGGAACCCTAAAACAGTGTACTAAGAAACGTGACCTATATTATAGTTTACCGAGTCTTGTATGCGTTCCATTGATAAGAACCTCAGGTTGGTCTAAGCTGGGTACTTAAAGAGGTTAATACAATATGGTTTTTTCCATCGCGTGTGTATTTAACAAACAAAGAAAATTATTCATGAATTCATCGAACGAAATGCACCTTTACATCTATATTAGATGATTTATACAGCGTCAGGAGGCAACTTTTACCTTCACAAACGGGACTCTGTAGTGCCCGGGACGTATTGAGATGGAGTAGGCTTGCCCAGCACCTATTCTATCATCTCTTAGTCGGCCTTGTCCACAGGAAAGACATGGTCAATACGTGCGGAGTTGACTAAGCCGCGGGTTTCCTCACGATGTTTACCTTCACCGATTAACTTGAAAATTTTGCTGGAAATTTAGAGTACTAAATCATTGGACACGTTTTTAGGGTTTTTCAAAATATACCTCAAAAAGGGGTAAAATGAGGTATCAAAATTTACGCCAAGCGGGACGCGCGGGGTCACTTCTAATTATTATAGATGTAAGTAAGTAGGTATGTGTGTGAGTGTGCTACGTCCATCAATGGCTGAACAGATTTAGCTCAAACTTTGAATACACACAGGGTACTTTTTATGAGTAGGTACCACGCTAGCGGAGCCACTACTAGTTATTAATTAAAAAACACAAAACACTCACCAACATTCAGCCACTGGTATCTTTCTTTAAAATTTTGAGATTGACAGCCTGAAACCACAGTAGGTAAATTAGTCAATCAAAAATGGTCAATTTTGTTTTCCCACAATAATTAAGTTCGGGTGAGCTAGTGGCCAACTCTTGTGATGGAGTTTTTAGGCCGCCTAAAGGCCTCCGTCATGGCTTAACGACTTAGAGCCGAGACCGACAATTTAACGTGCCATCCGACGCACGGAAGTGCTCAGCTCGTAATTTAATGCCACTTGCGGTCTCCCATTCCAATTTGTGACATGCCCATAATTATTTTATGTGTGTATATTATCACGCTCGTATCCATAATGGGGTGGACAGAACCACAAGTAGCAATAAAAAAACTTGCAGCCACTCCTAATTCAAAGTTCCAAGATGGATATGGTGAACCATCGCCCATATACATATTTATAATTCTTTTATTTCATCGCATAATTATAAAAGTAGTACGGCAAAACTAAGGTAAATAAGTAATGCTGTACCAATTCGGGTGGAAGGTATTAAGCTAGTTAGAATAAGGACTGGTCTAGTTTACAGGCATAAATCTTACTTCTTACTTATATTATAAATGCGAAAGTTTGTGAGTTTGGATGTTTGTGCCACAATCACGCCTAAACGGCTGAACGGATTTGAATGAAACTTGGAATATACATAGTACATGTACTGGATTAACATATAGGCTATTTTTTATCCGGGTACCACGGGAGCGAAGCCGCGGGCGGCAGCTAGTTTAAAATAGATTCAAAATGTTCAAGAACTATACTCGAATTTGTTTTTAAAAAATTCCTAAAGATTTTTATTTCATAAAAAAACTAGCGACCTGCCCCGGCTTTGCACCGGGATAGACATATACCATCGCGGACTTTTTTGTTGACCTTTTTAAGGTGTACAATACTGTAGTAAATTATTTTGATCTATCTCGTAGGGTTCAGCTAGCGTTTGCAATGTAAGCGCAAAAAATGTGTTTATTTACGACATCACATTAGAAACCTCTAAAATTATCAGTTTTTCTCTACATTATTATACATATAAACCTTTCTCTTGAATCACTTTATCTATTAAAAAAAAAACCGCATCAAAATCCGTTGCGTAGTTTTAAAGATACATAGGGACAGACAGCGGGAAGCGACTTTGTTTTATACTATGTAAAAAAATAACTATTAAAATAAATATGTAAGGTAACTAATATAAAATGTAAAAATTGTAAAATATAGCACAGTGAAAGGAACTTACTATGTAGTTGGTCGACAATGCTTACTCAAAGAGGTCCAAGACTAAAGTGACCAACTAGACTGCCTGCGAAGCTTGGGCGGCACGGAGGGAACAAGAAGTACTAAGTATAACAATTAATAACAAAGTCTAACGATTGCTTTTCTCCGTAAAGTACGGTCAGACACAAAAATATACTTACCATTTTTAATAGTGTTCCTTTTGTTCAAAATTATTTATTAGAGACATACTCTTTCACCACACTAGTTATAAAGGGGCCGTGAGGCGTTTAGGGGGGGATCAAGCCGAACCCCAAGGGGTCGAATTTTTTTAACCATTCCATTTGCCATACCATTCCCTATACGATTCGAGCAAACAATATTCCAATCCGTTTTGCATTTCGGGGGGCTAATCGGGGGGTGAAAAACTTGCAGTACAAGTAAGAGGGGGTGTTTTGCATTTCGGGGGGCCAATCGGGGGATGAAAACCCTGCAGTACAAGAGGGGGTGAAATTTTTATGAAATTTTACTCGCCATACCGTTCTTTAAACAAATCGAACAAACAATATCCCACCCGTAGGTCATTTCGGAGATGCGTAAAAGAGGGGGTGAAAAGGGGCCAACTTGGTTAGGGCTGCAATATTCTTAGAAAAAAAAATGGTGCATACATAAGATCGACTTAATTTTATTCTGGGCTTAGTTGTATAAAAAAAACGATTTTTTCTGTTCGAAAAATGTTGGTATGTGTGCCATTCCAGTACTCTCAAACGGTGAAGGAAAACATCGTGAGGAAACCGGCATGTCGTAGAAACTCCGTGCACAAAAGGAGCCTTTGAAGCAAACTTTAAAATCCTTTCACCACATTGGTTTGAAATAACTAGTGACACTACTAGTCTTAGTTTAGGGATAGCTTAGCTTTCAAACCAGTAAAAGAATTTACAGAATATTTCAGTAGGTAGTTTTTGACAAACTTTACCTCTATATTAAAAGTGGCACGAAACAATGGCGACCTATTTTGTGTAATCTAACACTTTACTGTTCATTCTCCTAATAAAATAAAATAAAAATAAAAATTGTTTAATTCAGACAAATAGCCCATAAAAGTTATGTTTAAGCACAAGTTAAACTTTTACTTTACTTTAATAGTGTGAAAATAGTAGGTAGGTACTCAGGTACCTAACAAAAATGCATATGTTTCAAAGGATGATTCAAAGAAATGAAACATTAATTTGAACACTGGGTAGACTATTTCGTTTTACGATAAGGTTTGAGACCTACTTTATTTGGCAGCAAAATTACAGTGAAAAGTAGGCAGGATGTTTATTTTCGTTAGAAATGGTTGTTGAAAGATAAGTAGGTAATAATAATGGTTTGGACAGGAAGATCAAGTACCTACCTACTTAGGTATTTAGCGATCTGCGCAACTTTGTCACGTGGTTCGTCAGAGGACAACTTATTTGACGCAGGCGTCCTCAGACCAAATAAAAAGAAAAGACCCCGCGCCGCGAACAACAAAAGTGAAGCCACCTTTTTATCTATGTGTGTGTCGAAGGTTTTAAGGTTGTGTGTTCCAAGTAACTTAAATTCATAGTATAATAATTAAGAAACGATGCTATTTGAAGTACTTACAAGTGAAAAGCGATTCCGTGAGACTTTTTATGTGATTTGCTGCTGTTTTTACAAGTTTTCACTACACTGGAAGGCATAATTCTATTTTTAAGACTCGTGATGTACTAAGAGCGATGAGCATGGTTTTAGTGTAGGTGTGTGCGTGCGTGTATGTTTACTTGCAGGAGCACAGTTTTGTGTGGCTTCACTTTTGTTGTTCGCGGCGCGGCGTCTTCTCTTTTTATTTGGTCTGAGCAGGCGTCAAATAAGTTGTTGGCATCATAGACCTAAGATGCCTACCTACAATTTAAGCCGAGATCATTCTTTTAATTTTCAACTTTGGCATCCATAATGAGTTGTATGTAGACACATTTAATGTAATGTATTCAGGAAGTCCATTTGATTGGATATCATCATCATCACAACCCAACTTTACCCACTGCTGGGGACCTCACGCTTGTATGGATTCCATTAATACATAAACATAAAATCATGCTTGTTTCCCATAGGCGTAGGCAGATATCACAGATCTCCATTTGCTACGATCTTCTTCTTTCGCTTCATTCGCTCTCATTACATTCTTCATGCATGCTCCTCACCAGTTTAAATATGACATAAATGTACCAAGTTATTGTTATTATGTTTGGACGATAGTATTCCATTTTATTTTTATAAATTATTTTCTTTGTTATTAGATATAAATCTATATTATTTTATGACGTAGGTACTATTTCTATTATATATATAAATTGTATTGTAATTGTGTGTGACTTTGCCAAGTGTACATCAGTATCTATATGGAATAATTAAATGAATCTGAATCTGAGGTTACTTTTGACCTGGCCCTTTTCCAAAACGTCGCCGATTTGGTCCAGGCAGCAGCTGGACGCATTCTATGTTTTTTATTTACTACCAGTCCAGCAGAGAAGTATAGATTAGATATTAAAAATTCTAAAGTTAGTGAAGATATGTTTGTGCCTTAATCATGGTGCAATATTTAGATTTAATATATTTAACTGATACAGTAACCTGAAATAACATAATCGGCTACTTCTTATCCAAGTACAAGGCAGGGTGAGAGTGGAAGCTAGTTTGAAATAATGAAGAGAACAATGTGCAAGAGAAGCCAATCTAATTCTAATTATTGATGGGGGAACAAAGATCAACACAGATGTCCCGCATTGGTGTGTATTTTGCAAGAGAAAAATATATTCATACACCTGTTGTAACAATACCTAGGTATTGGTCGAGCAATCTTTAAGACCAATTTATGTTACCTACCTGAAACTTTTACAAATAATAAATAAATAACACCCAACAGTCACATACATAGTCCTGACCCCATACTAGGATTCCCTGTGTCGTGGGTATCAGAAACTGCGAGTACCATGGTACCATAACACCCAGACCTGGAAGAAATATTTACAGATCATGCAAACATTTCTTCCGCAGCGGGAATCGAACCCGTGCCTCTTGCGTCTCTGCCGAGCAACCGCCCGCCACGCCACCGAGGCCGTCGTTCACACAAATGATTATGATGTAGGTAGAATTCAGACAAACTTACCGACTGCAATGCTGCAGACAAATAGGACCTGTACTCCATAGAGATATACTTTGTTCATATTACATCGGTTCCAGCTTAGATACCTGAAAACAGTAACATTAGGCACCTAAATGCTTTATGTAGGAATGAGATGAACCACACAATCTGACTACCGGCAGGAAGACATAAGTAATTGCACCTACCTATAGGTAGAGACCGTTTCTCGAAAGTCCTGCAGAAGGGGCGCTGCAGTCTTCGTGTTACAGGAAATTGCAGTAGAATTTGTTTTAGTACCGCCAATTTCCGCGGGACTTCTTTCGAGAAAAGGACTACTTACTGCCGATACAGTGCGTTGCTCACAGTTAGAAGGAAATTAATAAACATACGTTTTTACAGCACGCAAGACGGCAGGACTTCCAGTAACCGCAGCTTACTTATAGAAGATAGTGTAGTATTGGTAGGTACTGTATTGCTTGCTTGATCTTGCTCTTGTATTGTTGATGTTTCTCACTGTTCCACTTCTGCGCGAACCCTTGCTTGGTAAGTATCTACCAGAGTTGCCAACGACGCCCGGACTGATATCGCCATTTTTCACAGCTTAGGTAGCCTATGTAGCCGAATTTCAGGTTCTGTAGCCTAAAAAGGAGCCGAAAAATAAAATTAAAAAACATAATGCTTTACAATACGATACTTTTTGCAATTTACGATAATGCTTTACATATTTCCCGTGTTTTCCCATGTTCATGTTTCAGAATGCTTTTTATTTGAAATTACTTTGTAGTACCTACCTATACGGACAGGAATGGCTTATCCCTGAAGTAGGAGACCAGTCGCCTTCCTGATTTTTTCATCGCCGATTCTAGTCCTAGTAGCCTAAATGGCGATAAATCGCCTACGTTGGCCACACTGGTATCTACTTGACGTTTGATGCGGTTGACCAGGGTTGACCGTCTGTGGTTTTGTTTGCGACACTACCTACCTACTTAAGCTAAGCTAAAGGCAAGGTTTTGTTTTGTTTGTTACATAGAAAAAATTGTGTGGCTTACCTACATACTTCTACTACAGAAATAAGATTGGCTGGGATGCGTTGTCGGCTTCCTTCCATCTTCAATTCAAACAAAGGTTAATGATGGTTGTCTGCAAGTTTTTCCAGCAAGGCAGCTGTCGCTACGGACAGAACTGTAGATTTGACCATATTTATGGCTCTAAATATTCGTACCATGGTAAGTTACCTTATACTTCCGTTTAAAAACATGCGCATTTATTTACATTACCGCTTTGTAGATTTACCTGTGGTAGGAGAGTAAGTATGATCCAAACTAATCTCATTCAATTACTTTTCTAGCAAACACCGCTACAGAACCGTCGCCGTCAGCTCCCGCCGTTACTGACGAGCAGCTAGTCAATCAAGTCCACACTGACCTCCAGTCCATGATACGAGGTGGCCAGTGGCTGCTGTCTGGCTATGCACCATTCAAGGAAAAGCCTACATTTCCAGGACTCGTAGACATGTCTCCGGAGGAAGCTAGGCTTCTTATTTATGAAGCAAA
The DNA here is from genome assembly GCA_949320045.1 of Scotopteryx bipunctaria. Taxonomy (NCBI): domain Eukaryota; kingdom Metazoa; phylum Arthropoda; class Insecta; order Lepidoptera; family Geometridae; genus Scotopteryx; species Scotopteryx bipunctaria. The sequence goes on from OX439455.1 coordinate 10,365,036, forward strand.
AGCAAACAATACCCTAGACCAAGCTGTAAGCCGATCAAATTATCATCAAACAAAAAAATATATAAATTAAATTCTTATAAGTAATTTTATACTGTTCATTTTTCAGGTGACATTCATGAACAAACTCTTCCAAGAAGCAAAACAGAAATATGAACTTCTACTTACAAAGAACTCAAACATAATCAAGATCCTGAGGAGTTTTTATAATGGTGAAAATGTAGCAGACCCTTTTGGAAACCTGCTACAATCCAGTACTTCTGTATTTGGGAGTAACAATGCTTCTTCAGTATTCCGCTCTGCTGTTCAACCTACACCTGCCTCAGTATTCTCACAGAACAATACTTCTGCCTTTGCACAAAACAATGCATTTGCAACAACGGACCCTGCCAAGTCAATATTTGCCCAGGCCACACAAAATGCCTTTCAAAATCAGCCCAGTGTTTTTGCTCAAAATCAAACACAACATGCCAGTCAACAGCCAAGTGTCTTTGCACAACCGGATAATTCAGCAAGATCAATCTTCGCCCAAGCAACTCAGGGTGCTTTTCAAAATCCTCAGCCAACCCCAAATATTTTCAACACACAGAATGCCCAGAACACTGCTGCAAGCATTTTCGCTGATGCATCACAGTCAGTATTTGCTTCACCGCAGACATTCAACCAACCTGCTAGTAATCCAACCAATGTCTTCCAAAAAGCTGTAAATCAAACTGGATTTGGAGCTCAAAATGTACAAGCTGATGTAGATATCAGAATATACAGTAAATTAGAAGACCTATCACCTGAAGACATGGAAGCATTCCAAAGTGAAGATTTCAGAATGGGTTTTATTCCAGAAATACCTCCACCTCAATCTCTTTGTCATTAGTTTGTTTTCAAAGTTGACTGAATAAATAAGTAGATACTGTGATAATTTCATAAATTAGTTATTGTCGTTTGTAAAAGTGAAAAAACTATTTATTCTTAAATATATTGTTTTACTATAAAATTCCTTACAAATAAATTATATTACTTAATAAGTTAAACTATAATTTACTAGTTTCTGCCCACAGCTTTATTCACTATGACTAAACTAAAATTGACAGCTTGTAAATTAATTGCATCAAGCATATAACCTAATTCGGTTACATGCTCGATGCTTAATTATAACGCACCACAACGCGTTTTTGCAATACAAAATTGTCATAGAATACGATAACATGGAGATTCCACAAACTTGCCTGCTTTTGCCCACGTTACGTTTTGTTTGGTCATAGTGAATAGTGGGGGCTGTACAATGCAAGTAAAGCTGTGGTCAGAAACTAGTAAGACATACAGGAAAATGGTCTCCCATAATGCTCAACTGTCACCTGAGAGGTACATATTCAATGATATCAATTCCTTACAATACAACTAATCACGATCACTAAAATGTCTTGGGAATTTATGCCTTTTCCTCTCACCAAGTTTTCATAGCTGGGTACTGACTAACTGAGCAGCCGAGGCAAATGGGCAAACTGCGGTCGAGACACGTCCTAACTAAGCTAGCATTAACCTCTCGTAGCTGCTCAGTCAGTCATGCATGCAGCTAATCAGACAAATTGCCAAACTTATTGCAAGAAGTCCTAGTCTGATGCCAATTGAAGTATTGTTGACTAGTGATCAATCTCTCCCAGATAGATCTGTTTATCACTGGAGGCGGAGAGTATGATGGGCTCCTTCTTGTGGAAGTGCACGGCGGTGACGGCGCCGTGGTGTCCAGGCAGCTTGTACAGCACGCGCCGCGAGGTCGTGTCCCACACGTACAGATAGCGGTCAGACGAGCCCGCAGCCACCTGCACAAATAAACATCCGTATCAATATTATGCGAAATTAAGTCTGCCTTATCTGGGTGAAGGAGAACATCGTGAGAAAACCCGCGGCTTAGTCAGCTCTCCACGTATTGATTATGACGAGCCGAAGATAGGACGTGATGGCGCGCTCATTAGGGGAGGCCTATGTCCAGCAGTGGACTGTTACAGGCTGATGATGATAATAACGCCTCCGAGGCCGTCAGGGCAGAAAGATGATGATAGGAAGACTTGAGATTGTCTTCTAAGAAAAGGCGACCCGTTACCTTGGCTCCGTCGGGCGACCAGGCGCATCTGAGCAGGTTCTTCTCGAAGTTGTGCGCGTGCCCCGACATCAGCTTGACGCAGCGCTCGGCCGGCGCGAACGGACGCACGTCCCAGATGCGCAGCGTGCAGTCCATCGCGTTCGAAAGCAGATATGACCCGTCGTACGACAACGCCATGCCTGAAAAGCAAACCAGTATATTGTTATCGCAAAGGACGATGACCAAAACGCAAAGGAGCTCGGATCAAGGCCAAAAAAGGAGCGCCCACAGTCGACTCAGCGTTGGAAAGGCCTATATACGGACTACAAAATATTATTTGACAGGAAATAAATCCGACCCACAGTAATGGAATTATTCCCGATTGAAAATGCGCTCATTGTTCTCGTTTTCTTTTCAAATCGTTGGGAGTGGCACTGGAAACTGCGATACAGTTTATAAGTTAACTAAGGCAGTTTTCAACGTGTTCCAATAATTGTTTCTTTGTAATGTTGTATTATTTTTATCAATTATATTTTGTGCACGAAAGAAGCTTTGAGGCGCAAGAACTAGTGACATGACTAGATAGATATATCCTCCTTTAAACCACTGTCCTAACGGGCTGACTATCGTGACGTGCTCGCCACTGCTCGTGTCGAAAAACCAGTTTTCGAATTATAAAGAAAAGTTGAGGAGCAATAGATTAGCATGGTATGGGCATGTCATGCGGAGGGATGAATGTCATGTGACGAGAAGAATGTTAGATATGAAAGTGGATGGATACAAGGGTAGAGGTAGACCAAAGAAGAGATGGATGGATTGCGTGAATGATGATATGAGTAAGAAGTGAATACGGAAATGACGGCTGATAGAGGGGGATGGAAGAGGAAAACATGCTGTGCCAATCCCACTTAAGTGGGATAAGGGCAGGGTAGCAGATGATAATGCTGCCCAATGACACATAATTAAAGTAAGTAACTAAAACCAATGAAAAGACATACCTGTGATAGTATCTGTGTGCCCCTTGATCTTGTAAGAAATCTGGTTATTCCTAATATCCCAAATCTTGATAACATTGTCCACCCCTCCTGATATGATCTTCTCGGCGGTGTCATTGAAGAGTACTGATGTGACAGGGTAGGTGTTGTCGAAGGAAGCTACAGGGTTCCTTTTCCTGGCGTCCCATAGTTTGATGGTGTTGTCGTCTGATGCTGAGACTAGGAGTTCAGGACCTCTTCTTGCTCCTGAAATGAATAGTTTATTTTGTATTAAAAACTTATCATAAACATCCGCTTTCGCAAAACTTATGGACGTATGTATCCTCCCCATTCTGACATAATAAAATGAAATGAAATGATTTATTAAGTGTGGATAGACTCGACGACCTATGTGGCGTGGCGGGCGAGTGCTCGGCTGTGACGTAAGAGGCGCGGGTTCGATCCCCGCTACGGGAGAAATGTTTGTATGTTCTGAAAATATTTCTTCCGGGTCTGGGTGTAGTAGTATTATGTATTATAAACAAAAAAAACGTTCTTCTTTATAATATTAGTATAGATAAGTATGTATTTACATAATCTTACTTATATTATAAATGCGAAAGTTTGTGAGTTTGGATGTTTGTGCCTCAATCACGCCTAAACGGCTGAACGGATTTGAATGAAACTTGGAATATACATAGTACATGTACTGGATTAACATATAGGCTATTTTTTATCCGGATACCACGCGAGCGAAACCGCGGGAGGCAGCTAGTAATGTATAAAAGTATTCTAAAAGCCATCTGGTTCCCATAGTATAAGCTTTGCTTAGTTTGGGGCTAGATGGCGCTGTGTGAAATGTCCACTCCCTTCTATCAGCCATCATCTCAGTATCATTGTCAATCCATCCGTCTCTTATTTGGTCTACCACTACCCTCATATCCATCCATAACACACACAGAGTTATATTTATTTATCATCAGCTTATAGCAGTACATTGCTGACACAGGCTTCCCCTAATGAGCCCCACCACACGCTATCTTCAGCTTTTAATGTATGATAGTTTTGAAAAGAGTAAAGAGTACCCTAAACCAACAAGCATGCATGAAGAATGTAATAAGAGTGAATGAAGCGAAAGAAGTATTTCAGGATCGGAGCAAATGGCGATCCATGATCTCTGCCTACCCCTATGGGAAATAGGCGTGATTTTATGTAGGTATGTATAGGTTTAAAAATCACCTACCATTGACAGAATTGACAAAACTAGAATGTCCCTTTAGCTTCTTGATCCTGGTTCCGGTGGGTACATCCCAGACGGCCACAGTGCTATCAGTAGCACACGTGTAGAGGTGGGCGCCATCCGGCGAGAAGCAGAGTTCCATGATGGCTCCCGTGTGGCCTTTCATAACCATGATGTTCTCGCATTGGCCGTACACTGTCCATATGACTGGAATAAAGAACCATGGATTAGGCATATAGTAAATACATCTTATCCAAAGAGGTAGATGCTAGCTTTAAGGGTCCCATTCAACTGGATTTTGTTTTCTATCTGGAGACATATTTATTTGAATTAGTACCTAGAAAACCGAGTTTTAGAGAATTTACATTAAAAAATATTTAAATAACACAAGCCCTTGTGTAGTACCCTGAACATATGTGTATATTTCACATCATAAATAAAATATACATCTAAATATTGTTGGCTATAAAATTTGGTCTTGTATAATAAAATATGAAGGGAGTATGGGAATAAGTTTACTTACAGATCTGTCTATCGAAGCCTGCTGAAGCCAGATGCTTGCCTTCAGGATGGAACTGGGCAGTAAATATCTCTCCTTGATGGCCTTCTAATAACATAATAGGTGCATAGAGATTTGATGTCCGGGGAACCTGAAGTGCAAACAAGATCATGTATGATCCTCCAATCCAACTTAATGTAGTGTGATTCCAAATTTATGTAAAATAAACTTGTCTCAGACTGTTACTTGGTATTTAACGAAAAGACATTTAAGAAATAATAAAAAAACGGATTTACCGCCGATGTAACAACAGCTTTCTCTCTTGTACCAGCGACGGTGATTTCATGGCGAGTTCGTTTGGAGGGAACTATGGCGGTGTCTTCTGCTTTTCGTTTTATTTCAAGCTCAGGCATATTTATAAGATTATTAAATCAGAAAGTCACTACAATTATAGATACACAATCTAAAATAAAATAATATAATAACCTCAAACAAAACCTCAGGTTTGTTGTCGTTTTATTATCTGTGTTCTGTGTATCTTTTTCACAGATTATAATAAGTAGCTATCTCAGTATTTATTGTTCTGAGGTAGCTATTAACTGCTATTATACAAATCAAACAGCATTTAAACACTACGTTATATAGTGTTATTATGTTCAGTGATACCGGCAGTCAACTTAACCTGGAAAAGTTCCGAACTTCAGCCCAAAATCTCAAAGATAAAAAAAGAACATTTCGTACTGTGAATATGTTTTTATTTTATTTACTTTCGGAAAATCATGACCACGACATTGTTCTGAGACCACGACGGTTGAGTTGATTGACTTTGACTTTGTCAATGTCATTCGCTATTCGCTCGTCGGTAATTCAATTTTCATTTTCAGTTTTTTATTCTGACGGTTTCTTTTGCGCTAATTACGAAAATTATGAGTGAAAAACATTGAAAACTGTGATAACAATGACAAAATTGGAACTTACACTCGCTATTATAAAACCTCATGCAGTAAAAAATCCAGTAGCTCTCTCTTACATCAGGCACCTCCTGAAAAATAAGTTTGTTGTTGTGAAAACGAAGAGAGTTTCTTTGGACAAGGAAGCTGCTGGTAATTTCTACCAAGAGCATGTGGGAAAGTTCTTCTATAATCGCTTAGTAACGTTTATGGCGAGGTAAGAACCCTGTCACTGGCTCATTCATCTTTCAAAATCATTGAGACCAAAATAAACAACCTCTACAGCTCGACATTACATAGGTAGGTACCTTGATAGAGACACTTCTCACACTATTATACTTCTATTTGTGCAATGTTTTTATGTTGTGCAATAAAATAATAATAATTTCTTTAATCATCTTGTTATCCAGCGGGTCCATAGATCTTCATGTCCTAGGACATATGGATGCCATTCAGCTCTGGAGGCAAATGCTCGGTCCCACTAGTGTTTACAAAGGACAGTTCTCAGAACCCAACTGCATAAGAGGCATGTTTGGAATCTCGGACACTAGAAATGTTGCACATGGATCAGGTATGATTATAATCATCCTTTTAATATTATAAATGTGTAGTAAAGAAAAAACATAGAATGCGTCCAGCCAGATGCTTCTGTCTCCGAGCATGTTGTAAAAGTCAACAAGGAGTACCTAATATCCTCCTCAAATTGATGGACCTATATGAGCGATGGGCTGATCACCGGTCACCATATCCATCTTGGGAGTCTTGGATCAGAAGAGGCTGCAAGTTTTCTTATGATTACTTGTGGTTCTGCCCACCCTGTTAGAAATATGGGTGTGATAATATGTATGTATAACATAAAGGTTACTTTATTATCTGGGTATGACATTAGGGAAAACTTTTTTCTTTCCTCAACCTTTTTCTTCCATTGCTGGGCAAAGCTTTTCCCCATACACTCCCAGACATTGAGAAAACTTATAGTATACTCATATTTCTTAATAAATAAAATACAATATTATTCTATTCCAGATTCACCTTCAGCGGCCGAAAGGGAGATCAAATTCTTCTTCCCAGATTTCTCTTTCTACAAATGGCACAATGATGAAGAGATGACATATAGAAAGGGTCCTATTATTTTCAACAATTATCTCTTTCAACATGTTAGAAAGCTATAACCAATTTTATTCACTATGAAATTAAAATTAGTGACATAGGTTATTTATTAGTAAAGTACCTGATTTTTATGTTGTGGCTCTAAGATTTTTATGTGTCCCTCTTCAAGATTGAAGGTATTATTATAATAGTTTTTTTATAGCTGTTTTACTCAGTTCAGAAAAGGAAACTTACCGCACAACAGTTCTGACCTGATCTGAACTTGTGAATGATTTGAACCATCTTAAGTACAGCAGCTTTCTGCATAAGGAACAAATTTATTATTGTGATACTAGCCTTGTAATGTTTACTAACATCCACCAAAGAGGATGTCATTTGTTACATTTTGTTCAAGTATATGTAGTGAAAAAATGCACTATTATGTTGAACTAAGTTGTGTAGACCCTAATCATGCTGTTATAAAATTAGAATTATGATTTGATTTCTACAAAAAAGTCCTGTCTTTTATTTTTCCAATGAATCAAGTCAAATTGAAAACAATAAATGTATTTGAATACCCAAACAAAAAGTTAAGAAACACTGTATACCATACAAACATTATATTAATTACACAAGAACATACAATAATTATACTAACATATAAAGAAACAAACTTCACACATCATAACTAGAATTTTCTGGCAATGTTTTTGAACTATTAAATTTGGACGGATTCTAAGAACCTTGAGTTTTATACGAAAATAATTCCATCTACAGTTGTAAGAACATGGTTTACTGCAGCTAGGTAATCCTAAATGCACCCGTGCATAGATTACATTCAATTTCCCTCAGACCTGAAACTATCCTATTCCCCAATTTTAACGAAAACCTTTGGTCTCGAGAACACTTTGATGCCCTCCTCAAGTTTGGCAAGTTGCTTTTCAAGCTCCATTTTCCTGTTCCTCATCCGTAGAGTGTCAGTCTTCACTGGCAATTTGTTTAGTTCACTTACTAGTTCTGCAAAGCTGTTTCTTAGCATCCGTAAAGTCTCCTTCCTTTCAGTATCTGGTAAAGCCACATGTCCTGGGGGACAAACTTCATCAATGGCGACACCTGTGCCTTCCGCATGGGGTAACTGCTCTTTCCTCTCGCGCAGGTATTTTGGGACAACACCTTTCTGATAACCAGATGGTAGGTAAGGGTCCTTGTTGTCTTTCCTTTCTAGTATAGAATTAAGTCTACTACGGTTTCTCTCAACATCAATGCCCTCATCACCTCCTCGGCGAGGAGTGTGGGGTGGTGGGGAGTTCCGATAGTGTCCTGAGTCACCACTTGCTTTCATCTTCAAGTCATCGTCATCTTTCTTAGGATACAATACGGTCAATTTAGCACTTTCAGTTAGCTTTTGTGCAAGGTTTGACTCAATAGTTTGACAGCCAATATCTCTAAGGCGTCCTGATGAATCTGTGGACCTGACATCCTCATCATCTGGTGAGTCATCAGGCTGCTTCAACTGCCTCAATTCTTTCCTTTTTAGAAATTCTGCCATATCACCTTTTTTGATCCGAATGTCGGGGAGCTTCTTCCGGGAATTGTTTGAACTAGTTTTACCGACATTTAGGGAGATTTTACCACTTTTATTTGATGGTGATGATTTAACTTGTCCAAGGGAGCTTCCGGCAGCTATGGGGTTGGTCAGGCGTGGCGGGTGAACAGCTTTCATTGTGTACTTGGGCTCTTTCGGCGACTTCCCCTGAATTAATTTTAATTGCTTCATATTTTCCCTGATGAAGTTCTTTTTTTGTTCTTTCTCTGAAACACGATAAATAAATCAATGCAAACTGCAAGCAGGGGATGTAAGTCACTAAATAGTACAGGTTTTACACAGAAATACTCACTTGGCTCGGGGAATATCCCCTTCAAAGTATACATTGTTTGTTTGTTACTGTCAAGCTGTAACAAAATCTAAACAAAGGTAAAAAGCACTCATCATTTACAGTTAAATCAAAACTCAAAACTAACATTCATTGTTCATAATTCAGCACTTTTGGATATTTATTTTATACTAAATTGTAATTCAAAGATTTTTTGTAATTTGCGCTCGGTTTTTGTCACTTTTTCAAACAGCTGTCAAAAAAGTAATCAAACGGTTTATCTATGGTCCGATTTGTTTCTGGCCACTTTTTGAAGTTTTGGAGTCTATTATTTTTCAAAAAAAGTTTATAGGTACCTTGGAAAGTAGCCATGCCCACATGCACTTTACTTTAAGCAATCAGCAATTTTATTGTTAATTTGTTCTTCATTGCCTAGGTGAATAATCCTCAGAGTTGATAACACCACGCTAGCGCTATCTCCAAGCGCCCCGCGAGTTTCCGCCCAATGATTATGAGGAACATTCTTAAAAAAATGATTCCCAGCTTCAATATTAACTTCAATATAAATCTTATATACCTATAAATCTTTTTAAAGCGACCTTTTCAAAGTACTTTTTGGTATAGATAGTAAACGTCCGTCATGGACGCCATTGCTTGACGTCTTGTCCATTATTTCTAGGTGTTTTTATTTTGGAAATTATTTTATCCTTTAATAATATATCAATCTAACTAAAAATATCAGTAAAAGATGGCTAGCGCCATTCCGCAGATCAATAAGTACAAGATATCAAGAAGAGGGCGTAAGCTCCAGATATCAGATGATGCGAGGACTCTTGTTGCTTTGCCAAAGGAAGTGCCTGAAAGAACCTGGTAAGGTACCTTTCCGCGCAACCGTCTTTTGAATCACCTCTAAGCACCTAACGTTGTTCTGCTTAAAAGCGCCATCTTTCTTGCGTTTATAAAAAATCTGCTAAATATTCTGAGATAAGAATTTCCTTCATCAACGCCATCTACCGGCAGGTAGCTTTTGTTGTGCAGATTAGTTACGTGCGCCTGAGCATGACCCGGCGCATACCATGCCTAGGGACGCATCGGCATGCGTAGGGACGTCTAAGAATTCCTTGGCATGCCATGCCGATACACACTACAAAATCTCACGTTTTACGTTTTTATCTACCCTGTGATAAATCACTATGCTACGCGACAAGTCTCAGAAGCTCGATAACGTAGCCACAAGGTTAGAAGTTTTAGTTACGGTAGTATTTTAAGAAGAGCAGTTTCTTCAGCGCCATCTGCTGGCAGGTAGCTAGAAATAGAGCTTTCAATTATCAAGTTATACCGATATTTCAGGGCCGAAATCCTTCAAAAGGAAGAGAACGACCTCATCGTGTTTGACATAAGAGAAGAGATACTGGAAGAGGCACTACGGATAGGCTATGAACGGTACATGGAGCGCCAAAACGCGTTGTTCACTGCTCACTGCGCCGCGCAGGCGTGGCTAAAGCTTATCGACTGGTGAGTTATCTTGTAGGTATGAACACAGGTACCTGATCCTGAAACAAACCCCAATATAGCGTTCCAACCGGATCGTCACAGTCCCATTACAAAAGGCAAAGCCTAGAGTGTACAAACAAACTTTTGACAGGACTTTCCTTTTTGTTCCATTCCGGTATTGAACCGATAATGACAAACAAAAAGCTGTCAAATTCGAGTTTTCCTGGACACAGCAGGTCGATCAACCGACTTATCGACCAATAAGCTTTTAGTAATAGTCGTGTTACCGAAGCAGTGTAGTGAAAGGATTTAAAGTACACTTCAAAGGCTCCTTTCGTGCACTTGACACCATGTTTTCGAACATTTTAGGTTCTACGACATACCGGTTCTCTCAGGAGGTTTGCTTTCATCGTTTCAGCGTTTGGTTTCTCTTACGATCGTGTAAAATTTTCAATTTCTTTTTTCAATTTCCCATTTTCAAATTTCAATTTATTCCGAAAATGGGTAAAAATAATTTTGAGGACGATGAATCTTTCACTTACCCCCGAATACTCAAACGCATCTCAGAGTTGAGCACGTCTCAAGTGACGAATTTTTGACAGATTTTCATCAAAAACCTGTCAGAGAACCGTGACTTGAGACGTGCTCAGCTCTGAGTCGCGTTTGAGTATTCGGGGGTAAGTCAGTTCGAGAGTATTGGTAGGTACCTGGTGTAAAGGTCTAGGTCTGGCCAGGTAAACCCTTTGTAGGCACTTTTACCGTCACGATCCCGGCGAGGAGCCGTCCGCAGCGCCGGCCTGCTTCATTCCGAAGCGCGCGGAGTCGTGGCAGGCCGACGCGCTGCCGGAGCCCTCGCCCAAGGACACGTGGGGCCGCCACGAGCTCCAGGTGCTCGAGGACAGCCCCGACGAGCAGCTGGTGCGCTGGCCCAGTAACTCTTCTATCGACATGCCTGTGGTTGACGATATTCCTGAGGAGTATTGGTTTGTGGCATTTGTGTTTATATTGTGGGTATTAGACCTGTAATAATAGAGTTATTTAGGTATCTAATATGCCATGGGCAAGAGCACTGGTGGTCTAGTTGCTAGTGACCCCGCCTTCCGATCTTAAGGACGTGGATTCAAATCCGGTCGTGTACCAATGGATTTTTCTGTGTGAAAAATTTATGTGCGCTATACCAGTAATCTCAAACGGCGAAGGAAAACATCGTGAGGAAACCCGCGGCTTAGTCAGCTCCGCACGTATTGACCATGTCTTTCCTGTGGACAAGGCCGACTAAGCTGTGAGGATGGAATAGGTGCTGGGCGAGCCTACTCCATCTTAATTCGTCCCGGGCTCTACAGCGTCCCGTTTGTGAAGGTAAAAAGTTGCCTCCTGAAGCTGTATAAACTATCTACTATAGATGGTTAAAGGCCTTAGTTTTTTTAATGGGCCATTTACACCATCGCCAAACTCTGCATGCACCCTGTAAATGGCCCATGACCTAATCTACCTATAATGTATGTACAATACGGACGGTGGGCATGAAGCCAAGGTATTATTTTATCGTAGGACCTAAATAAAAGTAGAAACAATCTTGGAGAATGGCTGGCACACAAAGGGAGGTTATAGCCAACAGTGGGTGAAGTCAGACTGCGTATGATGATAAAATTTATTGTTCTGTACAGGTTTCCTGGCAGAGTTAACTTGCCGGATCAAATGCTTAAAGAAGAAAAACTTGAAAGAACTGTTAGCTATGTAAGTTTTTATTTTCCGTTGCTTTGTTGCACTTTTGTTCGTTTTGTCTGAATCCTGAATTTAATGTAAAGACGCCATTAGGCATGTATTGCTATTATTTTTTTCCAGGGGGGCTATCCCCTATCCCCACTATCTCTGATTATAAATCAAATATATTATTATGAAGCCAGGCAGAAAGTAACGCTTTGATTTGAGAGATCGCTGATAAGCTGAGCAACGGAACGTTCCTTGCTCTGCTATTATGTTATTTATGTTGCCCTAGGGTTATCCCCAAGGGCAACATCGTGACATTCATATCCACTTTTTTACTCGCGCTATAATACTCGTCCTATGGTACCAGCAGCCTTTCCACTCGTTAGACTACGATAGACTGTAGGGATTAGCTTGAAAGGTCCACAGTGGTACACTAGTTGCACCACTCGTCAAGCATGTGGCTGAAGGGATGAGCTCGAAAGGTCCACAGACTGTGGCAGACGAGTTGCCTTCCAGGGTACTCGCAAGACCCCGCTGGTGGTCCGCGTGGACGTGAGCGGGGTGTGGAACTATGTGCAGGAGTCCAGCGCCTCGGAGGACCTGGCCGCCGACTCGGAGCTGCTGCAGAAGGTCACCGACTACAGCACTGACGAACTGAGCCATAAGGTAAGCTAGAGGTGGCTTCTGCAAGCAATTTTCCTTGTGTCTGTCAGAACATGCATTTACCTCCCGCCGCAGGAATCGAACCGGCACCTTGCGTTTGCTCCGACCGGCTTTTGCTGTCGTTTCGTATCGAAAGGACATTTAAGCAGAACGCCCTATTAGCAAAACGTCCTAAAAGCAAAACGGCATATTAGCATAACGTCCTATTAGCAACATGACCTAGTAGCAAATGGGCCTTGTTTGGTTAGTGGGGCTTTAGTGGGCATTGAAAATTCAAAAGCTAGTTTTTAGCAGTAGGCACACACCTACTCACCTACCATGTTTCCATAAGAAAGCTTTGAAAGCAACACCTGTCTCCACCAGGAGTCGACGTTCAGCGCGCTGAAGACCACGACGCCGGTGGACGGGTCGCTGCAGGGCGCCGGCGACTCCACCGTGGGCGTGGTGCGCCCGCGCCGCAAGCTCACCGACAAGAGCAAGTCCTTCAGCCGCGCCAGGTACACGACGCCCAACGGAACATGGCTTCCGTGAAGTCTGCCGTTTGTCATGCGCTGTGCAGCTTTTTCATACTACTTTCATTTTAAATTGTCTACTAAAGAGAGTAGAGTTTTTTCCATGCAACTTTGTCTTTTAAAAGAGCATTGGTGGTCTAGTTGGTAGTGACCCCGCCTTCCGATCCTTAGCTCTTGGCTTCAAACCCGGTCGTGTATCAATGTATTTTTTGTGCGAATAATTCATGTGCGCTATACCAAGTACTCTCAAACGGCGAAGGAAAACATCGTGAGTAAAACCGCGGCTTGGTCAGCTCCGCACGTATTGACAATGTCTTCTCTGTGGACAAGGCCGACTAAGAGAGGATGGAATAGGTGCTGGGCAAGCATACTCCATCTCTGTTAGTCCCGGCCACTACAGCGTCCCGTTTGTGAAGGTAAAAGTTGCCTCCTGACGCTGTATAAATCAGCCTGCAGTAAACTCTTGACGTCAGCATGGCAGCCGTACTTTGTCATCAGCTGTTGTTTGTTCCTCAGCGTGACGGGCAGGTCGCGGGGCTCGCTGCCGCCGCTGGACATCGGGGACTCCCGCTCCAGGATCAGCATCATCTCCGACTGCAGGCTACGGAACCTCAGGTTACCACTGTATCTTCATCTATTGTCATCATCTTCCTGCCCTTATTCCACTCTATGTGTGGTCGGCACAGCATGTTCCTTGGATCATGCTGTAAGAGTTTTGGCTAAGGTGTTTTATGACCGGCCGCCTGCCTGACGTCAACCCTTCTTGGGAATACTTGCTTATTGTATCTCATCATGTTGGAGGATACTATCCCTTAGTCGACTTTTACGACATGCTCAGGGAGAGAAGCAGCTGGACTCATTCTTTATGAATAAATACTGTTTCTTCATCTATTGTGTCTAAGTATAATGGTTTTAGAAAGGATTTTAGGCCACTTTAAGTAATAGCAGCCGTTGTAGTTGGTACCTAGTGATAGTAGTAAAGTAAAGTAATTATCTGTGTATAAGTTATGTATGGATAATATTTTATTTAGTAAGTGAAAATAAAATCTTTTATTATTGTTATTAATTATCTGTGTATCAATTCTTGAAAATCAGCGAGTGTAAAGAGTCACCAAAATGGTCCACTCACATTGTTTTTATTTTTTTTCAATTTCGTAGTCCTGGAAGTTATTGGTGACTTCTAAAATAAAAAAAAAAACAAATGGAAATGAACCGTTTTTGTGACTTTTTATCACTCTGTGATATTCAAGAGTTGATACACTATGTCGAAAAAGGCCTTCCAGCTTTTATCCTACTAATTTTTTGTTTTGAAAATGTTGAAGAGTTAGGATGTTTGTGTCTCAATCAAGGATAACAGCTGAAGATAGTATGTAAAAAAAAAAAAAATAATAAATTTTAAATGTATCATAACCCTACTAGCTTTCGCCCGCGGCTTCGCTCGCGTGGTACGTGATAAAAAGTAGCCTATACGTTATATGATATTCCAGCACACGTACTATGTATTTTCCAAGTTTCATTAAAACCCATTCAGCCGTTACGGCGATTGAGGCACAAAAATCGTCACATCCTCACAAACTTTCACTTTTATAATATTAGTGGGATTTATCATTCTCTCAACTTAGTCGACCTTATCCATAATAATGAGGTGGACATCACGAAAAAATTTAATATTCCCAATGATATCGCATAGAAAAAACTTTTATCCTCATTATGTAGTAAAAATAAATGGGTAAGTTTTTATAATGAGCACACGTGTGTCTACATAATGGATGTGAAGAAAAACGTATGACAGGCCCACTTGCACCTAAAGCTAGGTTAAAGCATATTTAACCCCGGATTAAGCAGGTAAAATTAATCGGCGGTTTTGTCAAAAAGTTGTTATGGCGCATTGCATCAAAGGCATGTCCTATATACAACGCCAATAGTTCAGAGGCCTTGGTCAACAAACGACAACAAACTAGTCACTTTGTTTCTAACAAAGTGCCGGCGAGACTGCGAGTTGATTCCCGATAGATTTGCTAAAGGTCATGCCATAGAGCTAAGCTTTACCCGTAAGAATCCTTTTATTTATTTATAAGCTACATCATGCTAACTATTCGATTCTACGAGTACCTATTTTATGTTCATACAAAATGATTTTGCGCGTTTAGTTATACCGCTACCTTTGTTAGAAGGCATCGTTAAATATTCTTATCTCGGAGTTAATCCCCGTAGATGCAACCGGGGCTAAGGTAAGTGTACTTTGAAAAGAACAAGTCTCTTACAAAGTTGCTAACAATCGGCCATGGGCTATGGGAAAATAATACGCAGTGCACGTGCAGAATAAAACGTGCTCTAATGTGTGCGGTGACCCGTACGTGGGGTGCTTTGTATGGGGCTTTGTGGAGAACTTGTTCATGGGGTGTTTATGGTTTTAGTTCTGAAGGGCTTGGGAAGAAATTATTTTGATAAGTTATTGATACAACTAGCGAGCGACGCACCAATCTGATTATAAAAAGGTTTTAGTTCCTTGTAGCATACTAGATCGGCCCCCCACCTGATGGACCGATGATATTGTGAAACTCGCGGGTGATGGGTGGATGAAGGCAGCACAAAATCGTTCGTCATTGAAGTATATTGAGGAGGCTCATGTCCAACAGAGGGCTTCAAACGATGATGATGATGATGATGATGATGGCATTCTAGGTAACTACCATGTATCCTGATGTATATGTACATGACCAATCAGATGATGTCTCTCGGTTAGCGTTTTGGTGTAAACTAAGCTTTCTGTTATTCTGAAATAAATAATTCTAATTCTAAATTCCAATTCAGGTGCTCCTGTAAAACGTCTTCTGTGAAACGTCTGGGAATCTTTCTGAATGTTGCTTAATCTATAGTTAAAATCATCATCAAACAGAATTCCACTGCTGGACAAAGGCCTCACCATTCTGCACTCCTAGTGAAGAACGCAGTAACTATGTCAAACATGTTTTGAAGCAAAATGAGAACAGAATGTTGTATTTTGTTTGGCGATTCCGAATATGTATCTAACTAATTTTTATCAAAAATGCTAGTTACTACGTTCTTCACTAGGAGGACAGCATTGTGGACGATTGATTTTGTGCTAACTCCATCCAACGATATTTGTTAACGATGTTTATTTATTTACTTATTTGTTTTATGCCGGGACGATAACGGTCCGGTTATGGAAAGGGGTGATTAGCGAAGACCGTAACTCTATTATAGTTCTTTAGTTGTTTATACAAACTTTAGTAAACGAGGGTAACATAAGGGGAGACTTTAAAAAGTATTTCATCAATGCAATGTATTGATCTGTTTTGTTGAAGTGGTGGACATTTATGAAATCTTAGGGTTGTCACGGAGCAGACACATACCCCGTCCGTCCGTTCGTCTGTCAGCGGGCTGTATCATGAACCGTAATATAGGCCCGGAACCCTTCGTGTGCGAATTGGACTCGCGCTTGACCGGTTTTTTTGCTAGAATCACAAATAAGGTCTACGGCGTAGGGCTCGTAGAGGTGCTACGCGAAAAATAGCACAATGAATAAAATTAATGCAAAAAAAAACCCTTCACGATCTTTTGATAGAATCTGAAATGGAATCGTAAGTTCTTAAACAGCCCTATTATAAGCGAATGCACCAGGTGTGCGGGGTCAACGCACTCCACAGATGACTGCACAGTCAGTTCTGTAGTGGACTCTCCTTTCATACGTAACTTTTATTCATACTCAGCGCCTGTTAGATCTGCTTTTATGAATAAAGTATTCAATGCGATGCAACCCATTCAGAACTACGTGTTTTGTTATGTGCCTTTGTTGCTTTCTCGTAGTTTATTATTTATTGTACTAGCTTATATTTTATAATATCTAGCAAAGGTCTTAAAGTCGTCTAAGGGACTATCCTCAACATGATTGACTATCTATTCAGTCAAATTTGAGATACAATTTATGTAAACACACCGTCGCGTCGTTGCATATTTTGAGTTATTACGATGAAATCACTTTAGTTTTAGCATAACAAACCTCACAACATAAGTTTTTACACCTTAATTTAACTATTAGTACTGGGTACTTAAAAGTTCCATAAGTACTGACGATTTATTTACATAAATTGTAAATCCAGTTTGGCTGAAGTATATGGGCGGTGGGCTGATCACCTGTCACCATGGTTCATCATATCCATCTTGGGACTTTGAATCAAGAGTGGCTGCAAGTTTTCTTATAATTACTTGTGGCTCTGCCCACCCCATTAGGGATACGGTTGTGATAATATTATATGTAGGTATGTATGTATGTATGTATTATAGCTAAATTCGATGTGAACATAATGTACTTAAACAAAAGCTTATAAAAGTTTCAGCATCATAAGAGCGTTGGTGGTGTAGTGGTAGTGGTATTTGTACATAAAAAATAGCCTTTTTAAGCGCACTTTCATCACCCTGGTTCGAAAGACCAGTGACACGAGTTAGTAGTAGTACCTAAACCTATCTATCATTCAATGTTGTTGTAAATATAGAAGCTGTTATTTGTCCTTCTATTTATTTGGCAATTCGTCTCACCTACCTATCAAGGATTCCATAGGGATAATTGACTTTGCCCGGCCAATAAGGAAGCCCTTTAATTTCGCCCCTGAATGCAATTATCCCGACATTGTTGTACTATTGCTTTGTCCGTGCCAGAAACGCGATTATCCGAAACAGTCCTGCAAGACAATTTACTAAGTTTCCCCAATTTCTCCACTTAGACCGTTTTTGGATTATTCGGCGGTGTTGCCGCTTGAGCGACTTTGACGTCAGAGCTAGCGGTTTTTATGACACGACACGATATCGCACACGACAGACTATAGAAAGAAAGAAAGAAACTATTTATTTGGTTCACAAATACTTATAAAAAATTTTAAATTACACAGCTAAAACAAAAAAGTAATAATAATTTGTGAGCCAAAAAGGCAACCACTCAGCGTGTGCTGCAGAACCCGGAAGCAACTACAGCGCTGTTCTTCCGTGGCACCTTATACAAGACATAACCTACACACATCAGGTCAATCAATTATGTTATGCTACTAGTGCTACGAGATAAATAAAATAAATATTTGTGGACATTTTACACAGCGCCATCTAGCCGCAAACTAAGCAAAGCTTGCACTATGGGCATCGGATGGCTGATAGAATACTTATATACTTACTGTTTTTTTGTAAATACTTACTTAAATATAATACTGCAATACCCAGACCCGGAAGAAATATTTACAGAACATACAAACATTTCTCCCGTAGCGGGGATCGAACCCGCGCCTCCTGCTTCTCAGCCGAGCACTCGCCCGCCACACTACAGAGATCGTCAAGTTGCTGTGAGTGGCGGCCACTAGGTATCCTCTTTTCTGTGCGTGTTGGGTAGTATCAGTGCGTGTTCACTGTAAGGGAATTAAAAAAAAAAATACCCAAACACTCGTTTAACAGAACCTTAAGCCACAGCATTCGGCCAAGCAATATTACGTATGACTATTCATTTTGACCTGTCACTACGCGACAAATACGCCGTACGAATGTCGTGTCGTGTAATGTAATTACGTCTACGTTTGGACGGCTAATATGAAAACGTGACAAACACGCGTTCGCCTAACCTCAGTTCTCTAATTAAAGGATTTCGTAATTCAATTCGTCCCTATCCTTTGATATTCTTTGATGTCATCTCTACGGTACTAACTGTTGCGTATTCTGTGGCTCATTGTGGCCAGTAATTGCATTGGATTGGTTCCTTTTGGATGTGGCTGTATTGTGGTTTATATTATGTAGCGCTCGTGACGTAGCTTGCTCAGACGTTCTTGATTGATCGTTGAAGTTAAGCAACGTTGTGCGCGGTCATGATTGCGATAGGTGACCGCAAGTGGCATTACGAGCTGAGCGCTTCCGTGCTTCGGAGGGCACGTTAAATTGTCGATCCCGGCTTTAACGTCGTTGAGCCATGACGGAGGCTTTTAGGCGGCCTAAAAACTCCGTCACAAGAGTTGGCCACTAGCTCATACGAACTTACTTACTATATTACGTAATTCGTATTTGATAGTCGCACTGGTAGTCTAGTGGTAGTGGCCCCGCCTTTCCAATCTTAAGATCGTGGGTTCGAATCCATTTCCACAGTTGTGCATGATTGGGATTTTCGTAGTACCTACTGTCAAACAGCGAATGAAAACATCGTGAGGAAACGAGCGTTTAGTCTAACTTTAATTCACCTAAAGAAGACACTCGTCTAATGCACGGAAGGGAACTTTTGAAGCGCACTTTTACCATTTTGTGGCAAAATATAACTCGATAATTGGAGAATGTTCTTCACAGAGTACAATAAAACGACCTCTGCCTGCCATTTGTTAGAGCAACTCATCTGGGAAAATACCTACTCGTACCTACTCGTACCGCGTAGGCACAGGGTGTCCATAAATCGATGTGTTCCTGTTAATGGGGTAACTTTTCACACAAAAAACGTTTTTATGTTCTGCAAATATTTATTCGGGGACTGGGTGTGCGTACCATGTTACTCGTAGTTTCTGATACCTACGACATAAAGAATAATTTTTAATCTACCTACCATGCGAGTGAAGTCGTGGGTGGAAGCTAGTACCTACTAAAATAATACTAAGGCCTTTTACCATACCATAGATGATTTATACAACGTCAGGAGGCAACTTTTTTTACCTTCACAAACGGGACGCTGTAGTGCCCGGGACGAATTAAGATGGAGTAGGCTTGCCCAGCACCTATTCCATCCTCTTGGCTTAGTCGGCCTTGTCCACAGGAAAGACATGGTCAACGCGTGCGGAGCTGACTAAGCCGCGGGTTTCCTCACGATGTTTTCATTCACCATTTGAGAGTACTGGTAAAGCGTACATAGATTTTTCACACAAAAAAATCCTTTGGTACACGACCGGATATCAACCCACGTCATTAGGATCGGAAGGCGGGGCTCACTACCGACTAGACCACCAGTGTTTATCACAATATGCTGTACAATACATAGTTAATTTGGTGTAGTCCCTTTTTATCGAAACATAACAATTCGGGACACCCTGGCTACGTTTGACAGGGGTTCTGTTATTCCACTGCGGGCTTCGTTGGAGCGGACACGCATGATGGATGGCCGCGGAATTAATTCATGAGTTTCACGGCATGTCGGACAGTTTCCACGGAGTTATCGTCATCATCATCATCTTCCTGCCCTTATCCCACTCTATGAGGGGTCGGCACAGCATGAACCTTGGATCGTGCTGTAAGAGTTTTGGCTAAGGTGTTTTATGACCGGCCGCCTGCCTGACGTCAACCTTCCTTGGGAATACTTGCTTATTGTACGAGTATCTCATCGTGTTGGAGGATACTATCCCTTAGTCGACTGTTACGACATGCTCGGGGAGAGAAGCAGCTGGACGCATTCTATGTTTTTTCTTTACTCCCAGTCCAGCGGAGAAGTAACTTCCACGGAGTTATCGTAATGGCGAGTTTTCACGGTGATGTCCGACAGGGCTTAGAATTGAGGCGTTGTAATTACTTCCAGCAAGTTGACGGAAAAAACCCTACAGTCACCTACTTATACCTGACGGTAAGGTACCGTCAGGTATAAGTAGGTGACTGTAGGGTTGAAGCGCTCGTGGCGTAGCTTGCTTAGGCGTTCTTGATTGATCGTTAAAGTTAAGCAACGATATGCGCGATCACAAATTGGAATGGGTGACCGCAAGTGGCATTACGAGCTGAGCGCTTCCGTGCTTCGGAGGGCACGTTAAACAGTCGGTCTCGGCTTTTAAGTCGTTAAGCCATGACGGAGGCCTTTAGGCGGCCTAAAAACTCCGTCACAAAAGTTGGCCACTAGCTCATACGAACTTACTTGGCAAACTAGAAATTGGGGTAATTTAAATAATCAGGATACGTATTTATTAGGTTTTTGTCAACGTTTTAGGCTAGATTTTTGTTTACCTATTATACATCGGCTAGAGTACCTATAGATGCAAGCCAAACCTCTCGACGAATCCAAGTAATAACGTCGAAATGCCAATGACCCTGGACGTAGCAATCCTGTATAGGTGGGCGTTCAATAGGCATTAGAGCTGTCATGGCAACAGAGGGGCAAGGTAAAAACGGTTTTTGCGCGGTCTCGGAGGGCCTTCTGATTTGATGGACGGCATATCAGTAAACATTGGACATTATTGGTAAACAGCAATGGGCGGTATCTGATGAACAACGGCAAAACATGTTATTTTCATGTTTTTACCGGCTTTGTGTCCGGTAATGTAATGATTGTTTGAGGAAAAGCCTCTTTGTGAGAGTGGAGTGAAATGGACGTTTCGTTTATCTTTATCAAAATAAAGCTTATAACTAGAGTACTTACCTAAGGTTCACCGTTTACATTACATTAAAAAAATGCCTAAAATAACGTTAAATCGCGATGACATCACTCCATCCATGAAGTCTACCCAGACCACGTCACTGCATAAAATAATCTCGACCTCTAATCATTAAGTCCACGAATCACGTCACTGCATAAAACCTCATGTATCTAAAACTTTCCAGATTCTTCCACGTCCAGTCAATGCCACAGGTGATCGCCCTCGCCTCACGACCGGGTTCGATTCCCGGGCCTGACCTGTTTAATACACACATTATGCAGCGTAAAAACTTGCTTTACACATCTTGTTGAAACTTTATACCCTTAATTTGGGATTGAAATGTATACTTTACATGTTCAATTTTGATGGAATTTTTTACCTACCCCAATGGGGAAAAGTGAGTTGTCGGAATCCAATTCTTTGTTGAGGAAAAAATTGTGAATTGTTTTTCAGATGGAATTTTAAAATACTTCGGGGAATTTCTAAAACTTGGTGTAGGATCAAAATATTTTAACATTCAAGTCGCTAGCAAAACATCATCTCATCATCATCATCTTCCTGCCCTCATCCCACTCTATGTGGGCTCTGTTGGCAAATAAAGAGCACAGAGAAATATTATTATGACCACTGCAACCTTTAAAAATAGCGAGACTGTCGATATTATTGTGGATTTTCCTGAACTTTTCTTAAGGACTAATACTAGGAATACGCCTCGGAAGCAAAAATTCTCCAGTTTCATTACATAATTCAATGACGTCCACAGACAGTACCTACGTGCCTATAGGTACCTATGACAGAGTAAAGTTGAAACGATCATCGGCCTTGGTTGACCCCTCGGCAGGGACACCGCGTTGATTACATTCAGATGACATGCAGGACGTCTGGACACCGGCGTGTGTCAAGTCACTGAACCTGAGGAGTATCCGTTTCCAATTCCTGACGTAATTTTCATGACGCTCGCAGACTCTGCCCGGTTGATCCTAAAAGGTTCTTTTTAAACAGTAACATCTCAATTGCATCAAGTATAAGCAACTATAGGATAAGGAGAAAGTCTTGGATGCGATTGGCCGAATGAAGATCTGAATGGCATAAAATGAAGGAGGCTTGGATACTGGCTGAAAATTATGATGAAAAGCAACAAACATGTTAACCAGTTGTTTAGTCATTGTCGCCTATACCTAAACTTTCACCGTCCTGGAACAAAACAGCGATTCTAAGAGGCTTCTTACGTGCACTTGGCATATGTTTTCGAACTTTATGTTCTAAAACAACATGCAGATTTCCTCACAATGTGTTCCTGCTTGAGAGTACTTGTAGCGCACAATAAGCACACGATTTCGTGATTAAAATTACGTATTGGTTCATGGTTTACCATAATATCTATCTTGGGACTAAATAAGATGTGGCTTAGGTACTTATGTTTACTTGTGGCTTTGCCCACCCCATTAGGGATACGGGCGTGATAATATGTATGTACGTAATAAGTATTTTAATTATGTCGTCTACAGAGGACAATAACACAGGAAGACAGCACTTGTTTCTCTATCCATTTCACGCCCAAGACAAGCCAAAAACCGCCATAAGTAGGTAATGGCCGCCCACAAAGAAGCATGTTGTTTATGGCTCGTAACAGCGCTTAATCCAATATAACTGGCATGAAGACGGACGTTGGAGCTAGACGCTCGATCAACGCTAAAAAACCTCCCGGTATTCATCTTCATTCGTATTAGGGTTCCGCATTACAATGTAAAACACGAAACCTTTATAGAATGCTCGGCTGAGACGCGAGAGGGTTCGGTTCCCGCTACTGGAGAAATGTTTGTATGTTCTGCAAATATTTCTTCCGGGTCTAGGTGTTGTATGTATAATTAAAAGTATGTATTTACAAAAACAAAGTAAGTATATAAGTATTCTATTAGACATCTGATGCTCATAGTACAAGCTTTGCTTAGTTTGTGGCTAGATGGCGCTGTGTGAAATGTCCACAAATATTTATCTATTTAAACATTCGATAAACTTCGTAGAAAAAGTTAAACCTTACCGAAAGGAACCCTCAATAAGCGCAATTGACTCATACCTTCCGTATTATAGTACAAACTTTTCCCCGTAAGCTCAATTCTCTTCCTTATATCCACTTCATAAGGTTGGAAGTCCCGTGGCCGGTGAATACAAAATGGCGATTACGTGATAAGGTAGTGACGTATGCCCGGCATTATCCTGTCGTGTGCCTGTTTTTGTGTTGTCAATTAAAAATAATGGCTGTTTCTTAGCCTTGTCTAGTTTGCTAATGTAAGTGGCTCTACCATGGTTTGCCTAAACTCGACCTCGATGGCGTAGAGACGCAAGAGGTGCGTGTTCGATTCCCGCTACGGGAGAAATGTTGGTATGTTCTGCAAATATTTCTTCCGGATCTGGGTGTTGTAGTAGATATTATAAGTTATGTATTTACAAAGAAAAAGTATCCGCGATCCTCAAATTATCATCGGTCTATCGGGAAAGTACCAAATTCAGAATTGGTTATCACCTAGGTACCGACATATTGCCTCGCCCAGCCAAATAATACGTAGGATAAACTTTCGTATTCTAAAAGCTTTTATTTAATTTGCAATGTTTGTATATTTGTTCGAGTCAAATCTTAAAAGCTGAAATTTTTCATACACGTTTAGTTTGGATTATAATGCATTTTCTTCTATTTAGAGCATTTAAATAAAAGCTTGTTTTAATTTATTTTCTTACTATTTATTTATTTTATCTACTGAGGTACCTATAGTCTAAAAAAACTCTCTGTAGATGCACTGGACTGGTCTTTGATTTAACAACTAAGTAGGAGATAATAAATAAATGTTGGAAAATGGCGTAAATACGGCCAAGTATATAAATATTTCAAAAAATTTGTACAGAGAAAATGTTCTACAAACACTGAACCCGCACCCTTCCGTTATACTTACCAAGTGCCACAACGTCAGGGGAGGCAAAATCACGAGCCTATAGGGTGATGCAGGTTCACTGACCCTGTGGCCCGCAGTCCAAAGCCCAGGCCTGCATCTTATGCATACATCCATCACATCTTAATAAATTATTCTATATTTATGGCATTCAAAATTAATTTCTTTATTCTATTTTTAGTTCACGGTGGTAGAAATTGTAAAAATACGTTGATACAATGTTATTTTTTAACTCTTGTTTAGAAATCGTATGCTGATAACATTTCAACTGCGTTTCAAAATATCGTTATCTTATTCATTCAATGGTTACTCGTAACATTTTGTAGCGTTGTAATCTAATTTGAGTCAGGCATCTGGTTTATAATTTCGCCAAGACAGTCATCATCTTCGGTAGTATAGTGGTAAGTATCCCCGCCTGTCACGCGGGAGACCGGGGTTCGATTCCCCGCCGGAGAGTCCACTTTTTGTGCTTTTTTCTTTCTGTTATCCAAGTTTGTACGGTATTTCATGTCAACTATTAAAAAAATACTGCAAATAAAGATATATTTTTTTCAGTTTTCAATAATTTTTATTTTGCTCCATATCTTATTATATTTGCTCTAATAACTAACCCTAATTATAAGTGCTTTACTAATAAATTATGGACAATGTAGTCTGAAATAAAATCTTTTTATTTTATTTTATTTATATCGGTTATCTTGTATTTCATTATTATTTATTTCCTCAGATTGGACACACAATACGAGGTGTCATCGGAGAAAATAGACACACCCCCCGGCGAGGCCGTCAAGCGAAAGTAATATCTATTGTGTTAGATTTAAAGACCATTATTGCGAGTATCTTAAATATAGTTCTTTAGATATAGAGTTGATAAATTAAGTAGTAGATCTAAAATTGTTTTGTATATGTTTTGGTATTATTTATTTTTATTTTGGCTTAAATAAAGTACATATGCCTACATTGTGATGTATTTTGGTATCTACATAAATAAGTCTTGCCCCAGATACACAGCCTCTCTTTATTCTAAGTACACGTGGCCTGGTTAAGCCTTGACCGAGCGTTGGCCGAGGACAGGCCGAAGATATCCAGGTCGCCTGACAACGCGTTTTGTCCATGACATCGAAAAAGTCGCGGCAAAATCACGCTAAGAGACACATGATCGAGGAGAATGGCAAAATTGAAAGGAGAATCAATATTATCCATTAAATATTCAGAGCACTGGTAATCTATCCATTAAATATTGAGAGCACTGGTGATCTAGTAGTGATCAGCCTTCCGACCCTAAAGGTCGTGGGTTCAAATCCGGTCATGCACCAATGGATTTTTCATTCGAAAAATTTACACGTGCGCCACCAGTACTCTCAAATGGTGAAGGATAACATCGTGAGGAAACCGGCATGTCGTAGAAGCAGAAGTTCGAAAACATGTGTCAAGTGCATGAAAGGAGCCTCTTTGAGGCGCACTTAAAATCCTTTCACCACACTGGGTCGTAAAGAGCTACTTAGCGACACGACTAGCAAGAAGAAATTTTGCAAACATACAAACACTATTTCTCTCCCCTTTGAGAGAGAGGACCTCGAAGGACCGAGGACCGATGATTGGCGGTGTTTTTGCCCAGCAGTGGGACGATATCATGACGATATCTGTTAAAAAAGAGCAAACATTCCACCCGCAGAATCCGCTCTCGGGGTCACCCAAAAATGATGATGATGATGAGGTAAAAGCTAGTGCTCCGTAAAAAGTGTTGGGTAAATATCACGTAGCACTTGGGACCGCCATGATGGATGGTGTTTGTCCAGGATGGCGCAAAGATCGATCGACCCTTTTACTGACATTCTGCTTAGCGAAGCCTGCTGTTTCGCCCGGAGCCAAGTCGGTACAACAAGTTTAAAATAATTCAAAATGGGAATTTACGACGGGTGGGTCTCACTATTCCCATTGATGGGAATACTGATACTACTTGTATCACTATTCCCATTGCGTTGATGCGCACTTCACGGTCGTTTATCTGAATTTTACCGCCTTTGCTATTTCTTTTAGCAATACTGGCCACTTGAGATTAAAAAAAATGTATGTACCTAAATAAAATTGAAAAGTATACTTAACTAGCTGCCATCCGCGGCTTCGCTCGCGAGGTACCCGGATAAAAAATAGCCTATATGTTAATCCAGCACCAAGTTTTATTCGAATCCGTTCAGCCGTTGCGTGATTGCGGCACAAACATGCAAACATCCTCACAAACTCTCAGATTTATAATATAGTGTGATTAAAGATCAAAGTGTTTTCCTTTTCTACACGAGGAGGAGCAATCATTTTGGCATTTCTAGGCGTTTATTAAAATGCAATCGACGGGTATATAATTGAGACCTGTTTCAGTAGAAAATGAGTATTATATATATTCCTATGACGTATTTTCAAACGCAATGGGAATAGATAATGACTGTGTGTTAGTAGGTAACAGTATTCCCATAGCAATGGGTAATGGGAATACTGAGACCCACCCTTTACGACGAAGCTCAGAACAACTGGGCACTAAACATAAACAGTCCTGTTTTCACCATATTTAGTAGAAAATACTTTGAATCTGGAGTGGCTGCAAGTTTTCTTATGATTACTTGTGGTTCCGACCACCTGACCACGCTAAGTCGAAGCAAGCTACACCACACGAGCGCTTTATCTAATACAGGTGATATAACGTCAAGGATTAACGTTTTTCTTAGAGTAAAGTAAAGTCCTCTCATAATCTGTAAATTGGTTGAATTGATAAGACAAAGTTAATGTGCGCGGCTGATGAAGGCGGTTTATCACTATGCTTTCCTTCACCGTTTTGAGCACGAGCGTATAAATCCATTATATTCGAACCCAAGACCCTTGTATCGAAAGCCGGGATACCGCCCACTAGGACAGAACATGGACAGCAGTTTATTTCTTTTAAACTGACAGTTAAGAACAGTGACCAAGGAAGATCCAGTGCCACGAAGAACAGCTTGGATATGTGAATACTGTAACAGTCCCATTGAAAACATTATCACGGACCAACTTAGAATCCCAAACCGCGTATCTGAACGGCCCATCCTTTGCAAACCTTGGAACAGATAGTATGCGGGTGCTTTTCCTTATTCTTTGGCTTCCTGAGAAATCGCCATCGTCACAGTGACGACCTCGGTAGCATAGTGGGCGAGTACCAGGCTAAATAATGAGAGATTCGTGTTCGTTTTCTGTGTCGTGCGTGTGTTCTGTTTATTTTAGACTAGCGATTGTCAGCGACTTTGGCCGCATTTTTTAGATAAAAAGCAGCCTATTTCCATGCCCAGGATGCAAGCTACCTCTGACAAATGTTATCAAAATCTGTTCAGCCGTTTCAACGTGATTGAGGCACAAATATTCTCATATCATCATAAATCCTATTGTCTTCGGTATGACCTATAAACACACAAACAAACGTGACCACTTTATAACATTCACCGCTTTATCACAGCCGTCATGACGATCCCTACTTTCATTCCAAAACTTTGGAAGGTGCATATCTTCGCTGCCCATCCTGCGGCATATTTTTATCAAGGGTTGGTCCTCGAGGAAGCCCAAATTATTCGTGCAATTTTTTGAGGATTCCTCGCTCGTCCTTCGACCCAGCGATGGAATCTTGGCGTTATTTGAACCTTTTCTACCTATTTATGTTTCCCAAACGTTATGCTAGAGGAACCATTTAAATAGACCTACACCGTGATATGGAAGTAGCTGTTTCCTCAACGTTGTTCCAGACCATAGTTTGACATCTTGGACGAATAAACACAGGGGACACCTAACTCGGCTGATCTCGCCTTTTACCCCTCTTGCCACAAACCAAGCCCTTTGACATGAATCGTACCTACTAAACATCAAATAGGTACTTAAATTATAACACATAACAAAGAAATGATGAAGTTAACAGAGTACCTACCTACATAACTTCAGGTCTAATCAGGTTAAGTGCCATGACAACAGCACAACTTGGATGGGTGACCGCAAGTGGCATACGAGCTGAGCGTTTCCGTGCTTCGGAGGGCTCGTTAAATTGTCGGTCCCGGCTTTTAAGTCGTTAAGCCATGACGGAGGCCTTTAGGCGGCCTAAAAACTCCGTCACAATAGTCTAGCCCATACGAACTTAGCACTGTATAAAACTCAAGCTGAGTGACATTCAACGGACAGCCATAAATCCTAGAAGCATGAAACTTAGAATGTATCTTCCTTTTACGTAGGTTTAAATTATCAGATATAATCAGTTCGCTTTCTGCCACCAAGGGCGCGCGTTCTCGCCATCATTATCATTAACAGCTCATCTATCAACCGTTTGTAATATAGTTACTTATTGCCCTACAAACGCTCTATCATTTAACAAATCTAATAGTACTGGTTATCAAGACACCGTACATTGAGGTACGGTAAAGCGTTTTGGAAATTCTACTAATGGGATAAAGAGTAATGAAAAGGCATGAAAAATCGTATTACGCTGGTGAAACCAGGGAAATCGCCGACGAGGATTTCTATCAAATATTTACATTTAATACTTACAGGATCGCTTTTGTTGATACCCCATAGTAAAAGCAAGAGATACTTAAAATGGAAGAGGTGTAAAAGTTTTGAAAATTGTATCTTTGGTGGAGTTGGATCTCAGTCTTGGAGAGTTTATTTCAGAATCAGTTAGATGAGTTTTCTCAGACCCACCCCGCCCACAATAAGACAAGTTATCAAATTCTTTCACTGCATCTAGCGATTAAAGTCTGGGGAAACTGTTACGAGCCACTGAACAAAGCTAAAGATTAGTTAAAGCGCCTGATATTTTTAAAATAGAATTAATTATGTATGGGCACAAACGCGTAAGACCTTCTCAAGATTGTAGGCGCTCAAACGAGCTAATAAAATAAATGTAAACACCACTCGTATAAGAAAGTAATAAGAAAAGTACTCCTTACATTCAATAGACTGGTTCACAAAAGCAAAGTATTACACAAAGCTCTAACAAGTCAGCCATACAGCATTTCTGAAATCCCCCTCAAATATAATTAAGACTGGCCGTTGGGCGGAATTCATTCATGAATGGGCACGAGCCGCCCGCCCTGGGGCAGGGAAGGTGGTACACGGGCAACTGTATAAATAAAATAAATAATAAATAAAATTCGTTTATTTCAGGCACATTACAAGATACATAGGCATGTATAGGAGCCTTATTTAGTAAAGCAATAGATAGTTGAACATCTTGAGTTGTATTTTTTGTTTCAACAACTTGATTCCAATAAGAATCTTTATAAAAAGGATTTTCAATCGCTGTCTAGATGGCGAATCTAAGAGCATGTTACAAGTCTAAAGGGAAATAAAGATGGAGTTTGCTTTTCCGATTTTCCGGAGAATCAATCGGCCGATTTTTCTGATTGTACCGGCGCGGCGTAGATAATAACATAGTTTTCAGCCAAAGCATATTCTATTTAACTTACGTACTCGTAATTCGTATTTTAAAAATTTAAAGTTTAAAATTTTAGTTTTAGTTTCATTTTTATCTGCTAGACTGGGAGTAAAGAAAAAACATAGATGTGTCTAGCTGCTTCTCTACCCGAGCAGACAGACAGAAAAGTCGACTAAGGAATACCTAGTATCCTCTCCAACTTGAGGGACCTCTAAGGGCGATGGGCTGATCAGCTGTCACCTGTATTCATCTTGGGAGTCTTGGATCAGAAGTGGCTGCAAGTTTTCTTATAATTACTTGTGGTTCTGCCCACCCCGTCAGGGATACGGGCGTGTTATTATGTATGTATGTAATTTAAAGTTTCGGAAATAGATTTTGATATTCATTTTAATGTTTTATAAGAATTTCGATCTAGCGGTCATCCTATAGTCACTTGTAACGTTAAAATAGTTGCCATAAATGGAGCAATTATAATCGCTCGTGTAGAAGCTCCTAATGCCGATGACGTGACTGTGAATACGCAGCGCCTGTTTTGGGATTAGGCACGCTATTTCGGGCAGCCTTCCACGAGGTACTTCCAAGCATTGCATTTGACCTGTAGGTACGATATATGAAGACCTGAGAGACGTGGCGTAATGCCTGGCTGGAACGTTAGTGTGGGTTCGATTCCCGCGGTGGAAGAAATCTTTGGCTGTTTCTCCCTAGTCTGGGTGTTGGAGGACCATTGTAGGTTTTTTTTTAAATGTGCCAAGTAAGATTCCCTGTGTGATGGGTATTCCCATCACACAGGGAATCTTACTGTGGACTTTTAACTTTGTATGCGACTGTTGGGTGTTTTGTTTGTTACTCTGCCTGTAAAAATATACGTATAATAAGCGTACCTACAAGAATTTCTTTATACCCATTACGTCGTTTCCTACAATGTTGTTATTTGAGGATCCCGCTTTTGGATCCCATTATGCCGCTTCTTATTCGTTTCCGATACATCGTCAGATGTTATATCACCCAGTTGCGTTCAATATCTACATTATTTTTATTATAAAGAAGTAAAGTATGTTTGTTTGTAGGATGTAATCTCAGAAACTAGTAAGTTCATATGAGCTTGTTGCCAATTCTTGTGACGTAGTTTTTAGGCCGCCTAAAGGCCTCAATCATGGCATAGCGCTTCAGAAACTACTGAATCAATTCTGAAAATTCTATCACAGCTTTCTAGCTGCACTATACCTGAGTGATTGATTATTTGTGTGCGGAATAATCGCAGATACTAAATCGATTTTAAAAACTCGTCACTGGTCACAGACTCACTGCACTAAACTAAAAACTAAGGCCTTTTACCATCTATAGTAGATGATTTATACAGCGTCAGGAGGCAACTTTTACGTTCACAGACGGGACGCTGTAGTGCCCGGGACGAAGTAAGATGCAGTAGGCTTGCCCAGCACCTATTCCATCCTCTCAGCTTAGTCGGCCTTGTCCACAGAAAAATCCATTGATAAACGACCGGATTTGAACTCACAACCTTAGGATCGGAAGGCGGGGTCACTACCAACTAGACCACCAGTGCTCTCTGCACTGCACTATCCTTGAGTTATCCTGAGTTACTTTATTTCAATGCGTGTAAAACCACGGCTAAAGCTAGTACTTTATTTATATAATACTTTACTTTCCCATTTTCCTCGTATAGTAACTGCGAGATAATGATTGGTAAAGTCGATACCTATTACCGTTTGATTGAGACGATAAGGGTTCAATCAATAACGTATATTCTTAGTGTATTCACTGGTGGTCTAGTGGTAACAGGCCCGCCTTACAACCAAGGTCATGGGTTCAGGACGTGCACCAATGGACTTTTCTGTTCGAATATGTCTGCTATACCAGCACTCTCAAACAGAGTAGAAAACATCGTGAGGAAACTGGCATAACGTAATTCTTTCACCACACTGGTTCGAAATAACTGGTGACTTGACTAGTAGGTGTATTAGGTCGTCTTAGATTTTTATTTCGCTAACAGATCAAAAGTTCATCAAAGTTGGCAAGCATTTCGTTCCGAAATAATGTCTTCAAATAAACAAAGAGCAAAGCGTTTCTAAAACGGTAAATCCCTCAAGGAAATTGTTGTTCCCGAGGGCCCCGGACCTTTTAGGGCCCTTTATCAATCGCACCCTTCTTTTAACGGGCCCACTCGACGCGTACTTTATATCTGGGAAATTGTTTTTGGGTATTTCTCGTGTTTATTTGCGGAGGTCAGCGCTGTTTTTGTGTTTTCGGGTGCTTGGGCTCTGATGGAATCGTTAAGCCCTACAGCCTTACGAGTGGTTATGGTTATTCTATTGACAAAACACCATCATTTTGTAGTTCACACTTCTTTACCCGAAGTATAATTATGAACAAAAATCTGAGTAAAACGGATTTTAGCGGAGAAAGAACTTTTGAATGACCACAGTGCCAGTGCTGGCCTCTATATAAAGATCAATACCTACAGGACTAGATTATTATTATTATTATTACAGATTTTTATTTAGGTGCTAAGATCCCAGGAGTAGGTACTTATTATACTGTTCTGTACTAAGCATACTTAAGAAAGATTGACTGAGTGCTTTTAACGATAAAGTGAAGTTTATTTTGTGCCGAAAAATTAAGGGAATCAAACATAAATAAAATTGTGACATAATTTATGTTTCCGATAGCAAAATACATCGTCAACAAAATTTATGTCACAATTTTATTTATGTTTAATTTTATTAAACTACTTTTCTGTGTGTACAATAAAGTGTTTATCTTTAACGTGACATACTTTTTACAATTACGCACTTCGCTCTGCCCACATGCCAATATTTTTATGTAATTTACGCACAAATCCCAAAGGTTACATAAATGTCATGTTGTCGACCGAAAAACTCATCCAAAAGGGTTGTATTTTCATCAGGTTAATTAAGGACTTTACGAGATTTTTACGTTCGCGGGATGAACATTTTAAAGCCTTGGAGGTATTCAGAAAGAATTTAATCTTCATTGAATTTTTAAGCGTGAATTCTTGAAGACAAAGAGGATTTTGTAATTGAGTTAAATTGTATTAAACCTTATAATTAAGTGGACTTACTCGTTAGTCTTTGTTCTCAAAACTTGGAATTAATTTAAATAATTAACTGCTTCAAGGCATACTTACTGAGCTTTTCGTAGGCGTCTTTGGACGTTGAAGTTAGTACCTTTGGGGGAAATGTATATCAAATCCAAACAAAAGAGGCGTGAGTCAACGTTTAGAGACGAGAAAAATATCGGAAAGGTTATTGTCAGGTGTCTGTCTTTCCCTTTATGAACATTATTCTGCTTGCGTTATATCTGGATAATAGTAGCATATATATTTCAGGATATAAATAAGTATATTCCAAGTGATAAGAATTGTGTGACTTTGAGAGATAGATCGAGAAATAGCGTGATAAGAAAGCATGAACGCGGTTGGTCCATCATGTCCATCAAGTGACTAAGTTTTTCTTTAAAATAGTATTCATATGTGAACTATAGTCACGAAGAACATACATACATACATACATAAAATCACGCCTGTTTCCCATAGGGGTAGGCAGAGATCACGGATCGCCATTTGCTACGATCCTGACATACTTCTTTTGCTTCCTTCACTCTCATTACATTCCTCATGCATGCTCGTCGGTTTAGGGTACTCTTGACCTGGCCCTTTTCCAAAACGTCGCCGATTTGGTCCAGGTACGTGCGCCGAGGTCTTCCCCTTCCAACGGTATCATTCACACTCGCCTCATACACCTGTTTCGTTAATCTTCTTTCATTCATCCTCTCTACATGACCGAACCATCACCAGTCACGAAGAAGAAGATAAATATTAGTTTACTGTTTTTTACTGTTCTTTTTTCCTCATAGTTTAAGTTTTGATTAAACTGAAACTGTCTTCTGAGTTACTTAAAACTAGGTACATACATATTCGTACTCTAGTTTTCTCGATACAGGCTCAGGCTAGTGAGAAAACTGAAAGATATTCTCTTACTTTAGTGTAAGTTTGTCAGCGAAAGCAAAAAACATCAGAACTTGACTGTATCACTGTTTACTATTAACATATTATGTATATTTGCTTTTGTTGTGATAAATATTTTTTACTATTTTTACTTTTTTTTTAGTGTTGTACATGAAAAGCGAAGCCGAAAGCACTCTATTTAAAATCCAATGTTTCCTATTCCGCTGACCGCAAGCATACCGTTCCGTATCCGGCTCTACATCAAAGCGGAACCCGACGGGTTCCGTATGGATAATCGGAGTCGAGTGAGATGGATCCCGTACGGATAAATAGCGATCTACAGGATGTCCTGTGAAAAAACTAAACTAAAGCCTTTTATCATCTATAGTAGCAGATTTATACAGCGTCAGGAGGCATTTTTTACCTTCACAAACGGGACGCTGTAGTGCCCGGGACGAATTAAGATGGAATAGGCTTGCCCAGCACCTATTCCATCCTCTCAGCTTAGTCGGCCTTGTCCACAGGAAAGACATGGTCAATACGTGCGGAGCTGACTAAGTCGCGGGTTTTCTCACGATGTTTTCCTTCACCGTTTGAGAGTACTGGTATAGCGCACAAAAATTTTTCGCTCAGAAAAATCCATTGGTACACGACCGGGTTTGAACACACGATCTTAGGATCAGAAGGCGGGGTCACTACCAACTAGACCACCAGTGCTCCTGTAGTAAATCCTTTCACCACTGGTTTCGAAAGAACTAGTAACACAAGACTAGACTGTACATGGATGAAGCTAAACCCCGATCCATCCATCTTACCTTATAACACCCACAAATCAAATACAAAATGTGTATTTCAAGAAAACATATGTCTACAAGCTTAGTGAAATCGTACGACGTTAATAGTTTTAATTTTTACTATAGATGATGATAATACCTAACCATTTGAATGCCTTTAGCTTCATCTTTAGAATCATCCTGTACAATTGTTGTAGAGCATCAAAGAGCGGTCAACACATTGCGGATGAAAGGGTGTTTTCTATCCCACGCTGTGTTCTCGTAAATAATAGAAGTTTCACTTTGCATTAACTAAGGTTTTTGTAACGTTGAGAAAATTTAATTCCTAGTTAAACTTTTTGAAGAAATGGAATATTATCCTAGTAATATTTTAATTTTAGTTTGTGTTGATGTGACAATGTTTCTGCTTCAATCCCTTCACCACACTGGTTATATAAAACTCGTGACATAGTAGGAGTACGTAGACAAAACCACGCGGTTGCGGGTAGTGCGAGAATAGTTTGAGCCGGGTCAAACCGGTTTTAATGAAAATAAGGGAAGTTAATAATCCGGCCACAGCGCCATTCCCCAAATCCCCGCGCGTGTTACGAGCGCGTTGCACCGCGTGACGTCACGTGCCGCCTTCACGAGCACTACGAGAACATCCCGCACACCTGATACGGTGACCATGCGGTAAAGTCAAAGTCAAAGTCTTTTTTATTCCTTAAAATCACTGGGATCACTTGGACACGTCTTAAATCTACGTTGCGATAATACCTGGAGGAAGTATATATTATAACACTTAAATTCTTGATATCTTTCGTGTTGCGTTGACGACCTCGGTGGCGTGGCGAGTGCTTGTCTGAGACGCAAGAGGCGCGGGTTCGTTTCACGCTACGGGAGAAATATTTGTATGTTCTGCAAATATTTCTTCCGGGTCTGGGTGTTGTATATGTATTTTAAGTATGTATTTGTATGAAACTTACAGAAAATTACAAATACTCAAATGGGATTGGCCGGCCATGTTTATTGCACGTACGAAGACTTCTGGGAAAAGACCACCGAATGGATGGCCAACGTAAGAAGTCCGCGCGATAGACGCGCAGATGGCGAGCTTGAGATGTTGCAGACTGGCCTATTGTGGCTAAAGATAGAAAAAGTTGAATACGGGAAGAAGGCCTTTGCCCTACTTCGGGACTGTACAGGCTAATAATAATAATAAATAATATCTCGACATCTGTTCCTAAGCTACAATAAAAGAAAGAAGCAGAATACTTACCTATAATAAAAAATATTTAATTCATACTTATCACCTGTCATCATGGTTCACCATATCCATCTTGGGAGTCTTGGATCAGAAGTGGCTGCGAGTTTTCTTATGATTGTTTGTGGTTCTGCCTACCCCGTTAGAGATACGGGCGTGATAATATGTAAGTATGTATGTAGTTATATTTTTATTGGAAAAAAACTAGCTGTTAGTGTACCTCCTGTAAGAATGTAGGTAAGAAATAACTTGCATTCAAAGCAAACAAAAAATCTTGGACATATTCATCTACAATAGCAGGAAACTCCTGATATATTTTGCAGTTTTATTAACATAAAAAGTTTCGTCTAAAACATAGTCACCATATCAAAACCTCCGGTAGAAACGGCTCAACATCAGTTGCCCCTCTCCCTACCCTCGCAAATAGGCTGAGGGGGGAAAAATATCATGTAGAACATTACTGTAATACAACACTACCCCCTGGACCTTAATTTCCGTACCTACAAAATGAGTTTTTTCTTTGAAATTTTGTAAAAATGTTTTGACTTCAAGGCGAGTCCAAAGCTCTGGGATTGCCGAAATTACCAGCACAAAACTTGCCTTCAAATGTTTGATGAAAAAAAGGCAATTTAAATGAAAAATGTACGGCGGCGAAAGCCCCTTGAATAAAGCTAGAATATGAACATATTTCTTCACCAGCTTTTAATATATTCTAAAGTTTTCGAGGATCTACATACATACATACATATTACCACGACCATATCCCTAATGGGGTGGGCAGAGCATCAAGCCATTATAAGAAAACTTGCAGCCACTCCACATTTCAAATTCCAAGATAGATATGTTGAACCATGATGACAGGTGATCAGCCCATCGCCCTTATAGATGGTCCATCGTGTTGGAGAGGATACTATCCCTTAGTCGACTTTTACGACATGCTCGGGGAGAGAAGCAGCTGGACGCATTCTATGTTTTTTCTTTACTCCCAGTCCAGCAGAGAAGTATTTGAGGATCTTAAGATGTGCCATGGCGTAACGGGGCTGTACGGATTTTAATGAAACATGTAAATAAATTAGGTTAAGTTCAGTTCAATCTCAATTGTATTGTTTATGAATATAAATAATGAAACATTTCATCTGGGTACAACGTGGGCGAATCCGCGTGCGGAAGCTAGTAGACTAATGTTTCTCATTTCCAATAACATAGGTACTAATTCTAATTTTTTAGTTATGATATTTTTCTTTTTCGCGATCCATAAAATAAGTAAATCCATTAATTTAACCTAATTAATGGACTGGTGAGAGCACACTGAAACTAATAAATGGGACATATTACAGCAGGGAATATTAATATCCGGTCTCAACCACTTCCGGCTTCTTAACGAGACTTTAATTAATAACATTCGTTATCCTATTTCGGGCATTTTGCTCATATTTCAAAAGTGTTTCCAACGTCTTGGCCATTTCCGAATACATCGCGAGTTTTCATATCTTTTCGTTGTTCATTGCTGTTTGGAGACTGAAGGGAGAACGAGGCATGGATGAGAAGCTGCAATGGAATTGAAATGTGTTTTGTTACAGTTTGAGACTAGTTTATGAATAGAGTATTGG